>OW679196.1:152402401-152817943 GCA_940337035.1 Agriotes lineatus | reverse complement strand
TTTGATCATTTTGTTCAATATCAATTCATATGTTTAAATCGTTTAAGATAAAATACCTTAGCTTGAGCAGTGGCGGCTGCTCCTTAGGGGCGCTAGCCTCCCAGCTGTCAACAGCCTATCTCTCATTAGAAAGAAGTAACTATTCTATATTCTATATAAATAAAAATCAATTGCCGCTGTATGATACATAATCACTTACGAACGGCTAGATCGATTTGGTTCATTTGTGTCTGTGTTCGTAATTGCCAGGACAACATTTGTATGAAAGAAAATTTTGGGAAAACTAGTTAAAAATATTTTTTATCATCTATCCCACCGTTATAATACAAGATTTAAGTAATAAAATCCGTCGATCGTCGATCCCGCTTAAAACATGTAAAACAATATCCTAGAAGTATGTCATCAACACATAATTTATACGTCAACACACTCGCGCCACCAGCGGCTGGCAGCTGATGAGGGCGATCCGAAATCTTGCTCCAAACTTGGATGGGATTGCGGATAAAACGCTGACGTTGCAGAATTGACTGTATAGCTGCTGTAATAGACGCGAATTACCATTTTAAAGCCGCCAGCGTTGGGAACTCCCGGTCTTCTCGAGTATTTAGAAATATCGCATGCGAGAATGTAATTTTTGCTATGTATTGCACATATGACGTTTCGACGTTTCATTTGGATTCTTAAAATATCGACGGAATGTATGCGAGTCATTAATTATAACTTTTTGTTTAGTTATTAAGAGCCCCCTAAATACAATTACCACAAGCCGCCACCCGCCAGTGAGCCTGAGTTGTAATCTTGTAATTTTGGAAAAATTTGAAAAAACTGAAGAGCATATTAAATACAAAAACTTACAATTTTTGCGCTATCAGTAATATGCAAATATCACGAACAGAAGTATGATTTAGTTATTTATGTATTAAGAGCATAATCAATAGATTATAGCGCGGGGAAATGTTTAAAGTGCGACGCGAAGCGGATAGCTATAAATTTCCCCAGAGCTATAATTGTGATTAGGCACGTGGTACATACAACGTTGTATTTCATTTTATTCTTCAAAATGGACAAAATCAAGAATTCAGTATTTTGACTACAGACTACTGCGTCGTCGGTGTGCTGGCGCTGGGCATTTCTGGTGTGCTATGGTTTTTATGCCGATTGTTGGTGTTGCTATACTACACTTAGTGTTGTGCCTTGGTCAATTGACCGGTCAATTGACCGGTCAATTTGACCACGGTCAAAAACTGTGTGGTCAAATTCACTGTCAAATGCTCTTTTAGCCTTAAAATTGCTTATATTAAATTACACTATCAATCAACGGTTTTTTTTGTAGAAGGTCTTTATTATTGGCTGTAAGCCTGTAACTAATCAAACATTTACTGAAATTGCAAAAATGCAGGGGATTTACATATTTAGCGAGGGGATTCACACAGCGACCAATGTTTCTTGGGGGGTTTCTTAATACATTTTAGTTTGTTATTATTCTCTTCTTTGCTGTACTTACGCAGTAATGATTTGTTTTTATTGAAGCGTAAATATATGGCCAATAAATGGTGTATTATTTTAGTTACCGAGAGTATAAAATGAAATAATTGTTAAAACTGTTAATTATATGCACTTATAAATACTAAACAAAAGGGTTGGTGGTAATATGATACTAGTTAACCTTGTGACTTGCTTAAACTTACAGAACTATCAATACAATTGATTAAAAAAAGGTTAATTAAAAAAATTAAAATGGTCAAATGAGCGGTCAATTGGCTGGTCAATTGACCGGTCAATTGACCAAAAAGTTGTTGACCGGTCAAAGGCACAACCCTAACTACACTGTTGGTGCTTGTTATACTGCTTAGCAACTTTATATGCCCTAGGCCTATAAAAGCCATTTTACGCCCTCTATCGAGGGCCAATAAACAAGATTATGGTTCCAAAATGAAATAAACAAATATACGAATATGTAGAAATAAAATATCATTTTAAGTGTGTGAATCATCCCACTATGACAACGTGAAAAATACCGCATACGAAAATCTAGACAAATATAAACATCGAAATATCTAGAACAGTATTATTAGTCCTTAAATATGCTGTTGCCACGAATTGTTGCACGTCGTGGTATTCAAATATCGAGAATAACGATATCATTTATATGCGAAAAGTATGGGATGCGGAATATAATCATTCTAAGGTATACGAGAGTCAAGAGAAATATGAACGTTAGCTTAGACCGCGTTGTCTTTACTCAAGCTTAAGACTAATGTATCCTGTATGTATTTTCTGTCTGAATGGAACTGATAAAAAAAATGCACAAAAAAGTGCACGAACACAAGTTTTACTGATTTTCGCTGAACGATTAGTCGGATGTCGAAGAATATGTACATACTGTTAAAAGTTTATGTTTTCTCGTAACTGGGAGAAGCATTTTACGATACTCTGAAAAACTGCTACACCGTTTCTTAAGAACTAGTCAGTTCATCTTAACGATACAATCATACAATTGAGAAGTTATAATTACAACGCGGCCTTGACGCAAGCAAAACGGCAGCTCGCACACAACAGAAATCATTGTTGCGATTACGAAACCGATAACAATAACAAACAATGCAACTATCTCCGTTATTCAAAACAAATAACGATACATCATTACAATTACCGAACTTGAGCAGTTGGACCTAAATTCTGACAGTTAACGGACAAGACCACTCAATGATGCGGTGACCAGACCGGATGATTTTTACAAGCCATAACCGTGATTTACGATCGCAGCCGAAACCGACTGCCTGCTTCCTGCTTGCTACTGGTGCTGGCTGTCCTGTTAACGCAGACTCATCGCCATGGAAATCCACTACCATGGAAAATGCGAAATACTTACCTCTAATACACAGCGTTGCAAGTTGAATCACCAAAATTTAAGAGAAACATTAGCGATCAAGTCAAGTCAAATGATGAAGCAACATTGATGATTACGCGGACGTGACATTGACCCAGGTTAAGAAATGTGTTTATTAATCTCTCTTTTACACGCGAAATGGTATTTAGCACAAGCAGGACAAGACGAAATAAATGTATAATCTACAAACTACCAAATTTCCCAGTAAATCTCTAATTCTTACTTTTAATGATCACTTTGGGCGGGAGGGATGAAGGAAGACATTTGAAAGATGGTGAAATATGAGCGTCCTTGTTTCTGCAATTTTTCCCCATTAGCAGAACGAAGCAGGGCCATCCCCTGGCGGTGCCGCTCTCTTATCGGTACGTAGTGGGTACGTGGCTACGAATTGGTATAAAATTCAAGCGTAGTGACTCATGGCGAGTCACAGGACTGACCGCTATTCAATTATTTGACCCTAATTATCGCGGCGCCAGACTGACATCAGACGGGAAAAATTACTGCACGTCGGCTCGTGCGTCCTTCGGCGAGGGCCTCCTCGGGGAGGACGAGGATGGGCTGCGTACTCGCAATTGCGGGAGTTGTTTTCGACGTGACTTCATCAGTAGGCGATAAAACTGCAGCGCAACTGGTGACTGCTTGCGATCGTGCGAGATGAAAGGCGCAAACACGACGCGTATCTCACCAGGAAATATAAACGCCAAACAATTGCACCCGTTGCAAACGATAGCGTTGGAGGAACAAACGAACAGCGGCGCGTATCGAGAAGTTGAGCTTGAAAGTGCATGCGTCGATAATAGTGCAATGCGCCTTTGCAACGCAGTTAGGGATGAGTGAAATTGCACTTGTACAAATCCAATGTGGAAGTATCTACTGATGAAAATCCTAGGAAAGTGAAATCTTAGAAAGACGATCGACAACACAATAATAATTCGAATGTGAGATTAGGAAAAGCGGCGAGCATGAGTTGGTTAAAGCCTTGAAAACTGTTGAATTTAAAAAGAGAATTCAACAACTAAAATGCGACTGCAAAGGACTATATCGACCGATTACAAAATGCTTATGTAGTGGAGCACTACATAGAGGATTATTCGTAGACTACAAATGAACTATCCAGAGGACTAGACTACGCTACAAAAGGGGTATCCTAGACTTATCGAAAGGGAATTCAACGACTAAAATGCTGTATACTACGACTACAACAGTAATCGTTGAATTTACTTACGGACTATTCGAAGACTGCAAAAGGACTATGTCGAGAAGTAGTAAAGAATTATTCGGCAGACTGCTGAATAACTATTCAGCGAACATGTGAAGAACCGTCTAGCTGCCAACGACTACGAAGGACTATCGACCGATTACAAAATGCCTACCCAGTGGAGGTACATAATTATTCGTAAACTAAAAAACTATTCAGAGGACTCGACTATCTAGTAGACTTGCCTATTTAAAGACTACAAAAAGGCTATCGGATTATGAGAAGTGAATTCAACGACTAAAATGCCGTATCCAATGACTATAACAGTGCCCGTTGGATTACTAACGGACTATTCGGAAATTACGAAAGGCCTATGTGGAGAAGTAGTAAATTACTGAAGGACTATTTAGTGGACATTTGAAGGATTATCTAGCTGCCTCAAAGGACTATCGAGTGAACCATTACATAATACATGATTATTATGGGAGCACAAAAAGATTATCCAGAGGACGAAACTATCTAGTATACTAGATATTTAAAGAGTATAAAACAACCACAAGAGCATTCATTGGCTTACTAACGGACTCTTCGGAAACTACAAAAGGACTATATAGCTAAGTACTAAAGAACTCTTCGGTGGACTACTGAAGGACTGTTCAACGGACTTGTGAAAAACTATGTAGCTGCCACAAAACGACTATAAAAGACTATCGACATAATGTCTATCCTATTCAGTGAACTACGATATTATACAGTACATGATTATTTGTAGAATACAAAGGGACTATTCAGAAGACTACCATCTAGTAGACGATATTATTTCAAGACTACAAAAGGGCTAGTTGAGATTATAAAAATGTAACTCAACGATGCAGTATTCTACAATTATAATAGTATTCGTTAGATTACCAACGGACTATTCGGAAACTACAGAGGGACTGCACAGAGGTAATATAGAATTATTCGGCGGGCTACAGAAGGGCTGTTCAGTGGACTTGTGAAGGACTATTTGGCCGCTAACAAACGACTACAAAAGACTAGCGACAAAATGTCTATCCTCTATCCAGTGAACTACTACATAGTACTTGGGGACTACAAAAAGACTACCCAGAAAACTAGACTACCTAGTAGACTAGGCTATTTAGAAACTATAAAAGGGCTATCCGAAATTATAAAAAGGAAAGTCAACGACTATATAAGGAGTATTCAACGACTGCAGTATCCAACGACCACAGGAGTATCAAATGGTTTACTAATTAACTCTTCGGAAACTACAAAAGGACTATATAGAGAAGTAGTAAACAACTCTTCGGTGGACTTCTGAAGGACTATCTAGCTGCCACCCAACGACTATAACGGAGTATCCGCCGACTACAAAATCTCTCCTATTCAGCGAACTACTGCGTGACTATCGGGAGAGAAGCTCCCTTCAGTCGCTGCCTTTCTTCTGCCCGTCTGTGGTATTCTTAACATACGGCTCCTACACCACATCTCTAATGAGAGAGAGTACAAAGGGTTATTCAGAGGACCAATAAAGGATTATTTGGCTAACAAGAATTAGGCGAATTACCATCGAGCAGACTACAAATATCGTATAAGGCAATATGGATATCATCTTCACATCAGCATTGTTTTATCCGTGATTTAAAAACTTCAGCACAATAATTGTGTAAAAATTACTTAAGAGAACTTTTCTATGATCGCATGTGCTTCATTATATCGTATGTATTCTTGGTCTCAGCCATAGTCCAATTCGCAATTCTACTAAAGTTATTTTCGCCAAATGGAGTGGCTCATAACAATAATTCTGTCATTGACAAATTTGAAAATGATTCTTCACTTAAGAGTTTTTCGATGTTGATGCTGTTTGACATCCCATGCTCAAAACACTTTTAATATTTGTGTTTGAGAAGATGAAAGGTGAGAGATGTCTTTATAAATCGTTCTTCAAAATCAGTACGGCCGTATAGGGTAATGTAATTCGCATGGTAGTTTTGTGGCCGACGTTGCCACTTTTCGGCAGCGACCGACGGTCTAAGTTTGCTTGAAGTAATGCCAGATGCGGATAAGACATAGCAAGTTGTTAAGTACCCCCACATACAAAAACGGGATTTATTTATGATTGACAGGTGCGTATTTATTTCCAACCCGATTTGTGCTAAAATGTGGCAACGTCATTCTGCATAAGACACTGTACTGAATTTGAAGTATGGAACGATCTATAGAATAAAGAAATTGTTTACATTCTTTCAGAATAGATAATCTTGAAGCAGTCTGCTCATACTTATTTGTAGTGATGCCACGAGACGAGACGAGACGAGATTTGCCCATTCTCGATCTCGATCTCGAAAATTCTCGAAAGATGATTCTCAATCTCGAACTCGAAAATTCTCGAACGTCGATTCTCGATCTCGAATTCGCGAATCTCGATTCTCGAACTTTAAGTACCGAATTGAGGCAGTTGCGACTGCGTAACACCGCGTGCTCCGTGTATTAACGTTCTGGAATGCCCTTGATCATATAAAGTTCGGTGATTCCCCTTTACTTAGGTACGAGTATAAACAAATAATGTGACACGTATGCTAATGTATGTACACAGTTATTCGTTCACGTTTGCTGGTCTAATATCATGTGAATAAGTGTTTCCAAGTTTATCAGTATTGTGAAGTTATTGTATATTTTACGGCATTTAAAATTTTGTAGTACATACTCTTAAAAGATCGTTATTTCTCAGACTTATTAAAATGAACCGCGGTATAAAAAAATACTATAAAGTTCAACCAACCGCAAAAAATAGTGCTGTGGAAAGCGATACCAGTGTAACAGAAGATGATGATGATGATGATTTGGTAAAAGATGTTGATTATAAGATTAGGGAAGGTGCTGATACATCGGACAATTCATCAACAACGCCTACAAAGAAAACTGAAACTCCTAAAATAAAAAAAAACTAAGGGCCCAAGAAGAGTAGATGACAGTTTAAGTGTGGCAGGTTCGTCTCACGAGTCTCTATTATTGAAATCAAGTGACTCCAGAGCGGTTGCGGATTTTAAGAAGCATTTTGACATCCAGAAAATAACAGACACAGACAGGGACAAAAATAACAAAGTTGCAAGCTGTAGATTATGTCATTCAAAAATAAAAATGACACAATCTAATACAACTGGGCTGAAACGACACTTGAAAATACATCACATTCAAGAATTCAGAAAATCGTTTCCTAATCAAGAAGTTTACAAACGAACTCTAACTCTGACTGACATGCTAACATCTTTAAAGGTAGGTACAGGGTTATTATAAATCTTTCGGTATAATATTTCACGTAACACAAAGTGCAAGACAAACATTTAATAATGATTTGATAACTCCAATAATTTCTGCCTCATATAATAGCCAAGTACGATGTACCATCATTTGTGATAAGTACCTAGCGCTTGGGATTTTTAGGAAAGTAAAAATACAAAAATAGGTTATCAAAAAGGCTATAAAATAAGAGAAAATATGCACCAATTGGTAAACTTTAGGGCAAATTTAAAAAAATAGTCAAAATAAGAAACTACCTGACTACTTTAGAATAGTTAAATTTAGTTTAATTTTTAAAACTTTAATGTATTTTAAAATGGCATTTTCGGGCGAAATAGTACATTGTGTATCTAGGACGAAAAGCCTAACGTTCCCAGACGACTGTGAATATTGTTGGGCGAGGAGAATGCCGAGCCCAACAGCCCAGGATTTTGGGAATGTTGCTTTTTGTCCAAGATACACATACTATTTTTCCGCCGATTGATACGATTAATTAAGAAAATTAGGAAATAGTACTCGAATATTCCCTGCCTAGGACGAGAATATTATTCCTGTACAGTTTTATTGTAAATTTTGTCAATAATGTGTCAGTTCTAGTACGATTAGCTGAAAAATATGTTCTTTTTATTTTAAAAATTATTTTTAATTCTAATAATAAATTAAATTTATTTTTAGTTGGTTTTGAAATCTATTATATTAATTTGAAGCAACGTTTCTGTGCAATTTATCGATAAGCAAAATATACCAATCGAAATCTGATGACTGTACATCCCACTAAAAATAGACAGAATTCTAAACAAATACAACTTCAACCCCTACGGATAACTTTAGTTTCTCTACAAAACATCGAAGGCGAAACCATTTGATATTTATATAACATGGAAAAAGCATACAATTTTTTAGAGTTTAATTGTTAATAGTGTCTCCTTCTTTGTTTGCGATAGGAAATTCTCTAATCTGTCTTAGGCTAGTCATATTCGACATTTTTTCTATGTTAATCCGAAAATAAGTCTGGACAGGACGGGACTAGCACAAATCGCTTTGTTTTGGAATGCTATAAGTAAGACTTGTTTTACCCCGAAAAAGAATACTAGCATAATTAGTAATTAACAATTTTGTAAACAAAAACTCGTTTTTTTGTTTTTCGTAAATATCTCAAAAACTAAGCTAGACAGGGCACAAACTAACGTCTCCTTTTTGTAGAACATAAAATTATCTAAAAAAAATACACATTTTTCGGGACTCGAAGTTCGGACTTTGACAGCGCGTAGAAGCTATACCATTAACATGACGACGAAAGTGTTCGTGATTTTTGTAGATAGTTTTCCGCTCTACAAAAAAGGAACTTATAGTTTGCAGCCTTATCCGGCTTAGTTTCTGAGAAATTTACGAAAAACCCAAAAAACCCGTATTTTTTGTTTACAAAATTGTTAATAACTGATTATGCCAGTATTCTTTTTCGGGTCAAAATAAATCTCACTTATAAGATCCCAAAACAAAGCGATTTGTTCAGACTTATTTTCGGGTTCGATGTCTGATTTAATTGGCCTATCAACTTGAAAAGAACTTTTATTTTTCAGCCAATGTCACAAAAAGTATTTGAAGAAAAATGTGTGGACTGGATGGCAGCCAAATATCTTCCATTTAGCTTTTTTGATGACTCAATCACTCAAGAGTTCTTTAAATCTCTTAATAAGAATATTACTCTGCCCAAGAGAAGCTGCTTAAAAACAAAAACCATGGAAACGTTTGCTGCTTATAAGGCAGCACTTGCAACCGTACTTCAAGAAAATACTTCAAACTTCTCATTCACAGTGGATGGTTGGACTTCCATCGCAAATAAATCCTATTATGGGATAACTATACATTATATAGATGATTTGTGGAAATTACGGTCTATCGTTATTGACTTTGTTCCATCACGGGGCCTTCATTCTGGTCAAGACATGGCCAATATGTTTTTCAATTTTGCAAGAGACAATAAACTTGAATCAAAAATACAGGGTATTACTCTGGATAATGCAGCTTCGAATACGACGTTCACACTTGAACTGTCTAAGATGTTGGCTGACAAAAATATTATTTTCAATGAGGATAATCATTTTCGTTGCTTTGCGCACATTATCAATTTGGGAGTCCAAGACATAATGAAATTATTGAACCCCAACCCCATTTCTGAGTTGGAAAATGATGAAACCGACGATGAAGATGCCCAAGAGGAAAATTTGGCAGACGAAGAGGAAGCACCTCCTATCAGGAAATTAAGAAAACTATTTATTACAGTAAGACGATCAGAACAGTGGCAGAATAAATTAAAAAGCTGTTGCGAAGTTGTAAACGTAAAATTTTTGTCGCCTAAAATAGATTGTTCCACAAGATGGAATTCTACGTTTGATATGTTGAATACAGCTTTAAAAATGAAGGAAGCCTTAAATGCTTTGTGTAGAAACAATTTATGTCTAATAAAGCTACAACTAAATGAAGACGAGTGGAAGTTAATTCTTAGCGTTACTACATAAGGTATCTGCGGCAAATAAAGCCCGGCGGCTAATAAGGCCCAGTAGCTAGAATTAAGAACACAATGCACATTCTTAAAATCCGGCAATATCAAGTTCCTTCTGACTACATATCCAGGTTCACCAGCAGTTGCAATATTGCGAAATCTGAATAGTGTTAGCACAATCACTTGATATCGGGGCGGTGTGCGGTGTGGATCTCCAACTACTACAATTTATTTACTGCATTTCCATAAATAATTCGTTTGTTAAGAAAAATAAATTCCAGTAAATGGTACCCTGTGTTCTACATTGTATGGACTATATTTTGCTATAAATACATGCACATAAAGGTAAGGGACGCTCTAAGATTTTTAATTTTTTACAGCTAAGAAGCATTTCGGGTAATAAAGCCCAGTAATATTCGGCTAAAACGGCCCATTAAAAGGTATTGCTTTCTGTGTAATAAAAACAAACAGTTAGATATGCGGTGCTGTATGTTGTGTGGCAGTTGGTGCCACGAAATATGTATTGGTTTTACAAAAGACGATACAGATGACTATATTTGCGCACGTTGTGCTTAATTTTTAGTTGTTCATTTTACCAAGAATTTCATTTATGTTATTTTTATAAAAATATATTTTGTGGATTATTTAGTATCAAAAGTGATGCAAAATAACGTAAACTTTACTTTTTAGGACGCAAATATTTTTACTTTTTGCCCTAGATTAATGTATTAGTCTTATTTTAGGTGGGCCTTAATAGCCGACAACAATTTATCTCGTGGGCTTTATTAACCGAATGTTCGGGAAATAAAGCCCATTCGTATGTTTTTTTTTTAAAAAGCATGTTCAAAGTTTCACATAAATTTAAAACTGCAAATCTAGCTTTACTTGCGTTTACGATAGACCGAATTAATATACTCTTGATTTTGTTAATTATTTTTTGCCTTTTTCGGGAATTAAAGCAGTTTTTTTCTTAAGTGGGCCTTATTTGCCGCAGCTACCTTATTTGAAGTATTTTAAATCACTATCTATAGTATTAGGCGGCGACAAATATGTTACACTTCCACTTGTGGTCATCGGGTTTAATATGTTATTAGACAAAATTGAATCCCTAATAACAACCCTCGATAATAAGGTAGATCGAGACTTGGTGGACGAAAACGTTTTGCTGGCATTTCAGGCTGGGAGAGACAAGCTATTGAAACATTATAGGAAAATGAATTGGAATTACTGTACAGCGTTGATTTTAGATCCGCGTCATAAGATTGAAACATTTACACTAACTTCCTGGGGCCGACAATAGCAAACAGTAGCAATACAAAAATTCGAAGAATTTTACAAAAACCTTTACTACAAAGATGATTCACCAAACCAAAAACAATCCTCCACTGATTCTGGGCAAGATGATTCTGAGGAAAATGATTCCTTTAATTTAACTGATCTATTTAATAAATCTACTGTCACAGTTAACAACTGGAAAACCGAAATCGATGACTACATAGCAAGGCCACGAGCCAGCGAAGACGTAGATGTATTAGTTTGGTGGAGCAATCACCAAGTTTTATACCCAAACCTTGCCAGAATGGCTAGAGACTTTTTGCTATACAAGCAACCAGTGTACCAGCTGAACGGCTCTTTTCGAAGGCTGGCTTGATTATTCGAAAACACCGCAACAGGCTCGACAGCGAGTCTGCTAGGGCATTGCTTTGTCTGAATGCTTGGCAATCGTGCGAATTTATTAAACAATATTTAAACTGAGTAAAAATTCAAATATCGTATTTTTCTATCGCTTCTGAAAGACATTTATTAGATATTAGATTTATAACATTTCTTATATTTTCCAAGTTTGATCTTATAAATAACCTTTGTAAAGATTTTGTCAAAAATTAAAATAAAGTAGGTACTACTTATAACTGTTCTACTTTGTTTTTATGCAGGATTTAAGAATGCAATTGAAAAACTCTCGAGATCGAGAAATCGAGAATCTCGAGAAAAATTCGAGAAAAAATCGAGAATTTGGTTAATCTCGTCTCGAATATTCGAGATGGAAAAATGTCAATCTCGATCTCGAAATTTCGAGACGAGACGAGACGAGATCGAGAATTATCTCGTCTCGACGGCATCACTACTTATTTGGTGTGTAGAATGTTAAAGCCCTTATTCTCCATATAATTTTTGTTTAAATTTACGTGTGAATGTGAAACCACTTCCACCAGACGCTTTTTGTGTAATGAACCACGTGGATATTATAGACAAAAAAATCTAGTTCGAAGATACGGGGTGCTCATATCTTATGTAGGTCTTGAAGCGATTTCATGTTGAATGCTAAAAGTCATGATTACGGGAGAGAATTTCTTAAACATTCTAGATACGTACTAACATCAAGTAATCCAGGCGGGCCATCAAATCAATTAAACCGTCTTTTGGTATTTTCTAAAATCGAAAAAACTAGAACGTTTTGTGTTAAAGAACTACATATTAAGGTTAAACTGTTGGTTTGGGCTGTAAAACACGAAGCAAAAAGTATAATTTGTGATATAAGGCGAGCTTGCTGAGCATACCAACGAATCACCGACACAGTAATTAAATTCAATCAGTAGGTAATATTATTTTCATTTTCAATTTAGCCCAACTCCATTTAATTTCATCCAGAACGAGAGATATGAATTTGCATTCGCCAATAAGAGCGAAAAAGGGAACACTTGCTATCATCCACATCACACACATAGGGTAATTCCGGTAGAGATGCCGATTTTTCAAGTTTTCTTGATTTACTAATTTCACATTAATCATGAAATAATGAAACTAAGGCAATCGGATATAATGTTTATTTGGTAAATAAGGTACATATGCTTTATTCCTTAAACTAAATGCAATAAACAATAAAAATACATTTTCGCACAATCTGTAAATCGGCATCTCTACCTCATATTACGGGAGAGATGCCGCAAGGTTAAGGTAGAGATGCCTCTACACATTTTTCTCTCAAATGAGCAATTTTACACAGATTTCGCACGTATTTTGGTATTTAGTGCAGCAAGCAAACTGTCAGCCCCATTCGTCCTTTTCTGAAATTACCGGATGCAACTCTGCGTTTTAAAGTTCTTGGTGGAATTTGAAAAACTTTAGCAGCTTCGTTTACATCCATACCTTCTGCTATACTTTGCAGAGCAGCATGCAAAGCTTCTTTGGTCCATTTACCTCTATTAGGACACTTTCTTTTGTATTTCTGAAATTAAAGTATTCTTTTAGGTTAGCCATATCACCCTATAAAAATTGGCATCTCTCCCGAATTTCCAGGAGAGATGCCGAATGCCCTTGGGCAGTTGCAACTGAGATAAAGAACGCACAAACACACAGACGTATAACCTCATTCTATGCGGTTTCACTATGTTTATGAAAATTTTAAACTAGCTCATTTATAAAGTAAGTACAGTACACTTACCTTATACTCCGAAAAACTTTTCACTTGACAGAAATTGAAAATCTTGGCTCAATTAAAAATGTTTGAAGATTGCATAACGGCGACCGCAGCCTTCGACAGGCACTGGCACGTGAATGCGTATGCTCGTAACTCATGTCTCGCAGATGAGTACGTTTGGAAATATACGCAATCGGCATCTCTACCATGCCGGCATCTCTACCGGAATTACCCTACGTAAAAAACAGCAAAAAGAGCCTTGTGCGATTATCAACAAACAGCATCAGTTTTATTAATTTTGAATGGCACGAAAACGAACCGCGTGATATGAACTCCATAATACGCCCACTTGGCTGAAATTCGTTCGCTTTGAAACCAGAGGGAGCGGTCCGCTGGCTGCTTTCAATTAGTGTAACACCTTCCGCGGGTAACCGCTGTAATTCCTATTTAGCTCTTCTCCAATCCGTCTGAAATCAACTCGGGCTTACGAATTTGCACAAGCCCGCGGGATCGCTAATCGCCGGCGCGTGGTGGGTTCCTGGACCGCGCTAATTACTCAACTTTTGTAAATGTATCCGCTTCCAATGTGGAAGTACGTTTCCAGGTATGGACTGATGATAGATGACGTCAATGCTACGTAACGAGTGATTATAATTAGTCAGAATTGAGTTTATATCCAGTCACACAATATTCAAAACTGAATGCTCTAAGGTAAACAAATGACGACAACAGCATGGACAAGTACAACTGATTTTAATTAATCACAATTAGGTGATGTCTTCAGATTCGCTTCATGGAAGTACCTAAATGACTTAGTTCAAATATGAAACTTCCTTAGTAGTGATCTTAAAAAGTGACAATAGAATTGGTAGATCTAGACTACTAATTCAATCGGTGAGTGAGCACTACCACCTATTTGAATTACCACTGATGTTTTAAATCCGACTTGAATTACCACCGACGCGACTGCCATAGACTTGGTGGACCTCCGATATAGATTCTTTCAAAATCATAACTTACGCGATCTTGTTTGTTTGGCATATTTTGCTCGCGACTCCAGAAAAATTTAAGCATCGGTGAAAATTATTTTGCTGAAATTCTGCGACACGTAGTACAACCATCTTTACGTTCACAGATAAAATGTCGAACGCTGACGATAATGCAACCAATACATATCGTTTGCGCAACTTGTTTTGTTGCAATGCAAGCGGGTCGGTGGTGTTTCAGTTCGGTGGCAAATCCATGTGATGATAAATCGTATCGGTGGTACTTCACTCGATGATTATTCTACATGGGATGTAAACTTAGTCGGTGATAATCCACAACTTGACAAATATTAAAATAACACAAAGTCGAAAGTAAAATCATTCAATGGCATTTGATGAGGTGGTGCTTAACACAGTTGCCAGACAATCGAAAGAAAATTTGCATCGTGGTAGATATAGATACTGTATACAGTTCCAATTGTCAGCTTGGCTGCATCTCCGAAATAATATTATAGCAACATGTTTGCTCAAAATGAATTTGTAATACAATAATAAAATACATAATTTCTGTAGCAGCAGAAAAAATAAAGAGGCTACCCAAGAGTATCAAAATTGAAACTTACCGAGCTCTTACACTCATAAGTACATAATGGAATGACAAACTGGACTCACCTGTAACAAAAAAAAAGTGGTTAAAATATAATTTGCATTGCTGTAGTAGTGTCAAGTTTTTTGGTAGAGAAAGAGCAAATAAAAAAGTCTAAGCATGGCTTCCTACGCCTGTATATACATTATTCGCGAACATATTGATGTCGTGTCACAAAAATATTACCTTTAATATTCTTGGAATAATCTAAGAAAATCGTAATAAATCGATGACATGTTCATTTCATACATACGTTTTCAAAGTTATGTAGGATGTATTATATACGTTTATTGATAACACGTAAGAGACATGCATACAGATATCGATGATATGTTCATTTGTAAATTTTATTTTCGACGAATGTAACAGACGCAGTATCGATAACTATTACTTTTCCCTCAAATGTTTTGGATATTCATTGTTCAATCACAAAAAGGTCTAGAAAGTAGGTCAAGTGATTTACTACGATTAAAAATCTAAGATTAGAGTTCAGCGATTTTCCCGACGTTGGCCTTGAATGCAAACAATTCAATTTTGTTGCTTATCACGTGCGAGGTGATAAGATTGCATCAGCGCTGCAGTAACAAAACAATTCCTTGTTATTATCGCGCTACAAGCTCGATTAGCTTTTTGATTTTTCTCCGATTGCAACATCGTTTCTCAATGGCTATTATTGCAGTAATACAACGACGCCGACAGTTAGTGGACAGATGCAAAAAAAACCCAACCAAATAATAAAGTTAGGCTTTGGTATCATCAAGCGATACAGTATTGGCTTGGTATGAAATTGGTGCAAAGTATCTTACGCTATAACATGTGGACGATGCATTTGCAAATTTAATTCTATGGGGCAGGGGTTCCCTTTTTCTAAATTCAACAAACTAGCAGTACCCCTGAGCTAACATGTATTACATGCATTCCTCCAGCAAATATTTTTTGGGCTATACCTCCAACAGACGGACGGACAGACAGGCGGAATTGCAAAAACGTGGTTTTCGATATCTAGGGACCCCGAAACGTGAAGATCTGAAGAAATCTCAGAAGGTGATTTCTTTGCGAATCGTCTTTTACACGAGAGAAGTAAAACTGTTCAGAATTTAATAAAATCCTAAAAAGTCAAACGGTTATTTAAAATTCTATTTTGTTTAATCAATAGAATACCAAATATCTTATTTCACACTGAAACATTTTTTCAAAGTGGAAAATATTAAGCTATTACAATTCAGAATTTAATGAAACTGGAAGTAGTATACATACATAGTTACATTCAGGGTGTCCCAAAAAAAATGGAACACCGATTAGGGATTGATTCCTTAGGTTATAATAAATCTATTAAACCTAATACACCTTAGTGCAATGTCCCTTCAGTCTCCATTAAGAAGTTCTAGGGCCTAGAAGTTCAATTGTTTATTTTTATGTTAATTTCCGCAAATGCACTTTACCTATATCTGAAAACTCTTTTTATCTCTAACTTTGTTACCTACAACATTTATTTAAATTTTAGGTTATTCTTTTTCTTCTTCTTTTTCAGCCTCTATTCGTCCACTCCTGGACATAGGCCTTTCCCAATATCTTCCATTCATACCTATCCTGAGCCTTCTGATGCCAACTGTTACCAGCAATTTGTTTTATATCGTCTACCCATCGTAGATGTGGTCTGCCTCTGCTCCTCTTGGTTTCTCTTGGACGCCAATATGCGACTTTTGTCGTCCAGCGGTTATCTTTGTGTCTTGCAATATGTCCCGCCCATTGCCATTTCAGTTCGGCTACTCTCTCGATTATGTCGGTTATTTGTGTTCGCCTTCTAATGTCCTCGTTCTTGATTCTGTCCCTTAACGAGACACCGAGCATTGCTCTTTCCATAGCCCTCTGCATCACTCTTAATTTAGTGGCATTTTTCATCGTTAGGGCAACTGTTTCGAGTCCATACGTAGCTATCGGTAAAATGCATGCATCGAAGACCTTACGTTTCAAATTGATAGGAATGGTGTTGTTCCTGAGTATGTGTGACAATTTAGGTTATTAATCGAAAGATAATTAAACAGCGTAAAAATAAAGTACTCTTGGTTCATAAGCGTAAGAGCAACCGTTTCCTTAAAATGCATATCAAAGGTTTTTGGCTGTCATTAAGACGTGCAATTATCAAGTAGTCATCCATGTTCACAAAAAACAATGGGTGATTGTGATCTAGCAAACTACAAAAATAAATCAGACAATGACGTTGGTGATATCATTTTTTTTAATCTTTAGTGCTTACTATTAAAATGCTGCAATATAACCAACATTTCAGCAATGGAGAAGTAGTTGTCACGGCATTTTCGTAAACCTGCTCCGTATGCGAAAGAAGATATTTAAATGTTGGTAAGTGCATTTTTAGTCTGAAAAGATGCAGGAAGTTTCATCAGAAATAAAATTTTCTGATAAATGGATAATAAAAACACATATGTGTTAAAGTTTATGATAGGACACTGTATGTTCTATTATAGGTATATTCTGCCATATATCACTGAAATGGGACAAAAATCATCTTTCTCATGATGCCCCACACAACTATGGGTTCTGTATAAAAAAATACAATTTTATGGCATAACTCGAATTTCAATTATTTTCTTTTTTGAAGTACTGACTATGCCATTGCATTCGTAACAAGAAAGTGCCTAAAGAACGTGAAAAGTAATTTTGTCAATTTTCATAAATAAGCGAAATATAGCCACAAAACGAAGTAAAAAAATCGAATTTTTGTTCTCAAAAACAAAAGACGGTAGCCAATTTTTGTTTAGATCATTAAGCTTTTTTCGAAAAAAAGATCGAGGATGTGGGGTGAGGGGTATTTTATCTCCTACAGTTATCGAGAATCCCTAGAAAACATCGACATTTGCCCATCTTATATGCACATTCCGTGTATTATTCAAAACCAACTTGCAACTTTTTCCGATTTTTGTCTTGTGTCAAGTTTGTATTTGCTATTACTTGAATCAGGCTGCGTACCCCCTACACCTGGCGAGCGTACGCCTAGGTGTACGCATAACCAACCCACTTTGAGAAATCCTGGTTGGGGGTATGAGCGAGCGAGCGAGCGAGCGAGCGAACAGATGGAAAGAGCTAGAAAAAAAAGTAAAACTCGTACTTGCACTTGCTAACCAGAGTGACCTCACATGTTGATCAATAGCTGACACTTCGCTATCTGCTCACGTGCCACTTAAGCGGTTAAAAACCGTCAACAATAATATTTACAAGCCAGAGGTTTAAGTAAGGCCAATTATGAATCAATAAAGACATTTTTAATTTCGTGCATGTAGTAAACATGGCGATAACGTAGTTCCTAGTAGTTCAGCGTACTGCCTTGCATTTGCGATAGGGAGATTGATGAAGCCTCTCCATGAATATTGAAGTCGCAAAAGCTTCTACGTAGCTACGCGATGCTAAGTACTACTAAGAGGTGAGTACACAACCAGCACGTGTCTTGCAGGGGTCGAAGTACAGCCGTGTACGAGGTACTGCTGACGACGTACGCATTTTTCGTTTTATCAGCGGTCGTAAACACGCGGTGGACGGTAATTTCTTATCTTACAGGTAGGATGACATCTTCAGGTTTTATGGGGCATCAATCATCCCAGCACAAATGGCTCATTAGTGGCGAGAACAAAAGGACGACGACGCCTTTCTGGCTTTCGCACCACCTACTTTCTAGCTTTTCTTCGCGATACAACTCGAAAGAACGCTAACGACTAAATATACCCTCGATGATTAGTTTGTGCGCAGAGGATCTCTGCATGCCACCAACACCCATAACCTTGTTATGAGAGATAAGCATATCTTAATCTCGGGATTGGCATTCGCGTGTAACCCTGCATTTCTCCGACATTAATTTTAGCAGGCGAGATAACCAACAGATACGATTCATCAGAGTTGTCGTTCAACAAACAAAAGGAATACATTTCTCTCATTTTTCAACTTTAGCCCCAAGATCTGCAACTGTTCTTTAGATTTTTCAATTGTCTGTATCCATTAGGTTAATTCTTCTGACATACACGACGTCTAAGCCAGTCGACCAAATCTCTATCAAAGCTATTGACAATCTTTTCGGTATCACCCTTTAACCATTTATTAGGATAATCTTCAAATTATGGTCACATAAATTAAATATCAATGATCTTAGTTGGAACATTTTTGAGCTGATAACTATTGATTATAATGCCTTTTCCGGTATACAATACTGCCGTTCCCTATCAATGACGATTTCCATTTCGTCTGAAAACCGCAATTTAGTCCACTGAGTATATCCAATATTCCCTTAGCTAGCTAGCATTTCTTATAATACCTACCAATCGATCTACCATGGAACTCTAACCTCTATGTGATTCTCACGCAAATTTCAGTTGTTTGGCTTATCGATTAATACTTCCTCGTTCGTTTTTCTTTCTACCATTGAACTTACTTCTCGATGTCCATCACGCATAGCAAATCGTTAAATGCCCTCAGGCTAACCAAAATGGACGTGGGAAGACCATACCATAAGGACGAAGTACTTTCTCCGGTATGTATCGTCGTTCCTTTTCAATTAAGGTTGCTACGGTTCTTTATGCTTTCCAATGGTTCATATTTAGTCCGGGAACCGTAGTTTAGTCCACAAGGCGAGTACGTATATCCAATATTATTTCCTTAACAAGCATCCTTTATCTAATAGACGTGTCTGTCTGGGACGCAGTTTTGTCTGTCTGGGACGCCGTTTTGTCTGTCTGGGACGCCGTTTTGTCTGTCCGGGACGCTGTTTCAGCAGTCAAACCGTAAGAGATAGAGAAAAAAGTTATGAAAGTTATGTTTGGAATGGTCATGTCAGGTCAGGAACCGAATTTCAGTCACGTGACACTTCCGGTTTTCGAGAAATCACAAAAAGGCCGTTTTTCAAATAGAACGCTTATTAAATAAAAACTGTTTCAGCAGCCAAACGGAGCTGCGACCCTCTGCGCCTTAAAACGTCGATCGGTTAGGCAACCACTTTGACACCTTCCAGGTTTGGGTACAGTTTTTATTTAATACGCATTCTATTTGCAAAACTTTGTTTTATTAAATGAGACATTTGTCTCACTGGACTGCTAGTTTCTTCTAATACCTATCAGTTGATCTACCACGGAACTCTTCAGTTGTTTGGCTTATCGATTAATACTTCCTCGTTCTTTTTTCTTACTTCATGATGTCCAATCATGCATAGCAAATCGTTAGTGATCTCAGGATAATCAAAATGGTGGGAAGATCACACCATACGGATGAAATAGCTTCTCCGGTATACATAATGTCGTTCCCTGTCAATGGGGGTTGCTATTGTTCTTTATGCTTTCCAATGGTTTCTAATTAGTCCGGAAACCGTAGTTTAATTCACAAGATGAGTATATCCAATATTTTCTTAACCAGCATTTCTTATAATACCTATCAATCGATCTACCACGGAACTCGAACCTGTATGTATGTTAGGGCTGCAACGAGCCCTATTTTTTTACTTGACCAAGTACCGAGTACTCGGCTTAGAGCATTGTCGTCCGAGTACCGAGTACTCGCCCGCCGAGTAGCAAAATGTTTTATCTTTTAATACGCTTTGATCAGTTAGATAACCAAAAATACCTTACTGTTTCACCACTTACCAGTCAGCCTACTCTCTATTGGACACTTCCCAAACGACAAAATGTTCAGATATTTTTGTGTGATTTCCCATGCTACTGCTACTACTGATGTAGTTGGTTGCTTTAGGGCTTTTTGATTTAGATTCAAGCAAAAATTAATTGTTAAATTAAAAATATTTATTATACATACTAATTTTCTTTTTGAGTTAAATTAAAATTAAAATTAGTGACAGTGACACTGCAGCCGGTGCTACGGCATTGCTTGTGAAAGAAAGTGAAATCAAAAACAAAAAGTAAGGTTTGGAAATACTTTCAATTTTGGACGAAAATGAAAGAGTGGCAGTGTGTAGCGCTCCCCAAATGTTTGTTCGTTCTATAGTTGTTGGTTACGAATACAAATAAAAATTACGTGTTCTCTATTTTTTTTTAAATTAATTTTTGATACTCGGTCGATTAGTGAATATAAAACCGAGCACAGAGTACTCATTACTAAGTGAAATCTTTGACCGAGCACCGAGTACTCGGAGTACTCGTTGCAGCCCTAATGTATGTGCTTCTCACACAAATTCAGTTGTTTGGCTTATCGATTAATACTTCCTCGTTCTTTTTGATTTCTACCATTCAAATTACTTCTTGATTGCCAATCATGCATAGCAAATCGTTAGTGATCTCGGGTCTCGGGTAGGGCTGCAACGAGCCCTAGTTTTTTTACTTGACCGAGTACCGAGTACTCGGCTTAGAGCATCGGCCGAGTACCGAGTACTCGGCCGCCGAGTAGCAAAATGTTTTATCTTTTAATAGGCTTTGACAAAGCCTTTTAAAAAGACAACTAGGTATTTTAGTTCAGAGATGGCTCTAATATCAGAAGTAATACCAAGTGTAAGGTCTCTGAAAATATATCTTTTAGAATGAAAGACAAATTTAGTGGGAACCATGAAAATAGTCTAATTAAAGGTTTGGATAGCCGTTTTAATTATATAGACTTATATCCCAATTATTCTATCGCCGCTTTATTACATCCCAGGTTGTAAGATATATTTTTCATAGGCAGTTGCATAAATGCAATTAATTAATCAGTGTTCTTTTGGAATATCATGTTCAGGTCCAGCCAGAAAAACCAAATATACCAAATGTTGTAGGAAATAGTTTATCAGACTCTGACGATGATGATATTCCACTGAACGCTCTTATTCCAATGACTAAAAAGATGAGGCCCGAAACTTCTATTTCGGATATGTTTCCTTCTATTGCTTCAGCGTCAATTTCCAGCTTTTCAAGTTACGTCTTATCAACAAGGGAAATATTGCAAACTGAAATTGATACTTACTTGAAATTACCTATAATTGATAGAACACGATCACCATTCCATTCCATTGGCAAGTTAATCAAAATATCTATCCACATTTAGTCAAGGCTATGAAGCAGTACTTATCTGCTTCATTTTTAGTGAAAGACTTTGCAGAGACGGGCATGGTCTTCGAGTCAAAAAGAAGTTATTTGAAAGCAGAAAACGGAGAGACACTTGAATATTTGCATCATACCCTTGCTATTCTTATTTACAAGTATTGAATTTGATTATTGATGACCGGATTACATATTATATCTTAGTAAATTTAGTTAAGATAATTATTAGTAACATGGTTGTTATCTCACTTCATACTGTTTTTTTTCTGACAGCGCTCCCCAAATGTTTGTTCGTTCTATAGTTGTTGGTTAAGAATACAGATAAAAATTACGTCTTCTCTATTTTTTTAAATTAATTTTTGTTACTTGGCCGAGTAGTGAAGACCGAGCACCGAGTACTCATTACTTGGCGAAAACTTTGACCGAGCACCGAATACGCGAGCTACTCGTTGCAGCCCTAGTCTCGGGGTAATGAAAATGGTGGGAAGATCGCACCATAAGGATGAAGTATACATAATGTCGTTCCCTGTCAATGGGGGTTGCTATTGTTCTTTATGCTTTCCAATGGTTTCTATTTAGTCCAGGAGCCGTAGTTTAGTCCACAAGGTGAGTATATCCAATATTCTCTTGACCAGCATTTCTTATACTAATACATATGAATCGATCTACCAGGAAACTCTAACCTGTATATGATTTTCATGAAAGTTTCAGTTGATTGGCTTACCGATTAGTACTTCATTCTTTTCACTTTCTATTCTTCAATTTGCTCTTGATGTCCCCCGCATAGCAAATCGTTAAATAATCTCAGGGTAATCAAAACGGACATCATAGGTAGCCCATACCATAAGGATGAAGAAAAACAAATGCACAATATAATAAAGCAGCGATCGAAATTGACAATATTGACAGGACCATAAGAAGGGACGGATGAGAGAAAGTGGAAAGTGGGGATTCACCGAGATATAAATAACTGCAGTTGCCCTATAATGTCAAATATTCAACTTCTTCCTAAACCTACTACAATGTTGGATAAACGTCCTTAACAAAACTTAATCGATTCAAGAGCTAAGCGTGTTGAACTTTTGAGAATTGTTACCGTTGGCTAAACTTTAATCATAAAAATTAAAAACGTCTATCTACAACAGCTTTGAAACGCAAAAGCTCAAAACGACAGTTAGAAATTGGACGAAACAAAGGAAACGAGGGCGCTGATTGCCACGAGTACAGATTCAATTTCCGCTAATGTATTAGTTAGTACCTCGCTTTTCATGACTAACCGGTTCGTTTATTAAAAGTGTTTTAGAAATTGAATACATTTACTGGCACATGTATGCAACTCGATCGTATTTTGTAAATCGCCGGCTTCTCAACATGGTATATCGCATGTGTCATTTGTTAGTTTAGTTAGATAAGACTACTATTTATTGTAAAATAGAACCAATTATCAACTTGAATAAACGTATCAATCGCAATCACGTCGTCGGTCAAAAATAAACAAACTATGCCTGCCATAACATATTTTAATTCGCAAAACAGAAACAATGATAAAAACCATAAGCTACGATGTCAGAAATTAAACAAGATAACGAATTGGTATACATACAGCACGTGTTTAAGACGGAATAGTTGTACCTACATTATTACCCTAGACAAAACAATCCTACACCAAGAATAAGATAATATGGGTAGAATGTAAACAAAAGGAGGCATACTCATCGTTCAGGCCCGTTATAACAATGAAAACCTGTTACATAATGCTGTCTTATATCTTATTTCTTATTCTATTTCGTCTCTTTATCTACACTTGTTCTCGGTGTGTCCATCTGCGCTGGTTTTGTTTTACTCGGCTCGTGTTTCTGCTACAGACGTCAAAAGTGCTCTAACCATGGTCTTATGTTTTTTTTCACTTTACCTCAGTGCAAAGATTTCTATTATTATTATTTATTATGTAAAATCTCATATATATCTAGACGCGCGAGAGCCTTTTTCAGTATGCTCTCGTTACTTCTGAGCGTGGCATATTTTGGAAATCCACAACTTGCTGAATAATTTTTCTTTAGTTTCCAACTTAACCCCAAGTGGCTCCTCAATATAATCATCGTGTTAGATTTATAATTTTAATGTAATTGCCATCCACGTAACTGTAAATACATACATTTTACTCTTCCTACCTGCTTCGTCCCTTGGTGCCGTTATCTTCACCGCCTACTTTCGTTCAACTTTCAGTTTCTGTGTACGTGTTCATCGTTTCGGTTCCAACAACACGTAACAACTTGAAGTATTTGGGTGCAATTGCACTATTTCCTATTTTGCAATTCCAAAATAGTCGTTCTGGTTTTTATATGTCGTTTAATTGACACACCGATTTGGTTGTTGCTGTTGATACCACCATATTATTTTTTGTCATATTTAAAAGTCCTCTCAGACAGGAATTCATATCGCGACATCTCGATAACAAACGGGAGGGGTTCCAATACGAACGAGCAAGAAAAATAAACTACATAGTACATACTTTTACCAACGTCGGCGTCGGCCAGTGACAACTGCAATACATTTTCGCCAACGTTCTGGAAACTTGTAAATAGGTGAATCCCACTTTCAAAAAATATATGGTTGTCCACGTATGCAATCGTACACAGCTGTAATGACTTCATCATTAGTCTTGAATTGCGGGCCACCCAAAAGTCTTACAATGGTTCAAATGAGTCGCCTTGACGTACCTATACATTTTACTTCATTCGTAAAACGGTTTCCAACTTCTGCCTTTGTTATAACATCTGCATCTAAATTTCTATTAACTGCAATAATTTCTCCATTTTCAACATGTTATTACATAATATTATTCACTGCTTTTTTCAACATACTTTTACAATTCATTCATAATTTCGTCAAAGCCAAAGGCTTTTCTGTTCTATACTGTTTTATTTTCCTCATTACTCGTGATTTGTGATTTCCTTTGTGTCCACCTTCTATCTGAAGGATCTGTTACATTCTTCACCCTCTTGGTTTCTCCACACTTGCTTTGTGTGGGCCATATATACATATCAGTGGAGGTGGCTCAGAGGTACGACTTTCTGGTTCAGGGCCAGACAATGTGGGTTCAAACCCTGGTAATTCCAACGGTTTTCACTGCGATTTCGCAATTTGGCTATATTAAATTAATGCATGAGGTGCCGTTGTAGCTGTTCCCACTATATGCTAGAACGTAGTGTATGCCATATTTATGGTTTATTAACAATTATTATGAGGAAATACTAGTTCAATGTCCTGTTTATTACCGACAAATCAAGTATAGCAAAGCTGTTGACAAGTAACATCGCACTCTTGACTTAAATCGACAATAAAGAAAGCCTCAAATTGCATTTTATCGATATATCAATATTTAGAGCCCAAGATTATTGCTCCCAGATAAACAAATAAACGCATTTTTAAGTTTGTTTACTTCCCGAGCAGTTACCTCTAATAAAACGCGTCTGGATAGCGGCTCGGACGGCATTAGTGGGCTTTATTAGCGTCCAAGTTCAAAGACCTCCGCGAATTTTATCGCAGATATGGAGCGCGCGACAAGCTCGGATCGGCAACGCAGGCGTCCCGCGGGAAGACGCGTCTCCGCGAAGGGCGGCGGCGTTTCGATTCCCGGCCTCCATTTGCAATCCGCAACTTTCTCTGGGCGAGGGCGACGCCGGGGAGGGTGCGTCGCGTGACGTCACGCGGCCGCGACTCGGCTGGTCCACGTCTAGTCGAACACTTGTTGAGGACGCGGTGCGCCGCGGCCAAGACCTTACTAAAATGGCGCGGCCTCGAGGTTAACAGCTCAGGATCCAGCGATCCTTTGGAGAAAAACTTGCTCGGATCGTTTTTGATCGGTTTGTCAATACGGGGGGCAACGACCCGACGCGCGCTGGATTCGGCCGATTTTCAGCGGCCCCGGCGGCCTTGTGAAAATCCAGACGCTACAACTAACAGGCCTTCGGGCGAGTGATTTGTTTCTTTGCTACGGACGGCGTCCAACACAAGTAATCGAGCAATATAGCTGTGATGTTGCAACGCAGCAAATATTGTTTTTCATATTGCAGCTCGCCTCAGCAACATGGATTTGAGAGTTCACATCTCTTCCGCAAGATGACATGTCTGCATTTTCTTCTTCTGCGTAAAAAGTCAATAGCTTGCTCAATCCAAAATATCTTTCCATCTTTTTTGTTTAGTCTTCCTAGGTCTAGCCATAAACATGTCATCAGCATATATGACCTTCCAGCTCTAAAGCCGTTCTATGATCTCTGATAATTTTTGAGTTATATTTCTTGTCAGAAACTTAGTGTAACTGTGTCTGTAGTACACTGATGCTTCTGCAGTTGTGTGAATTTGTTGTCCCTTTTTTAATATGAGAATAATCAAGTCACTTCTCCAGTGATGTGGTATTGTTCATTTTAACAGACAGAATCATTTTAACCAGTTCTAGCGTTGCAACTGCGCGTCCACTTTTCTACATTTCAACATCTCATTAGTGGTATCATCCAATTAGAGGATGTTAACATAACCTATCACGCCTTTTTGTCTGATTATCATTCTCCATATTCGATTTCATTCACCCATGTCTCTGCAGAGTTAACCTCATTCCGCATAACACTTCCTTTCCAGCTTTCAATACGATTGTTTTTAATTCTTTATCTACTCCTACTGCACAATGGCCATGAATTATGATTCATAATTCACGGTTTGCAGCCAATCCTAAAATTCTATTTTCATTATTCAATAGTTTGCAAATTGCAACCAATCAGAAAATTCTATTTTCATTATTCAATAGGTTGCAGCCAATCACAGAATTCATTCTTATTATTAAATGACTTTTGAAGTTAACAGCTGTCACAAATGTCATAATTCTGAAATATGAACACAAGGCTCCTATTGCATAGGAGTAGATAAAATATCGTATTATATTCGCGATTATGGCCATTATTCACTCAGATGACTTGCGCCACGCGCCTTCGGCTTGTGGCGCAAATGTCATCTTCGTGAATAATGGCTGTCATAATCGCTCATATAATAATATACTTTTACTGTGCCTGCTTCTTACATCCTATTTTATAGTATTACTTGCTGTAGTCGTTTGTTTCTGATATGATTCTTGTACATTCACATACTCAGCAGATCTAATTTGCAGCATTTCTACGTATAAGCGTCTTTTACCTATACAATATTATGGTCACTTTGTAGTTCTGCCACATTCACAGTGGCTTCATTTTGTGGTTAAAATCTGTGTTAATTATATTCAGATTATTATCCGCGCTACGATTAATTCTGTTTTTTTGTTTCCTCATTGCTTTACTTCTTATATAACATAATTTCCGATACTTGCGATTAGATCACCAATGAACAAAACCGGTTGTCTTTTTGGTACTGTATTTAAGCATTTCTGTAGCTTTCTTAGAAATCGTATCCTGCTTAGGTATAAATTCTTCCATTGCATAAACGATCGTGACATATTACATATAACAAGTTATTATATTAGTTTCTGGACTTGCTGCTACTAAAATCGACTTTTTAGTAGAATTAAGTCACTTCCAGCGCCTGTGTGTGGAGCATGTTGCCTATTTTTGATTTTGGTTTATTTTGGTAGTGCATTTATTATGGCGTGCAAATTTTCCATGGTTAGCTCGCATTTTCTCTACTGGCTGATTGTCACATGTCGGCCCTTTACAGTTCTCCCCGGCTCCTTGCTTACAACGGCGTCGTGCCTTCTTCGGCGATCAATCCACTATATGGACAATCTCCCGAGTATTCCGCATCTGCCTCCAGACGTATCAAAGACTACAGCACTGTTGTCTGACCTGCAGCGTCTTGAATAACGCAACTGCAGTTTTACTTATAGTTTTTCTCCCCATGGTGTTCTCTACTCCAGCGATAATAATGCTGAAATCTTCGTGCGTGCTTTATCCAAACCATCAGGCTCTCAGAATTCATGAAAGACACTTTGGACGTGTTCGTAGTAATGTTAAAAACAGAGTTTCAGTAATAGCTCGGTGAAGTTTGTCTAATATTTTCAAGCGTTAGCATGAACTTCTGTAATTCGTTTGTTTACAGTCTCGACCTTTGCTGCCTGCTATTAGTTCAGCATATTAACTAATCCTGGATTTCATTGAACTATTAGCTTGTCTCTTTAATTAATTTTTGATGTTATTTAGCGCCGATGGCGATGTTTTTCACTAAACGTAAATTGTATGTATCTAATTATTAATTCGCTTCGTTATCCAAAGACCTTTGTGATAAGCGTCGTATCCACAGGTTTCGTTTAGCCTTTTGTAGTGCCTGAGAAGACTTTAATTAAGGTTATCTTCGCTGTTCGGATTCAAGCAAATAATTAATTCACTTCTTTTATTTGCTTTTATGTCCCCGCATATTATTTCACGTGAAGATTTTTAAGTAATAAATAAATTTTACTGCTAGTTCAATTCGTTATAGCTATCAGGCGCCCACGTTGTTCTTATTTAGTTACTATAAGAGACATTTTTCCTAATCGTTATTCACGAGTTGTATGTATAGGGCGGGACACATAGTACTGTCAATTACTGATTTATTATTTGTAACGTCTTTTAATTGAAGTACCGACGCTTCCATCCGCATTTTTTATTATTAAAAACAAGATATATATGATTTCGAGACATATTCCTTCACAATAGACAAAACTACTTCAGTGAGGAATGATTTTATCAGCACTAGTGATAAAACTAAAACTACTACAGTGCAAACAACAATTGCAAAGAAAATACATAGTTTTAAGTTAAATAAATGACGTGACTTTCATTATCTACAGTCTTCGACAAAGCTTTGAAAAATCTTTTTGACATCCTAGGTCGTAACATCATCATGGATCACTTTCTCTTGATCAATGCGATCATTTGACTTCATGCACATTAAGAATAACCAACAGCTCGATTTATCAACGAGCAATTAATTAACATGATGGTGAAAACAATCGGAAAAGGCTGTACGAGCCCATGTTGTATTACAACAAGAAATTTCCTGTAAATGTGCACTTAAACTTAAAGGCCCCAAGTGATACGACTTTTTTCGATATCTTGGCGCCACTGCTAGGACGCCATCAACTGTGCAAAATAAAACATTGAAAACAATTAGCGCCTTCCTGGAAAAACGTAATCGTGAAGTGTTTTTAATGCTAGAGTGTGGCAGTACAACTACTAGAGAATTTATTAGGAATGCGGTTGTAACGTGAATGCTGGCGATAAGCCTTTTAATCTTAGGAATGATAAAAAGGTTATATGCTATGCTATTATATGTTTACCCTAGAAGTTGTTTACTCATTATCATCAATGCATAAATTGTAATAAAATTATAGAAAGCATATTATTGTGAAAGCACATCGACTTGTTATGATTATTTCAATGTTAAAGATTGTGGAGGTTGCAAATTAAATTTTATAAAAAAAATATGAAAGCAAGCAAAACGCTGTTACAAAAAAGTAAAACTGGGATAGATATAATTTATATACAAGATAATCATTAATAGAATATGCCACGAAAGCTAAACAGCACAGAGATTGTAACGCAGTCTATAATTAGACGAGAAAATATAAATTGAAAACTTAAAACGATAAAGCTAAAAATAAACTGAAATGTAAACAATACACATCAGAACAATTAAACAGACATACAAGCAGGAACGTTAACTAAAATAAGCAACAACACCGAGTAAACATAACTGATATCTATTATGGGGTCAGATGGCATTGCAACAGCAGATTTTGAAACAAATCTTGGGAAAAACAATTGATTAGAATTGTTTGAATGCACACTCTCCATTGATTGTAATTGATCAAATAAAATCTGGAATCAAATCGCAAAGCGATTAAAATTATGAATCGACTGCAGATAAGATGTTAACACAAAGCTTCCGGATTTAAGGAATTGATTCAACTAGCGAATCATTAATCGACTCGCATTGGGTATTGATGACTGGCTTGGGCGATTTATGTTTGGCGAATAGAAAATCCAAGATGTAAAGAATCAATCTGATCAGAGTTGATGATTTCTGAATCGGACTAAATTGGGAGTAGGTAAAATTAAAGCGTTAATCGGTTAAAATTGTAGATTGATTGAAATTTATAAAAATGTCGCATTTATAAGTAGGTTTAAGCTAATTAGCGTTAGGTAGGTGAATCGAATTATATGTCACAAAAGAATCGATATTTCTCGATTTCCAAATCATTTAACCAATCACAATCGTGAACTGATAAAATGGCGAATCGATTATCATCTGAAATCGAGTAGAATCAAATAGTTCTAAACAAAATGCAAATGCAGCTTATAAGTAGGTTTGCGTGATTCAGCGATATGTGAATCGAGTTCGATATAATAAAAGAATCGATTTTCTCGATCGAATCAAATCAGGAATAGAATCAAATTCGACAAAAACAGAATTCAGAAAGTTCAAAACTCCTGTCTAAGGTATGTGTATGGTATTCGCAGATTTCAACGTGTGTCTCACAAGCTTGCTCAGATTGGTTGGTTGAATATGCAAAATCGGTTTTACTTATGGTCTGCGTGTTTATTTCATAAAATTATTCTATTTAAAACTCCGCCATATCTCATGGAAAAAATCTCATTTCGAACGGACGTTCATAATATCAACATCAGAAATAAAAGAACAATCACTCCGCCGGCGCACACAACTGCTCTGTATGAACGCTCGTTCTCGTATAATGTCTCGAAGATATATAATTCACTACCCAACTCATTGAAAACGTTATCTCCAATAGCTTTTAAACGTCATCTATTTGAAATTTTATTCTCGCGTCAAATTTAGTTATTACTGAAGCAGTATGCTACTTTGAACCCTCCAATGTTTTCCTGTATAGTTTTTCAACCATAACCACTAATTTAATTTTTTTTTTCTTTTGTATATAAATAGTGAGTAACTATTATGATCAGCCTCACTGAATAATAATATAATATATTGTAATTTAATTTATAGGTTTAGGAACTTAATGTATAAATGAAATATATATTGCTAAGGTTTAAGTGGTAGAGCAGGGTGTACGGTAAAGTACCTACACTACTGAACTTCACCTTGTGATTCTTTTCTTTTCTCTTCTTTTTTTTTCTCTCTTTCATTATATTCATTATATTTATGTACAAGAAAGGAAAAGAATAAAGACGTTTATTATTATTATTATTATTATTATTATTGCTAATCGATTCACACGAGTTGGTTGAAATTAAAAAAAAAATGCGCAACTTATAAGTCGGTGTGAGCGACTAAGCATTAGGTGAATCGAGTTCGATGTAATAAAAGCCTGTATTTTCTCGATTTGCCGAATCAAATTACGAGTAGCATCAAATTTTTAATAGATTTAAATCGAGAGTTGATTGAAATTTTAAACACGTGAAACTTAATAAGTAGGTTCAAGCGATTCAGCGCTAGGTGAATCGTATTCGTTGTAATACCTAAAATAATCGATTTTACTTCGATTTGTCTAATCAAATCAGGAGTAGAATAAAATCGTTAATCGATTCACATCGTGGGTTGTATGGAATTTTAATTTGTTTTGTTTTTAATGGACCATGTCCAGGCATACGGAGTACCAGGTAACTGAGACATCAACTGCTGTGGTCATATGGTCAATGTGCAATTTTGTAAGTAGGTTTAGGCGATATGTTGGTAAATAGAGTTCAATGTAAAAGAATCGACTATTCTCGATGTGTCGAATGAAATCACTAACCCAATTAAAATCGCGAACTGATTAACATAGTGAATTGATTACCACCTGAAATAGAGTAGAATCAAATACTTGGTTCCTAGCCAAATGCAAATGCAACTGATTACGTAGGTTTGGGAGATTTAGCGTTAAGTGAATCGAATTAGATGTAATAAACGAACCGATTTTTTTCAATTTGCCGAATCAAATCTTCAACCCAATTAAAATTGTGAACTGATTAAAATGGTGAATTGATTACAACCTGAAATCGAGTAGAATCAAATACATAGTTCCTAGCAAAATGCCAAATACAACTGATTAAGTAAGTTTGAGCGATTCAGCGTTAAGTGAATCAAATTCGCTATAACAGAATCGATTTGTCGAATCAAATCAGGAATATAATTAAATGGTAAATCGATTCAAATCATGAATTGATTGAATTTTTAAAAACATATTTTTTATAAGTACGTTTGAGCGATTCAGCGTTATAGGTGAATCGAATTCGTTGTAGCAAAAAAATTGTTTTCTCGCGATTTATCGAATCAAATCAGGAGTAGAATCAAATGTTTAGTCGATCAAATCGTGAGTGGATTGGAATTTTTAAAAAATGTGCAATTTGTAAATAGGTTGGAGCGACTAAAGTAGGTGACGCTCAAAACTCAAAATCATTTTTATACTAACAAAATAGAAGTTTGTTTGACTGCTCGTGTTTTACAGTAATTTTGTCTTATATAATTCAAATAAACGTTGTATGCCGGCCTTTTTTGTCTACTATTTATCGTTTTTTACTTTCCCATACCCATAGGTATAGGGAAGTATTGGAATCATGAAAATTTTGGAAATCGAGATTTTCACAGAAATATCCGTTTTGGGACTCTAGGAACCCAAAAAAGTGGTTTTTAAAAAATGTCTGTCTGTGTGTGGGTGTGTGTGTGGGTGTGTGTGTGGGTGTGTGTGTGTGTGGGTGGGTGACGCTCCTACAGCCGAAAGTATTGCTCCGATTTTTATGCGCTTTGGAATGCGGGGGTGTATCGAAAATTCATCGACAAAATAAGCTTTTCAAAAAAATCTGAAACCGGAAGCGGAAGTTACGCATGTTTTTTTGGTATCACTGTTTTCGTGATTAAAATTTTGAAAATTTTATCGCGGATAACGATAGAGGGTCATAAGACAAATCTGTTAGTTTTTTTCCGAACTCGTTAGGTTTAAAATGAAGGGCGCTAGGATTTTTTGAAAATTTTGAGTTTAACGCCCTATTACTCAAAAACGGATGAATCGATTCAATTGATTTTTGTTTTCTGAATAGTATATGAAGGCTAACATGAGGTGATATAAAAAGTGTTTTGAAAAATATTAAGGGGCCTAAATTACAAATTTTCAAAATTTTGGAAATTTTCTAAAAATCATTTCTCAAAAACTGCCCACAGGAATTTGTTTAAACTTCATACACTGATAGACCCCGAAAAGGGCTATCGATCTGTTTTTTAAAGAATCTCATGAATTATCTGTGGCGCCCTCTACGAAGCTTTGAAGTTTGAAAATTTAAACCCCTTTAATTAATAAACAAAACAAGATAGGTAGCTGGGGTTTTCACTGGATTGTTCAGTGCATAATGGAGCATATGAATATGCAAAAAAATATTACACTCGTGGATATATGTAAGCGCACCGGCCCCCTCCCCCCTCTATTTTTGAAAAATAATTTTTTTATTCTAACGGTTGTTATATTTTTGCGTCAAAGAATCTTTTTCCGCGAAAATAAAAAAATCGATTTTGTATGCCCTAGAAAATATAATTTCCAGGTACTTAGAAAATTTCACCTCGGTGCTACAGCCGTTTTGAATAAAATAACACATAAATAGCACAGTGGCGGCTTGTCCACTTGGCGCCATCTACAGAAGCTCGGTGGTCACGTTTTGAACTACACATCTTATAACATAAAATCGTAGCTTTCTTTGTTTGCGTGTAACTATGTTTGTTCGCTATCTCCTCCGAAGATACTGGACCGATTAAGTTGTACGATGGCTTAAAAGTTTGCTAATTTTCAGACTTATTTAATTAACTTCTCTAGGCAGCAGTATAATTTAATTAACTTCTCTAGGCAGCAGAGCGGAGCGCCTATAGCTGTCTAGTATTAGCTCGGGTGCGCGCATTATTCAAACAGGAGAGTGTGGTTGTGCGGTAAGCGTGCTGGCCTATCACGCGGGAGCCCCGAGTTCGATCCCGTCGATGCATCTTTTTTTTTAATTTATATTAATGAATCTCTCTTAATTTTGCGAACCGAAACGTAGTTCGGGTGACTCACTAGTTCTTTTATATTTACCCGCAATTTACGTGAAAGTGTAAACGCTTATCACGGTGAAGACGTGAGTCATGGAGTTGAAATTTTGATATGTTGTAAAGACTGTTGAATAAAGACGATATGAACAGTTTCCAGTATGGGAAAGTCCAGGGAGGTAGTCACGTCCACTTTTTCTTTTATATTTTTAGGATTCATACCTAATGCCAAATGACATTTTTATAAAAATATTTGATTTTTAGATCGTTGTAAAGTTGTAACGATGACTTTGTTTCGGCCAATCACGGCCATAATCATGATTACTCCCTAGTTCCACGTAGTGCCCCCTTATTTGAAATTCAGTATTAATAGGTAAGTCCTGTTTAATGTACTAAAAGGATCGATTTGTCGAATCGAATCATTAACCAAAATTGTGTAAAATGGTGAATTGATTAACGCCTGAAATTGAGTAGAATAAAACACAGTTCACAGCAAAATTCAAAAAATACAATTTAAAAGTACTTAAGTTTGAGTGACTCGGCGTTAGGTGAATCGTGAATCGAAAGTTCGATGTAGTAAAAGAATAGATTTTTCTCGATTTGACGAATCAAATCATCAATAGAATCAAATTGTAATAGATTCAAATCGTGAGTTAATTGGAATTTAAAAAAAGTACTATTTGTATGTAGGTTTGCGCGAATCGGAGTTAGGTGAATCCACTTCGATTTAGTAAAAGAATCGATTTGTCTCAATTTGTCGAATCAAATCAAGAAAAGAATCAAATCGTTAATCGATTGTAATCCATTGGACTATAACTAATCATAATTCTCCTGATGCTCAATCGAACCAAATAGATCGGGTTGCTTTAAAAAAACAATTTCAATTGATCCGATTAATTGACATCGATTTTGCAGTCTAATCGACACTGATTTTGCTGTCTAATCGAAGCAAATCGAATGATTCATTGATGGTTTTGCTTTACAAAATACATTGCATCGAATCACACGAAATTAATTCATCGACTTTGGCTTAAACCTACTTTTCCTATAGTTTCTGTCAAAATAATAATTATTGCAATTTCTGGTTTTAATGAAGTTGTCATATTCCATAAGTTATTCGGGCTGTTTCAATATTCTACAATATTCTATCTAAGACTTGTTTCAGTCTAAAGCTGAGAATGACAAGGCAGGTTCTACTTCTAATCCAGAGATCCTAGCAAGATGGGAACATCGCCTACATGCAAAATTGGTTTTCTCGCAATCAATACGCGCTGTCATCTTCGGAGATAGCACCAGATATGTAAAGGGGGCGGGATGAGAAGGTCAGCGGTTCTTATTAAAAAAAAATCGTTGGCAGCCTCCCGTATTTTGACGGATCGAGAGCTCTACGCAGCTCGTTGGCTTTTATAGCTAACTGGCATAATCTTGCAATTTGGAAAAATAATAGCGTCAGCCGACCGCCCCCTGATCAATCAATCACATGCTGGTCGTAAAGAGGAGACGCAGATTCAAATGCGCGTCGGCGCGATTACGTTTGCGTAAGTAGCAATAAAAAGAATCCGAAAACACGGTTGATACGTAGGCAGTCGCTTTAATTAGCCAATGAACGGGACCAGAAGTTGCCTCGTTTTGGCCCTTTGCAAATGCATCCAGAGCTTAAAATGGTATGGAACACATGAAGTAATCTGCCAGTGAAGTCCATAGAGCAAATTCCTGCGGCAAATGTTGTAAAGCGAGTCTATAAACTTTGTTTTGTTGAATGGAGCTGATTTGCTTCATAAAGGTTGTTTACTACAACTACGTTAAAAAGTCAATTAGAATGGAGAATACCAAACTACAGCAGATTCGTAGTGTTGGTATCTTCTTAGTGCGTGGTTAACCAATGGGAATGACCATTGACCAGGCATTTTTCGCACAGGACAAAGGTCTAGTTCTCACGGAGTTGTTTATTAGACGTTGGGCGGGGTTTCAGTCTAAGTTAGACTAAGTTTTAAATAAGTATATAAGTATTGAAATAGCATCCCACGTGTCTATGAATAATTTGAATAATAAAAATAATTGCGTTATTACAACTAAAGCTGTCGTCTGCTTAACTGACATTTCACAAATGTCACTTCTACATTTGTATGTGGAAAAAAAAATCTGTAAAGGACTTTACTTAGAACTGGGCATCGAGATGAGATTCGAACTACAGCGCTTGCGAAATTCCGCGTCTTATCCACGGACCCATCGAAAACCTCTCCCGGCTTTGTGACGCGCGGCTGTATTTAACAAAACTGACTTATTGTTGAGACTTTTTCGACTCTTTTACATTACCCTGTGTCTGTATCATTTTCGCCAAAATTAAAACCTGATCTACGTAATTATTACTTTTATCTATTTCTCAACTAACGCAAAAATTTAAAAAAATTAAGGTGCTCACCCTATGTGTATATATTTGCCGGAAATTTTCTTGGTTTCATACCAGGTAGACATAATCTGCATATTAAATATCGTCCTACTCCAACAAATAGTTTTTAGTTATACCGCCAACAGACAGACAGACAGAGACAAACAGACAGACGGAATTGAGAAAACCTGATTTTCGTCATCTAGGGACCCTAAAACGTGAAGATCTGAAGAAATCTCGAAAGGCGATTTTTTTCGCGATTACATGAATATGTACTTCCTTTGTCTTTTAGACAAGGGAAGTAGAAAAATGTATAAGATGCTTTTGTTTCAGACATTCAATATTCACTTTCACCTTGGATAACACATGTAATTACATATAACCCTACAATGACACGGTGGTCTAGTTCCCAGTTTGTTTTATACAGAACTATCTGCCGCTCCCTTTCAAACAAAGAACGTTGGAAAACTGAATATTTCATTTCCAACTAGGAAAGCAATCGAAACCTACTCAATCTGTGACAAGATATCCAAGCAGACGCGATTAGAGCACTCGAAAAACATGTTCTCTTGACTGCCATTCACTACCTATCTGCGATTCCCCGAATCGGCTTTCCTGCTGATGTTTGTTTTCCGCCGATAAATTTATATTGCCACAAGTGCTCCGGGCGCCACTTCTGACTTTTTAATGTGCCGTATATCGGGACGCTCGTAAAATTCCACGTGGACGTTCGAAACAAATCCCCTGCCAACATTCTTTTTGAAAACAATCATCGGCAGATGTTGGGTCCGTTGAAAAAATATCCAAGTGGAACGCTTCCCACGGAGAAAAAGCCACTTGTGAAAAGCGCCTCGAAACGGATTCGATGTGGCCCGGGTTTAGATGTGATCAATTTTAGGAGCATTAACAATAGGCGAATTGAAATATCGAATATTACGGCCCAACTTTTGCGCGCACAATGAGATATCGCAAATAATACATTAGTGAAGACCTGGCACGACTTATTTTTGTATTCTGATGTAATTAATGGCACATTGATGTAGAAAATGAAACGAGACAAAAAACTAGCAGGCACTTTCATAGGAAAAATGGCAAAAGTTAAGATGGGCGAAATTAGAAATCAAACGTGGCCAAAAATAGTCGGCATCGACATTAGATCCGCATCGAAGCCTCTTATAGTGGCGCGATGTATGTATGTGAAAGTGGGCGGGCTGCTTTGCTTAGTTTGTTGGCGTACGAGTGCGGCCCAACAATTAATTATAATATGATAAGTTACAACAATGCGATGCGAATCTGAAGCGCTGCCATGAGTACCCTTAGTTAGCTGACTAATGTTAGATAGTTTTTTTGCAATTACAGCAAATGTTAGACGCCAGAGGTTCTTTCTTGCTCGTGCTGGACGATTATATGATAACTGAGAGGGGGATACCGCAGAATGCATGCTGTTCTACATGGTTCTCGTTTCAGAACTCAGCCGAGCGGATTTACAGTAAGTGCTGTCCTGTCAAAGACCAACAGTTCAGCAGAAAGTGGGCACTTACTGGTTCTGTATGGGTTATAACAACTGTTCATCTAGCGAGTTACTATTGGGCAGTACTAGCAAAAAGTGCCGATCCAACCAATCAAGGTAGCGATGGGGAGGTGAAAATTCGACGTAATGAGAAAATATCAATATTCGGCCTCACCTACACTACGTACAACCTACAATACACCCACTTTCATTTTAAACCTTCAGAATTCCCCAGAAATCCTTCTGGATAACTAGCAACCAAACCAAATGCTGCTAGAGGTTTTCTACGAGACGCCACCACGCACGTGCCACGCCTACACCGTGGCCGAGGTTTCAATACACAATATTGGGCATGAGCGTGGTCGTCGGGGGGCAGAAAATAACCCATCTTTCATACTTAGCATAATGAAGCGCATCGGGCGCGCCAATGTGAAAAATCTACACAAACAAGTGTGCCTCACCTGCACGGGCGATTAAGCCGGCGTCGTGGTGCCGAACGTCGCGCGAGAAGTTGGCAAGGGTCCGCCGAAAACGTACCTTCGGAATTACTCACGGCCAACGAGACGTAGGTAGGGTGGCCTTGACCTAGAGGCCTTGGAGGAAGCGCGCTTTTCGACCATCACTCAAACATATGACTCGTCAAAATAGTGTTCCGCGTCGGGATGGAAATAACCTGGAAAGAAAGCGAATGTGGCTGCTGGGGACGACGAACGCGGTTGCCTAATTGAGTCTCTTGTTAAAAAAAGTAACAAAATTGGGCAACAAGAATTACGTCCGCTATAAAATTCCAGAGACGCCGCCTGCACGGGCCATCAGCGAAGCAAATAAAGTTTTTATTGCAGCACCAATTGTATCACCATTATGGTTACAAATGTTTACAATCAATATTATACACACATTGAGGTGAATTACCTATATTTACCCTCATTTACTAACCTACTTCTGTATGGATCCATACAAGCTTCGGCGGCACAAATATTTATTTACGTCTGGTTCAAGCGGGGACATTTGCGACTTGAAAAGAAATCAACAGAGAGAGCATTTCAATTCCACATAGAACTTTTACTTTCAAATAATAATACAAGTAATTGGTGCATATTCAATATTTATTATTTTGATCGCTACTACTGGTTTTTTCTCTTATTATTATAGAAATTGCAGTGCATACACACTTATCGGTCACAACTTATATTAATCAGTACTTTTCATATCGTATAGTCTAGGGATGTCGTACCCGGTCTAAAATCAAACCCGGGTACACGAAAGCAGTACCCGGGTACCCCCGGGTACCCGAAATATATAACAAAAATGTTAGTGTACATCTGAGCATCTGAAGTAACTACAAATTGCTTTCTTTCACGCCGCGAGTTTTAAATTGAACTAAATTGAAATAGTACCTACTCGCCAATTCAAACTGCAAGTCGTCTGTTATTCGTAAGTATTTTCACACTTCCAAGTGTTCCCAAGTTCAAGTACGTGACTTTTTGTCCGTGGTACTATTGACGGGTTGAATATTTCCGTGAAGCGGATTTATTGACTTCCTAATATGAAACAAAAAACTTTATGTGGTATGGAATCACCCCATCCCATGCTTGTTATTACTGCATGGTTATGTTTTTCTGGCGCTTATTGCTATTATTTTTATCATCTTCTCCGAAAAAGGCTGACTTCTTGGAAATTACATAATTTACTAGTCGGGTACCCGGGTCCTGAAACTACACCCGGGTCGACTATTACCCGGGTCGACCCGGGTACCCGGGTACCCGCCGACATCCCTAGTATAGTCTCATTAGATATAAAAGTGCACGCATAAATCTGGCTACGCATAAAAAATGCCTGCAAATGTCATTAGTCATTACCTATACATTACCACCACTTATACTTACGAACGCAACTTTAGTATTAAATAAATACACAAAATACCAGCATTTGTACTCCGTGGAACTTGGGAGGGTAATGCTAAAAGCATTCGAGAGAATATGGTCATTTATAGGCCGAAATATTAAAGTAATCTATACATGATGAGAATGCACTAACATGGGATTTAAGTGATGGGAGTAATCTATACCCTGTGGAACTCCATGAACACATATTTCATGTGCGGGTAATTCATAATGTAGCAAGAAAAAACTCCTAGAAGCATTCGAAAGAACACGGTCAGTTATAAGCCAAAACATTAATATGATTAAGATAATTTATGCGTTATGGGATTTAAGTGATTGGAGTAATTTACACTCTGTGGAACTCCATTAACACGAAATTTTTTCTGCGAGGGTAATTTATATGTAACAAGACAGCACTGGTAAAAGTATGCCAGAGCACATGGTAATTTATAGGCCATTAATATGATTAAGATAAGTTATACGCGATGAGAGTACACGAACATGGGATTTAAGTGATGGGTGTCATTTATTCCACCTGAAACTGCAATCACACATTTTTCTTGTGCGGATAATTCATGTATAGCGAGACTACTCAAAAAATCATTCGAGAGAACATGGTAATTTATAGGCCAAAACATTAATATGACCAAAGTAGCTTTTACGTGATGAGAGTGCACCAACATGGGATTTAAGTGATGAGCGTAATTTATACCCTGTGGAACCCCAAACTACATTTTCCCTGCATGGATGATTTATATGTAGCGCGACTGCACTCGTCAGCGCCTTCGAGAGAGCATGGTAATTTATAGGCCACAACATTAATATGCTTAAGGTAATTTATATGTGATCAGAGTGCACTAACATGGGATTTAAGTGTTGGGTGTAATTTATACTCTGTGAAACTCCATTAAAACGACATTTTTCCTGCATGTGTAATTTATATTACCGAGACTGCGCTCATAAACGCCTTCGAGAGAACATGATAATTTATAGGCCACAAAAATAATATGATTGAGGTAATTTATACATGATGAGAGTGCATTAACATGGGATTTAAGTGTTGGGTGAAATTTCCATTAAAACGATGGATAATTTATATGTAGCGAGATTGCACTCGCAAACTCCTTCCAGAGAACATGGTAATTTATAGGTCATTATTAATATGATTAAGATAATTTATATGTAATGAGAGTGCATTAACATGGGATTTAAGTGATGGGTGCAGTTTATACCCTGTGAAACTTCATTAAAACGAAATTTTTCTCTCATGGGTAATTTATATGTAGCTAGACTGCACTCGTAAACGCCTTCAAGAGAAAATGCTAATTTATAGGCCACAACATTAATATGATTAAGGACATTTATATGTGATGAGAGCACACTATCATGGGATTTAAGTGATTTATGTAATTTATACCCTGTGGAACTCCATTAACACACATTTCCAGAGCGGGTAATTCATTTATAGCGAGATTACACTCGTAAAAGCATACGAGAGGACATAGTAATTTATAGGGCAACACCTTAATATGATTAAGACAATATATACGTGATAAGAGTAAATTCTTTACACCATGAGTCCACTAACATGGTATTTAAGTGATGGGTGCAATTTACGCGACATTTTTCCTACGCGGGTAATTTATATGTAGCGAAACATATGATGGTAATTTGTAAATAGGGAGACTTCGTTAGCAAATGCAATGAAGATAATTTACAGGTAGTGAGACTCCGTAAACAAAAACAATGAAGTAATCGAGGTAATTTGTTCGTAGTAAGAACAGGATGTATTCATACGTAGTAAAATTTATATGGTGTCAGAATGCTTTTAGTCGTTTAGGGGTACATACTTTATCTACAATACAATTACATCATTAAATTTAGTGTCAACGCCAATAGTAGAAAACAAACGCATAAACAAATATACTCCACAAGCACTTTCCAAATAAAGGTAAGGCAGGAGCCGGAGCTATTCTCAGTTTGAAAAATTGCCTCGCGGGAACTGTCACATTTTTGAGTCTGAAAACTGCGTATTTCCTGGCGAACGTTTTTGCGAGGTTCCGTTTCAATTTCCGGCTGTCAGAGTTCGTCGCCAGCTATTAAGCAGGTACTCTCCGAAATGAATTCGCCGTTTGCTGTGTTCAGCACCGTCAACTTTTTCAGGGCGTAAGAAGTACAAAACACCCCTGCCTGATAGATCGAGGAGAAAATGCCCCTTTCGAATTATTGCCTCCTTTATAGCTCGTTGTTGGAATCCAGGCGACCACCGGAATCGAACGAGAATTTAATATCTAATGATACTCGGGGCAGTCTGCTATTAACTTTAGTCGGCTAGGTATATCTATGAATCATTAAATAATTATGGCAATACAAAATCTAATAATAACGACAATCTAAGTCGAGAATTTAATATAAATTAATTAGAAGATCCTGCTGGCGAAGTTTTTCGAAAGAAAATGAAAAGTATAAGCATGGGTGTATGGATTGCTTATAGTACTGGTTTCTATACGTTTTCGAAGCAGTACAACAAACAAAATTAGGTTTGCCTGCAAAATCGTTGTTACCGCTGTATACCATTTACAATTCCATAATGAAAAAACGACAAAAGACTTCTGCGTCTTGATTGATAATAGAATATGGGCCAGGTGTTGTCGTCTACCATACTACGTATTAATGTTGAAAACTGATTTCCGACGGTCTCACTTAACTAATAACTTCAGTCAGTTCCATCTCTGACAAGACACCCCACAACCACACACTCCCGAGTTCAAATCGAAGAGCACTTTAACACTCTTTAAATAGAAACTACTAACGCCGTATGTTTACTTACTACAGTGTAAATAAATGGTATTTATGTCCCGACGCTTTTCAATCCGTAGTTCAGTAATTGTGTTTCTATTTTTATGGTTTCGTGGACACGAATATCGACAACGGATTAGGAATGTATATTACTATGACGGGCTCCATTACAGGTGGGAAAAATGCTTATTTCGTTTAGCATAAATTGTCAGTTTTCAGCATGTACACGTTTTTTAGGTTCTAACATTGCATTAAAGAAAATGTACGTTTTGTACTCTTGGATAGTCAAAAAAACTTTATAAAGCGTATATCAATTTGGTAGACTTTTAATTCCCAATTTCCTATATAAAGACTTCTCTCAGACGAAACATATTCCTAATCAGAACTAATGTAGTACACATCTCATTCGTTTTGATTCCTATAGTAACCGACCCACTTGGTTCTGTAGCAAACAACTCACGGAATTTGTAATAACTTGAAGGATGTCAACATCCGGGGCTGCTCATTGTTTGGGAAGTCAAGGAAACCAAGCAGTAAAAGCTTACCACTCCCTAGAACGGGGGGGCGCACAGTTGGGCTCTTCCTCGCTCGCTACATCAGCAATCGCGTTAGCGTTATTATGGTTGTTTCTATCGATGTGTGATTCTATACGTTCCTGTTTTACTTATTTACGTGTAAGTGAAGTAACAAGCTTCGCGATGGTTTAGCAGTGAACTTTGTTATCATACCAAGAAAACATACGAATAATTCCAACACGCATCATCGATATTGATATGTAGTAACCAAAGGTTCGTCTCAGACTATTCGAAAAACTTCGCTAATCAATACTGATTCAATAGGAACAACTGATCTTATTACAGTAATCAATTGGGTTCTTAAAACGTTATTTACGTGAGGGATTTACGACAAAGGTTTCTCAGCGAACTTTATTCCCAGGCTAAGAAATCCGACGAAAGATTCCAACATTCGTCACAGATATTAATATCTGACAGAGCAGACGAGGCATTCGAAGGTTAGGGGAAACCACGGGAGTCGGTTATGAGTGGCGATTCCTTATCGATCAACGGGCAATGGGCGCTCGGGGGCGATTCCAAAAAATTCATCTTGATTGCGGCAATGAAAACCAAAGCACTTGCCGTTTCGCCCCGCTTATCAGCGATAAGCCACTTTGTTCTTCGTCTGCGCGACGTAAACGCAAGCAGGCAGAAAGCCGCGCTTTGCATGAATCATTTGTGCATTATCATGACACAATCGCGTATGAATAACGCGACCTTCACGCGCGTTTACCTGAAATTCTGGATTTTTCTCGACGGGGACTGGAACTCTGATCGCAGACATAAATATTGTATTTCTAATCGTCCCCGCCGTCGCTGTGGCGTGAATGTCACCACTTGGGGCTTGGGTTTCGCTACTTGAAAGCTTGGAAGATCGTTAGGCGGCGAATTCCAGCTTCTATTTTTTTACCAAAAGCTGACCCATTGGACGGCCATTCCACTCGTTGATTTTAAATGTGCTGCCGCTATAAGAAACTAAGGTATTCCTTAATTAGCTGATGGAATTCAATGGTCGCAGGAGTTAATTTTAATATGCTTGCTCTAAACGTCTAAACCGAATAAATAACTTCCAAAATGCAAAGGGGAAATCAATGAATACTTCGTCCAACCACTGGCGATGTGGGTATCTGGGTTTCTAGAGCCCCTGAGCCTGCCAAAAAGATTCGATGGGCTATTTGCCAATTCAAATTAAATAATGAGGTAAGCCAATATTTCTGATCGGCCAATTTATATGGCGTACGGGATTCATTCTGGACTTCTTTGAAGCACGTTAATCCGTGATGCGTGAGTCACTGCTCATTGTCGTTCCGTAAATATCCATTACCGGCACATAGAACCTGCGATTAGGGAATCGTTAGGAGAAAGCAATTAGGGGAAGCAGGAAATTCGTTTTCAGACAAAATTTGCTTTTAATACTTTAGTTGGGTAGCGACGCCTAAGCGTGAGCTCTTAATGCGTTTCAGACAAAACTATATGCCCGACTTACCATATCAAGTAGAACAATTAACATAACAAAACTATTTTATCAACTGTAAAATTGTAAAATCTAATACTAATAATATATAAAGATTGCATACTCCACGGATTTCGCAATTTGAAATAAACTAGTCTGAACTAATAAACCATTCCTTCTTATGAAGTCCGACGAACCCGGATGAACCAATTCGCTTTCAAGATTTTCAAGCAAATTTCCAAGTAGAGTAGCTTCAGGGTAAGTCATAGGAATATTTATAACTTAATTTGGTCAACTAACAGACGTATAATCTATCTATTCTTCTAGAAGTAAACTCTGATAACGAGTTTTAAATTGTTAAAAACAGCGAGTAGCTTGAAGATAAGTCAGCGCAATATCTAGAATTTGTCTGACTTACCACCAGATGCAGAATTGACAACATACATGGGTTTGCATACCTATCGCTCTACCTTTAAATAGACAAATCCTGAAACTTTATCAACGGATCCTTTGACTTACTATCAAATACAAAATTGACAACTGTAAAAAAGGGGTTTGGATAACATCACAATAATTTTAAACAGACGAATCCTGCAACCTTGTCATCGGATCCACCCCTATCCCATAAACCTTCAACTTACCATCAGATACACAACTGACAACAGCAAAAAACTGGGTTTGGATGTCGCTACACTGTTAAACAGACGAACCCTGAAACTTATCAACAAATCCACCCCTAAACCTTCAACTTACCATCAGACACAGAATTTACAACGGCAAAAAACTGGGTTTTGATATCACTACAATTTTAAACAGACGAATCCTGGAATCTTATCAACAGCTCCATCCCTAAACCTTCGAATTACCATTAGATACAGAATTGACAACGTCAAAAAAGGGGTTTCGATAACACCATAATTTTGAACAGACGAATCCTGGAACCTTGTCATCGAATCCACCCCTAAACATTCACCTTATAATCAGATACAAAATTGACAACGGCAAAAAACTGGGTTTGGATATCACTACAATGTTAAACAGGCGAATCTTGGAATCTTATCAAGAAATCCATCCCTAAACTTTCGAATTACCATTAGATACAGAATTGACAACGGCAAAAAAGGAGTTTCGATCACATCACAATTTTAAACTGACGATTCCTGAATCCTTGTCAACGGATCCACCATAAACCTTTGACTTACCATCAGATACAGAAAGGAAAAAAAGGTGTTTTGATAGCACTACAATTTTAAACACACGAATCCTGGAATCTTATCAACAAAACCATCCCTGAACCTTCGATTTATCATCAGATACAGAACTGACAACGACAAAAAGGAGTTTGGATATCATTACAAGTTTAAACAGACGAATCCTGGAATCTTATCAACAAATCCAACCCTAAACCTCCGACTTACCATCAGATACAGAATTAACAACAACAAAAGAGGGGTTTGGATATCACCACAATTTTAAACGAACAAATCCTGGAATCTTATCAACAAATACATCCCTAAACCTTCGACTTACCATCAGATACAGAATTAACAACGACAAAAAAGGGGTTTGGATATCACTACAATTTTAAACAGACGAATCCTGGAATATTATCAACAAATACATCACGAAACCTTCGACTTACCATCAGATACAGAATTAACAACGCCAAAAAAAAATGGGTTTGGATATCACTACAATTTTAAACATACAAATCCTGTAATCTTATCAACAAATACATCCCTAAACCTTCGACTTACCATCAGATACAGAATTAACAACGACAAAAAAGGGGTTTGGATATCACTACAACTTTAAACAGACAAATCCTGGAACTTTGACATCGGATCCAGCCCTAAACTTTCTACTTACCATCAGATACAGAATTGGCAACGACAAAAAATGGGTTTGGATATCCCTACAATTTTAAACAAACAAATCCTGTAATCTTATCAACAAATTCATCCCTAGACCTTCGACTTACCATCAGATACAGAATTGACAACAACAAAAAAGTGGGTTTAGATATCACTACAATTTTAAAGAGATGAATGGAACCTTATCAACGAATCTAATCCTAAATCTTTAACTTGCCATCAAATACAGACTTGGCAGGGACATATAAGTGGGCTTGCATATCTCTACAACTTTAAATAGGCGAATTCTAGAACCTTGTCAACGTGTCAATCTCGACACGTCCAACTTAATATCGGATACATAATTGACAACGATAAATATGCGAGTTTACGTATCACTGAAACTTTAAATAGTGAATACTGGAACCTTACTAACTGGCCCATCTCTAAACCTTTGACTTATTACAGATACAGATGTGTTCACAAGTGATTATCTAACTGAACATAGCACGTAACAAACCAATAACTCTGTGTACTTTACATGAAATTTCGTTAAATATTGAATTAAGATCGCTTTCATACAGCCGAGGTTGTTCCTTCCCTCTTGGTTTGCTGAAAAGTAAGCTTACCCAGAATGTCGTTTACTGTTCTGCACTCAGGCGACAGTTTCGTGGGAAGGATTAGAAGTTGAAGTCGTAAATGTCATAACAAAGGAGGGTATAAACCTTTCCATTCAGAGGAGTTATATTTTGGCGAATTAATATCGAGAGAACGCTTCAAAGAAGCGAGCAGTGCAATAACCACACATGACTGAGCACGGTTTAAATTTGGTCATGTCTAAAAGGGCAGTAGGTGAGAATGAATCCTTCAAAAAACCAAAAAAGCTGCTACCTATACTAAACTGACAATAAGCCAAGTTTATTGACATTAAAATGTAATGTTCTCAGTTCTAACTCATTTTCTTCTTCTCGTTGTATTAGTTTACATATTTACAGATGTATCACTGTGATTAATGGATTTAATTTACGGTTTATGAAACTAAATCGTGAATAATGACCCAAACTGACCTACACCACGTTTATATAACACGCCATTCTTTAAGAAAATAAATGAATAGATCGATGCACTTCCCAAAATTTTAAATTTAGTTAATGAACAGATTAAGTCAGCCTGCCAAATTAAAGAAAAACAGTGGAAATGTGACTTCACCTTGAAGAATTTTGATCCTGATGCACCTTTAGACTTCTGCTTCTTAAGTACATCAAACTTATCCATAAGAACTACAGTAGCACTAATGCTCATCTTCTGTCATATGGCTGTCCTGATTTGAACGTAAGATCAACGGCAAGTAGAGTTTTGAGTATTCTAAAAACTATTCCCCTTGGGTTTACCTAGAGTTCCTATATATAAAGGTTTACCACAATGCTGCGAACATATTCTGCTCTTTTTAAAGGAAAACTGTCCAATTATTCTTAAAACAGTGTTTTAGCCATGCCAAGTAGGTACTTTTTTACTGACTTTTTTATTCCATGTCTACCCCAACACATTAGAAATGGCAAGTGCTGTTGCTGTAATATTTTAGCCATTAAATGAACTCTTGGTACTTATTACATTACTTTGGAAAATGCTTGTGTTGTTATTGGCTTATCAAAACGCTTTAGACATGGTAAGCACACTAGCTAATGTTTTGTCAAAATAAATTCCATTCCCGAGGTATCCAATATTTTGTATAATATAGTAGTGCAACCGTAACTACTTTTTGGGCACAAATATATCCACTTTACCATAACTCCTTGGGCATACTAACTCCGTTTGACAGACCGTTGTCTTAGCTTGCTACGTTTTTTATTGTGAGCACAACAGCAACTACTCCTCTTGACAGAAGTTTGTCCTAACCTTGACTTACCACAAAGCTTTAGATACGGTAAATACAACAATAATTACTTGACAGCTATCACAATGCCGTCTTCTTCGCAAAAAAACCACTACTCCTAGTTTTGATAGAGATTTGTTGCATTTTCTACCTACCACAAGCTTTGGACGTGGTAAGTGAAATTAACACTGACTCTTGATGACAAAAAATTGTTGTATTTTGAATCTCTCTGTTAAGTTTGGTACGAATGAACTACTTTTTTGACAGAAGTTTCTTGTATTTTCGACTTATGGCAAGGCTTAGAGAGCACGGTAATAACACTAACTACTTTTTACGACAGTTTGGCTTATTCCCAATTTCTACAATGTTTTGAACCTGCTACAAACCGCAATAACTACGTTTTGAGCATATGTAGTTGAATCGGCGTTAGTGGTTTGGACATAAGTACAACCGTAAAAACTATTAGGTATTTTGATAGATGCTGGGCGCATTGTCGACCTACGACAATGTTTTGAACAAGGCAAGTGTTTTTTGCAAAAGACTGTTGCATCTTGAATCTACGTTATGTTTGGAAACGAACTCCTTTTCTGACAGAGGTTCCGACCTATAGCAAGACTTTGAGCACGATAAGTATAACATTACCTACTTTTTACAACACCTCAATTTCCACAATATTTTATATTTGCTACATACAGCAATACATACAGCAATAACTCCGTTTTGAGAAAATCTTACTGCACTTTACAACTACATTAATGCTTTAGACATGGTAAGTACAACCGTAACTACTTTTTTGTTAGATTTAGTTGCATTTTCAACCTAACAATGGTTTGGATATGTGAAGTAGAACACTTGACTTTTTTCGACAAGATTGTTGCATTTTGAATATACATAGGTATGTTTGGCTTATTCTCAACTTCCACTATTTTTTGAATCTGCTACATACAGCAAGAAATATATGTTTTGAGAAAATGTTGTTACATCTTGCACTTGCATTAAAGCTTAGGACATGGCACGTGCAATCGTTAACGACTTTTTTGATAGATTTGTTGCATTTTCGACCTACCACAATGGTTTGGACATGGTAAATGTAACTAACACGTGACTTGTTTTGACAAAATATTGTTGCATTTTGAATATCTGTTATGTTGGGTACAAACGAACTACTTGTTTGGCAGAAGTTTGTTGCATTTTCGACCTATGAAAACGCTTTCAGCACGGTACGTACAACTCTAACTACTTTTTACGACATTATGGCTTATTCCGAACTTCCATAATGTTTTGAACCTGCTACATACAGCAATAACTATGTTTTGAGAAAATCGTGTTGCATTTTGCACTTGCGTTAAAGCTTAGGACATGTTAAGTGCAATCGTAACTACTTTTTTTATAGATTTGTTAATTTTCGACTTACCACAATGCTTTGGACATGGTAAGTGTAACGAACACTGGATTTGTTTTGACAAAAGATTGTTGCATTTTGAATGTCTGTTAGTTGGGTACAAACGAACTACTTGTTTGGCAAAAGTTTGTTGCATGTTTTGAACCTGCTACATACAGCAATAACTACGTTTTGAGACAATCTAGTCACACTTTGCACCTGCGTCAGTGCATTAAACATGGTAAGTACAACCGTTACTACTTTTTTGATAAGCATTTGTTGCATTTTCGACCTACCATAATGTAACACTGACTTTTTTTGGCAAAAGATTGTTGAATTTTGAATCTATATTGCGTTAAGTACAAACGAATTTTTATTTTGACAGAAGTTTATTGCATTTTCGACCTATGGCAAGGCTTTGGGCACAGTAGGTACAGTACCAACTGCTTTTTACTACTGATTCCCAACATCCACAATGTTTTGAACCTACTACATACAGCAATAATTTCGTTTTTGGAAAATCTTGCTACACTCTGTACCTGCGTTAGTGCTTTAGACATGGTAACTACAACAGTAGCTACTTTTTTAACATGCCTCTTGCATTTTAGACTTACGGTAAGTTTTTTAGCACGGTAACTATAACGCTACCTACTTTTTGCGACGGTTTGGATGATTCCCAATTTCTACCATATTTTGAACCTACTACATACCTACAGATATAACTACGTTTTGAAAAAATCTTGCTACACTTTGTATTTTCTTTAATTCTTTGGATATAGTAAGTACAACCGGTTTGGTAGAGGTTGGTTGCATTGTCGACCTACACCAGTGCTTTTTGGCATAGCAAGTGTAACACTGACTTTTTTGGCAAAATAGCTATTTAAGTAACAAGGAATGTAAGGACCTATTAACATTTGAGGTAGACAAGTACAAGCCAAGGCGAAGTCGCGGCTTGTTGCCTGCCGAAAATGTTAATAGGCGATACATTCCGAGTTATCTTATTATATTTTTCCCGCTGCTTATCGAAATTTTCCTAGATTTTTGAAAAAATCCTTTGGTTTGTCACCTGTCACCAGGATTAGTTTTCGTGAGTCGTGTGGTGGCACTCGAACTGCGCACCGACTAGCGACAGGTAGTTTACTCATTAAAAGGGTTGTTTAATCTCCTACTGAACTGCGCACAATGCCTGCAGGTAGTCAGATCAAAAACCGCCATTTAGGTAGCATTTTTAATTATTGGTAAATTCACATAATAGGGATGGAACGTGGATAAGACATTTATTTGGCTTAACATTTCTTCCAGCAACAGAAGTAGGGAATTGCTTCGTAGATTTTATTAGCGAAAACCCGGATGACTCTAGAGTTATTCAGTTTATTGGCTGTTTAGTTGATAACTACATTAAAAATAAGTCCACGTTTCCTTCAGAAATATTGGTTGTGAAAACTGACAGCGCTGCAAGAACGAACAACACTTGCGAATTTCATTCCAAATTTAAAACGGGAAAATTCATCACCATACCCTAATATACACTCATTTTTAAAAGTGTCAGAAATGCAAGCCGATACGTATATAAAACTCAATTCTATTGTCCAAATGTAAATAGATACAATTCATGGAAGCCAAAATTGTGCAGTTAGATAGACATGAAATATCTCGATACAATTTTGTAAAACGTGTTTCTCATAAATTTAGTAGTATTGTAAACTTGTAAGTAAAACATTTGTTATACAGTGTGTTTCACTTATTATCTTTGCTGCCCTATATCTTCCTTATTTATTTTATGATCGATTTGAAATTTTAAGAGAGCTATTTTTACACTATTTAAATAATCTTACTACAAACTAGCAGCCTACTGCGTTGAAAAACAGATACCGAAAATTAAAAAAACGTAGTTGGCTCGGTTTTATCTAAAATGTTAGTAAAAAAAAGTTGCTCAAAATTTAAAAAATTGTCAATTTGATTATTTTTGATAATGAATAATATTTTAATCTAAACGAATTAAATTTCAATGGTTGTCTCTCATTGAAGTACAGTCGTGTGCAAATAAATCTGGGACAATGGTTTTTTCATATGTAGATTGAGTTAAGAATTGAAGAATATCTCCATGGATTTTCTGCTACCAGAAAGAGCTACATTTTCATTTACTTGTCAAAGTTTAATGTAACTCTTTCTGATAGCATGAAATCCATGGAGATACCTATGTTTCAAATCTTAACTCAATTTACATATGAAAAAACCATTGTCCCAGATTTATTTGCACACGACTGTACATGAGCTATCAATTTATGTTCCTGTAAATGTAAATAGCAAGTTAAATAATAATTTACATTTCGACTATTTTTGTGATTCTGATTAACTTTATTTAATAACGTTAACCAGGCCTACTATGCTTTTTCATTTTTTTTATTGCAGTGGGTTACTGGGGGAGGTAAAATATTTAAAACTTATAATAATAAACCTAGGAAAACAAAATCTAAGCTACAAAATGACATTTACTTATAAAAATAGTTAATTTAAATGGTGACCAATATTTCAAGTCGATCAGAAAAAAATAAGGAAGATGCAGGGGTGTGAATGTGAGAAGTGAAACACGCACTGTATATGATAAAAAATATATTTGTTTTACCTGTCGCTATACAGTTAATATATCTTTTTATCATTGCATACTTAGTATACTTTATTCCGTGTTAATAATTCTTGTAATGCGAACTTCACAAAGGACAATAGCTGGATAATTTAGTTCCTTTTAGTAATATTTTAAAACATGCTATGTTCGGTTTTGAAACCGGTCAACCGGTATGTTATGACATGACACAGTTTTGGCAGGTAAAGATAAAAAATCACTTTATGGTTGCTCCTCATCCTAATCGCCCTTGAGCGCAGTTCGAGTTATGGTAAGGATTAAGCCAGGTAGGCAAATATGTTGAGCGCAATTCGAGTATTGGATTAAGGGACTAATGGGTTTTGTGCGCAGTTCAGTTGCACCGAGTCGTGTTACCTGTGAGTGTCACATGTCACATAAACACTTGCAATTTATAAACAAAACGTCTAAATCTGCATCTTGCTTTGCTAATTTTATTATCCTAGGAACTTAATAATAGTATTAAGTTCCGTTGTCAAGACAAAGCAGCAAACAAATATAATCACCGACTTACACGTTTCGTTACTAAGGTTGTATCACTGACTTACATGATCAGCAGCGGGAAAAAGTAATGTATTTTGAATTTTTGTTATGATGGGTACCTACAAACTAACAGATTTTTTGACATAAGTTTGTTGCATTTTCATTTTTCAACCTATGATAAGGCATTGAGCATGGTAAGCATAACTACTTTTTACGACCGTTGGGTTTATTCCCAACCACAATGTTTTGAATCTCTACATACAGCAGCAATAACTACGATTTGAGAAAATATCGTTGCACTTTACATATGCGTCAATGCTTTGGACATGTAAGTAAGACCGTACCTAATTTTTTAACTGGGTTATTTCCAACTTACACAAGTTTTTAAACGTGTCACACACAGTAATAACTACGCTCTGAAAAAATCTTGTTGCAGTTTGCATCTGCGTTAATATTTTCGACATGATGAGTACAACCGTAACTACTTTTTATTGGGGTTGGTCGCATTTACAACCTACTGCAATGCTTTGGGCATGGTAACAATTTTTTTTTGACAAAAGATTATTAAATTTTGAATCTTTTATGTTTGGTACAAACGAACTTCCTGTTTTACAGAAGTTTATTGCATTCTCGACCTATGACAAGACTTTAAGTACGGAAACTATAACAGTAACTAGTTTTTACGACAGTTCAGGAGATTTCCAACTTACACAATGTTTTGAACGTGCTACATACATCAATAACTTCATTTTGCGAAAGTCTTGTTGCACCTGTGCACCTGCGTTAGTGCTTCGGACGTGGTAATTAGAACAGGAACTAATTTTTGCCAAAAGTTTGTTGTATTTTCTACCTATAGCAAGTATGGTTAAGTATAACACTAACTACCTTTTTATGACAGTATGACTTATTCTCAACTTTAAAAAGATTTTGAACCTGCTACATACAGATAGATGTTTGTTGCATTTTCGACCTTGCCACAATGCTTTGGATATGATAAGGGCAACACTGACTGTTTTGACAAAAGATTGTCTTATTTTGTATCTGTTTTGAACTATTTTTTTGGCAGGATCTATCTCATTCAATACTAAGAACTCGGCAAATACACCACTAACCACAATAAAAGTATGTCTCATTTACAATTTCCACTATGATTTGTAAACACCAGCTACCTCCTGGGCTGAATTTATGACTTTTTTCTACAGCCGTGATTTTAAACTGTTTCCAAGGGTCCTATGCTGCGTGCTTTATGTTGTCTATAAAACACGCCATTCCATTTAAAGCACGGAGTACTTTAAGAGTTTATAAATCCTTATTTGTGAAGATTAAAAGTTCAGTTATTATATCGGACCGATTTGTATGCGGAGCCCCGAGTGCCCGATTGGAGAGGGGCGGAGCCCGATGGCCCCCTTGGAGAGGAGCGGAGCCCCGAGGGCACCCTTGGAGAGGGGTGGAGCTCCAAGAGCACCCTTGGAGAGGGGTGGAGCTCCAAGAGCTCCCTTGGAGAGGGGCCGAGCCCTGAGGGCCCCCTTGAAAAGGGGCCGAGCCCCGAGGGCCCTCTTGGAGAGGAGCGGAGTCCCGAGGGCCCCCTTGGAGGGGGTGGAGCCCCGAGGGCCACTTTGGAGAGGAGCGAAGCCCCGAGGGCATTTAAGCTAACAAACTCCTCGGCTGTAGAAAAAATATTGAAGCCAACTCGTGTTTTACAGTTTAAAAATCTCGGTCGATCATAAAATTCTCGCTTCACTCGAATTTTAACATGATCGACCTCGATTTTTAAGTCCTCTGTAAAACACTAGTTGCCTTAATAGCTATTCCGACCTTGAACATTGTTTTGGAGATGGTAAAATCAACGCAACTATCTTTATTAAACGTGGTAGGTACAGACGAACTACTTTCTTGACAGGCATTTATTGTATTTTCAACCTACGACAATATTTTGAGCAAGTATAACGAGAACTATTTTCTTGGCTGTTTACCCTTTCAATGGTTGAGCTTAATAAGCGTGCACTAACTACTTTTTTTATAGGTCGTCTTTCCGGCTAATAACGGTTTAAACATGATAAGTACATAACAACTTGAGACTGCACATTTAAGCGATAGCAACCCACTTAAGCCTGAGTCGTTGATGAATAGGTAAGTCCCGAGGCGAGGCCTTAAGAACTACTCGGAATCGTCTCAATCCGCGATAGAATAAAATCCTAAAATAACTCGATCCGGCGATGAGCTTACACTTTCCTAGAATCTGCCGGCGAGCCGCTTGTCAGCAAGATACATTAACGAACGGAATTTCATCTGTATCTGATGTTAGCATATTTCAGGAGGTGTTCAACCTGGGCTAGTGCACTGCACTACGCGCTATTAGCGGCCTATTTTTAGAAATGCAATAAATACGACCGAGTCGCAAGATTAATTTTACAGCTCCCAGTGAAATATCGCGAGCTTTTCCTGGGAAGCTCCGCGCTCTGGAGTTGAAATTCCACGACAAACCCGCAAACCGGTTTTATATATATAAAGAGAAGGTCGTAGTTCTTATTCTAAAAATAACGCGTGATACGAGCTGCCACGAATATGAATGACCTGTGGCGCTAACGCACTGATAAAGGCACATGGTCGCCGGGCCTCCGCTTTTGCTTTTGGGGCCCCGATTTCGATTGATGCAGCCGAAGTCGGCAACGTGCATCGATCTGTGACGTCAGGGCATCGAAAACGCATGCGGGATGAACTAAAAACTGCAAAATGGTCGCCGGTAGGTTGTTAGGTTAGGTTGGAATCTACCACCCTCTCTTTGGGGCAATTATTGGGCTTACCTCCTCGCGCCGCTTAAGCCATCGTCCGCAGGGGCTCTCTTCTAGAATTTCGCTCTCGTCCTCGGAGTCCTCGCCGCTTTCCCTTGGCGATTTGTGTTCCTGCTCGTTACTCATATGACTTCCCGACATTACAAATATTATAATTTGCACGGACGTGGGTCCCAAAAGAGCACTTGGACGTCTTTTACGCTAGTACACACACCACACACGTATTCCATGAGAATTAATTCATAATAGTCGCTACGTACACTAATACGGGGGACACGCTAGCACTGACTGTTCCCTGCTAAAAGTTACGAATCCTAATTATTGACATAATACGTATTGGCGAAGAAATGTTGCTACTAGAACTAGAATCACAACAGCGATAAATGGCACTGAATGTCACTTAACGAACGGTGGTAGCGAGCTGTCGCATCGGCTTAACGTACGCGAGTTGCGTCTTTGAGGAAATCAACACAGTTAACGCGCAAAACTCCGCAGAAGCACAAACTACTCTTCAAGGCAGACTGAGGACAACACATCGTCCCATCGTCGTTTCGTTAACGCGATAACTTGAGTCGAAACTCGCTCGAGTCTGCGCCAAACCAATAAAAACGCTTTGACATTTCAGTGTCAGAAACGCGAATTGTCAATTGAATTCGCGCGCGTTAGCGCCAGCTACTGCCAGTTCGTAAAACTGCACTTTGTGCCGGTAATACAGAGCGGAGCGCATAAATTTAGAGTTTTCCGGACATTTTAGCTAGGTGGCATATCTACAAAAAAAATTTAAAAATAGTAAGATTAATAAGCCACCAATAAATTAGGATACTAACAAAGAGAAACTGTGATTATAGATGATAGCACTGCTTGTAGCTTGTAGAAACGAAACAAATATTTAAACGCGTTGCTGCACATGATACTGCCGTTTTTTAAATATATCATTTAGTTGAAGCCAAAGCAAAGTATTCCTCCTCACTGCCAGACAGGCATTTTTTTAAATAATAGTTGTATGGGAAAATGCCCACCCAGTGAAGATGAAATGCCTATAGGGAAATTACCTTTCTCTAGGACGCAACACAACAGAAAACAGGAAATTTTATGTAAAATTTTCTCTCTTGGCGCTTTTCAATCCAATTTCTTATATATATTGTTATGATACACTTAGGGTAGTTTTAAAATAAAAATATAAAAATGATACCTAAATTTGAAAGATTAATACAATCAAATTTTGAGGGGTTTAAATAAGATTGGGTGTTAAGGGTTGTATTTAGTTAAGCCGTCTTGCACCGTGGAATAGTGAAACGCTAACTGGGATATCTCGCTTCACAGCAGTATGATTAAAAAACTAATTTAAGGACCATTTAGAGCAACCTTTTCTCCAACGGGCCAAATCTCGAAAAGCGTTTTTTTTTTATAAATGTGGATGATATCGAGTTACACATAATACATGAATTTTAATTGATACTGCCAACGGAATTCATCTTTATAAGTTTTTGTTCTTTTGCCCCGTTAAATAAAAGTATTTTATTGACCTACATGCATCGATCTATTTTTGCGTTCCCTGCAGTGACGAATTAATTCAGTTAGCGATTAAAAAATGTTCTATTAATTTTGTTAAAATTCCATACAAATATAGGCAACACCTTAACCAGGGCTATGTCTCGGCAACCACCCGTTGTTAAACAACAAGCGTATTACTGATAAGAGAATAAGAGGATTATAAGAGGATTATTTAACAGTAAATACCGACACAAACCCTTTGCGTCTTTCACCAATAAGATCCATATCCGTAGGAGTCAGATAGATGCAAAAAATAATTTTTATTAACTAACATGCAAACACATACATTTATAAAAAGAAATAAATTGTCACAATTACCTATATATTTAATTAAATTAATAATAAAATAAAAATAAGAAGTACCTAATTAATTAATGTTAAGATAAAAATAGGAATCAGAACAAGTAATAATCTCTTAGGAATGTAAAATGTTTTAAAAACTGTCAGTTATTCAAAAAAGTTTCCCGAATTGGCAGATTCCTTATGCTTCTGGGATCTACAAGTTCTGGTAATAACGCCATTGTATAAAATTGCTGTAGTTTTGGTATCATTTTGTTTTGCCAAAAAATTGCATCTCTATAGATTACTTCTATGGAAATTTCAAGTGGTGACCATACAACAAAGAAGCACTGGCTTTTATTGCATATATTTAATTGTCCCTGTATTTGGAAATAGTAGTCATGATTTCTTTTTAAATTTAAAAATAGGAGTTAATAAAAACAAACGAAAAAAATACAAAAGAAACTCATTTTATAGGTATTCAACTTGAAAATCGCCTATCTCACATCAGTACACATTAAAATTGTAAAGTTTGAAAAAAAATCTTTGGAGCTGCTTTTGAAAAAATCGAAAAAGACTGAAAAATCACAAGAGTAAACACATACTTCGGGTTATGCGATTCTCTTCAATCGCTTGCTGTCGCATCTAGATATTACACAAAACTTATATATGAAGTTTCAACGTCATACCTCTTTTCGTTTTTGAGATATTCTGTTCACAGACAGACAGACGTACACAAAAAGACAGACACACAGACCAATGAACAAAAACCAAAAATACCTAACACTATCGCACAAATACGTATTATTACGCAGTGATTTTTTTGTAAATAAGAAAAACATGAAATTTTATAGTGATTGGTCATGACGAGGATTTAGAATGATCTTAAACGATGAAATTTAGATTTTTAAAAGTTTGAATTTAAAAATGAAATAAATATGTATACGTTTTTACATGTAGCTAACATCCAACATATACTGTAAATAAGAATTTAAATCCAAAGCGTATCTATTTATGTACGGCGCAGAACTTGATCAAATAAGAATAGTACCTTTATGTACATAAATGTTGTGAGTGCAGAATATTATAATGAAATAAAAGAAAATCTTCTTGAACATGTAAGATCAGCAAGAAGTAAACAAAGAAAAAAAGGAATAACAATAACGATATAAAAAACCAAAAATTCAAATGTAGTATAACCATACATTTCTTTTATAAATGTCATTTAATTGACCTTTTACCTTCAATGTTAATTGATAGTTTATTGGGATTTAGCATCACGTCGAGTAAGCTTAATTTGTCGTTGTAAACGTTTCAACTAGCATTATTGGGTCTTCATAAGTAATTATTCTTTAACTACAACGTGACAATAGGGCTAAAAATAGTATACGAGTATTAATTCTCAAAATAGCATAAATATTTAATTTATAACGCCATTGATTTATGTGAATGAATTATTCTATAATAGGTTGTTTTCAGATTGTATGCATTTTAAATTTTTATGATATGTAGAACAAAGACTATTAAACTATTATGACCATTATAAAACATTATGCAATTTTCAGTAGAAATATACCAAATGATTGAAAATTTTCTGAAAATATTTGGAAAAATGTTCTGGAGCTAATTTCTTGAAGGCATGCAGGAATGCTTTTGTTAAAAAAAGTAGCTGAGGAACACGTTTTACAAATATTTCCATAGGAATTTTTTTATGCACGCGTTATATTTTGATAGAAAATATCACGAATGAAAAAAGCACAGTAAAGAAAAAATTTTTGTTAAAAATAATAATAAAACTAATATCTAAGTACTATATAACATTTTAGGATTTTTTGTCAAAACTACAGTTAATTAACATTTAAGTTTGTTTAGGGGTCGCTTTTGGTTGCCCATAGCAACAATCATTATCGGCCTACTGACTTTGTTGTTTGTTCACAGCTTTGTTGTCTCTAAATGCTTTGATGACAGTGACGTAACTGGAAATTTCCCGGTAAATTTCAATAAATTTCCGATTATTAATAATCGCCGTTGCTATGGAAAATTTTCAAATATACAAGCGATATTCTCAGTTATAACTTCCCGTTGCCCTATATTTACGGTTGAATGTGTTTGCATTCTGTTTTCTTACCGAACTTTTCGTAATGAGGTACGCTGTCAGATTAACTTGTCATTATAGGCTTAACGATCCCCACTGGTCAAATCTACAACAGGCCATTCCAGAGGCAATAGCCGTTCAGTTTGTTGCCTATATTTAGGCGTTTTCAAAAATCCTTAGATGTGGCGAACGACGATTTTAAAGTTACTAAATACAAAATACTAGCCTTAATTTCAAAATGAATGATGAAAATTAAAATAGAGACAATTAGTAACGTAATTTGAAAAATTTATATAGCAATTATTGAGTATTTAATTTTGATGGTTGAGTTCAATATTAATAAAGTTCAAGCCAAGGTTACATTTGACAAATGTGCTTGTTATAATAATAAGGAATTGTAGCATGTAATAATTAGGACATTTAATATTTTTTAAGAGGGCAGGAATAATTGTAACTACCAGAGATATAAAAATTTGTTTAGACAGTAAGAATAACAAACTCATAAAAAATGTATACATTTTTTGGAAAACTCCTTTGAATACAACAAAAATTTGAAATTATGCTTTTATTTGTACAAATATTTGGTGATATACAAATGGCAGGGCTGTTAACAAGTCTACGTGGTGCAAATATATGAAATGGTAAATTTGAAGTAATACAAGTATAACATCGGTGAAGAGATTGTGGAATACAGTTAATTAGATACAAATAACAAGAAGACTACAATGGTTAAATAGATTTGGATTTATTGGTACATGCAAGATATAATTAGTGTTCGTTGCTGATGTTGGTGATTACATGGATGACAAGTCAATCATTTAGAAGGAAGTTGTTGAAGTAACTGCATGATTTGGACAGTTCTGTAGGTGTTGCTGGATACAGAGTACGAGCTGAGGAATAAAGAAGAATAGCTTGGGATCATCTATAATACTGAAACTTACCAGGAACCTGTTGTGGTGACAGTAACATTGATAAAAGGAACAGGACCAGTTTCTGCGGACAGTCAGGGTTTTAGACAGGTTGGATATTGTTTGAAGGTATGTGAACATCGGGTGCTGTGGACATTGGGAGCTGTAGTTTTGGTACTTGCAGTGAAAGCTTAAGGAATGTTCAGGTTTGTTTTAATTATTCATATAAAAGCATTTTGAATAACAGACAATAAAAGAAAGAGTGAAATAAACAGAATACAGTACTTACTTGAGTGAATTGATTAAAGGATATGTTATTAGCAAGAATATTTGTCAATTCTTGGTTTGATTAAGTTTAAAAGTCAAGCTGGCAGTTAATGTCATTCAGTACTCAAAAATTATAATAAAATTTGAATTTCAACTAATAGATAACTATATTGGCAAACCACCCTGAGAGTCTCAATTGTAATACTTAGTTAAAAAGTAAAATTGAAAATAATCGATTTGAAAAGAAATAGTAGGGCTAATACTAAATACGATATGCATCTCAAGCATTGAGCCGTTGCATAATTAATGACTAGCACAACGTAGAGCGATCACTACATAAATAATGGTCGACCAACATGGTGCTTGCCTGCTGGTCATTACAATATACAGGCTGTATACGAATTCGACCAACAAAATTCGAGGGTGTATTTGCTGCCTAAAGATGTATCTAAATTGTTCGTATACTTATTATCTATCTCCTTTCATTTCCAAGTTAGAACCTCTTTTGTGACCTTTATTTTAATCTAGCATTGAAGTCACTGAATGAAATTTTACTCAAATATCAAACTATAGTAGGTTCTATAAAAAAGTCACTACACTTTTAAGGTATGCTTTAATAAGGCATCTGACACATTTTAGAAATTTTATAAAAATTTATTTTTTTAATGTTCTCGTAAACTGTCATTAATTAATTAATGACATTATTTACATATGAAACATGACATTTATAATTAATCAGACTACCAGTGGAAATAAAATATTCAAGTTTGGAGATTTGAATGCGTGTAATGTGTAGGAACACTAATTTTGAATGCTTTTTGGAAGTCCAGAATTCTTTAAAGAAGATAGCTAGGCCATAGCTGATAATAAATTTTATTGTTAATATTGAAGCTAATGGATTTCCTACAATTTTTATATTATTTAATAAAATGAATCTTGAAAAATGCACAATGTTTTGTTGGAAGTGTTTTGACCTGTGCAGAGTTTATTTTGCAGGGTCAAGGTTGTCTAATCTTTTAGATTGTATTTATTGAGAGGAATATGCACTCAAAGTTTGTCGGTCGAATTCGTATACACTCTCACACCCTGTATAACTTTTATTAGGCCTTATAGGCCCATAGCTTGTTGGACTATTGTCCTCCATTCCGTTTTGTCTTTGGCTTTTTCTGCCCAGTTTCTTACTCCTATCTTCTCCAGGTCTTCCCTTGCTGCCTCCAGCCATCTTTTTCTAGATCTTCCTCTCCTTCGTGTGCTTTCTAGGCTTCCACGCAGTACGATTTTTGTGGTTTTTTCTTGTGCTAACATTTCGATGTGTCCCAGCCATCTCACCCTTTGTGCTTTGATTACCCCTATGATACTCGGTTCTCCATACAGTTGTCTGACCTTCTCGTTGGTTCTCCTTTCCCATGTTTCTCCTACTCTTCTTCCTCCATAGATCCTTCGTAGTATTTTTCTCTCCCATACCTCGAGTCTATTCTGGTCTGCTTTGTTCATCACCCACGTCTCGCACGCATACGTTACCGTCGGTCTTATTACTGTTCTGTATACTCTAACTTTAGTCCCACACGTCACGTTTTTTGCTCGTATCACATCATTTAGAGCGCCCGCACATCTGTCACCTTTCACTATTCTTGCCCCGATCTCCCTGCTACCGTCACTATTTTCTGTTGTTAACATGCCAAGAAACACAATACTTTCTACGTTTTTGATTTCTATTTCAAGGTTATCCCCTAGTCTTATTTTTATGTTTTGTCTGTGTCCATTTCTTTCTTCTGTTCTTTCCATTTCCATGAACTTTGTTTTCTGCTCATTTATTGTCAGTCCCATCCCTCTTGCAGCTTTTTCTAACTTACTTGCTATTCTACACAGTTCTTTTTTTGATCTCACTAGCAGTGTGATGTCGTCCGCGTATGCTAGACATTGGTGGCTCTTGTTCCCTTTTCGTTTATTTTGCTTTCCCTTATTCTTTCCAAAACCAAACCGAAGAGGAAAGTTGAAAGAGGGTCTCCTTGTCGTAAACCTTTTTTTATTTTAAACTTTTCTAACATCCATCCATTTGTTTTCACTTTATTTTCCGTGCCGTGTAGTGTCATTCTCACCAGGTTTATCAGTTTTTTTGGTATTTCTAGCCCCTTCATTGCATTGTACAATTGTTCCCCGTCCACTGAGTCGTATGCCTGCTTAAAGTCTATGAACAGGGCGTAAATGTTTAACTTGTGCTCATAGCAGTTGGCTTGTACTTGTTTTAGGGTGAAAATTTGGTCCATCACTGACCTGTTATTTCGGAAGCCGCATTGGTATTCGCCTATAATCTTCTCACCGTATCCGTTCAGACGTTCTTTTATTAATGTTGCCAGTATCTTATACGTAGTGTCCAATAAGGCTATCCCCCTGTAGTTGCTGCACTCTGTCTTGTCCCCTTTCTTATGTATTGGTATTAATACTGCTCTGGTCCAGCTTTCTGGCATAGTCTCTGTTTTCCATATTTCTCGTATTATTTCATTAAATCTGTTGCATATTTCCTCACCTCCCTATTTTATTAATTCTGCTCTTACTTCGTTTTCGCCCGGACTTTTGTAATTTTTTAATCGATTAATCACTTTTTTTACTTCTTCCATTGTCGGTGCTTCCTTTTCTGCTCCTGCTACTTTTTCCCTGACGGTTTTTCCTTCACGAACCCTTTTCTTTTCTTCCGTCCGCATCCCTTGAAATATTCTCTCCATTTTTCTATTATTTCCTTCTCTCCTCCTATCAGATTTCCATCTTTATCTTTGCAGTACACTGTTTTCCTTTGAATACCTTTTTTTTTTACTTCCTGGTAAAAATTCCTTATTTCCTTGTTGATCTATTTTTCTTCCAGGACTTATATTTCTTTTTCTCTATGTCTCCGTTTCGCTTGTCTTAAAATGCTCTTTGTTCTTCTTCTTTGTTCCCGATATTTTGTCTTACTTTCGTCGGTATTTAATTTTATCATTGTTTCTCTGGCAAGGTTTCTTTCATTCAATGCTGTTGTATACTCTGCGTTGAACCACTCTTCCTTCTTATTTTTTCTTCCCAGTTAGAAGTTCCTGGGCTGATTCCAGCATTATTTCTTGTAATTCCAGGTTTCTTTTCTCGTCCACTTTTTGAAATCTGTTCTCTATTTGTCGTTGGTACTTCTCTTGTACGTCTTCTTCCAGTAGATTCACCGCATTATAGGTCTTCCTTTTGATTTTGGTCCTTACTCTTGCCTCTTTTATTTGTTGCTTTATATGCATTCCTACTAAAAAGTGGTCTGAGTCTGCTTCAGCTCCTCTGTGGCTTCTGATGTTTGTTACACTCTTTGCTACTTTGCTTGTTGTGTTTGGATCCAATTTCTTATAGCAGTGAATTTTCTATAGTATCACAAAGTACCAAATAGATATGTACGTAAACAGTCAACAGTCAAACAGAAAATGTATTGATAACATTGTCGAATATTTTACAACAATTAATACAGTCTTGATGTATTATGGATTATAAAACAGGGTTGGCATGATTCCTCAGCCATCTGCAAAAACCCGCAGGTTATGGACTAAATGTTGGTGTTTTCACAAATTGACAATGAAAAGTATTCTAAAGTTGTAAATGGTATTAAATATTCCATTAATAACAATTTCAATCATTTTTACACCGGAAAATCATTGAATGAAGGAATCCCCTTGAAGGAAATCTCTCAAAATCAATTGATAATGGAAACCCCTTACTGTAAAACATTATTTAATAAACCTACTCTAAATATATGTATGTATAATAATACCTAGAGTAAATAATTGGGATTCGTTCTTCAGGGCAGTTAGTACTTCACACTAGAGATGCGCATCGAAATGAAACAATCGATGTTGACATCGATGTTTAACATCGAGTAGGAACATCGAGGTCTTCGATGTATCGAATAAAAAACATTGATATTTTGCAAACATCGATGATTTTTCAGATTTTAAAATAAAAGTATTTAAATAATAATAATTCGAACAAAAATATTGAAATATTTCTGTTTAATTACATTTTTGACACTTTTTATTTGCGTTACTGAATTATTTTTGTTTGATAGGTTCAGTTCTTGCTTCTTTCTCAAATGGGAGGGTTTCAGAAACTCTAACTTCTTTGGATGTGGGTGGTACGTCCGTTGATGTTGAGACACATTTTTAGATGTTAAAGGTTTATCACTTACCTTACTTGTTTCAACCGAACTTATTTAGGAAACTACACTAACTTTTAAAATACTTGGATGAATATGTTTTATGTGTCCATTTAAATTGGTAGTGTTTCCTGATGTTTTAAGTTTTTTTTTGCACAATCTAAGTTGCTGTAGTATCAGAACATTTATCAAAGTATTGCCACACGTCACTTTTCCGTTTCAGAGGCATTTTAATAAACACGAAATTTGCTATTTAAATAAATTAGTTTACCGCCTACTGTAATCTGCAATCTGTAATACTCCTCCGTCTTCTACATTAACATTAACAATTGTGAAGAAATGAGTGCGAGTATTGCGAGTCTGCGAGTGGCCCTGAACAGAGTTGCCTGGAGGCTGTGATTTTCAGGATTCCGTTGATTTGCGCTAGTTCTATCCCTCAAGCACGTAAACAAGACTGTGTTTACGTTTTAAACCAATGTAGTCAATGGTACTTGAAAGGGAGGACAGTAAACCACCTCATGAGACGCAGCCTCACGTTTCGACAATATTATGGCTTGGTATTGGGGTGGCGACGTAGTGAATGAATCAAACATTAAATGCAAATTGTTTTTATTACGAAAATAAACGTGTATTTATACAAAACAAGAATGCTTAACTAAGTAACAAATCAAAGTTCAAAATTGTGTAGTTTACTGGAGCGCGTTTAAAGATACGAACGACAATTCAGCACAATAAGCCGTTTATAGTTTCGCATGGGTTTGCAGAATGGAGCGTTGAACTTGGCTTTACTAGGTCGCTTACTGAACGAAATGCCAAGTTGCATTTTACTGCGGTGGTTAAACTCAATGCTTATGAAACAAGATTCGTTTGTTAATATTTCGTAAATAGGAACTGAAATTTGCCTGTTTTAATTCAAGATTTAAATGGATCTCAATTGAATATTAACTTGCGAAATTATGAAGTAAAACTGGAGGTCAGAATTACATTTAGAACTTCTGACTGGTTTCGTAAATTTTGTTATTAAAATTTATGTGTGTTTAAATCAAGTTTAAACATATTGCCAATTTTAGGCTGAAGAAAAAGAAAAAGAAAAAAAAACTATATTGTTTCTTCCACATTAAGAGTTTTTAGAGGATATTCTTCTACGGCTGACTGGCGTTGGTTGGATTGATGCTTCCTTCGGTTGATCCTTTTCCGAATGTAGTAGAAGGCTCCTATTAGAATAGCTCCTCCCAATAGGCTGCCTGTGATCCCGCTGGATAGATAGGAGTGGTGGCGGATGGTTTTCCAAGTAATGTCCTTTAGGTGCTGCTGGAATTCCAACTGCGAAGTTTGTAGATCCTCGAAGTGGTCTGATTGTATTAGTACTGGCTCCTCTGCAATTTCTGAAAAGGAGTTGGGTGTTACTGTATTGGTAAAATTGATGCTGACGGCCTTGGAATATCCTGCTAGAATTTCTTGTTATGCCTGGGGGTTAACGTATTCTTTGTAGTTTGGATGATGCAGTCTGACGAGATCTCAATTACACCTGTAGTGTTGACAGTGACTTCTTCCCTATTGCCACTACAAGGGATAGCTATTCGGGTTGGCTTGTTGACTACCAACATCCAGGTGTTTTCCATGTATAGTTGTTTCCAAATAATGGACTGGATCTGATGTTTTCGTAGGCTGCATTGACTAATTTCTGTTCGATGATATATATCATCAATGATGCAATTTGGGTTGTTTTCAATTCCTTTCACGACTGTTGGACTGCAGATATAAGTATTTGGAGTAATTTGGAGATTTTCTTTAAATTCCTCATCTGTCTCTTGAAAGTACATTTGTAGGTTGTAATCCACAGCGAAGATCCCTCTTGGTACGTCGATCACCCAGTAGGACCCATTGTTAATTTGGAGAGGAATTGGTATCACTTTGATTAAGGTATATTCAGTTTTTTCTACTATGATGAAGTATCCTTGAATGTTGATGTAGATGTCATCATGTCCGATGTTGACCTTTAGGATTGGGGTCGGTAAAATTTCTAAGTTTGGCGAGAGTTTACTGGTTGCATTTGCGAGGATTTGCTTGATTTGGGCAGGTGTTATTAACTCGTAAAAATTACCTTGTTGGAAATGAACGTTCAAAATGTTTGTATGGTAATTGCACAGCTCACTAATAACATTGGTGGCGACTTGGTAGACACTGATGATATGGATGTTTAATCGGTTGGAGTCGGTTGCCTTATACCATTTGTCCATGTTGTTGATTGCCCTGATTCCTTGGATCAGCTTCTCTTGAAAATGTTCCAGCTTCTGATCGATTCGTTCTTCGGTTTCATTAAATCTTGAAAGTGCTGACAGCAAGAATTTGGATTGTTGACTGTCAATTTTTATTAATTCCTGTTGATTTTTGTCGAGTCTATCAATATCTTGATAGACTTCGTCATTTACTCCGAAAATTGACGTGAGTACAGTCCCAAGCACTTCTCGTTTCTCTCGTCTTGTTATGATAATTTCCATGCCAGTTTTAATCCATTCCATATACCTTTTTTGTTCCAGAAGATGATGCACCAATGTCTTGCATAATGTATCTTCGGACAGTTCTTTTGCAGAGTTGCAGAGGTCGTCGAATATGTCCACCGTGTCGGTAACTGTTTCGAAGTCTTCTTCGATCTTCCCTCTCTCGAACTGGATTTCGATCCTGAATCTTCCTCGTTCAATCTTCCCGTGTCCAATATGCTCTACATAGTACCCGCTGTCTGGTTTTTGTATGTTGAATTCTGCCTTACTTAACGTATTCGTAGTAAGGAGAGTAAATATGAGTAGAAGCATTTTCCATTTGGACGAGACAGTTTTCTTTGGTACTGGGAATGATTGTGTGTAGGTGCTGTTGGCCGAAATTTTCTCTTCAGACTCTGGTTCCTGCGATTCTTCGTTAGTTGGTAATGGAATGATACTGCCTATGAATCGTTTTAATTGATGTCCTCCTGATTTCTGGATGGTTACTACTCGTACGGATCCATCGGCTGCAGGATGAATGTCGGTAACTCTCGCTAAGGGCCATTTACTAGGATTGATATTCTCTTCTTTGATTAACACTAGGTCAGCAATTTTTATGTTCTCCACCGGTTTCTTCCATTTGTTTCTTTGCTGTAATCCATGAAGGTAGTCTGAGCTCCATGATTTCCAAAAATCTTGCTTGATTTTTTGGATAAATCTCCAGCGATTTGACAAATTTGTTGATCTTGGTGTGCTGATTGGGTCCGGTGGTGAGATTATCTCTCTTCCTATCAGGAAATGGCCTGGTGTCAATGCAGTGGTGTCTTCAATATTGTTGCCTTGTGGGCACAGAGGACGTGAGTTTAAGCAGGCTTCGATTTGGCAAAGCAGAGTTGTTAATTCTTCAAATGTTAGAGTAGCGTTGCCAATGGTTCTCTTCAGATGATGCTTCATTGATTTTACTCCTGCTTCCCATATTCCTCCGAAGTGTGGGACTACTGGAGGGATGAAGTGCCATTGGGTACCAGTGGTGGATAAATTTTCTTGGATAACTGGGCCTTCCATTGCTTGACGGATCTCCTTGTCCAAGACCTTTCTTGCTCCAACAAAATTTGTTCCGTTGTCGCTATAAAGATGTGCACAGCGTCCTCTTCGGGCGATGAACCTCCTGAAGACTGCTAGGAAGCTGTTAGTTGTCATGTCGCTGACGGCTTCTAAATGTATTGCCTTGGTTGATAGACAGACAAAAACAGCAATGTACCCCTTAGATGAAGAATGTCCTCTTCCCTTGGATGTTCGAATTTGTATTGGACCGGCTTAGTCCACTCCTCCATTAATTGCTGGGCTGCCTCTGCCATGAATCGGATGCATCGAAAGAATTTCTTAATGCTGGAGCTGACGGCTTTCTTTGCGTTGATGATCCAATATTTTCTTCGGACATAGGACAGTGTGAGTTGAGTGCCACCGTGTAAGGTGCGTAAATGTGCCTCATGGATTATTAATTTGGAAACATGATTGGAATAAGGAAGGATAATTGGGTGTTTTTCGTGGTAGGATAAGGTTGAATTTTCTAGTCTTCCTCCAACACGGATGATTCCATGTTGATCGATGAATGGATTGAGATTGGCGAGTTTGTTGTTGGAGTCCACACATTTTCTCTTTTGGAGTTGAGATCCTGTTGCCCTCAGAATAGGATCACTTCCTTGGACGACCTTGATGAGTGTGAGGATGGTGTCTTCCATTTCTTTAACTGATAGACATCCTGGTTGAATGGGAAGACGCCTACACTTGTTGATGGATCTTCGGCAGTAAGACACGACTCGTAGGTACCACTTCTTTGGACTTAATCGCAGGTTGGCACCTCGAAGTTTACCAAACACTTCCTCCACCACTATGATGTCGTCCAAGCATATCAGGCAGGTCTGCCAAGATAGGCCCTTCAGGACGGTGTCTATCAGCCTCTCAAACGTGGCGAAGGCATTGCACAAACCGAACGGCATGACGAAGAACTGCCAGAGCCCAGTTCCGATAGTAAATGCAGCCTTCTCCCTGTCCGCAGGTTCCATTCCGACTTGCCAATAACCGCTCTTCAAGTCTAGCGTCGAGAACTATTGAGAACCGGAGAGCGTGCCCAGGGTATCATCAATTCGTGGCAGAGGGTAGCTGTCTTTTTTGGTCACATGATTCAGCTGCCGGTAGTCAACACAGAACCTCGTTGAGCTATCCTCCTTTTTGACAAGAACTACAGGAAAGGCCCACGGGCTGCTGGACGGTTCGATGATCCCTTGGTTTCGCATGTCCTGGACAATCTTCTCAGCTTCTTCCCGTTTGGCGAGGGGCAACCTTCTTGGATGTTGGCGTATCGGTTGAGGATCCCCAGTATTGATTTTATGTTTAACTACGTCGGTACGGCCTCTGGGATGATCTCCGCACTCGAAAATGTCTTGGTACCGGGCCACCAGATCTTCTTGGCTCACGCCCTTGCAAGTAGACATCACGGTGTTAATTAATGCCTTTGGGCAGCCCTTCGCCTTGCCGCCGCTGTCACTAGTAATCGTTCTGACAACGGCGGAGACCAGTGTGCACCTTCCCAGGATTGTGTTTCTCCTGACGGTTGCCGGTTCCCTGTTGACGTTCATCATCCTTACTGGGACCTTAAGCCCAGTCTTTACCAACGTCTTCCCAACCAGGATGCCATGAGTGAGCTCTTTGTCATAATCGGGTTCAATCATTCGCATTACGTTGAAACGGAGATCGCCATCCAGGTATGCATCCACGACCCTCTCGGTTCCTCCCGACAGAGTAACATCTTCCGCCAATGTAACTCGTACTGCGATCTCTTCTCTTGGGTGTAGGGAAAGCTCCTCCCCACCCACGTGCAACACGCCGCGTCCCAGATCTAAAGTGAACCCATACTTATTCATAACATCCATTCCCAGGATGAACTCGTCCGCAATGTCAGCAATCAGGACCCGATGCTTGAGGGTTTGATTCCCAATCTTCAATGTCAAATCAATTTCCCCATGTGTGGTCACTGCGCCTCCCGTGGCAGTGCGAAGGCGTGTCCTGGTGGGCAGCAGCTGACCCTCGTCCCGTATTACGTCAGACCTGGCGATGGACTTCGTCGCTCCAGTATCCAACAGCAGAGACCGAACTCTTCCATTTATTTTCCCATCAATGAAGAGGCTATCAGGCTGGCGTTGCACGGAAGACATATGGATGAAAATCTCTGGGGCATGGCAATCAGGAGTCGACTCTCGCCCCTTCTTGTCGACCCGTATTAGTTTTCCGACGGCTCGTCAGACGCCCGGGCTCCTTTCTTCGGACAACGAGCCATAAGATGACCCATCTCTCCGCAGCTCCAACAACGGGGTCCCTTCTCGTTCGTTTCCTGCTTTATGAGTCGCCGCACCATGTCCTCCATGGATTCAGGCGCCATTTCTGTCGTGGCGACACCGCGGACACAACCATGTCCTCTGGAGGCACTCCTTGCCGCTTCGACTTGAAACGCATGGGCTAAGGCCTCTCCCAGTGTCTTATGGCGCCCCAGACGTACCGCTTGCTGAGTATCGGCGTATTTCATTCCATCTATGAATGTTTGGACGGCTAGCTGTTCCAGGAAGTCCTCCGGCGCCGATGGGTACGCGAGCCGAACCAATCGAGCAACTTCGGCCTCAAGTTCTTGCAGAGTCTCCCCCGACTTCTGAATTCGGTTCTTCAACTGGGCACAATGCACATGCTGAAGATGACCATTGCCATAACGCCGTTCCAGACGATTCACCAATTGCTGGAGGTCCCTCTGCTGATTTTCTGTAATCATTTGCAGAACATTCAGGGCATCCCCTCGCAATGTCAGAATCAATGCGGTCGCTTTGTCTGCCATTCCCCAACCATTAGCGACGGCTGCGGCTTCAAATTGCTTCAGGTATGTTGACCATGGCGTTTTCCTATCGTAAGAGGGCAGTTTTATATGCAAGCCGGATGTTGCGGGCCTCACTGGGGCAGTATCTTGGGACAGAGCAACCTGAGGGGTAGCAACTCGCAATAAGGTAGGCTGATTTACCGCAAGAGGAGGAGAGAAGCCAGCAGATTCAGAGGGAGTTGGTTGGCCTTGACCACTTAGTAACTTGGTAACTTGTTCCTGCAGCTCCAGTACGTCACCTTGAAATCTGATTACCTTTCTCTCCATTTCATCCTGAATATCTCTGATCTCCTCTGCCAACTCGTCATGGCTCGCTTTCAGTTCTTCCTCAAGTTTTTGAACTACTTTTTCTTGCGCGGCTTTCAGCTCTTCCTTAAGTTCATCTTTAAGATCCTCTTGCGCGGCTTTCAGCTCTTCCTTAAGTACTTCCTGCCCGGCTTTCAGCTCTTCCTTAAGATCCTCTTGTGCTTTTCCTGCCTTCTTTTGGCCGGCTTTCAATTCTTCTTGCGCATTTTCTGCCTGATTTTGGCTGGCTTTCAATTCTTCCTGCGCTTTTTCTGTCTTCTCTTGGCCAACTTGCATCAACTGGAGAAGTTGGCTTAACTGAACCTCCATTTTGCCGCTCTGGGATCTCGTCACCGGCATCCACAATACACACTTGAATTTATTATCTGATTGTCGTTTATCGGTACTCGTTAATCAATTAGTTTATTTAATGTATGTCCAAAATTTTTGTATAGCCATTGGTACAAAACGCGACACCTGACGCCACAGTTACGTTTTACGTTTTGGGGCTATTTAAAAATTATACGCCGCTTCTTGTTTTAAGCATTTATTTACAGCAATTTATTTTTACTATTTACAAGAAACACAAGAACTATTACGCGGAACACAATTATTTATATACTACAGGAACTATTTCTAACAGCAGATACAATTTATTTATTTACACGACTTAACATAAATGATTTATATCGCTAGATTTATTTACACACACGCGTTATTTATATGGCAGCTTCCGCATACTTCAGAGCTGAATTCGGGACTGCCTGCTATTTCTGAGGCGCGTATTTATATCCGCTTGGTGAGTCATGTCTAAAAACTTTGCGGCCTTGCTGGATTTTTCCGGAAAATGGTAACGCATCGCGTGCATGAGTCGCCAAGGTCGCTTCTCGAAGCCTGGGAGGCCGTGAGTCATCCGTCCGCACGTGAACGCTGCTTAAAGGTCGTTACAATAGTATATACCGTAACGACAGGAATAACTCCTACGGTGCAGGAGGAGTTGTGATAATCATTAGACGCACCCTAATGACATATCCGATTGACATGGAGGAATTGATAACCCTCTAATCCATTGCAATTAAGCTGAGAATGTTAGACAACAGTACCCTTAAAATTGTATGTGCATACGAGTACAAACAATTAATCCCAAGAGATATCATGACAGTTTTTGAAGAACAACTACCAACTCTGCTCATAGGAGACCTAAACTGCAAAAATACTGTTTGGGGATGGAGAGTGACTAACCCCAATGGGATAAAACTGCATAACCTTTCGACTGCACACAACGTACACATTATGGCACCATCCGAGCCAACGCGATATCCATATAGAACAGATCATGAACCTGATATATTGGATATTGTACTACATAAAAACTTTAACAAACCAATACATCAGGTAGTGCTAACAAAGCTTGACTCTGATCATCTGCCAATTGTCATGACATTTAATAACTACTCGAAAATAATTCTGAAACTTCCGAGACTCATCAATGGATCAATTGACTGGGATATGGGACACCGATTAGTCATAGATTTCTTAGGTTATAATAAATCGATTAAACCTAATACGAGTATACCTTAGTACAAAGTCCCTTCAGTAAGTTATAGGGACTTGAAGTTCAATTTTTTATTTTTTTTTGTTAATTTTCACAAATGTAGAGATATCGATTTCAATTTTGGTATACATACTTACTATTATGTACTGCACTAACACATTATTTTTCATAAATTAGACTTGCCTGTAAGAGGAACTTTACCTATCTTTTTAAAAATGCGAGCCAGATTTTTATGCTTAAAATAAGGAAAACCGCCCCGTTTTTAAAGGTTTCTTAAAAAATGTGAGCCAGACGTAACAACTGAATCTGTGGTTTTTGTTGAAAAAAAAAATGCATAAAAAATAGGAAAATGACTAACAAAACTAGGGAAAAAAATCTGAGTTAAAAAGTTACATATATTAGACTACTAAAATTGTTAAAACAACCATCGATGCCAGAGGTCCCAAATGGAACCGCTGAAAATCTGCTCATTTTAGTTGTGTTTTGCGCACATATTTAATATCTACTTAGTCCAGTCATTAGATACATAATAATAGTGTTTTGGTGCAAAAGGTTGCGGAGTTTTAAACTTAGCAGAAGTGCAGACTTGTAGATCCTTAACATGCACCTAAGTTTGCGACCTCATACCACCGCCGCTAGCTCCACCATCTTGAAAAATGGCGGCCAAAATCAGCTTCTGGCATATAACTCGGTTCCTGTAAGTTTTGGAAAAAAAATGTCCCGTGAAAAGTTGAATTTGCTACAAAATCGCTTTTATATTTTTTTTTGTAAAACTAATAATTTTCAAGTTACAGGGCAGAACAGTAAGAAAAGCTTTCTAAAATCTTGTAAAAGGGCATTTGCAGGATACTTTTTACCAATTTTCTCCAAACTAGTCTACCTAAAGTAGTCTAATCTATTATATAACTGATTATACAGTGATATAAACACTTTGTTGGCTGTATATGATTGGTGGTACTATCCAAGGTAATTATCAGCCGAATAATACTGACTGTCCCGGCAGTGTCTTCCAGTGACATGTAGTTATTTGTGAGTTGACAAACTAAAAAAAGCTTAAGTATGTTCGCAACTGTGGATGTGCGAAGAGTTTAGCGCCATCCGCTTAAGCACAACGGAGCAGCACGTGGACATGCGGCCAACGCGTATGACCGTGACCAGTACGATGTGGCAAAAATTGCAGAATGGCTGTTGCAACATACAACATAATCCGTTTTCGCAAGTCGATAGTTTGCTCTCATCAACAGTGGCGTCGTTGGCGTTAAAACATTAAATTGCCACATGGCACAAGAAATTAGTGCTGCGGCTATGGCGAAGACTGTGAGCAATCATTTTGGTTCGATAGAATTTAAGCGTGAAGATGCATTGCTTTCATTAGAAGCAGCTAAAAGCAGTGTCAAAGTTGACAATATTCCTATTCTTATCAATCCGCTGTTGTTATTTCAAAGAATCTGTATCGCCAAAAAAGGGATGGGGAATTCAAAAGTTATTTTAAGTTTGTACTCGCCCCATATCCCCTATCGATATTTAATGAGGATGGCACGAGAAAGGTAACAAAATCGTCACTGTTTATAGTATATTACATACCGAGGTGGAAAGTGTTTCATTCCTGTAGAGAGATTAAGTAGTTAACTTTATCTCGAGACAGGAATGAAACTTTTCACCGTGGTATGTATACTATTTTATTCGCAACCACTTTATTCTAAACAATAATTGGAAAAATTATTATACCGGTTGTCTTAAAATGAATTACATCTAGTATGCTTTGAACTTCCCATAATGCAATCTAAAATTTTACTTGAAATTGGCAAGACTGTAAGTCTATGTCAAATTCGAGGTTAGCAGGTTAGATTTTGCGTCAGTCTGTGTCAAAACTGACGCAAAACCATTATGATACGACAGGTTGTGACGCGCATGAATGGATCAACGAGATTTCCATTGTCCCTACCTACACAGCGGTCGGGAATGGATTCATTTCCAACCGGCAAATCACTTTTCCGACCGGTTGGAAAGTTACAAGTTGGGAATAGCTCATTTTCCAACTTTTTAAAAGTCAGTAATGATCTTATTACATAAGTATATGGTTGCGAATAAAAGCATTTTCTCCAGTAAACCAGCCTGCACAACCGGATAACATCTGGCATATACTGGATGGCGGGTGTTTGTTGCATCGAGTGGTATGGCATCGCAATTATTCGTATGGACAAATTTGAATAAACTACGTTAAATATGTCCAGAGGAACTATGGTCCTAACGCAGTTGTAGTCTTTGACGGTTATCCAGCGAAAGCAGCTAGTCGCAATACGAAAAGCGCAAAAAGATATCGATGCTCTAGCTCTAGAGCACATGTATCCAGTGATGTAACTTTCGATGAAGCGATGATTCCACGTGTCTCCCAAGAAAAATTCTTGTCAAGCGATACTAATAAAAGGAATGTTATTTCCATGTTAATTACGAAGTTTGAAGGACAAAATTTCACAGTAAAACAGGCAGTCGAAGTTGCCAATGTGTCCATCATTCAGACAGCCATCTACATGTCATCGTCTTTTACTCGTGTTTTTGTTGTGGGAGAAAATATAGATTTGTTGGTTATTTTAACTGCAAAGGCGAGAGATCAGAAAAACATGTGTTTGCTAAAACCATCGAGAGGGAAAGTTGCGGAAACGCTGTATTTATTTTGTTTTTACATGCAATCAGTGGTTGTGACACAACTCCTGCTCTTTTTAACCAAGGGAAATTGAAGTTCCTCAGTCTCCTGGATACAAACGACTCGTTGGGAGACTGTAGAAATCTTCCAAGACCTCGAAGCAGATGTTGACGCTCTCTCTGCAGCTGGTGAAGCGTTCTTATTGGCTCTGTATGGCGGATCGTTTGAAAAGGAGGCATTGGATTCGCTTCGCTACCAGCATTTTACGAAGTCTGTGTCCAAGAACAAATTAAATCTCGCATTCCTGCCACCCACGAGAGATGCTGCAAGACAGCATTATCTGCGAGTGTATGACCAAGTTGCGATGTGGTGTAGTAGAGAAAAAGATTCTGGGCAATATGGCTGGCAAAAAACGAGGAACGGGATCGATGCTGTTCGGGCTACGTCAAAAGCAGCCCCCAACGCCATTTTAAAATCAATATCCTGAAAATGTAAGAAGGGCTGTGCAGGAGCGTCGTGTGGATGTCAGAAAACAAGTTTAAAATGCTCAGTGCTGTGTCTATATTGTAACGGGACAGCATATGAAAACATTCCCGATTTGGTAGTGGATTCCGATCCCAAAGACGAAAGACCCAAACGAGGCTGATGACGACTTTGATTCATTGGAGTGGGTGCCGAAGGAGACGGGAGACAAACAATATTTAGCAGATAGTGAATATAATAAACCAGGCACATCCCATAGTACAAAACGGCAGAAACCGTACATGTAAGTTTGGGGTGTGGATTAGGCCTACGATTTAAAAAAACGTCTCGCTCCTGGGCGGTGTGGAAACGAGTTGATAGCCTATGTTTTTATTACTTTACCGCACTAAACTACTTTAGGTAGGCTACCTTATACATAATCGGTAAAAAGTACCATGGAAATGCTACTTATGCGAGATCTTTAAAAATTTGCCCTATTGTTCGGCCCTGTAAGTCGAAAAGTATTAGTCTGACAAAAAAATTATAAAAACTAGTTTGTAGTAAATTTTGTCCTCTTCAACTTTTAATCGAACTCTTTTTTCTAAAAACTACAGAAACCGAGTTATATGCCGAAAACTGATTTTATCCGCCATTTTTTCAAGATGGCGGTGCGAGCAGCGGTCGCATAATGTCGCAAACTTAGGGTCATACTTAGGGCCACCAAGCATAGAATCCTGCCAAGTTTCAAAACTCCGCAACCTTTTGCAACCACAAAAGTATCTAATGACTGGACTAACTATATTGCTAGCAGCTATGAGTGGGGAGGTCACAGCGTAAGTGAGACAGACAACCAACTCTTCGATGTATTTAATGAGCTCTGCGCAAGCGCGTCCTCCGCGCGGTGGGTAAGTGAACCTCACGGTCAAGTTTAAAATTCGCTTCTAAAGGCGGAGTTCGAATTCTCATGCATGCGCACGAGACGCGTAGTACTCAGAGTGATACTATGTCGGCGCCGTAATGTTTTCGCGCGTTCCCAGGCGCTGCTAGCAATATATGTATAATACATATAGTAAGTTTTTTTCCTATAAAAAATTTCAAGGAAGAGATAAAATTGGAAAAACTGTTTTTTTTAAATTATTGGAAAATTTATTTTTCGACGACTGACACCGAAAGTAGATTTTTCTCACTGTCATTTGACAACAGAAAGTTGGCATTCGCCGCTCAGCGTGCGTTTTCATCACATTGCCGCTCGCCGACCGTTTTGGATTCCGCGTGAGCAAAACAGGTAGGCACCACAAAGTAACCACTAATAGAGGAGTTTCTTAAATGCACCTGTCAAATAATTGTTAGGGACTGGCCCACCCGTCGGAGGGCTCTAGTGTCGCCACTCGGCAAGGTTGTGAACCAAACTATAATTAATGATAGGTCGGTATGTGAAGAAGTGTTGTTTCAAATTGTGCCGATTTATTAGTGTAGGAGAAACAAATTTTTCAAAAGCATAAAAAATCTACTAATAGAAACGTTTTCTGAATACATCTGTCAAATCAAATAATTATTAGAGATTGCCCCCCCCCCCCCCCGTCAGGAGGCGCTGCTGTCACCTGTCCGCTTTTTGAAAAGTGCGTATACTATAGTAAACTCATACGTCAAACTGACACCGACAAATCATTTAAAATGCGTGAAAAGCATTTTGAACCAAAGTAAATTGTTGCAATTGAGCACGACTATTGTAAGATTGACAATACTTATTAAACAATATTGCTATTTGAATTACTTAAAATATATTTGTTATTCGCAAATATTTTGTTTGAATTTTCCATAATTATTGTAAACTTCAGAACCTATAAAGATTTTGCATATTCCGATTTATGCCGTTCAAAACTTTAAAATCGAGATTCTGATGAAGGCAAATTATGTATATGCATAATTTGTATTGGTGTTGACGGCATATCCTTGATTAATCCAAATATCGTAGTAATGGCGTATTTAAATTTTCCCGCTTTGCTGGAATAGTTTCTGGCCCACCCATTGTAGGGCGCTGAAACTTTTATACAAGCTTACTATGGGAGAAATCGCTATATTAGTGGTTGATTTGTGGTAGGCACGTTCGAATGTTTCGCTCAAGAACACTATACTAAGGAGATGCAACTTCCTATGACGGCTGTATATAAAAGCGGCCCTTATGTTGGGGATAGCCGTCGCGGCGCTGTCGACAGCGTGTACTGTCGTTCGAAAGTTGGAAGCGAGCTAAATTAACCTGTAATCGCGGTTAAAAGTCAGTTTACGGTTGTTAATCCAATGGAGTGTATTTCAAGTGTGTTATTAATTGTTAAAACATGGTCCGAATTTCCAGTTACACTCAGCAAATGTTTGACATTGACAGTTCACGAGTTTTGTGAATGAATAATTGTACACCACGGCCGCCTTACTTGTCAGCTTTTAGCGGTCCGCTTCGAAACGGGAGTTGCATGTCCTTAGTATAGTGTTCTTGGTTTCGCTTGACAACGCCGTCATTTGTTGAAATAACCGCGTCACATGTCATCGACTATGCGAGTAATTTTAAATTGATTGTCAATTCATTTTTTGAATAAAATAAAATATGATTATTTTCGCCTTAAGAATATGCTCAGTCGTCGAAAAAATAGTATGTATGTTTCGAGATAAAAGTCCTCTTGCCGCTTTTGTATGTTATGCGCAAGCGGCAAGAATGCACTTTCAGCTCTTAACATACAATATACTATTTCTTCAGGTTTTTCTGTAAACGACTTGTGTTATTTTGACATTGAAAATTAAATTGACAGCTTTTCTTTTTTGAAACTGAATACGCGTAAAAAACTGAATATGTTAAAATTAATTGTAAAAAAGCATTTCTAAAGTGTGCAGAGTCTGCAGCCTAACATACCAGAAGAAGACGTTTATGAAAGATTCGAAAGAGCTTTTGAAGTACATAGAACTTTAATGCCAAATTTTAAATTTTCCACCAGTTTTTAGTTCTAAAAAGTTACTAAAACAAATTCTACCAACATACTGGCTGTTTCCTAAAAAACGCCGCAACCCATACCTCCTTTGTTTTAAATTTTAGACCCAACAAACTATACATATCCTTAAATGGCAAGACAAGAGCTACCTTTTGAGATAGCCCGTTCGTAAATATCTTTCAACTGTTTTGAGCAACGATGTTCAACTTTTTTATTTTAAATGGAACACCCTGTATATTTTTACATATTTGAATTCAGGATAAAATTCTGCATGCAGTAGTATGCTTAATTTGTTTTTTGGACACTTAGAAATGTTTCAAATAATTTTTTAATATTGCATGTAGACAGTCGTACAGTACCATAAAATTTTCAAGTGTGCCGTGGAAAACAATCAGAATGTTGAAATATTTTATTGGAAACAAATTTAAACAAAACTACAAAACATATCTACCAGTATTGCTCAAACTGACCGCCACCTTGTTGAACACACAACTGACATCTTCTAGTTACTCCATTGGTCGCATCCAATATCAAATTGGGAGGTATTTCGCGACAAGCATTGATAATCCTCTGCCTCAGAATTTCTTCGTTTTCTGGACGTGTTAGATTAACTATTTATGCAACAAGTGCTAAAAGTCGACGTTTATGCGCGAGACATGAAAATTATGAAACGAAGCTGAAGGCTGAGTTTCATAACATGTCTCGCGCATAAACGACTTTTAGCACGCGTTGCATACAATATTTTATCTACGACCTTAATTTTACCGTTATTAATCCATAAATATCGATTTAAGAAAGGTTCGCATCTGCGACACTTTTAATTTATGTCGTAATGAACAGTAGGCTACGCCGCGCGGGCGATTGTTTGGCCACGCCCGTGCTGTCAAGGTGAGTTACGAAATGTAATTATTGATACTCCACATATGACTGTATTCATTACCTAACGCTTTAATTATTTTAAAAACGCTTTACCTGTAACGGAAGAAGCAACTAGAATAGCTTTACAACTTCACTTGCAGTTCGAAATTGTAGTTTTATAACCTCACTTCACTTTTAGCCCGTGTGCTAAAAGTAAACAGCTGATTTCTTTAAACTCGGTAAACTATAAAACGTCGCTTTTAGTGAAACAAGCTAGCGCTAAAAGGCCTACTTTTAGTAGTGGTCGTAGATAAAAAATATTTCAACATTCTGATTGTTTTCCACGGCACACTTGAAAATTGTATGGTACTGTACGACTGTCTACATGCAATATTAAAAAATTATTTGAAACATTTCTAAGTGTCCAAAAAACAAATTAAGCATACTACTGCATGCAGAATTTGATCCTGAATTCAAATTTGTAAAAATATACAGGGTGTTCCATTTAAAATAAAAAAGTTGAACATCGTTGCTTAAAACAGTTCAAAGATATTTACGAACGGGCGATGTCAAAAGGTAGCTCTTGTCTTGCCATTTAAGGATATGTATAGTTTGTTGGGTCTAAAATTTAAAACAAAGGAGTTATGGGTTGCGGCGTTTTTTAGGAAACAGCCTGTATATTTTTTTAAAGGAATCTAAGTTATGCCAACATAAACCCCAAATTCTTTGACCTTGAAAATTTTTATAGGAAAAAAATAATAGAAATCCATTGATACAAGATAATTTTTAGATTTAAAATCTATCAATTCCGTAATTATTAAAGAAAGTCATTGGTTTGAATGGTATGCAACCAACATTACAACATATTAATATATATTGTTATGATACATGATATGGACAGAGATCATAATAAAGGAATGTTGAAAATTGAACGAATAAATTTGGACAGTTACAGAAATTGAGTCTTAATAGATATAAAATTTTAACATTAAGCATACTACTGCATGCAGAATTTGATCCTGAATTCAAATTTGTAAAAATATACAGGGTGTTCCATTTAAAATAAAAAAGTTGAACATCGTTGCTTAAAACAGTTCAAAGATATTTTTTTTTTTTTTTTTTTTTTTTTTTATTATAGATATAACCAGATCAGCAATTTATTCGCTATACATGGTAATGTGTTTTATAATTTTTGTCTTTAATGTCTTTAATGAGGACGTCCTGTGGTTCCTCTGTAGTTCTTGCGTTTGGTGAAGAGATATTTAAAACCTTCCTACGGGTTGACTATCACTATTTAATTTACTTCACTGTCACTGGCTCTAGAGTCCAACATTAGTACTATGACTGTCACTATTTAATTTAGTTCACTGTCGCTGGCACTAGAGTCTGACGTTAATACTATGTCTTGTGTTAACTTTCTTTTGAGACGTGTGTGAGTGTTCTTTTTTCCTAGGTTGTAGTAGGCCGCACTGTTACACTGATTTATGTTTTTAAAGAACTTTTTACTTGTTGTTTTTATGAATTTGTGTATTGTTGGAATATTTAATTCCTTGTGAATTTGCTTGTTCCTCACAAACCAAGGAGCTTTGGTTCAAAGATATTTACGAACGGGCGATGTCAAAAGGTAGCTCTTGTCTTGCCATTTAAGGATATGTATAGTTTGTTGGGTCTAAAATTTAAAACAAAGGAGTTATGGGTTGCGGCGTTTTTTAGGAAACAGCCTGTATATATTTTTAAAGGAATCTAAGTTATGCCAACATAAACCCCAAATTCTTTGACCTTGAAAATTTTTATAGGAAAAAAATAATAGAAATCCATTGATACAAGATAATTTTTAGATTTAAAATCTATCAATTCCGTAATTATTAAAGAAAGTCATTGGTTTGAATGGTATGCAACCAACATTACAACATATTAATATATATTGTTATGATACATGATGTGGACAGAGATCATAATAAAGGAATGTTGAAAATTGAACGAATAAATTTGGACAGTTACAGAAATTGAGTCTTAATAGATATAAAATTTTAACATTAAGCATACTACTGCATGCAGAATTTGATCCTGAATTCAAATTTGTAAAAATATACAGTGTTCCATTTAAAATAAAAAAGTTGAACATCGTTGCTTAAAACAGTTCAAAGATATTTACGAACGGGCGATGTCAAAAGGTAGCTCTTGTCTTGCCATTTAAGGATATGTATAGTTTGTTGGGTCTAAAATTTAAAACAAAGGAGTTATGGGTTGCGGCGTTTTTTAGGAAACAGCCTGTATATTTTTTTAAAGGAATCTAATTTATGCCAACATAAACCCCAAATTCTTTGACCTTGAAAATTTTTATAGGAAAAAAAATAATTGAAATCCATTGATACAAGATAATTTTTAGATTTAAAATCTATCAATTCCGTAATTATTAAAGAAAGTCATTGGTTTGAATGGTATGCAACCAACATTACAACATATTAATATATATTGTTATGATACATGATATGGACAGAGATCATAATAAAGGAATGTTGAAAATTGAACGAATAAATTTGGACAGTTACAGAAATTGAGTCTTAATAGATATAAAATTTTAACATTAAGCATACTACTGCATGCAGAATTTGATCCTGAATTCAAATTTGTAAAAATATACAGGGTGTTCCATTTAAAATAAAAAAGTTAAACATCGTTGCTTAAAACAGTTCAAAGATATTTACGAACGGGCGATGTCAAAAGGTAGCTCTTGTCTTGCCATTTAAGGATATGTATAGTTTGTTGGGTCTAAAATTTAAAACAAAGGAGTTATGGGTTGCGGCGTTTTTTAGGAAACAGCCTGTATATATTTTTAAAGGAATCTAAGTTATGCCAACATAAACCCCAAATTCTTTGACCTTGAAAATTTTTATAGGAAAAAAATAATAGAAATCCATTGATACAAGATAATTTTTAGATTTAAAATCTATCAATTCCGTAATTATTAAAGAAAGTCATTGGTTTGAATGGTATGCAACCAACATTACAACATATTAATATATATTGTTATGATACATGATATGGACAGAGATCATAATAAAGGAATGTTGAAAATTGAACGAATAAATTTGGACAGTTACAGAAATTGAGTCTTAATAGATATAAAATTTTAACATTAAGCATACTACTGCATGCAGAATTTGATCCTGAATTCAAATTTGTAAAAATATACAGTGTTCCATTTAAAATAAAAAAGTTGAACATCGTTGCTTAAAACAGTTCAAAGATATTTACGAACGGGCGATGTCAAAAGGTAGCTCTTGTCTTGCCATTTAAGGATATGTATAGTTTGTTGGGTCTAAAATTTAAAACAAAGGAGTTATGGGTTGCGGCGTTTTTTAGGAAACAGCCTGTATATTTTTTTAAAGGAATCTAATTTATGCCAACATAAACCCCAAATTCTTTGACCTTGAAAATTTTTATAGGAAAAAAAATAATTGAAATCCATTGATACAAGATAATTTTTAGATTTAAAATCTATCAATTCCGTAATTATTAAAGAAAGTCATTGGTTTGAATGGTATGCAACCAACATTACAACATATTAATATATATTGTTATGATACATGATATGGACAGAGATCATAATAAAGGAATGTTGAAAATTGAACGAATAAATTTGGACAGTTACAGAAATTGAGTCTTAATAGATATAAAATTTTAACATTAAGCATACTACTGCATGCAGAATTTGATCCTGAATTCAAATTTGTAAAAATATACAGGGTGTTCCATTTAAAATAAAAAAGTTGAACATCGTTGCTTAAAACAGTTCAAAGATATTTACGAACGGGCGATGTCAAAAGGTAGCTCTTGTCTTGCCATTTAAGGATATGTATAGTTTGTTGGGTCTAAAATTTAAAACAAAGGAGTTATGGGTTGCGGCGTTTTTTAGGAAACAGCCTGTATATATTTTTAAAGGAATCTAAGTTATGCCAACATAAACCCCAAATTCTTTGACCTTGAAAATTTTTATAGGAAAAAAATAATAGAAATCCATTGATACAAGATAATTTTTAGATTTAAAATCTATCAATTCCGTAATTATTAAAGAAAGTCATTGGTTTGAATGGTATGCAACCAACATTACAACATATTAATATATATTGTTATGATACATGATATGGACAGAGATCATAATAAAGGAATGTTGAAAATTGAACGAATAAATTTGGACAGTTACAGAAATTGAGTCTTAATAGATATAAAATTTTAACATTAAGCATACTACTGCATGCAGAATTTGATCCTGAATTCAAATTTGTAAAAATATACAGTGTTCCATTTAAAATAAAAAAGTTGAACATCGTTGCTTAAAACAGTTCAAAGATATTTACGAACGGGCGATGTCAAAAGGTAGCTCTTGTCTTGCCATTTAAGGATATGTATAGTTTGTTGGGTCTAAAATTTAAAACAAAGGAGTTATGGGTTGCGGCGTTTTTTAGGAAACAGCCTGTATATTTTTTTAAAGGAATCTAATTTATGCCAACATAAACCCCAAATTCTTTGACCTTGAAAATTTTTATAGGAAAAAAAATAATTGAAATCCATTGATACAAGATAATTTTTAGATTTAAAATCTATCAATTCCGTAATTATTAAAGAAAGTCATTGGTTTGAATGGTATGCAACCAACATAACAACATATTAATATATATTGTTATGATACATGATATGGACAGAGATCATAATAAAGGAATGTTGAAAATTGAACGAATAAATTTGGACAGTTACAGAAATTGAGTCTTAATAGATATAAAATTTTAACATTAATTGATGAAAATCAACTCTGGTTGCATTATTCATTGGGATTCATAAAATACTGGTAGACTGATTTGAATGCATTGAAATTAATAATTAAGGAAATTAAATTCAAACTAAGGTTACATCGACAATTGTGTTTGTTAAGAAAATGATGTATTGTTATTATTATTTAAATTAATTAAATAGTGTGCATAAATAATCGTTACTAGTAGATTAAAAAAAATTGTTTATAAAAAACAGTTACCAAATAAGTACTCATAAATGCAGATGTAATAAAATTTATGGAAAATTAAATGGAATTTCTGCATAAATTATTTAAATAAAATATGGTATTGTGAATAGTAACACCAAAAGCAAAGAAAAACAGTTATTGTAATATTGGTTTACAAAAATTAATAATCATCGATGGAAAATGGATTTATTGTATTAAACTACAAATAATAAGAAGTAATTTCATATTGGTTGTGTGAAGAATTGGATCGATACTTAGTACATCGAGTTTGAGCCGTCAGCGTACTTGAAATAAATGGGACAAAGTTAATATTTGAAAATATAACAGAAGGAGAGTAACTTACCAGAATAATAGATCGTGTGAAGAGCAGATTTAGGGGGTTGCCAGTACCAGATAGCAGGATTGTGGACTGCAGCAGTAACCAGGACGAGGTTTTGGAGGCAGATGAGTTGTTTGGACGTGAACGAGCAAGTAGGATGTTGACGGGAATTGGATTGATGGTACAGGCATACAAGAGGAGCCAATAGCTGTGATGGTTGTACCAGAAAGAGCAGTAGCAGCTAGGAAAAGTGTTCTTTTTCAGTAACTTGCAGGGCTAAACGTAGGAGCTTGTTGTGACGTCTGACACTAGTAGAAGCAGGAGTTTGGAGCTTGCATCAGTTGACAGGACCAAGGAAGGGTTAGCTGTTGGGTGTTTTGGATGTTGTAATCTGTTCAAGAAAGGCGTTAGTGGTGAGTGTTGTTCGTGGTAAGAACATAAGCAATAGAAAACAGGTTTGTTAGATTAAGTTGACATTGAAGTTTTGAATACTGTCAATTTTGAAACTAATTAACAAAAACTGAAGCAATAATTATCGAGAAAAGTCAATAAATAGTAAACGTCAAATGTAAAAGCACAAGTGTCAGTATACCTTAGTGTAGAAAATTTGAAAAGTAAACTTTGACATTTAAACATTAAATTAATTCAAAGAATTTGAGGTTATAAAGTTTCATTGCTACAGTAAATAGCATACTAGATTTGATGAACCCAGCCCAAAAGAGATAAGAGGTCTTGTTTATATTATATATCATTGAAATATAAAAGAAATACTTTGAAGGCATAGTTTTCTTAATAGGGGCTATATAGCACAATTTTGGTCACCCATTCGTGGGGCAAAAGTAAATAAAACTAAACGGAGTCAATTTGTAACTGATAAATCAAGTTTATGTGTAAATTTGTTATTGATAAAGATTAAAATAATCAGAATTAAAGGACGTATCATAATTGAATTCTTTTGGAAAAGATTAGAGTAACAATTAATAAAGTAATTAAAGCAGGTTATACAGTGTGTCCCCGGATTGAGTTCACTATAGGTATAATTGACAAAAAAATTTACAATTTTATTTTAATGTTTTGGGATTCCGCCCTGCTTGGTCTGAAGAGAATATTAAGAATATTTTCAGTTTTTGAAAACACAAGTAAGCCGTGACAGGGAAGCGAAAACTATTTTATTTTCAGGTAAACTACCCTTTTTGTTTATGATACCGCAAAATTTTATTAAGAAAAGTTGTTTATAATGATAAATTATGGCCCTATACAAAATTTCAGAAAGATCTGTTGACTTACAAAAAACCGTTATTTTTTAGATAATTGTATTTTATTTTCAGGTAAACTACCCTTTTTGTTTATTATACGGAAAAATTGTATTAAGAAAAGTTGTTCAGAATGAGAAGTTGTGGTCTTATACAAAATTTCAGAAAGATCTATCGACTTAGATGAAACCGTCATTTTTAATAAATGCAATTTGTTTAATCTAAAAAATAACGGTTTAATCTAAGTCGACAGATCTTTTTGAAATTTGGTACATGGCCATAATTTTCCATTGTGAACAACTTTTCTTAATAAAATTTTGCGGTATCATGAACAAAAAGGATAGTTTGCCTGAAAATTAAATACAATTATCTAAAATATAACGGTTTTTTCTAAGTCGACAGATCTTTCTGAAATTTTGTATAGGGCCATAAACTATCATTCTAAACAACTTTTCTTAACAAAATTTTGCCGTATCATGAACAAAAAAGATAGTTTACCTAAATAGAAAATAGTTTTTTCACATTTTTCATGGCCGACTTAATTTCTAAAAATTAAAAGTCTACTTAAAATTGTTTTCAGACCAAGCAGGGCGGAATCCCAAAACATTAAAATAAAATTGTAAAATTTTTTGTCGATTATACCTATAGTGAACTCCATCCGGGGACACACTGTATAAAGATTTAATTGGGGAATAAAATAGAAAGGTTTACAAGCTAATATACAGGGTAGGAATTAAAAATAGGCACATTTAGAAATTTTTAAACTGAAATGGCTGATAAAAGAGTTACAAGAAAAAGCAAGAAGACTGAAGAGGAAAAAGACGAAGCACAAGAAGAGATGGAAGCAGTGACGAGTGGTGCTGAAGGTGAAGTAGAGGAAATACAGCAAGGTGATCAGGTAAGATTACAAGTAGAAGAACAGAAAACAAATATAGATGAGAAGTTAGAGAAGTTAATGGAATTTATTGTACAAAATGCAGCTGAGTTGAAAAAGGATTTACAAATAACTGAGAAGAAAGCAGAGGAAAGGGAAAGCAATTCTAAGAAGGAGGCTGAGGAGAGAGAAAAAAGGTTGCAAGCAGCAATTGAAAGAACTGCAGAGGAAAGTAAGAAAACTACGGATGAGTTGAAAAAGGAGTTGCAACAGTCAATTGTGGAAAAGGCTGAGGAAAGTAAGAAAGATGCTGAGGAAAGGGAAAACAGGTTAAAGCAGGATGCTGATGAAAGGGAAGGTAGATTACGAGATGCAATTCAGAGCACTGCAGAAAAGGTACAACAGCAAAAAGACCAAGCAGATAAGATGGAAGTGACGATAAAGGAATTAAAAGAAGAATTTAACAAAGTACAAATCCAGAATAAGCACGAATTGCAAACACAAATAAATAAAATTACTGAAATTTTTGAAAGTTCTAAAGAAGAATTTAAGGATGAGATGAGAAGAGAATGGAAGGATGAAAGTAAACAGTTAGAGGAAAATTTAACATACATTATGACAGAGAAATTAGTAAAGAATAAAGATGAGTTGGAAGGAAAAATTGAGGACATACAAAGACAGAATGAGGATGTTAATAGTAAAATCGAACAAATTGATGATAAAGTAAATCAAAACAGAAATGACTTGAAAGAAGAAATCGATCATCGAGTAACCAGAGTTAATTTATTAACTGAAAATAATTTAATAAGAATAAAGGAAGTGGAAAATAAAGTAGATAGAATTCAAGATGGCACAGAAATATTAAATGGGAGTTCAAGAGGAAATTATATGGGGGTACAAGCAGACATGTTACCCATTTACGAAGGAAAAATAGGGGAACAGCCTATGATGTATATTATGAAATTGGATGATGTTATGAAGACTATACCAAATGAAACAAAAAAATTACAAATAATTAACATGGCATTAAAAAGTTATGCAGATGTATGGCATAGTATTATAAAATCAAAATATAAGAATTACGAGGAATTTAAAAAGTTATTCACCCAAAGTGGATTTCGGAAAAATAAGTGCACTTTAGACCACGTATTTGCTATAAAAGAAATTATCAACAGAACCCTAGCAAGAAATAGAACAGCATATATAGCTTTCTTAGATATGGAGAAGGCCTTTGACAAAGTGCCAAGAGCGAAAATATGGGAAATCTTAAATAAAAAGAAGGTGGAGCCAAAACTAATCAGAGTAACCAAATGTTTGTACAAAACAACGAGAAATTGTGTAATAAGTAAGAATTTGATATCCGAAGAATTTGTCACCAAAGAAGGAGTAAGACAAGGGGGAAGTTTAAGCCCACTGTTATTTATAACTTTTATGGACGAACTGATCAAAAAGACTCAAGGATTAGTAAAACCAATGTTTTTAGGTTACAGAAATTTGGAAACAATTAGCGTCTCAGAATGCGCCTTCGCGGACGATATTGCAATTGTAGCAAGAAGTGAAAAAGAGTTAGAGGAAAATATCAATATTTGGAATAAAGTACTAACTGAAAATGGGATGAGATTAAATAAAAATAAGAGTAAAGTTATGGCTGTATCTGAAGAAAGAAAGGAAATACACATAAGAGTAGAGGGGAAACTAATAGAACAGGTTGACAGTTTCCAATACTTAGGGATTATTTTGGACCAAAAAGGAAGGCAGGATACTGAACTAAATGCTAGAATCAAAAAGGCAAATAGAGTATATTACGCGATGAGTAAATGTCTCATAAATAAAAAGGAAGTGTCATCCCAAACAAAAATGAAAGTCTGTTGCGAGGGCAGTTTTCTAAGGGCAATCAGCACGATGACTCTTGGTACGGGTAAAATTATATGTAAGTGTGTTGCCCGCGTTTATATTTTGAAGATAATATCAGTCATGTCACAATCGTGTGTAATAATCAACGTTAGATTATTTATCAAAATTATTCAGGATTATTTATATGCATTTCTTTCTGTTACCGATTTTGAAACTAGTTTGGAGAATAACTTCAAGCAGTTCTACAAATCATCAATAGGTTTTGGAGAAACTGCCCTGACGATGCCCACATCTTCAAATTTGTCAAGGAGAAGCATAAGCCAAATACCTCCATTACCCAAGAACATCGGAAGAAAATGGCTGCAAAGTATTGTTATTTATTCTTTATGTTTATAAATAATACGTATATTTTATTTAATTCGATGTTGTTTTATAAGCATTTATTTTTTGTTCTAGAATTTAATATTTATTGTATTGTATATTATTTCTGCTGAATGTATTTACTACATTAATAGAGTTTTTTTTACTAGTGCTGTCCTTATATAATTGTTTTATTTACATTAAAAGTTGTACTCTTGTAATTTGTATTTAAGAAATAATTTGTAAATTCTAATTGCTAATGCCTAATTCAGCATTAGCAATTAAAGTTTATGAATTATTTTTTAAATCAAATTTTATTCACAAAATATTTTTTTAAATCAATGAGATTGGAGGGTTGCCTATACGCGCCATTCAAATTTCCCGCTAGCGCCGTTTAAATCTACCGCTCATTGTGTAATTTGCCACTTGGGCACCAGGGTGCATCTTTGTGAAAAAATGGTGGCGTGTTGCCAACGTTTAGCATGGGGGATTCGCTTCTATTAGTTACTGTTTTGTGGTTGAGTTGAAGCTCGTGTTAAATAAAAAGTGGGGTTAATTAAAAGTACGTTAAATTTAAAGTAAAAATAATACATATAATTTCACTTTCAGATGACAGACAAAATTTGTGAACTTCAGATGAAGTTGCAGGAATCGGAATTACTGCGGAAATTGAATGAAATGGAATTATCGAAAAACAATGAAATACATCAATATCAGGTGAAATTGAATGAAATGGAATTATCGAAAAACAATGAAATACATCAATATCAGGTGAAATTGAATGAAATGGAATTATCGAAAAACAATGAAATACATCAATATCAGGTGAAATTAATTGAAATGAAACATGAATATGAGCAGTCCAAACAGCGATTAGAAGCGGAAGCTGTAAGTATGATATTTATTGTTGTTGATTACTTTATTTAATGTAAAGTTCCATTGTTAACTTTTAGAGAACCGCAAATTGGGAACACCTCAAGACATATGAAAAAATACACTTGAGAAAATTTATAGATAAATTTGAAGAAAAACAGTTAGAAAAAACGCCTTGTACCTGGTCTAGAAGAAACATGGAGAAAGTTAACCATCCTACAAAACGTGAGAAATTTACAAAATATGCCACAGAAAATGTGGAGTCTTTGAAGATTTGGGGATTTCAAGGTCCCGAGGATTTTATCGAGACATTTATGCATCTCTATAATAATGTCCTTAATGATGCTGCACATTCAGTTTTTGTTATCACAGACGATATAATAATACCTCGCGAGATGTTCAATGATTCACAATTTCGTGTACTTGGCTTTCTCTGGGAAGCTAGTCTTCACCCGATAGATAAATTTAAAATAGGTTATGCATTTAGCCCTGCAGAAAGCGTTAGTTCACTAAAGATAACTGCTGAGGCTGCAGATAACATTTAACCGATTGCATCGAGCTTTATGCAACGTATAAAGCAAATATTGGTGCTTCGAGTTCGTATGTATTGATGCCACCTTTCGGTTTTACAGATTTTTCAAAATCTACAGTTGTATCAGCCCCCATTACGCCCCTTTGTATATGATTAACTGCGTTATTTGTAATTAGGTAATTGCGTTATTCCTCATTAAGGCCTAATTTCTTTTGCTATCGTTTTTAAATTCACATAAACACCTACCATGGATTCGACTTGGTTATCGATGTTATCGTTATCAATAATCTAACCTTCCATACTTTATTCTCTATTGTACACTAAACTTTTAGTTATAGCTACAACCGTTTTTTGTTAATTGTAAATTTAACAAGAATGTTACAGTGTGCAAATGTAGTAATTTGATATTATCTATTTAACTTTGTCAAGATTCAACCTTTCTCAATTATATACTTAATTAAAAATTTTCAAAAAATGCTTAAACTTAGGTGAATTATAAATATATCGATAATCGAAAATATTGATAGGTATCAATTTCAATTGTGTTATTTATATTTGTGGATCTAATATTTGATAAATATATATTTATATTCGTGGGATTTATTGCGTCTCTGACATTTGGATTTATCGGGAAACTACCAATTTGTTGTTAATTAGGGTGCCGATTATTTTTTATATTAAAGCATTTGTATTTAAAGTTATTGCTTACATTTTCTTTGTTTGCAAAGTATTTTGCCTCTAATTAATATCGTAGATGTGAAAGCCTTGGGCGAGTAAATTGTTTCCATTTTGTGTGCACCACTATTCTAGAACAAATTAGTGTGGAGCTCTTTAGTGCGATCAGTCTTATACCTGACACCTCTTATAATTTCAACCTTGTTTAACTCGAGAAAAGATATGATGAATTAGTCTCTTGGAACATCTAAGAGAATATAAGAAACCAACCAGCAGTTCTGAAAAAAAAACTTCAATTTAGGAGATACAATGAAATTTTTAATACCATACACAAAAGCTCGACGTCAAACTGGAACAGCAGACTCTGATGAAGATGATGAATTTGAGAAGAACTCTCAAATTGGGAACAGTCAAAACATTATGAACGATGAAAAAAGTGTAAATTCTTCGTATATTCCGCACGAGAATATTGAAGATACTAATCCCAAAGGTAAAGAAGTTAATAAAATGTTCACTTCTGGCTTATTGGAAAATCATACACTTCCTTCCACGTCAACGAATGTTGCAAAGGTTCGTTTTCAAGGAACACAAAATTCAAAATACATACTGCAAGTTGGTAAAACAGCAGTACAATATTTCAGTGTCTTGAGCAATAAGTGGGTATTACATAAATACAAAAAAGATAGAATCATTCGACGACGAGAACAGTGACTTACTTTTCCTAATAAGTTTATGTCTTGATTTTAAAAAACTAAGCGTTACTCAAAAGAGACTGTTTAAACAGTGCTTGTTTGTTATGATGCCCCTGTTCCATCTTCGTATTCTTTTGCAGTATGACTGAGAATGAAAAGAAATACACTAACCTTGTTAAGATCATTATAAATACAAGGTATGTATTCGTTTTTCTAATTTTTTAAATACAATTACGGCCACATGTAAAGTCCCTTTGCTGTTGCTATGATCCTAGTTGCCTGCCGCAATCTGTATATAACAGCAATAAGATAACATGAACAACAAAATAGAATGCTTGAGTAAGAAAGAGATGTCCATACGATAAAATTATTTTAGTAGGCATATTTAGTTGACTTATGTCATAATTAAAATAAGCGTCATGCCTACTCGAATATTTACTACTATGTTTATCTCTTTCTTACTCAAGCAATACGTGTTATTTTCTTGTTCTTTTTATCTCATTGCCCGATGGGGCCACAATTATATACAGTGAATTTATTTTATTGCGCAATGTAGTATTTCCGTTTCCATGAGGATGTGATTGTTACTATTGCTTTCATGTGTAAATGCGTTTATTTTAAAATGCAATATATGAACCGTAATTTTACTGAAAAACAAGCATCAGAAAGGACAACAGGGCATGTAATAACCCACATAATTGCAGTAAAGTCTTGTGAAGTCTTTATTCCATTTGCTCAACAGAATTCCTTTCTTTGTAGACTATATTATGTGTTTACATACTCAGTAACGTTTCCATATTGCATTTAAAAATAAACGCATTTACACATTGCGCGTTATAATAAACTCCCTGTATAACAGCAATAAGATAACATGACAAAGAAAATAACACGTATTGCTTGAGTAAGAAAGAGATAAACATAGTAGCAAATATTCGAGTAGGCCTACTAAAATAATTTATTCGTATGGTCATCTCTTTCTTACTCAAGCATTCTATTTTCTTGTTCATGTTATCTCATTGCTGTTATATTACTATTTTATTACCTGAGTATCAATGGTAATAATCAATGTTTGCCCGAGATACATTTTTTTGTAGCTTTTCTGCTTAAAACGCACAACCTAACCTCGAAAAATCAATTAACATTTTTAAATTAGTTTATTTGACACGTGAAACAACCAAGTTAGCTCGTACCAAATCGAAAATCGCGAGTCGCTATGTTGTCAGTATAGTAGAAGGTCCTATTGGCCAATGCCTTAAATTGAAGAGATAATGATTGGCTGAAGATTTAACGAATTATATTCTCAGTTCTATAAATCTTTGCTTATCTTAATATTACAAGCACCTTTCTTCAACTCCTGAGGTCAGTTTGAAATGTGTATCCTTCTTAGTTATGCGAGGTGCAATATCGGAAACGAACCTTGTAAATATTTACAAAGACATTCCGTAATATGATTTAAATTTGTCTGAATGATTACTTACCTAGTTCTTTTGTGACATTAGCTCCAGCCTAAATTAGTATGTCTAGGCATAATAGTGCGTTCACATTTGGACGCTGCGAAACACGCCACAATCAAGTACTTGAATCTCTTGTGCGCGCGGATTGAAGATAAATCAAACTGAGCCATGCGTGACGACGCATAAGGCTGAGTTTCACGCACTCCTCAAATTTTTCTAAATAATAGTCGACGGTATATTACGAAGCCACTCACGCTACTGAAGGTACTTCGATTCAACGACCCCCGTCTACGCAGCTCTAACTGGAAGAGCTACCGACCCCTCTGGGTGTAGTAGAAGCCGCTAGTTTGAGATATAGACTTGCCCAAAGAAACCGTCCAGAACCGTAAGACACTTGAGTCCCCAGACCTACCTAGAAATACCTTTTAAGAACTCCCGGCACCGATCTTCCAAACCTAACATCGTAAGGGATAAGCACTCAAGTACGCCCCTTGAAGTCACTCTCTATATCGTATTTGTGGCTTGCTGCGTATGCACCTAAATCGCCTTCCCCCCTTCCCTAGAAACACCTGTGATACCTTTCCTTGCGTCCCTAAGAGTCAGGGCTCTAAACGAAGCCGCAGAAACGACAATATACTACGGAAAGCACTGCAAATTAGTCATGCACCAAGTCAAATTTACCGCTAGAATTAATTGAGGGCAAGACCTACCTGTACAATAGGGTGGAACGTAAACGGCATTTAAAAAAAAAAAAAGTTTTGTAATAGTGGGCAAAAGTTGCTTTTGAGGTTCAAAAAGAAGAAAAAAAAAATTGGTTGCTATACTACAACATCTTGAGGTGCCGCAAAGAGCTTAAAGTTTGAAAAAAAAATTGAAAAATTATAAACTGATATTTTTTATGGTTTTGTCGTACATATAATGTTACAAAAGATAGTTGTAAATACATATATAAGCATTAGAATTGGAAAAAAAATAATTACAAAATATAATAATTAAAAAATATTTTTTAATGTCAAAAGGTTTGTACTTTTGCTAATTTTGAAACTTTTGTGAACTATTTTTGTTGTTACAAATACTAGTAAATAAGGTTGAAATAAAAGCTCGTCAAATCAATTACACACAGTGAGCCAAAAAAACCGGTACAATATTTAAATACTCGTATTTCCAAGGGTAATACCACAAAAGGTGAAAATTCTCTTAAAAAATGTTGCCTTGAGTGGTATTTGGAAAGATTATTCAACAATATGGGTAGATAACTTTAGCGTGTTCGACAGCACACATTTTTAACGTTTTCCACTATTAATTCAATACTGGAGCTTCCAACACGATTATTATGAGTTTTTAGAACGACGCTGATTTGCAAACTTTGACTTTGACGTTTTGGTGAAATGTCAGTTAAAGGCTACTCACTAAATTAAAATCATTGAAACCAATAGGCTCGCGTGAAAACACTGTGACATTTAGGTGTTTTCAATGGCAGTCAATTTTGATTAGCCGTTTCTGACAAATTGAACAATTTGTCAGGTCATTTTGGTATTTTAATTGGCCACCTAGGCTTTAGGGCAGCGTGCCCATATGCTAAACCCTTTTAGTTACTTATTTGGCTTCATCGCCTAATTCCATAATAATGATTTTGCACATATTTGGCCCCAAACGCAGTATTTCTCGTCAGTTGGAGCACCCCTTTGCTGGTACTTTGGCAGCCGGGTGTTATCGCTCGCAAGAATTCCGAACCTTCTAGAAATCACGCCGTTGAGGCGACTGCGAGGCTTTGTGCTGTCTTCGTCACCGGCACTTATTTGTTTCATCTTATCGCCTCACGATTGGCTGCCGAGATATAGTCACGTGGGTACGCGACCGATGTGTCATGTTGCAGCGCTTCCCTCTGGGCAGTTGATGGCAGCCCGTTGCAGAAAGCGTTCGTTTGGTGGTTGTGCTATCCAGGCGGCGTCCTTTGGCCCCTTAGGTGCCCGAGGACGCCTGCCGCTGTTGATTAATATTGTTGCCGTGGAGGCCCCCTTTGGTGTTGCCCGTTTCGAGGTGTTGCAGCGAGCGCTGCGAAAATGGTTTCACCTTCGAGAGGTGTTGTGTTTGTGCGTGCTCCGAATTATTTCGGCGTAGCGTGGGTGCATCTTGAGTCCAGTTCCTGCTCCCGTAAGTAAGGGGTCGTCCCCTTCATCTCGACATTCGAGGATCTGTCCCGCAGAACGTAAGTGGCCCATTTTTCGTCGTCAAGTTGTACGCGTCCTGACGCGTCACACGTCGCCATTATGGCGGATACCCGCTCATCACTATAACCGTCGAATATCGAATGTACCTGCCACCTAAGACTGCAGCCTGTCGCAACTCAACTGTACCAGGCTTCCCGACCGCCTACGTATTAAGGTATGTGTCTTTGAACTGATTACCGTTGTGAACGCGAGTGTTCCTGTCCCGCGGGGAGCATTAAGTCCCGCGTGCGAGTTGTTTTGGAACGCCGCGAGCGAGCCCGTCACGTCTCTTGTGCCTACAGGCACTGTCGTCATATTTGCCCGCATTTCCAAATTACAGACTGTCTAGTTTACAAGGGCTTGCATTACTGTATGTTGCATAAGGCTTCGCGCCCGCATGCTGTGCGTTCATTCCAAATTACAGACTGTCTATGTTACAAGTGCTACTTTGTTCATTACTGTACGTTGCATAAGGCTTCGCGCCCACATGCTGCGCATTCATTTCGAATTTTAGGCTGTATCTTTGCACGAGCTTGCGCCTAGTGCTACCTTGTTTATTCTGTACATTTGTCGCTAGGTTTAGAGCGTGCGCCAGCTGGTGTTTTCTTAGATATAATATATATATATAGGGCGACGCTCTCCGCTGCCCCATTGTAACCGTGATCCAATATATGACTTGTTAATTAAGGGAACTATTGTTTTGTTTCGACTTGTGCATGTTCTGTTTCAGATAAGCGCCCCTTCAGTGTAATGATTATTGTGCGACGGGACGAGGGAGCCTTGATCGTACAGGTGGGTGAGACAGCTGCGTAGTCGCGGTCGGATTGGCACCTAATTACAATCTTCGCATAAGGCAATCCCGAAATTGTTATTTGAACTTGCAACTTTTGAGTAACCCTATCGATGGATTATCGTGAATGCTTCGCCCCGTCTAACCGCCCAGGTCCGGTTAGTCGGGTTAAGACAGGCTTGGTGGCGCCCTCATTATTTTACCGTTAGTTACCGACCCTCTGGCCGCTACCCTCAGATAATCTCGTTAAAGGACCCGCCCATCTCCACTGAAAGTCTAGCTCGGCCTAACTTGTTGCGGCTGGGTAGCGGCCTAGGAGAACTTTCGTCCCTTACGGCACGCGCCGGCCGTTTCGTTATTGTATGAGCCGGTGCGGTGTCGTAAAGTCAGTTTAAGACCGTAACAAATTTTCATTGGTTCGTTCATTATAGTGTTGAATAATCAGTAATAATACCACGAGACGACTGTGAATCATCAAAAATACTTTTGCTTTCTCACGAAACGGGTTGCTTAGAAACAACACGAGCCGAAGACGAGTGGTGTTTCTGCAAAGCAACCCGTTGAGTTTCTAAGTAAAAGTATTTGATAATAAAGTCGTCGAGTGAGTATTCAATTAGATTATACCATGAATGCTAATAAGGGAATTACACTAAAAATGTATTTAATGCGTAATCTAAAAAACTTATTGTAAATAGCATGACATTGACAGCTGAGAGCTCAAAATTGAAAACACCAAAACGATAACACCACGGTGTTTTCACTTATTAATACGTGGCCTGAATAGGGATTTTGTGCATTATGAATGGTATAATCAATAGAATTTTTTGTATAACTTTGTTTAACCAATCACAATTTTGAATTAGCATTGTCACTTTGTAGTAAAAGTGCTTCAGTTCCATCTATGAACATTGAGCTTTTCGATGATACAATAGTCATTTGAAAATATTAATGACTTACGAGGCCATAAAATCTGTACCGCTTTTTTTGGCCCACTGTGTATATTTTTTTATTAGAGCACACGTAATAGATATTTATGCATTAAGGGAGATATGAATATGTTTTTTCCCTGAGGTTGACATTTGTTACAGACCGAGGGCCTCTGGCCCGAGGTTTGTAAGTCAACCGAAGGTAAAGAACATGAATATCTCCCGTGGTGCATACAATATTTTATCTACTAGCATATGTGTAAACATAGTATGAAATTTCAAAATGTCATAATGACATTTAAAATTAGAATATTTAAGTAACATCAAGGATTGCCTCATTGTATGGTTGCTAGGACGTTAATTGTAGTTGCATTGTTACCATGAGTTTGAGGGAGAAATAATTTGACAAGTCCCTTGGGAGTTATGAGTAGCTTTTCATATTTTGTTTCTATGACGAAAATGTACAATATCATGTTGCTAGTAGATAAAAACATTTACTCCCTAGAGACTAAATAAGACAAAAATTTCCTAGGGAGTTTACATTATGACTGACACAACAATTATGTCAAATTCGAGGTTATCAGGTTAGGTTTTGCGTCAGTTTGTGTCAAAACTGACGCAAAACCTGACCTGCTAACCTCGAATTTGACATAATTGTTGTGTCAGTCATAATGTTTGTGTCAAAACTGACGCAAAACCTGACCTGCTAACCTCGAATTTGACATAATTGTTGTGTCAGTCATAATGTAAACTCCCTAGGAAATTTTTGTCTTATTTAGTCTCTAGAGAGTAAATGTTTTTACGTGTGCTCTAACCTGATAACCTCGAATTTGACATAATTGTGAGCTCTTGTCATATTGACTTACAGTACCACCAACTTTAAAATTTACCATAGGCTACTAATTTTAAAATAATTGTAACTAAAATGTCAATAAATGACGTTTAAAAAAACGGGGTTTTCGTTTTAAATCTTCCTGCAACGTGAAAAATAGTATATGCAACTCGGAGAGAATGCTATTTTGCTTCAGTGCAATTTCCTGACTCTCGGGCCTCGCCCTCGAGTTAGAAATTGTACCTCAGAAAAATAACGCATTTCTCTCCCTTATTGCATAATCTACTATTAAAGACAGTGAAAGTTCCTTTTTTTATGATTTAAAAAACCCTTAATAATTACAAATGTAATAGCTGCAAAATGTTTGGTTCTACTTCATTGACACATTAAACTGTTTTTTTGTATCAAATTTTGGCACGTTCTCACGTGAGTCAATTTTTGCTCTTATATATTCTTCTCTTGCGATTGAACCACAGACATTTTGAGCTGATTCGGTCACCAACTTCACAGCTCTTTCCACTGCTTGCGTGTGACAAGGAAGCCGGGGAAAGTCGATAAGCAGGTCCACTTTACTATTTGGTTGAGCTTCAGATGTCTTTCGTATAAAGTCTTTGAGAGAGTCACTGGAAACATGTTTTACCAAGGGGGGTTCAGTGACATCATTTTCAGCCCATGAGATCATGTCGATATAATCCTTTTGCGTCAAAGTTTATCTGTGGAACTTTGAACTTCCTGGTTCCGCCTCTACTTTCTGTTCTTGTTTTTAAAACACGTCATAAACCAAGTTCTCTTTTACATGTTTGTGCTCATCACATAGCATGGATAAAAGGAGATTTTCTGCAGCAGCAAAGTACCCATTTCTTTGAATAGCCGCGTCTAGAACGTTCTTGAAATCGTAGATCAGTGATAGCGTGAATATGAGATAAGCTTAAACAGATGTTTGGAACCATAAGTACATGAAGGTTTTAACTTAATGTTAAACCACACAGGTGCACACACTTTAACAATGTATTCAGCCACAGTCTTAAGGTTTTCAGTTGGATGTTTAGTTGCCACATACAATCTAAGTATATGGTTTGCTAATGTAAGCCATCTGGAGTGAGCAAGTTTTCCAGGGTTTCTTAAAGATAAATCTTGCTGGCAATTTCCACTTAATACAGCGATATACATATCCAATAAATACTTCTGATCTGTAGTTAAATCATTTATGTTCTCCAAAAGAGGAAGGTTACTTTCAATTGGCAAGAAAGTAACCACAGGAAGATTAGCACAGTTTTCCAGCTGCTAAGCTATTTCGCCTTTAAACTCTTTGTTTTACCATCTAAATTACAAAAAATATGTCGCAAAGGTAGCTCATTTCCATGGAACAAACAAACTAACCATTGTAAGGGTCTTCCTATTTTGTTTTCCATCATAGAAATCACACCATTATTATGTTCAGCATTTACAACGATTCCATCACACCCAATAGCAGTAAATTTCAAAAGTTGTTCGTTGTGTTCTCTATCTTCAAGAAACTCCAGTATACTGTCTGCTATGTCTTTTCCAGTGGCAGATTTAGGTGTTACGTGGCCTAAAAACTTTTAAGTTTGGTTCCTCTATTAGTGAAACGTGCTCTTCTGAAATAACTTTTTTGTACAACTTAGTTCCTCTCTTTTGTTGAGCAATTGTTTTCTCTTTTCTTCCATCAAAAAACAATCCTCTATTTTCGGTTATCTGATCATAAAGACTGTCTATAGTGAGATCTCTTCGATTTTTTGATCTTGCTCGTCTAATTTTCATCTTGGGTATTACTTTGGTTTTGCCTTCCCCTGTTATTACCTCTAAGGTACTATATTTATACGAGCAAGCTTGTCCGCCATTTTGAGTTACTGAAAGTGGCTGCAAATTCAAATTCTAGTTACTTTCCAAATAGCATACGGTAAGTCGGAAAAACAACGATCATGTCATTTAATTTTATCCGTCTTAAAAAAGATTGGTTTTTAAACAAATAAAAAGAAAGAACAATCATGTCATTTAATTTTATCCGTCTTAAAAAAGATTGGATTTTAAACAAATAAAAAGAAAGCAGAAAAAATCGAAACGAAAACACTGTTAACACGCACGTGGTTCAAACTAGAGAACTTTAATAGTACATTAGTTCAAGCAACAGTGACGAGTGACAGAACTCAATAGAACTGACAGATACAGTTGACAGCACAGAACAACACCTACACACTGTATACCTATAGATTTAAATAACCACACTTGAATGAAGACTGTAATTATAATTAGCATCGTAATGGAATGCACCAAGATTAAAATCAGCATGCATTGTTCGTCTGGATCGAGCAGTACGTACTGCAACGGTTTCTAGTCTTGCTTGGTTGACAGACGACAGAACGCACGGTTACCGGTCAGCGCAGCCAACAGCTTGGCACTAAAATCCCTGTGACACAAAATCCAGTGGGATAAGCTTGCCTGGTTAATAAAGCACTCTAATTACACCCAAGTCCTGTAAAGCCCCCCCCCCCCTCCAACATCCGCTCCGGCCATGACTCATGCTTCCGGATGGCAATGCAATCTGTCTTTATCTTTCTATTCATATAAAAACGCCTATTTGAAACTTTTTACTGCATAATGGAGACACATAAAAAAAGTTGCAAAAAGTGTGTTTTTATAAAACTTTACCGCTCTTGCGGCACCTCAAGACATAATCCAAAAACTAAAAAAAATGTATGTCTTTTTTGATATAAAAACTGCTTTTTTGACAGTATTAAAGTTAATGATCGCGTTTAAGTAACTGACCAAGAAAAGTGCAGTATTTTTCTCAACTACCTGGAAAAAACGTTTACTACTAGAATACCAATAATTAACCAAGATTTTGAGAACGAAGTAGCAACTCAGCTAATTAACAATTTTCCAAAGAACCCCAGAATGATAGATCCTACTTCTCCAGCCAAAATACAATCATTTCTTGTCAATTCTCTTCCTCTTAAATAGTCTCCTGGACATGATTTAATACCTTACGTTGTAGTGAAGAATAAAATCATTATTTTCTCGCGATCCTATTCAAATCTAGTATGAGTATTAGATATTTCCTAAACACCTGGAAACGTCCTTCTCTTCCCTAAACCTGGAAAGAACCATAAAGACCCATCAAATTACCGCATCATAAGTCTTCTTCCAGTCATGGCCAAATTATTTGAAAAAATTATTCTCAAGTGGCCGACAACATTCCTTTCTGAAAATGAAATGTTACCAGCTTTCCAATATGGCTTTCATAAAAATACGCAACCATGCATCAGCTATCTGGCGTTTCAGAAATAATGGGAAATGCATTTGAGAAGAAACAACACGTAGCCATTTTCCTAGATGTCGCTAAAGCTTTCGATCGAGTTTGGAGTGACGGGCTTTCGTATAAAATTTCCAAAGCTAAAATACCTGAATAATTACTATGCGTTATAAAATTATTTTTGACTGAACGATCATTCGCAGTAAGAATAAACTCTTCAATTTCTATTAATAATAATATTAATGCTGGAGTTCCGCAAGGCTTTATCTTAGGCGCATTACTATTTAACATATTTGTTCACGACCTTCCAGAACCTTCTAATTCAACAGTGGCAATGTATGCTGACGATACTGTTTTACTCTGTCAAAATTGTGCCATACTAGAAGCAAAGCAGCAACTCCAAGATTGCTAATATACTAGGCACAGGGTTTAATAAATGGTGTAATGCTCTCGATGCAAATAAATGCGAAGCTAAATCGTTCACCTTACGCCAACCGGCTACCCCGCCTAATATTATCATTGAAAATCAAGAAATTGAATGGAGTGCATCAGATAACACTGTCAAGTACTTGGGCGTCTACCAAGACAAGAGGCTCACTTGGGCTTTTCATATTTAAAAAAAAACTAAATCAGGCCAATGCTGTATCGCATAACCAACAGAAAGTCGCCCACAAGACTGTGGCAATCTAATTTATCAATCTATATTAAGATCAATAATCACATATGCCTGTCAAGTCTGGGGTTCAACGTCAACAACTCACCTACAGAAACTTCTAACGTTTCAAAACAAAGTACATTGAATAATTTTCAATGCTCCCTGGTTTATACACACAACTTCACCGAGAATCCAATTTGCCCACAATTTTGAATGGCATTAAAACCCATACAAGACACTACTTCAGTAACATCTCAGAGTGTGCAAGTGCAAGAAAATATAATACTGGTTCACCTCATATCCACACCCGACTCAAAAGAAAACTTCCACACCACACATACTTATCATCAGCAAGTGAAAGTGAATAAAACAGATTAACAGTGCTAAACATAATAAAATACTTTGACAGACAAACCTTTTTAAATTTATAATAAAAAACAAAGTGATAGTGAGGCGACAGCCAATAGTTATTATTACAAAAAATAGAGACAAGAACAAAGCCATGTATAGCAAAGTGGACGCTGAGCTGGCTCAATTACTACTAAAAAAAAACATTAAATTCATTATGCTAAAATTTGGTAATGTTAGAAATAGTAGTTTTTATCATACAAACGCAAATATACATAAAATTTGCGTTGTTGAGAATTAAATCATTAGATTCATTCATTATCTATAGCCTCCTTTACCTTTCGGTGGCAAGGACCATTCATACCTCGTGCGAAGTTCAATGAAGGTAATGAGCTGCTCAAGACTTAGTACGTTGCCCTACATCCAAAGATACCACACACTCAACCATCCTAAACCTAAATTAAAGGTAACTTAACTAATGAGTTCAAATCCACTTCTGCTCCGAGAAAATTCTCGACTACGGCCAGATTTGAACCCGTGTCCACCTGGTTGTTAACCCATTCAACCACCCAGGTAGCCGAAATCGTTACAATAATGCAAAAAATAATTATTTTAAACTTTATTGTCACCTACATTCTTTTACTTGCCTCATTTTTTCAGACAAAATAACCAAAAAAGAAATAACAACTCATATGTGTTAGGTTGAAAAACCCGAGTAGTGCAGATCGGTAAGCGCTTGCTTTGCATTAAGCAAGTCCTCGGTTCGAATCCCGCGGGGGCCGCAATTTTCCGCAGCCTTGCGATTTGAACCGGGCTCGGTGAGACCATTCACAGTTGAGCACCAAATTAACTGTGCTCTACTCAGAACCACAGACCTAAGAGATAGAGTAACAAGGTCAACATTACACATACACACACCTCACACAATGGTTGTTGTGCAAGCACAAAAGGCGCGCTCTAACTTTGTATTCCGAATCCGGGGCAAGTTGAACTTTGTACCGTCAGATGCAAGCACATAAAGCACCAGCCACTACACCGCAGGGTAAAAATGAGGTTATCAATTATACACACATACATACATGTGTTAGGTACAACATTCTGGATATGAAAAAGAAAAACAAATTTTGGAAGAATTTAATAGCCACATAGCACGGGCGATGCAAACGGCAGCAAACAATTTATAAGGAACGAGTATCAAAGGATAGAATATTCGTAACAGCATTATTTGATCTTCGGACTGTTACAACTACCATGCAGCAAAGTTTCACCAATGTGTTATGCCAGTAAAGTTTGCTAATTGCTACCTACTATAATTTATTGACTTATGAAGAAGCCATTCCAAATAATGTATTTTGCTTGACTCTTTCTCTGTCTGTAATGGTCTGTAGATGTGTAGATATAGGTACTGCCATCATATGTTTTTGAAATTGACAAGAGCTGCCTTCCCAAGGACAAATAGCCCCTGTCAGTGTCAAAACCATATGATGGCAGTAGCGGTGTCTACAGACAGAGATAGGGTGCCTTAACATGGACCAAAATTAACGAGAAACAAGGATGCTCGAAAACTGGAACATACATCTTTACTTCACCTAATTACCAGAATATTACCAGAACGTTTCAGTAATTTTTATGTAGAGTAAACGAAATTGGTCATTTCATTTATGTCTTGACCCCCAAAGTATGAAGGAGGTAATAAAAAGAGTTTTTTTTAATTACTACCGTGGAGGAAATATCACGGTGAGTACAATTTTTGGTGTCGATAGATTTTTGAAACTTCCATTTGGGGTCATTGTGGTGATATAAATCGTGTAATAGTCTGTATCGATAATAATCTATTGATTGCAGAATCAGGCGAAAAAGAACATGATCAAATTCTTTAATAAGTCAGCAAAAGATTGAAACAATTAAACATAAAATTCAATAAAATTAGTTGCAATCTCAAATGGCTAACAGCCAACTAAAGTCCACTCTCAACTAATTGTACACACTTCCAACAGCTTCTACGAAACCCTGAGGCGAAGTTTTCACTCAAGCTTGGCGCCCCTCTAACTTCCCGTTTTACCAACTCTTTTTCTAATCACCTCGCTCTGTCGCTCTTATGGCGTAGACATTTTTGAAATAAACACAACTCCTGTGACTTGGGCAACGAGACACTTATATGGCAAAATTACTCAGGAAATGTTTTGGTTATAATTCAGTACAAATACAATTATAATGGTAAATACAAGATTAACGGTGCTCCTACAGGCTACACTATAACTCTTCCGCCTGTATATGAAAAATCCTACAATGCATTGCTGCCCAATTCTGATAAGACGCACGCTTGTATAATAACATTATTATGCACCACTAATGCCATCATCATCATCATCATTGTCAGTATTATATACCACTAATGCACTCATCATCATCATCATTGCCAGCTAATCACTCATAGTTCGATGTACGCCTCCCCTAGGCATTTCCACTCTTCTTGCTTAATCCTGTTGCTACCGACCAGTCTTTTAATGTCGTCTGTCCGCCTAATCTGGGAACGACCCCTGTCATCCTTTCTTCCATCGCTCGTTGCGCTACCGGCAATTTGCTGATGATCTTTTTATTGATTCTCCATGTTGTTATCGTACAAAGAAGGGGTCCGTTGGCTATTCTCTCAAAATCAAAACCTAACGTGATTACATGGATACAATTGCCGTCCGACCAGATACAGTTTCGGAGACGGTGTGTACAGCTCTTTAAAATACTCAAAACGGGCGCCAACGGATTTTTTATCAAATAACGACAAGTGTATCCAGGCATTCAAACGAGAATACTTAAACTCAAGTAGCACAATAAATCTGAAAGAGAAGCTCAGCTCAAGTACAGGTCGCAGTAACAATAAATAAAGCCATATTTCAAATATCACAGTATAATGTCAGCATAAATTCATAGTACAAATATGTATCACAATATCGTTTCAAAATAAGAATCGTAGATTACTACGATTAGCAATATACCTACACAAATGAGGTTACCTCTGACAAAATTGTAATACTCACAGTTCTACATGCAATTTAGCAATAACAATATTGCACATTTTAAAACAGGCAGATCTGCCAGCAGGTGTTCCGTGCTTAGTTTCGAAAGAAACGCAAAACGCGATTCCTGAGCGTTTGTTGCCAAATTCGTGCGGCCGAAAGCTGGTGGCTCAAAGCGATTCGCACCACGACGGCAGGGGCAAATATACCAGGAGAATAGAGCCTCCGTATCTGGTCCCTTCCTGTGCTCTAAACTACCGCGCGCAGTAGGAATCAAAGCAGCTCCGAAGGTCCAACATACACCAGCTCGAAATCGGATGAAGCGTTGGCCGTGGAAGCAATAATAAACAGCTGCAGAAATGCCTCAGATATCCTCTCCAGCACTAGTTGCTGTAAAGGGAGGAAAGACGTTCACGATAACATACAAGAAGTATAAGGACTTTTGAACGAACTAAAATACTCACCCTGGAAAGAATTCCAGGCAATGTGTGACGCCACGTAGTCGCATACTCAAATCTTCCTCATAATGAACTCGGGGACAACAAAACCACTCAACAGTGTAGGCTTACATTTCACAATTAAATTCCACCGAAGTTCTTCAAACGCTAAACCCCCATGATGTCGACTTGCCGGGCGAGAATCGAAAAGACACTCCGAACAAAACGCGAGTCCAAGAAAGTTTCCAAACAAGGTCACCGAAGTAGGCGTGACGCAAGCGCGCGAAATACAAAACGACGCGCTTACAGACAATCGTGCGACAGATGCGCAACAGAGTGGACTGAATACTAGAGAATGTAAAATCGAAAGGCGGCGCAAATGAAACGTAACAATGTTTCTATGTTAATGTTGGTAATACATATACACTCTAATCAAATGTTCTCACTTTGATAGTGTTTGGGAGATTTAAGTAACAGACATCTCTAACGCCCGTATTCATAGTCGTTCGCCAGCGACTCGCCGGCGAACCGCCGGAGTTTCGCTATGCGCCGTACGAGAATTATATTGCATAATCGCTAGCGCATTCAGCGCGTCGCCGGTGCTCTGCCGAAAACTATAGTAACGCGCGTCCATTGTTTTACCGTTTGTTTTAATTCTCGTAGCAAAAGTCCGGCGGTTCGCCGGCGAGTCGCTGGCGAACCGCTGGCGAACGACTATGAATACGGGCGTAAGCCTTCCAAAGACTGCCCACCCCAACCATACTCCTCTTGATAGGTTTGCTTTTAAGTCGTTTTTTGACGTTTCTACTCTTTGCCCTAGATACATATTGAGATGGTATTGAGCCCGCTACCCAACCCTGCTTGCAGCACAACAAATAAGTAAAGCAAGTCAGATAGCACAGAGTTGGGGTAGTTCATGCAACTGCAAGATTAAACGTAAATTTCAATCCGTAATTACATTTGCAAAGAAATGCTGGTAGTAATGAATTGAATTGAATAGAAAAGGCAAAGGGCAGAGCTCGTTTTTCATAGATTGGAATCGATAATTCTAAATTAGCCAAAAATAAGAGGTTTGTGCAAAATTAAACCCGAACCAAAATAAATAGAACTGTCACAGAAAGGTTTATAATAGATGCGTGTTAATTGAAGCGTAGATGTCAGAATAATGAAATGTGATATGTTTGTGAGCATTTTAAATAAAGGTAATTGAAGCAGAATTATGATAATACGTTGCAACGAGCATAAACCAAACAGAACAGGGCAATTATAATTATGGGACAGCAATATTCGAAAATTTGGAGAAAAGCGAACAGTTAAGAAAATTACAAGAAATGGACACAGCAGGATGTGAAACAAAATTGGTGATTGAACAAACACGTCAGTGTAATTACGTGAGTGATAAGGACAATTTACATAAAGCAAAGTGTAGTGGCGCTATGAGACAATTTAAAACCGAATTGAAAGGACAATAATTTAAAAATAGTATTTTTGAAAAACATTTTAGTTATAAGAAATATTCGAGTAAGAAGTTATTGTATCGTATTTGGTCGATTTCCGTTTTGTATAACTTAGATAGGCAATTGTTATTAACGACCAGGATAGAGAGACAATTGAATAAAATTATTGAATGACAACCAGTTTTTGTGCTCTCTGAAATTTACATATTTTACCTAGTAAATCATTAATAATGTCAATAAAAAGTACACCATTGTGTCAAGCAATTGATAGTGCACCTGTGATAATGTGGGGAACATTTTACTTCACCAAAAATAATTTTTCATCGTGACCACATTCCGAGGACATCGGGGAAGCCAACGCAGTTCCCGAACATCAGTCAGGGTACATTTTGAGTTCCTGAGCCCAAGATTTTAGCAGCAGCATACCAGCACAGCGTATAGGAGGCTCCCACAACGCCAGCAGCACCGCAGGACCCTGCATCCGGCAGATATCACCAGGAGCTGCAGTCCGAATGAGCTACCGCAGCCCTGTAAAGAAGTCAGGTTAGTTTTTCAACCAAAATAACGGTGTTAGCAACCGGAAATTCGCATGACTACTAGAGCAAACTTTCATGAACGAGACCCACGCAGAGTTTTGCATTCATCAAAAATCAAATAGCCAGTAATTGCCATAATCAAGTTTGAGGTTATGTTGATCCCATAGCGACGCTCCAAAAAAAAACAATTTAATGTTGTAACAACGAAGTGCAGTTTTTCCCTGCAAACAAATGAGAATCAGTGACGCTAAGAGCGCGATAATTCAAAATTTACCTGATAAATCGCTCATAAAACATCTTTTATTAGTTTAGATCACAAAAACGAAACACTAACCAAAATAAACCGATTTGTGCTAGGAGTTTGACAGAAATAGCGTCTGCGCGCTCGAGTTAAATTTATATTCCAGTGGCGTATCACACGAGTTTAATATTAACGTATCAGGGAACTCAGCTTTGAGATATGAGTCATCTTGCCTAATGAGCTAGCCTCTGTAAGATTAAATCGCAGATGGATGAAGTATAATAAAGGGCACAATACTGTCTACTTTATAAATAATTAACGAACCCAGTAAGTATTTTTAGTCAGTCGAAATTTGACCTAAATAAAAGAATATTTGCAGGTAGTGGTAATTGCTATTTATTTTATCATCTTCATTATAATATTACAACACATATCAAACCATTGAAAATAAATATGGCGCCCAACGCTGTGGCAAAACTAAATTAACAATTAGAAGAATATCTATTACGAAAGAACGGCAAAGGCGAATTGTAATTAAAAATAATAAGTAGTAGCAAAAGCAAATTAACAAATAGTAGTTGGACAAAATTTATTTGGTTCACAACGCTAAGGCTAATTTTAACTGATAAAAATAGTGGTACCAACGACGAATAAACACAAACTGTGTATTTATCTAGCATATTTATTACAGGATAGGTAGATTGTGTTAAATTTATTTATAAAATTCTCTATTTGTGTGTGAGTAACTTGTCCGTAAGTGCAAGCATTTTCATTTGTACACGATCAACGATTAATTAAGCAAAATGAAGGATAAGAGATCTAGAAGACAAAGGAAGAATGAGAAAGAGAAGGAAGAGAAACATCAAGCCAAAGAGGTTATCGAAACACAAGACCCATCGACAGAACAGCAAGTGCAAGGGGATCAGGTCGAAGCACAACAGCCCCAAGCTTCAAAGTTAGAAACAGAATTGAGTGGAATTCTGGAGGTATTATTACGAAAGATCGAAGATACAACATAGAGCGTTAAAGAAATGCGAGAAACGACCCGAAGTGAAGCAGAAAAGCGTGCGAGAAAGGAAGAAGAACGTGATAGGAAGTTACAAGAAATAATGACAAGTAATGTGCAAGAGCAAAAACAAGAAGCCGAAGAGCGTGAAAAAAGAATACAAGAAGGAATCAGGATTGATGCGGAAGAGCGTGAAAAAAGAATACAAGAAGGAATCAGGATTGATGCCGAAGAACGGGAAAGAAGGTTACAGGAGACAATCAGAAGCGATGCAGAGGAGAGAGAAGATAGGGCGGAAAGGCATGCAGAAATATTGGTCGCAGCAATGAAAGAGGAGTTTGAGAAGATGCAAGTCAAAAATAAGGAAGAAATACAAACAAGAATCGACGGTTTAGAACAAAAATTAAAGGGATTCAAAGAAACAGCTAGACACGAAATACAACAGGAAGTGTTACAAGTAGTCGATGAAAGATTAAACAGGAAAGGAGAAGAAATAGAAGACCGAATCTTAGGACTAGAAATAAGAACACAAGGACAGTTAGTACAACAACAGGAAAAGATGGAACAAGATTTAGGCACCCTGAAAAAGAAAACGGAAGAAAGGTGGAAAAAGGTACACGAAGAGCAAACCCAGAATGAGATCCGCATCGCCATGGTGGACAATGAGGTCACAAGGGGGCTACAGGGAATAACCGAGAGGTTGGAACAAGTACAAGAGTACCCTGTTAGTGTGGCACTACCGAGTATGAGTATGGAGACGATCCCGAAATTTGAGGGCAGGTACGGAGAACTACCCACGATTTTCTTGGCAAAGCTCGACGACATTATAAGAACTGAATGCCGGAAATTACAGATTATTAATATGGCTATGCGGGGGAACGCAGAAATTTGGCACAGTATTGCCAAGTGCAAGTATTCAACGTATGATGAATTTAGAGTACTCTTCACGGAACAATATTGGAGCAACTCGCACCAAGCCCAGGTTAGAACGGAATTAACATCAGGGAAGTGCATTGATAAAGGAGGTTCTCGAGAGATTTACGTCATGCACAGGTTCAACAAGGCACAATATCTTACCCCAAAGCTGTCAGAGGAGGAAATTATACAGCACCTGTCAAGGCACCTTGAAGCCGAAATTACAAGGGCAGTAACAGTACAGAATGTCAAGACGCTACGAGATTTCCTGGAAATCGTGAGAAATTACGATCTGGCAGTGTATAACGAGAGAGGAGATAATCGAACATCGGAACGTCAAAATTATAGTAAAAGGAAATTGGGTGAAACTTTCGAAAATAAATTTAGGCCAAATAATAATGATTTCAATAACAATTATAATCGACAAGAAAGAAGGAATTACAATAACAACAATTACAATAGATCATTTAACCAAAACAAAGGGTACAACAATAATTGGGGAAACCAAAACCGACAGAATTACAATAGGGGGGATAATAGGAAGAATTACGGAGAGTTAATCGAGGACCATTGCAATATATATGATTCTGTTTGTTCTATCATTATGTTGGCGGTTTCTGTTTTGGCTTCTTATTCTTCGTTATTTTCGTTCGTCATGTATTTACCAATACCAAATGTATGGTACAACTTATTAGACTTTAAATAAATTGGATTATAGAGCAAGCACCATCGGGTTCTGGAGATTTATTGCATTCCCCATGATTCTCCAAGACTCCACGCACTACCTGGTGGCGTCGGGTTTTCCACGTCCATAAAACGGCTATTGAGTCATTCAAAATTCACCCAGAATAGAGAATTCGTTTGCTAAAAAAAGCTTAAAACAGCCCGTAGGAAACGAGCCAAGAGGAAAAAGACCTGCAAATGCATTATTCCCTTGTCATACCTGAAGATAGAAAGCGGCCGTAGAAAAATTCGGTAACCCACAAAAAATTTGCACACAACCCACAAAAAGCGTGAATACACAATTAAACTATCGTAAATATGCCATCCGCAATTCACCACGATGTTGGATGGCGCCAGCTAGAGATGAATATTTCTTCAGTCCCGGCCTGTGGGGAACCGCGTTTTAAGATGACAGGAAGACAAGTGCCAAATTTCAGGAAAAATACAAGAAGAAGTGCTGCGCCATCAATTAGACGCACATTCAACGATGAATATGAAGAAGCCGCTAGACAGAATTTGAAAATGTTAGAACGGGTAGCACCTCATGCGCATATTACTGGTGAGTTACAGCGTAATGCTCCAAATACTTTATCATTTGACTACGGGTGTACCTATTAACTGTTGCACCCTTTTAACTGCACCATTAGGTATACTTTATGTACGCGCCATTATGGTCGAGTGGGTAGGGAATATGGATGCAGTGCTAAAGGTAAGCAACCGGTGGGTAGCCCAATCAATCTCTTTAAAAATTGGGTCATTCTATTAATTTCGCCCCTATACAGTGAATTTATTTTAATGGTTAACATAGCAGTTTGGTTTCCAGGCCAGCATTTAATCATACAGGTCACTTCCATGGTTACAAATGACACCAATAGATTAGAGCGTTTATTTTATTAGTAGCTTCAGCGTACTTATGCGAACGCTTTGTCCGTCTGTCTGTCTGTCTGTCTGGATCGCCTGTAACTTTCGAACGGCTACAGATATCGAAATTGTGAAAGGGGGCAAAGTTGTTGCTAAAGTCCCGAGCACCTTCATGCGCTATTTGGTTTTGGCGAAAGGTGGCGATTTTCCACTTTGCAAACAAAATTTCCAAGCATTTTAGCACGGTGGCGGCTCGTTCACTTGGCGCCATCTACAGAACTTCGGTGGTCACGTTTTGAACTACACATTCTGGGTGCGCTATAATTCCACTTGGCGCCATCTACAGAACTTCGGTGGTCACGTTCTGAAGCTACTCCTTAGATCTGTAATTGAGCAGTTTATTTTACGAGTTAACATACCAATTTAAATTAGGTACTTGCTAATAAGAAACCTTAATTTTGTTACCGGAATGTAGGTATGCAACTAAAAAGTAGATACCCAGGTCCAACTCACAAGTTGTATCTTTTCTTCAGTTCAACACATTAGGATAACTTTTAGTTGTCTTTTTGACAAGTAATCATTCCTATGTTAACTCGTAAAATAAACGCTCTAATCTGTTCGTCTCATTTGTAACCATGGAAGTGACCTGTATGATTAAATGCTGGCATAGAAACGAAACTCTTATGTTAACCATTAAAATAAATTCCCTGTATAAACTCGGCGCGTACGCCTATGAGGTCGTTCCGTGAGTGGGGGAACGTTGCGTAAGATGCACACCACAATCATGTTTAGGGGAGCAGCAGAGAGTCAGCAAACAAACAACGAAGCTAGACGTGCTAGTGGAAGGGATCCTTTTTACGTAATTATACGTGGTACGAACGCCGTGAAGTTAACCAGTTCTGTCAAGGGTGCACAGTCGGTATTTAACCAAATTTGTATTAAAATTCGAACTGCTTAAACAAGTTGGTCGGTCCCGTTATTGTGAGCTAAGTGCCGCCTAGCAGCCAACAATCGACTGTGATCAGATTCTCGCATACTTAGAACAATTACAAACGTGTCCCTTGAAGATTCTCGGCTCCGCTGCGTGAACATCTCTGCAGGGCAGCATTCATTCTCAAATTCCCGCATCTCTGTCGTCTCAGCAACCATCTCTGTGGGTTAGTCGTACCCCAAGTCAAAATTCCCGCATCTCCATTCTGCCGTCGACCATCCTCGTGGATTAATCGCGCACCAGGTCTGGAGAAAGCCTGCCAATCACATCAGATAAATTTCAGACAGCTGGGGCCCTCTGAACTTCATTAATTCAAAGATGCAGACTCGCTCTGTCTTCATATTGGTAGCTTGTAGTTCCTGCATGTTTATACCTTCCTCTTCTAATAACTAGAGATTACCCAATTTTAAAATTAGAACGACATCGAGTCTATGTGTGTTTTTCGGGTGTTCGCTCCACCGACATTAGTTTTGAGTTCCTCCTGGTCAATGCACAGGTTGGATTGTGACCAGCCTAATAGTTGTAATAAATTACAGTTTGTAATTGTGACATCACCTTAGGGTCATTTTCTCAGGAGATGATAAGAAATTGAATAACAGCCAGCTCCAGTTGCCTTCAAATATGTTTTCCTTTAGTCTTGTGTGTTCAATACACATTATTATTTGTACCACGTGTTTGCCTATACTATGTGCAATAGCAGGCAGGTGATTTTATGAACGAATTGAACGTTAATAGGTTGAGCCAAGGACAGGTTGCAGCTGCAACGATTTCAACGACACCACTATGCTGAGGTCGTTCGCATCTGGGCTAAGGAAAGACAATTATCTTCTGGGCGAGAAATAATAATCCAGTGGCGCCCAGAAAATTATTGTTATCAACTTTGTATGCCCCTCCAGAATTTATTTAGGCAGAAACACTTACGTTTTCAGAATAGAACCGTGTCTGTATCCCACTATAGTTAGCTATGCCAGACGACTAGATTTCGGAAGAGGTGATTGGCGGCCCTGACTCGCCACGTTTTAGGACGAACTCCTACATGGAAATTTACTTTACACTTTACTGCTATATGTATATGTAATTGAATAACTTCAAGTATACTTGTGTGACACTTCCTTGTCCATTAATAGAAACATTTTATTATTGTGCTGCAGTAGTTGAATTGCATAAACTCAACAACTGTTCGAATAATAAATGAGCGTATACATATTAATGCAATTTAAGTTGCTGATAACATACCACTAATTAATAGGAAACCAATAAAAAGCGAATATTAGCAATTATATCATAGGATTTCATAATTAGAACTGGCTTCCTTCTAACATTTTAAAGATGAAACGTTGAAGCGAGCAGTAGTAAAAGTGCAGTTGCAGATAAAGTAAGATTGCAGATTTGCAGATATATTTTTAACGAGGTTTGCCAGAATTTATTTTCAGGTAAAACTGACGGAAAAAGCAGTCTGGGCAGCCAATTATGAAGAATGAAGACGCATAAATGTTAATTGCACGAGTGAGAATAAGTGGCGCTGTTCCTGCCTTGACATTTCATAACTTTTCTCTTTCTCTTTGGCGATCATGAGCCGTTTATGTAATCGGACAGTTTTGAAACGCTGCGATAAAAACCAATACTGTTGGGCGTAGTTAGCAAGAGGAAAATTACTTCAAGAATCGAACAATATCAAAAAACATTGCGGTTACTATACTGATCCGAGCTCACTTTCATTGGTCCACTTCAAGCAATTGGAATTGAAATCTAAAACCCCGGGAATTTTCTACACGAACCGGTGCAGAGCATGACTGACGAAACTGAGGCATGAAAAACGGCGTGCGGGCCCATAATTAATTTTTTATGCGAATAACTTCGCCCATGGGGGGCCCATCTGAATAAATGTTGTGCACTTTTACTTTAACACGTTCTTGTAGCACAACACAAAGGGTAAATATATGGGAATAAGCGGTAAACGCTTTTGCTTTCTCCGCCCTTGTTAAATGGTGTTTGTCTAGCTAATTGTTGTTTGTAGAAATTACAAATGCGAAACGCCTGAGAATCTGTATTACTGAAGTTTAAGTTGTAATTCCACCAACCTTAATTTATATTTAACTGGTTTTTAACATGCTTGTGCAGACATTGCAGTCTTGATTTCTAACTTTTGATTGGCATACTACGCAGGACACCTTAAGTCGTTGATCCTGGTTGTTACAACAAGATCTGTGGCAGTCGGCAACTCTCATCGGGAATTTATTTTTCTCAGGACTAGCCCCCTGTACAAATTTACTTAAAGAAGCCCTCACGGAAGCTAAATTTTGAAGTAAAAAGAGGCCAGTAACCTAATATAAAGGGAAAGGTAATATAAATGATACTTGATACTTTTCAACCAAATATTTCGTTAACTCTGAATGTTTACACGGAAATATCAAAACGTCTGAACGTATGAGGTATATAACAGTAGGACTGCACTTTTGTGTAATTAGTATTAAAAATTTTCGTTTGGCTGTTTTACATAGAAGTTTATACAAATCAAGCAATTAGAATTTCTTTATTGCTTTAGTTTATATTTATATGATGTATTTTTTTCTTCGTGGACAATAATTAGCTGATTATAAATGATATTTGAAAGATTTTTGATTTATAACTCCTTGTAGCTTTATTTCACTAATTAATTTAACAAAATTAATTATTATGACAGTTTTATAAATGGCAGAAAAATACACTTTCTGAAAAGTAACAGTACTTGAATATGCAGCATTTATTTTAAAATATTGCTGTAAGATACAAGCAACTTGTTTTACGCCTTGTCTCAATTATTATGCTTTTTAAGTAAAATGAAAAAGCTAATAATTACAAAATCTGAAAAAGAAATATTGCTTTTATACAGCTTTATTTCTGAAGGATTGCCCATTGCGGTTGCTACTTAGTCAGTCGTCGGATTGGAATTCTAGGGCCATCAATTAATTTATCATTTTTAGTCGTTACGTAGTAGCTCATTTTAACGCCTTTTAGGTGATATTTTCTCTCAAACATATCAATGATGTGTCCTTTGACGCAGGCTTCTTCAAGCGTCCGTGAGTGGAGCGGGTTGTCTACGTTTGTTTCGAGAAAATTTCCAAAAATCTATTTGGTACTTCTGCTAAGGGTGCACAGTCGGCATCTAACCAAATTTGTATAAAAATTCGAACTGCTTAAACATGTTGATTGGTTCGGTTATTGCGAGCTAAATGCCACCTAGCCCCAACTCGCATACGCACAATAATTACAAACGTGGCCCTTGAGGATTCTCGGCTCCGCTCGGCTCTTGGGTCAGTCATGCCCCAAGTCAAAATTTCCGCATCTTCTTCTTGCCATCGACCATCCTCGTGGGTCAATCGTGCACCAAGACTGAAGGAAGGAGAACCATCAATTAATGTTGCTTGTTTTTTGTCATTACGCAGTAACCCTTTTTAACACCTCTTTGGTGATTTTGTCCCTCAAACATAGCAATGATGACTCCTTGGTAGCAAAAGCTTCTTCAAGTGTTCGTGAGTGGAACGGGTTGACTACGTTTATTTTGATTCATTTTGAGAAAATTTCTAAAATTCAATATGGCACTTTCTTCTCGGGGCAGTACCGGCTAAAAACAAGGCCTCAGCTCTTCGGCCTGACGTCAGCATAAGAAAGCCAAATTGGCCAATGATTTTACTTTATTTGAATTTACTCTACCTCCAGCCTCGAGCTGAGAGGCTCTCATTGGCTCATTCGGCCTTCTTGTGCTGACGTCAAGCCGGAGAGCTGAGGCCTTGTTTTTCAATCGTCGCCCATGTAGCGGTGCAATTAATTTGGCGTATTTACGTTAGGCTAAGAGTTATTTGTAATTTTTTGCCGGTGTGCAGATGTTTCGTGGGTTTTAAGGCTTTTTCGATTCTTCCGACTCCTTGCATACGATGGCTTCGTACCGTCTTGTTCAGCTATAAATTCACTAACGTATGTAACAAACCTTTTTGAAAAAATCAAGTCCAATATTAAAAAATTTGGTGTGATACACGCACACAATTTCTTTTTACAGTGATCTTATAATTAGCCAAAAATTCGATTTTTATTTTTTAAGCATTTGTCAAAAATTTAAAAAAAAATACAAATTTTACAAAAACCGTACAAATCAGTGTTAGTTGAAGAGACAAAATTTCTCTAAAATTTTAAGCTGAATTGAAAAATGTAATAATATACCGGGTGTTCTATTTAAAATAGGAAGTAATAAAAAATGGAAAAAACAAAAAAAACCCATTTTAGAGGTATTCAACTGGAAAATCACGTATCTCACATCAATACACATTAAAAATGTAATAAAAATGTAAAGTTTGAATAAAATCGTTAGTCGTTTTTCAAAAAAATCGAAAAAAAATTGAAAAATCACCCTACTTCCGGTTATGCGATTTTCTTGAAAAACTTGCTGTTACATCTAGATAGTGCACCAAACTTATATATGAAGTTTCAACGCCATACCTTTTTTGTATTTGAGATATTCTGTTCACAGACACACAGCCACACACACACAGCCACACACATAGACAGACAGACCAATGAACAAAAACAAGTTTGGGTTCAGGGGAATCTAAGACGTGAAAATTTGTTGTAAACTCAATTTTGAATTTTTGGAGTGAATCCAATACTTCCTTTATCGTAAAAGGAAGTAAAAATTAATACAGGGTAATCAAAGCATTTATTTAGGATATTAATCAAAAACATAATCCATATAACACTTTAAGATGTTACGGTATTAAAAGAACTTTACGACACCCACCCAAGGTGAGCATCGCACCACGGAATCAGTGCTGAAAAACTGGCACACTTGCCCTGAAATCGGTTCGAAATAGGCTAAGGGGCCACGGCTGGGACGCTCAGGGAGTCGGGCGTGAGTCACACGATACGTTCTGGGCAAGCGCGTGGTGGCATAATATATACAGGGTATGTCGAAATCATGAGGGCGCCACCAAGCCTGTCTTAACCCGGCTAACCGGGCCTGGACGGTTAGACGGGAGCGAAGCATGCAAAATACTCCGCCAATAGGATTACTCAAGAGTTGCAAGGTCAAATAACAATTTCGGGATTTCCTTAAGCAAGGATTGTAATTAGGTGTCAATCCGACCGCGACTACGCAGCTGTCTCACCCACCTGCACGCTCAAAGCTTCCTCGTTCCGTCGTACAATATTCAGTACAATGAAGGGGGCGTCTATCTGTAACAGAACATGCACAAGTCGAAACAAAACAATAGTTCCCTTAACTAACCAATCATGTATTGAACTTCGGGTTACAATGGGGCAGCAGAGTGCGTCGCCCTATAACTATACTTAACCTATAATTAAGGGCACCAGCTGGCACGCGCGCTCTAAACTTAACGACAGATGTTGAACAGTAGTGAACAGTAATGAACAGTAATGAGCAGTAACGAGCAATAATAAGTAGTAATGAGTACAAAGATGCGCGTCGCCTTATGCAGCGGACAGCGAAGATTTAAATTAGCACTCGCGACATGAACAGTCTGCAAGTCTGAATGAATGCACAAGAGCAGTAATGAGTCCAAATATGCGCGTCGCCTTATGCAGCGGGCAGCGAAGATTTAAATTAGCACTCGCGTTCACAGCGGTAATCAGGTTAAAGACACATACCTTAATGCGTAGGCGGCGAGGGAGCCTGGTACAGTTGAGTTGCGACAGGCTGCAGTCGTAGGTGGCAGGTACCTTCGATGTTACAACGGCTATAGGGGTGAATGCACAACCGCCTTAATGGCGACGGGAGACGCGTCAATGACGCGTACAACGGGACGACGAATAAAATGGGCCACTTTCGTTCTGCGGAACAAATCCTCGTAGGTCGAGATGAAGGGGGCACGACCCCTTACTTACGGAAGCAGGAACTGGGCTCAAAAACACCCACGCTACGCCGAAGACAATTCGAAAACTCCGATTCACAACCACCACACGAGCGTTCTCTGCAACGGGCTGCGGACAACTGCCCTTAAGGCGAAACAGTTTATCACATAATTGCTGAAGCAGCACTCGACGGGAAAAAGGCTGACGCCCCCGCCAAGGGCGGAAGCGCCGCACGAACTCACACACTATCTGACCACTTGTTCGTTTGACGGCTCTCGGCTGAATGCCCAGAGGGAAGCGTTGGCAAAAGTCACCTTGGTCGCGTCCCCACGTGACTAAATCTTGGCAGCCAATCGCAAGGCGACAAAATGAAACAAACCAATGCGGGCCACGATGGTATCACGCCACAACAGCGTGCTTTCTAGAAGATTCGGAATTCGGAAAAACGCCATCAGAGGGGAGCTCCAACCGGCGAAAAATACTGCTTTTGGGGCTAAATATGTGCGACATCGTGATTCTGGAATTAGGCGATGGAGCCAAATAAAGAACTAAAAGGGCTTAGCATACGGGCACGCTGCCCTAAAGCCTAGGTGGCTATTTAAAATACCAAAATGACGGGAATCAAATGTGCGGAAGATGAGATTGTACTTGTGCGCAAAGATTGAAAATGGTTTTAACATAGCAATAAGTTGCCCTAAGGCGTGAAATGCAATTAAGCATCTAAAACAGCAAAATGACTTAACAAAGAGTTCATTGTCTTCGTGGGCAGGTAATCTTCGTCTAACCTGTCGCATCATATTTTGGACCGTCAGATTATATTTTGAAATATTGTGTGTCGTAACTGTTTTTTATTTTCGGATTCCCAACCGTTATTATCAACCGTTCTATTTAATATTGCCCACAAATCTACAATGCGGCATGCCTATGGGACGTTTGAAGTATTATCATTTCCGGGTACAAAAAGGAATGTTAATCTCAAACCAATCCCTGGTTATTCTACTATAATGACAGGAGGCTAAATGGGGTGTATTGATAAAATTGACCAGTTTCGGAAGGCATGTTTGTCCCTGCTCAGTTCTCTACTGCCGGTGATGTAAGAAAACCTAAATATTCGAGATGGTTTTCGAGTTGATATTCCCAATTGGTTTTTTTTTGCACCATTATTGTAGACTGGGAATTTGACAGAACTTTAGGCCGTCTACTTTTTGGAAGATTTATACACTGTATACTCTCCTCGCCCCTTGCAGTCCTTTGTAGTTTTGCAAATAGTTGAAATTGCCATATTTGTACCTAGCAAGATGTTTAAAATATCACGTTTTGGCTCGTGTCCAACTAAGCTGTATATGTTTCTTCGAATTTCCAATTTGTATGCCATCACTGCGTATACTATGTGAAATAGAGAGAAAAAGAATACTGATGTTAAGATATGCGAACGACATAGCCTGTTAGCAGAAAATGAACAAGACCTAGAAGAAACTACCAGAAATCAATAGATTCTTACAAGAACATAATATGAAAATAAAATTATGGTATAGAGTAAGACACCTGTACCGAGAATACATATTAACCTAAAAGAGGATGAGATAGTGAAAGAAGTTGAAGAATTTTGTTATACCGCGAAGCCAAAATAACTAAAAGCACAAGGAGCAGCAAAGAGATAATAAGCAGAATAGAGCAAGCACAAAATGGCTTTCCTTAATAAAAAGAAATTACTAACGTCAAATCAGCTCTCAATGGATATGAAAAATATTTCTTAAAAACTACGTATCGAGCAATGGAGTATAGCATTAAATGGGCGTGTAACCTGAACGATAACCACAAATGAAAAGAGGAGGTTCGAAGCTTTTGAGCTATGGTGCTAGCTGTGTTGAAAAAGATTAGAGGAAGACGAACTCCTATGAGCGATATACGAAAGAGATGAGATACTCTAATCGAGCACATTCTGCGACATAAACGACGTACAAGAACAATAATTGAAGGAAGAGCAGAAGGAAAAAACGCACCAGAACGTCCACGTATGAAATACGTAGTATCACAGATCATGGAAGACTTACAATGCTACAATTATATAGAGTTAAAGAAACTGGCAGCAGACAGGACAGCACGAAAAATCACTGCGTCGAATAAAACCTATCAAGAGATAGCAGAGATAGCGCTATTAGATTATAATTTTATTTTCTAACTTTCCGTATTAGCTCCTTCAGCGCCCCTTCTTAAATTCCTTTTATATACCACGTTCCTATCTTTACGCAGTGGCTCGCTATAAGGAGCAAAGGAGAATGTTTTATTCTGAAAGAAACTTTTTTTGCACTATTCATTATTCTTCTCATTTTAAGGCTGACACAAAGCACGAGTAATTTTTATTTCGTGAATATAAGCTGTACGATAAAAGCTGCTTGCCTTTACGGACGCATCGGTGCTAGATCGAAGCGACGCCCAGATTTTTGACAGTTTATAGACTGCAGCGGAGAAAGGGCGGCAAGAAGTTGGTTCAAAGATAAGAATATTTTAAAATTCAATAAGAGCCACGTCCGCTTAGCCTCAAGCAGGCTCAGTCGGACCTGGCCCCTGCAATAACACCCACTTTTCGAGGTTCTGATTACAATTTTCGCACGTACGCAGACTTAATCCAGTTCAGATGAAGAAATTCTCTGCCCGGGAAGCATATTGGAAGGCCATGTGTAAAATTCCAACAGAAGAGACGTGCACGATGGAGTTTTCCCAAAATAATTCTTCTTTTTCTTCCTTCATAGCCCATTTCAACCAATTTTAGGGTGTAGGTCGGTAGGCCTCTCCATTTTTTGCCAGTAGTTTAAGTGTGAGCTCTTGATCTCTTCTGGTCCATATTAGGCCTGTGTGCTTTTTAATATCATTGGAGCATATTATCTATCCTTTTGTCCTTTTTTCGAGTCAAGGTTGCTATCTCATAACTGCATTCCATCTATCGTCGGTTTTTCATGCATTATGTCCTAACAATCGCCATTTTATTGTGGATACTCTTTCTTTAATGTGTATAACTTTTTCTATCTCGTATGCAGGTGTTGGTTTTTCGACCATTTAAAGTGCAGCATCTGTCCACGTTTGCGCTGCATATGACATTTTGGGCAGTATGCATTGATCGTAAACTTTCGTTTTGATGTACTGCGGGGTTGTACGAGTACTATTTCTCAAGACGTCTTTCTGTTTTCCGATTCATCCTAGTCGTATTCTCGGTTTGCCTTCAGCTGGTTGTTGTTCTTTATTTGGTCAGATTGAAACAATTTTTGGCTCCGCTTAATTGTTTCGCCAGTTATCAATTTATTTCCGGGCCAGCCTGTATATTCCCACTTGAATTATTATTCGCTGTATTTCAAACGATATCAAATCTTGCTTTGTGCGAGCTTTCTGATTTTGGTTTTCCCAAAATAATTCGTTATCAGTTGCGCCAGCCGCAGCAGTCATTTTCCGTCCGCGACCTCATTTTACCTCTCGCTTTCGTTGGAGTAACTTGTTCCAAGAAGGCATTTTGTGTGCTATTGCACCTCAATATTAATTTTGTTTGTGGGCTGATGACTGAAATCAGGTATGTCTACGCTACTTGTTGATATTCATTTTAGTAATTTCCCGTTTTTTTTATCAGCTCTTTGACGTTAGTCTTTGACGTAATTTTTCAACGTCACTTTTAAACGCCATTCTTTGATGCCGTTTTTTTGACGACTCCTTATTTGGGTTTCCTAATTAACACCCTAATCAATAACTTGGACCAGCAACTCCTTTCTGGAATGTCACCTTGAGCTGGCCAAGTGGTACAAGGAGCGTCGATTCCATTATCAAATTCGGCCACGGGTTCGAGATTGCTGTCGGCTTACGTTAAGCTAATCCTGGACCAATTAGTGCCTGCCGGCAACGTTTTTTTCACCACCCAAGTTAGTCTTGTTTCAACTTTTGTTGATAACCACGTCCGCCTATGAATTGTTGGCTGAATCGATTGTAACGACGCTTCCGATTTACAATTTACAAATTTAAAACTACGCTTTACAAATCTAAAATGTAATGTATTAATTGATTACAAATCTACGCTTCATACATTTAATAACCTAACGTATTAATTGTTCACCAATTTACAATTCACAAATTTATAGCTTTGCTAATTGATTACATATTAAGAATTTTGTAAAAAGTGCTTTCACGCCATTTTATTAATAACCTACCGAGATAACGGTTAATACATATGACAGTGGTAAGCTTATCCCTTCATGGAGTTGTGATCACATTCAATCCAAGAGCCCAAAAGAGGTTCACATATTTTTGTGACAAACAATTTAAGGACTGAATACCGATGTTGCAAGCAATTATTAATTGTTGATTTAATAAACTTACTTGTTTGCTACGATTTTATTTATCTTTTTTTGAAATCTGTGATTTCTGGCGACCTGTGTTTTTTTATAAAGAGCTTGCAGTAGTACAGCTGATGATAGAAATCTGCGACCCAAGGCCACCGAGATTAAGCTAGCTAGGTCATTACGGTGAGTACAAACATTACAGAGCTACCGTGGTGTATAAATGATAAGGGGGTTGATCTGCGGTTACACTACCATTGATTATTATTAGTGATCGATTGCAGGTTGGCTTCTTTATTGTTTCAAGATATATATTGTGATGGTTGTAGATCAGGACTGCTGATTTATTGTTAAAAGTAAATTTCTAGATAGAAAAGTATTTTTGGATGAAAAAAATATCTAATTATTTAAAAATAAAAGAGTGAAGTTAAGCAGAAAATAACAGACTAACTATTCAAAAATTGTTAAGAAATTAGATATTAAATTAAAATCAGGATATACATTTAATATTCAAAAATAAGGCTCTAAAATATAAATTATCATCTTTCGAGTTATATGAAGGGTTGTTGGTATTAACAGAAAGTAATTTATAATTAAAAAGTAATTAATAGTTACTGCAAACTATAAGTATGTTTGAAGAAATATCAAAGTTCTAAGTTCATATTTGAATAACTTACGTATAAGATTATCAGAACAAAAATATACTGTATGTAGTTAAAATAATCCACGGTGTTAGTTTTAAAACGTTTTGTATAAAATGACGATTACAATAGTGAATTGTAAATAGAGAAAAGCAACTTATGTTTTTTTATTTCTAAAATGTAGACATAATTCATTTGTATTGATAAAATTAACGAAATAAATCCTTTTATAATCAATCATTTATTAATGGAGTGATATACAAGGGTGCAAAGGACTAAATTAATTAAAAATAAAAGGAATAAGTAAGAATTTTAAAATGAAACAAACTTTTAACATGAAGTAGGAGACCATTTAATTAATTAAGGAAGAATTAAAAATATTGGAATTGGTGGGGTGAGTTCGTTTGAGCTGGAGTGATTGGAAGAGCTGCGATTTGAGTTGCTGTCAAGACGCAGATATCTGTAACTGATTTGAATGGGTATGCTGTCATAAAGTTATTATTGGAGTAAATAAAACCTGGACTTGTGATTGATGGTTGAATTCCATACGAGTCGCAGTTAAGGTGAAGATATCTGTGAATTGGATTTGAATTGGGTACGCTGTTGCAAAGTAATCATTGAAGTAAATGCTTATGGAATGGAGTTAATTGGTTGGATTCCATATTCCATGCGAGTTGCTGTAAAGGGGAAGACATCTTAGAATTGCTGTTGGAGGAGATACAAAGGATCTACCATCTGGGAGAGCTGGCTGGTTGTTGAGGTTGGTGTATGAGACTTTAATAGTGTTCTATCCATTGTCACACTGTGGGTTCGAATTGAAGTAGGAATTCTGGTTGGAGATACAAACATATGTGACATAATAAGTTGGTTGCATTTGTACTTTTTCGATATGGATCAATTCAATTAAGGGAAGATAACCAGGTATATGTAGAGATAAACATTAATCAATTCCAACAGTGAAATAATAAGTTACGTACATAAATACTTACGCTTGTTAACATATTTGAATTAATTGTATTGAGTGAATATGAATTCAGTTTGTATATCATATTAATAGTCTGACAATGACAATAATTCTGAAATAACTTTTCATTAACCAAACAGTCTTTACAAGTATTTTGATAGTTTTTCTAACGCAAGAACCTACTTGAAATAAGAGATATTAAAAGAAATAAATAATTTGATTAAATAAATTTGAATTAGGACAAATATTTTATTTAAAGTGTTTTGAATTGAATAAATAAGAATAGTTTAGCAGTCTAGTAACTATTATGTAAATATAGGCTTACAAAGTAAAGTCAATACTATATCAATTTCTATATTCCTCAACTTGCTCCAATCGTTCATTTTCTATTTGGATGTTTATATGCTGTTCCGAATTTGTCATTACTTTGGATTTTGCTTTATTGATTTTTAAACTTATCTTCTTTGACATTTTGTGGGGTTCTTGGATCATAGTTTGCAGGTCTCCTTCCTTTTCAGTTATTATCATTATGTCATCGACGTATGCGGGGTGATTTACAAATTTACCATTTATATTGATGCATTTTTCTTCCCAGTTTAGTTGTTTAAACGGACCTTCCAAGGTGTTTATGACTTTGGGGGATATTGTATCGCCTTGTCTTATACCGCGCTTGACTGGTATGGGAAGTGTTTCGTGTTTCGCAAAATATTCACGGTTACCATTTTATTATATTCATGTCGTACATCTTGAAATAACATACGTCAATCACGCATGTATCTATGTATCCCAAACAGTGGAAATGAATTTTTCTGTAAAGTTTGATACATTTTTCACCAATGCTAACTTTTTCTAGTCCATACGCGAAATATTTAAATCTCGGGATATTGGAATCTCCTTTTATCCATGGGGGTGTGTAAATTTAATTTTACGTTTAGTGGTTGGCTCTACTATTAGGTTATATTCTCCACGAGCGCCATTGTCTTTATGCCTCTATTTGTTTGCCATCGAACCTTTTCTTGTGTTCTAATTATTTCTTTTTCTATTGTTCTTTGTCCTAATCACATTCTTTTTCTTGTGACTGAATCATTTATATTCGTTTTCAATACATTTTTAATTGGTACTTGAGTATTTACTACTTTATAGAATATCGTCAGGTAAAACAGCTCAAAAATGTAGCTGTACAGCTCAACAGATATTAGTTTGCGCGAGAAAGAGTGAGCGATAGAAGGCACAAAGACAAACTAAAGTTTGAGCGATGCTGTCGCTTCATGAGACTACGAAGTAAATGAGTTCCGTCGCTACCCCATCATTTAGGCTACTGTGCATCGTTTACTCACAATCTAATATCTGTTGGGCTGTAACATTCTTACGAAACATAGCTGGTGCTTCAAATTACCGCCAGTCAACAAAGAGATAAACGAAAAAAAATCTCATCCAGACTATTGGAATATTATCACGGAAAACGGAAGCGCTTGGTCCTGGAACGATTAAATTTAATTCGCAGAAAAGCTCGTTGAGCCCGCGACATTCACGGGATTGGTCGCTCGCCGGCTTTCACTTTCAAAATGCAAAAAGCTTTTGCAAATCCGCGGCAGCAATATTAATCTCCAGCGCAACCGTCCGTTAATGCAAGAAATGCGTGAGCACAACAGATGTGCTTGGCGGCGTTCCCGCCGCTTTTCCGCCACAGGACCTCGCCTCCTCCTGCAAAACGCCGAGACTCACGTGGGGAAAATTCCACGAGCTTTCGGGAGCTTGCGCACGGGGCAGTCGACACTGGGTTTAAGCTCCCACCCAAACAGCACAAACCCAACGGATCGCGAAACAGTTCGTTACTGGGCGCCAGTGGAGGCATGTAGTTTAACGGCGGACGGTTGTGCAGTGAAGTGAAGTTTTTGATCAACTTGAACGCGAATGGCCACAACGCAAACCCTTGCGATTACTCCCTTGACCCTGGTGGATGTTTTTGTTAGAATATGTGAGTACCTTTGGTTTTGTCCAGCTCGGCGAGGCTTGCGCTTGGATGAATGGCGAGGAGGCGAGGTGCAATTATTTTATTTATATGGGGCTGTCGGACGTTTAGTTCATTTGAAGCTTGCTCTGAGTGTGTGTATTAGGGCGAGGGGCGGTATGTGGATTAAAAACTGACGCAGTGGCTGCCCTTTTCAAGGCTTATAGTTCTGGACGCTGCTGGGTTTGTTTACACCTGAAGGGGTGAAGCCTCTCATTGGCGAACTGTCATGTTCACCGGCTGCACAAAACATTATGAACCCCTACTAGAGAAAAATGCCTTACATTAATACAAATTACAGGGAATAGCACACCCACATATAGAACACTCCCTAAAAACGGGGGTGTATGTTATAACGTTCCTTAAATTTTAATTCTGCGTCCCGAGGTGTTACATCATTTATACAGAAGTTTGTGCAACACGAGCATTCAAATAAATATTACATTGAATGCGTTGTGGAAACGAAGAGGTTTTGCTTTCCAAGTCCTGGAATTTTGGTGAATTATTAAAATGGGACGCCTTTTCCGCAAGTTGTTTACCTGAGATGTGTTTTTGAAAGGTTTCACGTTTTTGAGCAGGCTATAAAATTGCTTGGATTGGTGAAATACGCTTAGATTGTTATCATAAATGTTGCTGGTATATCCTGTAGTGAGTCAGTATACTATACTTTATAACTTAACTAATCGTAGTTAATAACACTAATTTAAGGATGAAAATGAAATATAAACATTTAGGGGCCTCTTTTAAATTTAGTTTCTCTATAGAATAAATAATTTATATTAAATATCAATAACAAGTTCAAACGGTTTTATTATAAAAAGTAACAGTTACTTAATAATAGTAAACACAAATAACTTATAACTTGTGTAAGTAAACCAAATGTAACTTCTAAGTAAAACATTTTAGTTTTATGTAGGTTAGAGCAGCCCCGGCCCACCGAATTTGGGGGGCCTCGAAAAGATTCGAATGTTATAATCTAGTGCGGTTTCTAATCATTTAGATCCCTTTGTACCCGTTGCATAAATGGGAATGGGGCTTCTAAAACAATTTAGCCCTGGGCCTCACATATCCTTAATCCGGCTCTGTGTAGGTACGTAGTATTTTTCTAAAGAATATTATTTGTTTAAGAACTTTCGTCATTAAGTTGAAGACTGTTTTTATTGCTAAAGAATACTAAATATTCTTCCAGATTCTAAAATATTACCGAAGAAAACCAGAAATTCTTAAGACTCTTGCAGAAAACTAAAGATTGTTTCCTAAAATTATCAATAAATACACAACGTTGTTAAGTTAAACAATGCAGGTATCACGTGAAACATTGGCACATACACAATAAATTACATACATACATATGTATATCAATAATTGTTAAATGTTCAATTCATATGCTGCGTTAATCAAATTGTGCAGATAAACGGTTTTATCCAGTTTTAACATACCTACACGCATACGCACACGTGCATTAAATAAACACCAAAAGTTTATTATATTTTTGATTTTATTTATAAAATATATCATAAACGAAACAAATAACAATTCTTTGTGTTTTATAAAAAAATGCAACTGATTAATGCTCTTCACTTTACAAAATGTAGTAGTAGTAAAAATAAAAATAACATTTTGCTCTAGAAGTACATACATTGCACTAAAAATTAATTGCTTACAGAAAAAATATATTAGGGACTGGTGTAAACAGGTGTAAACTTTTGGGAACCAATAGCTAAATCAGATGGGAGTACATTAATCTAATCGTTAGATTCTAATGCACCAAATGTGATTGAAATACCAAAACAACGGCTTTTTGCTCTGCATATTATTGAAATTCGATCTTATCGCAAACACCTATGCGGACTTAAGTTCATAGAACTTCATTCTAGTGACCATTAATCAGTTTAAGCAATTTTTTGTGGGATTATTATTAATTTTTGACAAATAGTTTATAATGCAAAGTTGTTCTGTTTGATGTCCTCTAACTACCTTTAAATTTAATTACATACTTATGAATTACCCTGTATATACAGTGCTCTTCATCTGTTTCAACTGCTTATTAATGACAACTTGGTCATACCTGTTAAGAGTAAAGCGTTCATTACCAATTAATTTTGTAGGTCAGTAGAAAACATATTTGGTTCTACAGTCTGTATATCGGCATTTTTGGCCACTTAAGATATATAAATTTTCATCTAATAATTTAACTACCCAACGAGAATCGTTTTTCGCAATGGTAATTCGAAGATTATGTTGATTTTATTACTTTTGTCTTCACTGTCCCTTCTTGGATTATTTCCGTTCGAGTTTTCGTCAATATCAATTTCCATTTCACCATCTTTATTTGAGGATTGATAATGAACAGAGCAGATGTCAGATGAATCCTCGGTAGAGGTACTCCGAGGAGTACTCCAATGCTTCCCCGTCGTCTTTGTCTCGGAATTTATATCTACATAGAATGTATTGTTCTATAAATGGCTTTGAAAATTTTAACACCGCTTCGGAAATTACTGTGTGATTACATTTGAGGCCGGAATTGAAAATAAATAGTTGCCCATGTCCAGAAAGTTATAGTATAGAAAAAAAAGTGTTAACTTCGTTAATAAAGTAGGAGTGTTCGAAATTATATACAAACTAGGTATAACTAGGTATCTTAATGTTGCTAATAATTATCAAAAAGTAAAAAAGTACATAGTAATGCGAATTACATCAATTTTCAAAATAAAAAGAACCAATGCAGCCGGTGGGACTCGAACCCGCGCTGCCAGGCGGAATCCGATAGCTAGGCAGGCGTTTTAATCTCCGGGTCACGACTATGCACCCATTGTACTTGCTCATAGCTGTTTTATAAAGGACGCGGTGGCGACACGGCCGATCGTGGACGAACTGCGCCCGATCGGTGCCGATGAAAACGTGATTCATGCAGAGAGACAGGACAACATACATTTATATAAACGCAGTTCAATGTAACATGAACCAAATATCTACATACAAAGATACCTGACTTTATGACTACACAATATCAACGGTTCGATCAGTCCATTCTGTCACCAAACACAACCCACAGCTCCAACTCGAAAATACAGCCTACAAGTACTGGATATGAAACCCTCGATGACAATAACATCGATGACCCAGCAGACAAAGACAAGTCACAATTTTGATGTAGATACATTTGAAAGGGGAGCAAATATAGGCTTAAAAGGGTAAAAAGGCAATTACCTAATTACAAATAACGTAGTTAAGCACATACCTAGAGATGGCTTACGGCCTGATGTAATATTAAGTTTTTTTAACCGATCAAATCGAGAGGTAGCATCGAAGATTCTAATTAATACTAACGAATTCGAATCATCAATATTAGCTTTATTCGTTGCCAAAAAGCCCGATAAAATCGGTTAATTACAAACTAAACTGGAGGGAGCAAGTTCTTGCAATTGTTTTTCTAACAACCAAACAAATCCAAATCGTATGGCTCAATAAGAGAATACACTTAATTTCTAATCAACACCGTTGCACTCCATGTAAAAAACATAATTATCCTCTTAGCAAATTGACTATTCAATTAACCCGCCACTTCTATGTATACATCATTCGACTCCGAGGCCAAGCTTCTCGGACCTATTCGAGTTTCTAATTTCTGAGTAACCTATATCGTCCCTTGTGGGATATTTTAGATCGGAACTTCTCGATTGCTATAATGATCGCTAAATTTACGGCTTAATAAGTTAACAACAATACGGAAAAATGTGCACGAGAACATTACCGAATGAGAACCATCCTATTGAAAGTATATTAAGTGAAAACAAAACAACATAATGAATTCTATGATTTTTAAATCACTGTTAAACTGTTCAAAAAAAGTTAATTTTTTTGATTTTTTTCTGCAAGATCTCGGGTGGTAAATTTCCAACACGCATCCTTTATTTTACTAGAACATTATGTTAATCAGACATCAAACCGAACCTACTTGCATGTTACTCGCTGAAACCAAAGCCTGGACAATCAATGAAAACAAGAAACGAACAACAAACAGTATCGTGTAGCCCCCTAGCTTCACCCTTTTCGGTGCGTTGAAATACGTAGCCACCCACATGGCGACGAACACTCCCTAAGGAAGGGGCGTCGATTGCACCCCATGTAAAATGCTATGAACTGGTCCTGGCAATCTTGTGGAAACGACGATGTGCCAGTCTGCGTTTCCATTAACCAAATTTTAGCTGGTATTAATGTCTTCAGCGACAATAGAAAGTAACTCGGAGGTGTCCGTCCATGGCTTTTAGTGAATTAAGGATAGCAAGTATTGCTTTTGTTGCCAAATGTGAAGTTTCTGAATTGGTGCTGTGTGTTTAGCCGAATTATTTTAGCTACTACAATCGACCTAACCTAAGTTAACATTGCCTAAACTCTAAACTGTACATCGGTTTATGTATCTGTTCTCTTTCGTCCGTTTGTATCTGTCCTTGGTTTTCTGCTTTATCAATATTCGATGTGTAGTACTCTTTTTAATTTAAACACATTAATTCACTACAGTAACCACAGATCGTTGAGCATTTTAATCTTGAAAATTATAGGGGATAGGAGGGTAATAATAGACAAAAATAGTAATTGTGGACAAAAAAAATTGGAAATCTTGTGCTTCCAGTGCATAAAATGTTGTGTATATTGAAGTGATACTACCTTTTACTATAACTCCCAGTTGGAATAGATTTATTTATGTAATGAATTATGTTTGAGCTTTTATAATAATTATCTCCACACTATTGCAAAATTTCTTTTATAATGAGAAATGTTTTGTGCCCGTAAATTATTTGCTGTGCAATTATATTACGTTTTCTAACTAACTCAGCTTATTTTATTTTAGACACAATAGACTCATACCTGGTAGAGTCAAATTATAATTCTTTAATCTTATTTTCAAATTTAAATTGACGTTTAAATATGGCGTGTAGGTAATAGAGATCTTCACTTTATATATTCTATCGTTCGTTAAAAAAACTCATTCGCAGCATGCCATGATCAAATTGAAGTTTGCCATAACTTGATTGAAGGAAATGAACTACCATAAGTCAGAGAGAACTAAACTACATCTTGATCTTGAACTATTTTCCGAAAAATGTACAAAACACTTATAAAAACAATTTTTATTGACTGTTATGATTAATACACTCGTTGTTGTGTAAATGCCATCTTATTTTCCCTTTTGCTTGGTACAAGTAAACATAACGCAGTGTAAAGTTTTGCCTGTCATAGTGACAAACGTTTTCATAAACAAAATGCAATTTGATGTTCACCTAGAGACTTAAGTTAAGACATGACTAGATCTTTTATCTTTCTTTCCAAGGCCTGCCCTTAATGAGTTTTTTTTGGAACACACGATAAATTAGAGACATTTTTTAACCTCACTTCTACGAAACACTTTACTGCAATTTAGCAATAAGTCACAGGTAATTGATAGATTTGCTTAGCTTCCTATGAATACTAACTTGCATTGCTTTGCCAACAAGGTTGAACACTTTTTTGTAGGTTTCTTCTCGTTCATATGGGTGTCAGGTGGCTCCTGGAGATGCCTGGACAGCTGAAACGGGGTTTGATGGTTGTCTTCGTTGAAGCTGCATTTTCTTCAGTATTAACACAGCCCGATAACCTTGAAGTCTATAGACCCCTTTGCGTTCCCTTCTGGGAAAAATAATTTTTATTTTAAAAAAATCTCAAAGGCAACCAACTTATCTCACATACAAACATGATAAATCATATTACCTAATTTACATATTTGATTCATACTATACATACAATTTGCTTTAATTTTAAGACTTAAATGTTTGAATTATTTAATTCACAGTAAATATCATTCAATATGTACTGCGCTGGTTATCATACATTTCTAATTAATAAATTTTGTAGGTCATAATTTAGTATCACTACAATATATACTACTGCTCATATTGTTTACTCTCATGAGTAGCAAATACCTAGGTACGTCTTTAAAAATTATATTTAATTTTAACATTTTTATTGTTTATTATCCCCCAGGGGGATAATTGTAGACGGGACCTACAACTTTCATAACTAAATAGTATATTATGTTATTAGGAGCAAAAGTTATATTTTAAGTGGCGTGGCTGGATGGTTTACCTGCCGAGCTTGCGAGGCAGATAAGTACAGCCGAGCCACATAAAGATACTTTTGCTCCGAATAACATATGGCACTTTTTCTTCAAACGTTTATAACAAAATCCGAAGAAAATTACTATATCTCATCAGCGGCAGATAAAGTCGTCAGCGGCAGATAATATTATCTGCCGCCTGGCAATAAAGTGACAGTTTAGCATCATCAATCCAGCAGGATAATGACACATTTTACTGCCGTTTGAAGAAAATAGTATATTATGTTATTAGGAGCAAAAGTTATATTTTATGTGGCGAGACTGGACGGGTTATCTGCCGAGCTTGCGAGGCAGATAAGTACAGCCGAGCCACATAAAGATACTTTTGCTCCGAATAACATATAGTATTTTTTCTTCAAACGTTTTTATAACAAATTATTTACAACTTTGTGAACAAAATTCGAAGAAAATTACTTGATCTCGTCAGCGGCAGATAATATTATCTGCCGCTGACGAGCGGCAGATAAAGTTGTCAGCGGCAGATAATAACTTTATCTGCCGCTGACGAGCGGCAGATAAAGTCGTCAGCGGCAGATAATAACTTTATCTGCCGCTCGTCAGCGACAGATAATATTATCTGCCGCTTGGCGATAAAGTGACAGTTTAGCATCATCAATCCAGCAGTATAATGCCATATTTTACTGCCGTTTGAAGAAAAACATTATTTTATTAGAAAATGAACAAGACATACTGCGGCAAAAAAAAATTCGCACGGTTTGTTTGCCTTGTGTATGGCAAGGCCGAAAAAGACTTTGCTATCGCAAAACTAGGCGTGTGGCCGATGAAGTTGGTTGCCTAAGAAGCACCTGAAAAAGCTAGTAATACCACAATAACCCCAAAATGTGAAAAATGACAGGTAGTCAGATAGTCAGATACACACTAAGCCACTGCGGATAAAACCAAGTACCTAGATTTAAGTATCGTGGGACCTCGGTAACCGAGCGGTGATCGCCGCTGTAGCCGAGATCACAGTGAAAATTATGGAACTTTCGAGCCGGAGCGGTTGAGAGTTCAACTCCCGGCACGGGCGGTCTAGATTTTTACTTTTAAGGTTTATGGCACAAAATGTTTCTTCACCAAGCTCGGCAAAAGTGTGTTGACTTTTATTACTTAATCTTTGGATTGGCGAAAAGAAAAATAGCAAATCAATTACCTTTACCCATGTAATCCATTTCCACTGTCATTAATTTCTTTCTATTTGCGGCGTTTATTGTCAATACGTCTGACCTCCTCTTCCACCAAGGATTTTCCGATGTGTTTCTTTGTTGATATATTATCCCACTAAATTGGATTTAAGCACCCTATCACTCTTACTCACTCCATTCTACACTTAATTTAAGCAGACCATCTTTAGTTATAGCGGCACCCAAATATTTAAATTGGCCGACTTATTTTGCGGACACGTCATTATCTATCAATATTACCAAACCTTCCAGGCCTATAAAATATGATAAACTGAATCGAATATCTCCCTGTCATTTTTCGTTTAAATGAAAAATTCGACCAAAAAAACTTGCATCTCCCAATTCTTCACTATTTGAGATAAATAGATGCATGTCTGATCGGCATATATTATTTTAATTTGTACTCCAATTTACCAGTAAATTATGGCTGTAACGAAATAGATAACAAGTAGCATAGTTATTTAATTTATTTTGCGAAAACCCCAAAGTCTATTCCATCGAAATTATATACACGACATATTCTCTCCGGACGCGGCCTTGATTCATCTAAACTCGACGAAGTCAGCGTACGTGCAAAAATTGTAAACAGAAACGCTCGACACGCGCGCGTTATCGCAGTGCTCACGCAGGCTGAGGCTGCTTAAGATTTGAGCCTACACTGTAATGGCTCTCATTGAATGTTAATCATTTTATATTTGGACTACTTCTTGCCGCTTAACCGGCGCTGCTGTCAGTAAACTGTCGGAAAAGCTGAAATCCGTTTCGATCTGGCACAAGTACGTCCGTGATTAAAGCAAGCAACGCTTATCGTACAGTCTATCCATGAAATAAAAATTAGTCGTGCTTTGTTTAAACTTTAAAATGAGAAGAATGATGAAAAATTAGTACAAAAAAATGTTTCTTTGCGAATTAAAAAGGAATCTAGAATAATTCATTTGTTATGGTAGAGCCATAACTCCTTGACTATTTATAGCGAGCAGCCACTATCCACACCACTTTAAAAAATTCTAGAAATATTCGTTGGGTAGTAATCTACTTCGAAAGTCTGTTAATCTGAAGCATTTTGTTGTTCCAAAAAACTATATAGCCTTGAAAACGCACTTATCACGAGGGTTAATGTGATGGGTAACAGTAGGTGGAAATTTTATTAGAATGACATCGTTTTCGACTGCTACTTTGGACAAAACGTAACTCAATCGTACAACAAAACCGCTTTACGACTATTTCCTTCCCACAGTGTTTTCACAAATATTAAAAAAACATCTCTGAACCATTTGAAGAAAATTTCTCCTCCCAATCATCCCTTTTTTTAGCCGTATAGGCAGAGCTGGGTAGTATTTATATTTGTAACTACTTTTTTTTATTTAAATACTTTGTAGTATTTAAATACTAGGTATTTAAATACTTTTTAATGGACGGTATTTGTATTTCTAGGTGCAAATACTTTGCAAAGTATTTAGTATTTAAATACAATTTTGGCAGTATTTAAATATTTTTAGGATATTTAAATAGTTTTACAGTATTTAAATACTTTGTGAATATTTAAATACTTTCAGAGTATTTAAATACTTTGAGAGTATTTAAATACTTTCAGAGTATTTAGCTACTTTTAGTTTCTTCAAATGTATTTCTAACTAGTAAATACTTTTTCCATAGTTTTAACGTTTATCAAAATCCCAAGTTTTTACTTGAAACGCGAACACGTGTAGTGCTTCAGGTAAACAACCACCCGTGCTAGAGCGAGACAGAATCCACCAGGCAATTTTGAGCCTGAGCAGGATGCATAAAAAGCCGGTTTGACGGGGTGACGAAGACGGTGCACCCCTGCCATTCGATATTTCGATATTCCATTTTTTGGCAGCGCGGAACCTATAGTGGTGTTTCCTCTGTACCTGTGTCGTGATTTGTGGTGAAAATAAATTACTATTACAGTAAGTATACCTATTTTTAATAGTACTATTAGTAGTTCATGTTCAATATACGCAATTTTATCAATAAAATATTTTATGGATTTTAAGATTTTCTTTGCCGAAATATCCATAAAACACCGCAAACCAATATATTGTTTTCTTTGGAGTTTTTAATAATTCATGTACAAGCTTAAGCTATGCCATCTTTATTATTTTTAAATTTAATTTTGAAAAATTGTTTAACTGGTATACACATGTTGTGTTACTATTTAAATATTTCGCAAGTCTTTTTACATTTTAGGGATATCTAAATACTTAAGAAGTATTTTAAATATTTTTAAAATATTAAATACTTAAGAAATATTTAAATACTTTTAACGTAATATACTTTTAAAGTATTTAAATACGTTTAGAAAAGTATTTAACTATCAAAAGTATTTAAATACTATAGGTATTTATTATTTAACTACATTTTGCTCAAAAAAGGATTTAATATTTAAATACATTCAATTTTCCAAAAGTATTTAGTATTTAGTAGTTAAATACTTTTAAAAGTATTTTGCCCAGCTCTGCGTATAGGTTGCCCTGACTAATTGTCCGTACATATTTAGTTCCACCACACAAAAAACAACAAAGAGAGGCAGTTTCTCTTCTTTAACACTGCCATACGCTAAAACCGTTTTGCTTTTCTTTCCAGAACTAAATATGTTTGTGGACACACGTTTCTAACCTTTAGAATGCAATTAACTTAGTATCTTTTGGGTCGTGTGAAAATGCTGTCTCATCACAGTTAAATACAAGATCCCCCTTTTTTTGGCCCAAATTCTTTTTAAAACATGTTATTAACCACTTCGTACCAATCTCTAATAGTGTACGGGTCGGAAACTCTTAATCTTGTAACGTTTCGCCCTGAGATTAATTCTTAGGGATGCTCAAAAAGCATTTGAATTAAATTCAGCGCGCTTTTTAAACGTTTCGGATCCAACCGAAGATAAGCCGATCGACATCCGATGCCGCAAGTTACGTTAAGGCGACGCGCAAGCGAATCTCCCCTCCTACTCTAATCGCCACCGGAAGCAGCAGATAAGGGACCCCGATACTATATATACGAAGACCGCCCAACTGCAGCTCTCTCTGACTGATCTTCATCCGATAAGAAGATACCTGACCTGATCCGCTATCTAATCTGGCTACATTTCCTACCGCCATCTTGTCGTTACGAACTGTTTGCAAGATTAAGATAGTTCACACCCGTTGTAAATAACCTGTATTGAACGCTATTCTATCATGTCGGTAAATTCTGGTTAGTAGTGTAGCGTTCGAATCCGAAATATTGCAAGCTCCAGCACATGCTGTTGAGATCTTGGAATATTTTACATTCCTCATATCCAGACGCTCCCGTATTCCTATCGACCGCGAAATCCTATTTATCCGCAGTGCACGAAGGGCCCGCAAATTGTCCGATTTCCGCGGAGACTAATTTTGTGTGATTCACAGCATTTCACTGCACCGGAGGCCACCGTCCGATCCGCAAGACCTGAAGCTAGCATCCCCTGTCCGCAGATCGCAAACGAACGTAAACAAAGTCGAAGCAACGACCTGGAGCGACAACACGCTATCGCGTCAGCCGGACTGTCCGATAAACGCTCCGTTCTACCTGCGAGAGGTCAAGAACTATCTACGCACCTGGGAAGCGCGTGCTACTGATTTGCGCGCTGGATCCACCTAGAGGAGACACTAACTTCCAGGAAGGCCTCGCACAGTAAACTCTAAACACACGAACGATCTCCAGGTAAAATTTGCCATATATTTTAACTCGTAAAACTCGCAGAAGAACGGCGCCTGCAAGCAATATCCCAGGAACTTCGGCATCGGCCGGTTGCGAGCGGAAAATTTCTCGCGGATCGGCGCGGAAGGGAACACTCGCCGCCCGCCCGAGGAAGGACATCTCCAAGCCTCGTGACCTCCTCCGCAGAGGCGCTTTGTGGGCTGCCTACACCGCCAACCGAATTTCAACGTGCAATTGACAATTTTTATAATTTCCGTATTGTATGATATACAGTTCAGTTCGTATTTTTGTATATTACATTTAGAGACATTATATTGATTTATTACTAACTTATCGTTGTTGTTGTATTTATTTATACTCGAGTGCACCGAACCCTCTTCGACAGTGAGTTATCCCGCGGCAAAATTTTAATATACCCTTATGAGAAGGGTGGAATATTACATGGCTGTATCCGAGCAGGGACTTGAACTCGAGTATAGATAATTCAGCAAACGCCCGTCCGCCGACCTGTTTTCACCAGATATTTGGCGCCCGAGCATTCCTGAAAATTATCCGAGTAGTATTTAAGGTTTTATTTAATATTTTGTACAAAACCTGTTCCAGATAAGCCGACCGAACCTAGATGTACCAGAGAGCCTAGTCCAGGTGGATTCTTCCTAATTCCGGCCGAGATGTACCAGAGTCCTGTACCAGAGATGTTACCAGTAGCCCAGATCCAGGTGTCCGAATTCCCTGCCCGTTTCCAGTCCTTCCGAAGGGTCAGAGAGCACCGATCCTTTCTGTAACCTGTAACATGTAACATGTAACCTGTAACCCTCCGGGCCAGCGGCTTAACTGCTGGCACGGGCTTCGCGACCCCGAGGTGCCCTAGCCCTTTGCTTGAAGATACTACGGACCGCCCGCGTAGTACCGTCTCCTGTAACCCTCCGGGGCCAGCAGCTTAACTGCTGGCACGGGCTTCGCAACCCCGAGGTGCCCTAGCCTTTTGCCTGAAGATACTACGGACCGCCCGTGTAGTACCGGCTCCTGTAACCCTCAGGGGCCAGCATCTTCTGCTGGTACGGGTTTAGCAGCCCCGAGGTGCCCGAGCGAACACCAGTTAATGCACGTCGAAACCGCGATGGTGCTTCCGATCCGTCAACTTCCAGTATAACCAGAAACGCACGTCGAAACCGCGATGGTGCTTCCGACCCGTCAATTTCCAGTATAACCAGGTATGCACGTCGAAACCGCGATGGTGCTTCCGATCCGTTAATTTCCAGTATAACCAGTAGGCACGTCGAGACCGCGATGGTGCTTCCGACCCGTCAATTTCCAGTATAACCAGAAATGCACGTCGAAACCGCGATGGTGCTCCCGATTCGTCAATTTCCAGTATATTTCCCGTAGGAATACAAGACTGAAAACCGCAGTATTTGGTATTCACCAGGAACCCGAGTTTGTGTGCTTTCGTTAAACAAATCCAGGGCGAGCATTTCGCCCAAGTGCCTACAAGAAAGCTCGTTTCCTCCAGAATGTTTTAACGAAGCATAGGCACCACCTGAAGTTACGCCGACGTCGCAACACCTACATTCCTCAGTAGCGTAGTTGTGCACGTGTACATGAACGTTGACAAGATGGCGGACTGATACCGCAGCTTCGTGTCATCTTGTAACGTGAATTTATCCTAGCCAGTTCAACGAATCCCGAACGCTACATTCGCCTAAGGGCATACAAGAAAGTACGTTCGCTCTAGGGAAGGTAATTCACTTGCCCTAGTCCTGAAGTTCTTAGAATGCAAGTTGAAACCGCAACTTCTGCATTTATCTAGTAGGAATCTCAGAGTTTTGTGTGTGTAATAAAACGCACCCTGCAAAATGGCATTCAAGCCATTGCCAGAAATTTTAGAAATTTCCAAAGTTCATGTCCGGACTTAATTTTTTTAAACTACCCTTCGCACCTGCCCGAATCTGGATCCTAGAATATTCTTTCCCTGGGTCCAGATGTGAAAAAGGTCCGTCAACAACGACCATTTTTACCTGTAATCCCATAGAAGGGGTGATAACAGGGTTGGGCCTATATAAGGGCTTATCTTCAAACCCTATGTCACTATCCGAGTTACTTTCAAACTAATCGAAGATGCCTCCGGTCCGAAATAAAATCGATGTGCGACCGTGGCCCTTCAAAATTAGGAGGCGACGTAAAGGGCAGAAAAGGATCCGTCCGTGGACCCCGCATCTCTATAACCGCCCAGCATCCCCGACGACTACCCGCTGGTCGCCTTTGCCCCAGTGGAGCCCGGTGCCGGCCATGTTGTCTCCGTTACCAGATACACCAGAGAAGAAAGGCAACATGCAGCCGAATTCCGCTACCGTGGATGACACCGATCAGATGGAGCGTTTGTTTGGAACATCCCCATCCATGCTGCAAGCAACGCCCGCTCGTCAAACTACCCCGAATATGGAGTTCGACGTCGAGCCCTTGTGGCCCTATACTCCTCCAGGACTCCCAGCGACGCCAGACACTCCCTCTCCCCTCATGAGAGCCATCCTGGCTGAATGCGGCCCTTGGTGGGAGTTACTAGGCATTCCGCCTGAACTTAATCCAGAAGCCCCCACTCAACTACCCGTGAACGAGGATTTGGTTCCCCTCGCTGAAGGCGACGCCCTCGCCTCAGTCCTGGAAGAGTTGCAGCAACTCCAGCTCCCAGAACCAGATTTGTCACCCGAAGTGCTTCCCGAGATTCTTTTCCGACCACCGATCGAAACGGAAGCCCGACAACCGACCTCACGCAAAACCAGACGGAGGGAGAAGAAACGCCGTTTCCGCGTGAAATTGCCTTCCGGAGAATTTTTGCGAGTTTCCCGAGACACAGCCCGTCAAATGGGATTGCTGCCGCCGCAGAAGTAAAATTAAACAGCAAGTATAAAAAAAATTTTTATTATCTTGCCTTGCCCCCTTTTCCTCCTACGCCACTGCAATACTTGATGACCAGGGATGCTGATACCGCAGTTTCCAAAACGTCGATCCGCCGACGCATCAAGGATTTGTGGACGTGCAGATGGAGAACCCATGGAGAAGAGCCCCATGAAACTCCCGTTTCCTCCGAAGGGACCGGCATGTGTAACGTTTCGCCCTGAGATTAATTCTTAGGGATGCTCAAAAAGCATTTGAATTAAATTCAGCGCGCTTTTTAAACGTTTCGGATCCAACCGAAGATAAGCCGATCGACATCCGATGCCGCAAGTTACGTTAAGGCGACGCGCAAGCGAATCTCCCCTCCTACTCTAATCGCCACCGGAAGCAGCAGATAAGGGACCCCGATACTATATATACGAAGACCGCCCAACTGCAGCTCTCTCTGACTGATCTTCATCCGATAAGAAGATACCTGACCTGATCCGCTATCTAATCTGGCTACATTTCCTACCGCCATCTTGTCGTTACGAACTGTTTGCAAGATTAAGATAGTTCACACCCGTTGTAAATAACCTGTATTGAACGCTATTCTATCATGTCGGTAAATTCTGGTTAGTAGTGTAGCGTTCGAATCCGAAATATTGCAAGCTCCAGCACATGCTGTTGAGATCTTGGAATATTTTACATTCCTCATATCCAGACGCTCCCGTATTCCTATCGACCGCGAAATCCTATTTATCCGCAGTGCACGAAGGGCCCGCAAATTGTCCGATTTCCGCGGAGACTAATTTTGTGTGATTCACAGCATTTCACTGCACCGGAGGCCACCGTCCGATCCGCAAGACCTGAAGCTAGCATCCCCTGTCCGCAGATCGCAAACGAACGTAAACAAAGTCGAAGCAACGACCTGGAGCGACAACACGCTATCGCGTCAGCCGGACTGTCCGATAAACGCTCCGTTCTACCTGCGAGAGGTCAAGAACTATCTACGCACCTGGGAAGCGCGTGCTACTGATTTGCGCGCTGGATCCACCTAGAGGAGACACTAACTTCCAGGAAGGCCTCGCACAGTAAACTCTAAACACACGAACGATCTCCAGGTAAAATTTGCCATATATTTTAACTCGTAAAACTCGCAGAAGAACGGCGCCTGCAAGCAATATCCCAGGAACTTCGGCATCGGCCGGTTGCGAGCGGAAAATTTCTCGCGGATCGGCGCGGAAGGGAACACTCGCCGCCCGCCCGAGGAAGGACATCTCCAAGCCTCGTGACCTCCTCCGCAGAGGCGCTTTGTGGGCTGCCTACACCGCCAACCGAATTTCAACGTGCAATTGACAATTTTTATAATTTCCGTATTGTATGATATACAGTTCAGTTCGTATTTTTGTATATTACATTTAGAGACATTATATTGATTTATTACTAACTTATCGTTGTTGTTGTATTTATTTATACTCGAGTGCACCGAACCCTCTTCGACAGTGAGTTATCCCGCGGCAAAATTTTAATATACCCTTATGAGAAGGGTGGAATATTACAATCTTAATCAGCTAATACTCTCTCTCTGTCTAACGGACAACTCTTCAAGTTTCCTCATAAATCCTTCATATCACATTCCCTTCCAGGTCTAGAACCGCTTTACCAAGCAATATTATTATCTTTACAATATTTTCGTACGAAGATTCATTGCGTTTTTCGTCAGTCCAAATCCATATTTTCCTGACTCACAGAGGTTTTTCGGCCATCTCCTATGTCTAAAGATTATAGCTTTTCCACATTTTGTATTTTGCTGGAGTGAACTTGGGAATGTCGTATATTTCAGAAATATCTCGAAGAAAGTAGCCCTATCGTATTTCTTTTGCAATACTAGTCTTAAAATATTTACATTGTATAACCCTTGAGGCAACCCTTGGTAAATTAATCAAATCGTCTCTAAAATTCGTATTAATTATGTGCATTTTTATAAAAACAAAGCGTCAACTTAAACTTCAAGTTCAAAAGCAGTAACTTTTTCGCACCGCCAACGCGGTAAATTTGATTTTTTATAAGCAAATACCTCTATTACCTCGTCCACAATTCCCCTCTTCTCCCCTATCAGAAATATTCGGTTTGGTATTTCATATGTAATAAGGGGAAACAATATGCTAATTTATAACCTGCTTTTCTGCAAGCGCATACAGATTCACATTCTTCGGTACAATTGCAGGAAAAAGTTACGAATAATAAGTTTGGAGGTGGTATGGCTTCAGCGTTGTCAGAGAAATTATGCTGTCGTCCGTTAAATTCCATCTCCATGTCTCTGGCGCTTTTTTATATATGTATATTTTTTTCATATTTGGATTTGCTGATATACTCGGTAATTGTGCTGTCTCTCTGCTTATTCAGTATTATGCAAAGACGAAAAATTTCTTTTATTTTTCATGGCGCATTATTTAATAAGAGTTTGCATATAGCGTTTAAATATTAATATCAATAATAAGTATGATAGCAGCATCCTAAACTGTTTCCACTATGTTACGTTCAGTTGACTTAATTTATTAACGTTGCCCTAATGATTTGCCTCACCTGAGTGTTCCTTAGTTAAAGTTGCTCAATTGCTATGCAAATTTCTAGGATATAGGTGATTTTAACTGCCACAGGTTATCGTTGGAAGTTTGTTACAGGTATATGTTAGGTTTAGGGCTTTTTTCGCTTATGTGACGAGTAATGTGATGTCTCCTCATTTTATCTAGCTCCTTCTGAAAGAATTACGTAGGTTAATAAGCTCGGACAGCACTGCATTTACCTGAAAAATCGAGTGCTTAGTTTGACATGTTGAAGGTTGCATTTGAACGCTCTAGGCGGTATTTGTGTCCCGTAATAATTATACTGCTTCATTCCCAGTAATGCATGGTAGGACGTATTCAGTGGATTTTGCTCGTGACATCTCGTAATGTCTTAGTTGATATTAATAAGACGCGTTTTGTTTAGTTTTGACGTATTGTCTGGTCTACTTCGTGAAGCTATAAGTTTGGTTTCATTGAGATTTACGTTCAGGTATTTCAGTGTCATTTAGTCACACCGTGGTGGTAGAATTGCATATTAGCCTATTTCGTTTTGGTGTCCCAATGAACAACTATTTAAATGTCTTTTGATAAGTCTGTATGGCCTGATTATGCTACATAGTACCGGAGAGGGAACGATGAGCCGATTTACGTCTGAAGTCAGTAGTTTTTAGGCATCCCTCGCCTGTACGCCAAGGGCGTCTTTTTGTTATAGGGTTTTTGTAGAATATTTGGATTTTTCTATGGAAGGCTTTTCTTTTCTTTTTAGAAGAATTTTCGATCTCATTATAAACTTTGGTAGCTGAAATTTCCAGTTTATGTAATTGGTGGCGACTACGGCTCAGCTTTGACGTTGCTTTTGTAGTGTGCACAACTTGTTACGTTAGTACGTATTTAGTAACTATTAGTTAAATAGAAGTGATATTTTGCACATATTCTTGAAAAAATAGGTATAGATAACAAAATAGATTGAGGTATACATATTGAGGTTTTGTATAAGAAATTAAATAGTTCGTTTTATGCAGAAGCGATGTGAACATCGATTAACTCCTACAAGTGCATTATGCTTTAGTGCAATCTGTCATTTGTTATATTATAATGGCTTGGAGCAACTGTTAATACTTCCGTCCCTCATTATTTATGAACGTTGTATGTATGTAAAGAGCCATTTTAACAGTTTTATTCAAGTTTCATGTAATCGCTTTTTTCTGACTAGAGATGTGGACCTTATTATAGTTGCATTAAAATATGTAACTGTTAACCTAGGAATGTAAGAACTTAAGTTAATTTGGTTAAACTAAAAAAGTTGCTGCGTAGCTATATTTAGTGGCAAAATGTTTTATTATAAAGTATGTAATGTTATGACTATGCCAAATCTAAATTGTCTGTGATATTTGTTTTATATTGACTTGTCTGATACTATGAAAGTCAGTGGATTAATAAATTTATTGGTATTATTATTATGCATATTTGAGACCCAACAGATACAGAGTGAACATCGTAAAAGGGTCAGAAATATGCAGCGATCGCTGCGAACTGCACTCGCGAGGGAAGTTCCGTATAAAGGCCTTAACAATTTTTTTCTATTTATTAGGACATTATTATTTCCTACGCATATACTAAAAAATCTGCTTAATGTCAATTATTTCTGTGTGTTGGTTTAATTTGACTGACATACAACAAAGCAACCACCAAACTAACCCAGAACTGATAAATAAACGTCTGTCTGGCATCTCTCCCCAAAGCAGCGACCTGCTTTGGCCTTTTAACACCCATCCAACATGTGGCCGCGGTATGTTCTTTTAGCAACTTAAAAATAAGCCGCCTGTAAACATGCAGCGTCCTCAGGCGCGGGAAATTCGAGTGCAACCATCGATCTGAGCCGCACGTGAGCGGCCACGCATTTTAATTGCAAAACGTAGGTGCAGCCACTTGTAGTTTAATGATCGAGGGTATTCAACTTGAGCATTTCCGTATCCTACGTTTGTTTGCTATTCTCCGCGCCGTCATAGGCACACCGTGTGAAACGATGTGGCATCCGGTGCATTCTAATTTAGCGATTTTCACGCTGCACTGCTATTGATTGCCTCGGGGCTCACTAGGAAGTCCCATTGTCTGTTCTTTGGCAAGTGAAACCACCGTGCGTGTAGAGCATGTGTGGGTTAGATGGTTAGGGACACAGATGCACATGTTTGCTGCTTTGATGACAATGGTAGACACAAAGCTAGAGAAAAGGGGGGAATATAAAACCGTTTGTGTTAATTTTGCTTTATTTACGTATATGTAGGGTTCAAAAAAACAACGAAAGATCAACTTAAACGAGACTGCACTTTTTAGCAGTCAAATCACCACCAAATTCTTCATCTTCTTCCTGTTCTTTCGCAACGTCACCATTATAACAAATGCTACAAATTAAAGGGGTTATGATTCAATAAAACACTAACCTACTAATACTCCTGATACTACATAGAAAACAGTGCCATCCCGGAGCGCTATCTCCCCCAATCCACGTTGCGTGGCTGAAGAGCCAGAAATCTCCAATTTAGGTTAAGGTCGTATCGAGCAAGATGTTTGCGAAGATTACAAATCAGCCAGACGAAAGGCTTCTCTGTTGGTTTTCCGGAACTCGGCGAGGGGTAACTGAGTTGGGGAGGAAATTTGCGGGAGTGCAAGTCGGCATGACTGAACGGCATTAAAAGGGTGTTGGCATAATAACTCCGGTCTACTTTTGCAGGAGAGCCATATCGATCTCCGGAAATAAGCGTAGCAGACAAAAGTTCGTTGAGCAGCTTTTACCGCATTTGAGATTTACTCATGGGTAGTTTGTATGAAACTAATTTATGTGCAGTGTTGGGCAGTATTTATATATACAGGGCGATTCATAAGTGTGGTGTATACTGATCTGAGTAGAAGCACATTGCACTAAAATTAATTGCGTATGGCAAAAAAATCGCATTAAGGTGTGGTGCAAACTTTTGACAACCACTGACTAAATTAGATGAGAGTACATTCACCTAATGCATCAAATGTGATCGCAATACCCAAGCAACTGTTTTTTTTTTTGCTTCTGCATTTTATCCAAATTTGTCTTATCACAATCACCTGTGCGAACTGAGGTTGATAGAAATCCATTCCAGTGATCATCAATCAGTTTAAGTAATTACATGTTTTAATTTTTTGTGGGATTATTATTAATTTTTGCCGTATAATTTGTTATGCAACGTTCTTCTGTTTGATGTCCTCTAACAATTATCCTTAAATTAAGTGCCCGTACTTATGAATAGATGATGAGAATCACTCAGCATTTCAATGCAGGATTCGTAAAATTATTCGAATACTTTAGCACAGAAGGATTCGTGATCCGGATTCGTAACGAAAATAAAAAAGGATTCGTATTCGAATACTCACTTACTAAAGTGAGGTTATTACGTCATCGTTGGCAACAAAAAACATAAGAACATGTTGTGATAATGTCAGTAAATACAAAAAGTTCGCAAATAACATGAGTGATAACGCAAGTGACGTTGTGTATGTACCCATGATTTTGGGTGGTGAGAGCGCAGTGTCAGATCGGGGTGCCCATTCTGGGATTATGTAAATTCTGGGAGATGTACATCCACTGTAAATTTTGTAAAAATTTAAAGGCATATACGTGTTGCTTTCTTATTAAAGTATTAAAACACTCGAATCTGATTTTATAGGCAATAGAAACACCTTAACATTTTTGTGTGGCAATGAAATTAAAATATTTATTTGTAAAATTTATTTGGCAACTGGCAACATAGCAACAAAGGGTAACAAATTCGATATAGACGAGGATATAGATAAATTTCAGGATTTAAATTATTCAGACATTTCATCCAATGTACTCAAAGCCCGAACTGCATCCAACCAGATTATAAAAGAATAAATCAAATTATGGTTAGTTGAAACTGTAACAGTGTAGTAAAATTTACATTTTATTAGTACTAGTCAGTAGTGGCTCGCTATAAGGAGCCAAGGAGCCATAGCTCTACCTCCCAGAACAAACCAGTTATTCAATAATATTTTATTCTAAAAGAAACATTTTTTTGGTACCTATTTTTCATCATTATTTTCATTTTCAAGCTTAAAAGAGCACGAGTAATATTTATTTTATGAATTTGAACTGTACGATAAGCGCTGCTTGCGTTCACGAACGTATTGGCGCCAGATCGAAGCGGCTCCTCAGCTCTTCGCGCCAGTTTATGGACTGCAGCGGGTGCAGAGCGGAAAGAAGTAAGTCAAAAGATAAGGGTATTTTAAGTCTCAATAGGTGTCATCACAGCGAAGGCTCAAGCAGCTTTAACCTGATCTGACACCTGTGACAACGCCCGCGTATCAAGTTTCTGATCACAATTTCGGAACGTTCACTCACTTCGTCGAGTTCAGATGAAAAAGCGCACCGCGTCCGCAGAGTATGTATATAAATCTTGAAATAATATTTATTATTGGCCTGTAAAGTTCGGTAAATTATTTAACGGCTGCTAATTTTTGCCAGTCCATATGCGTAATATTTAAATATCGGAATCTGTATTTGTTTGCGAAGGGGTGGAAAATGCGTGTTAAGTCGGGTGGTTGGCTTTACCACCAAAGTTTTTCACGAGCCGCCGCTGGTACTAGTTTATCCCAAAATTGTGAACATGGTCCAGTTGAAAATGTAATTTTAAAAATTCAATTAGGCAATCCCATATAATGACTAAACACACTAAACTAAATTATCTACGAAATGAGACCTATTAGTACAGTAGAAAATCCTTCTTTCATCAAATTAGTAGAAGGACTTTCTGGAGAAAAGCTTGAAAATTGATTGTATGAGAAACAAAAAAAAATATATATAAAATCACTGAAAGTAGTTTTTAAGAAAACTAATTATATGTGTACGACTGCTTATGTTTGGAGTAGTACATAATAATAAAAGTCATTTAGGCATGACCGCGCCTTTTATTGAGAATGATAATTATTTATGCAAAATTGCAGAAATTATTAGCCTCTCCGTCGGGATGTTAAACTTAAATAAGACGTCTCGTACGCCTTAATATTTTAATAATCATTTGCCCTGTTTGTTCACCTAGCTAGCTCAGTATACATAAAGATCCTACGTTAACTCAGTTCGCGTTAATATCTGCTGCACCGACGCACACTTGACTATACGAATTACAAAGTTTACACTAACAGTAAAAAGCATGCAACTGCAATCTGGTTAGTGACTATAAATGTTAGCATGAATATAAACACTCAATGCGAGGGAGCCATTTTCCAGTTTTAACATTGACTATCGTTTAGATGTGATAAAATTTCAGGCACCGTTACTGACGTCAGTAATTTTTGACTTCTCGTTGAAATTGGAAGATGAGAAGGAAATAAAATTTAGTATTTATAATCAATTTACGATGTTTACTTCTCTCAGCAGGCTATGTTAGGATAACATTATTATTGGTAAGCATGCGAAATAACCAGACATGGCAAAATTGGGTTACGTTGTTTTCAATTTGTGCTTATGATTTTTGAAGGTTTGCACTGATGCCAGTTAAATTTTTGTCTCGTAAAATTTTCGGCATTTTGACATTAAAACTGCAACAATGTTAAGAAAGCAATTGTAAAAAATTCATAGTTTTTTCATGTCATAGTTTGACTTCTATAAGAATTCATGCATGCAACATGCAACCTAATAAAAACATATAACAGCGTACTAGGAGGAGGAAACATCGTTATTAATTTGAAAATATAATAGTATAAAAAGTAATAAAAATAATATTCGTTGGACGGTTATGTGAGGACTGAGGAATAATAGCTATTTAAGTAACAAGGAATGTAAGAACCTATTAACATTTGAGGTAGGCAAGTACAAGCCAAGACGAAGTCGCGGCTTGTTGCCTGCCGAAAATGTTAATAGGCGATACGTTCCGAGTAATCTTATTATATATATTTTTAGCGCTGCTTATCGAAATTTTCCTAGATTTATGAAAAAATCGTTTGGTTTATCACCTGTCACCAGGATTGGTTTTCGTGAGTCGTGTTACCTGTGAGTGTCATATGTCACATAAACACTTGCAACTTCTAAACAAAGTCTGCATCTTGCGTTGCTAATTTTATTATCCTAGGAACTTAATAATAATATTAAGTTCCGTTGTCAAGAAAAAGCAGCAAACAAATATAATCACCGACTTACACGTTTTGTTACCAAGGCTGTATCACTGACTTACATGATCAGCAGCGGGAGAAGTATCCTTTTCTTATATATTTATTTATTTATTTCAACGCGTTAGTCTAGCTGCAGTCTTACAGACTAAATTGTGGATCTGCTTTTATTTTTCGTGAAGTTTTAGGAAACATTATTCTAGAATGTATTGCGATAGTTCTGTGTTTCGGCCAATATATTTGATATTTGTATTAAAATTTGGAAACAGCCGCCTTTATTAATATATGTTTGTTCAGTAATACTACATTTGCAATAACGTTATGTTATTTTTTGATAATTAATAAATGAAGCTAACACTAGGAATCCAGAATGGGCCTAAGTTTATAATTCACTACAAATTCTAATCATTGGAAAACGACCATGCAACCACTTTGTTTTCTGGTCGTTCTCATAATATGATGGGTAGCCCAATGATACAGTAGGGTTGTGAATAAACAGCTAAACAACCTGAAAGGATAAGAAAATTAATAAAGCGTAGGTATAGCAAATATAGTACAGTATGGTCGAAAACTTCTATCCTCTAGAGCAGGGATGAGCAACCTTTTTTTACAACGAGCCAGCTACAAATTTAAAACTGTTGTGCGGGCCGCATGTAAGAAACTTATGATAATACAAACACTAAATGATGAATTCAAATTATCTGTTTATTAACAAAATAAACCTAGTATAAAAAATTACAGAAATAAAACAATAGAAATACTATTAAAAAAATTGCGAAAGATATATGTGGAAAAAGATTATTTAATGAGAAATAGGGACAATCCGGACACTGTAGGAATTTTTAAAAGTCAAAATGTAAAATATTTTAAGGGCCGCATAAGAACTGTATGGCGGGCCGAGGGTTGCTCACCCCTGCTCTAGAGGTCGGTGGTATTGTTTCGTTAAAAATCTATGTCGGCAGTCGTAGTAGTAAACGTCACATTGACATTTTATATCTGTCAGTTTAAGGTTATATCAGTATGTCATTTTAATAAATACACTCCCCGGCACGAAAAATGGAGCACTTGCATTTTTTGATTAGATTTAAAATTGTATCCCTTTGTGATGTTTTATTATTACATTTATTATTGTACATTTATTATACATTTAACATTATAACATGTATAATAAATGTATAATAATAAATGTAATAATAAAACATCACAAAGGGATACAATTTTAAATCTAATCAAAAAATGCAAGTGCTCCGTTTTTCGTGCCGGTGAGTGTACTGTACATATATTTCTGTTGAATATATAAACATTTTAACATCAAAATCAATTACAGCTATTCATAGTGATTTCCTTCATATTCCATACACAGCACCACTTTGTGTTCAGTATTAATATTCTGTCAAAGTTAAGTGATTCTGTCAAAACTGTATAGGTTATATTATTAAGTACCTTTACTCACCACTGCCAACATAAATTAAATTTAAAAAAAATCACAGTCCTCTAGCTAGAGGATAAAAGTTTTCGATCATACGGTAATAAGCACTGGGAAGAAGTGGGAAGATGCCAACGGTAGTGCCTATTAACGGAACATGTTTGGGTTGACACAGGGGAGGTAATTCAAGTCTTAATACTTACGAGAGAATTGAGGTTGTGCGTAGGTGTAATTTAGATGAAGAACATGAACATAAAGTAGATTTTTTTCTATAATAATTTTCAAGGTCAACTTTCTAGGGAATAAGTTGCATTCCTGCAGGGTCCCTAGTTTTAATAATGTCGGTACATAGATTTTTAGTTCTTTTTTTCCACTAAAAAAATTATTGTCATTTTGACAGATATGTCATAATTTAATATCGCTTGCTTCATTTTTGCATTTAAAATATTTCTTGGTTTTCTTTTTTTATCCGATTTTATTGATGATGATGATTCCATGTTAAAAAAAGAAAGTTGTCAAAAGTTCAAATTAAGAAACTTTGACATTCAAAATTGACACATAACCATAATTTTGAAAAAGTTCTACCAACACGAGGTATAAAAATTTCCTAGCGTTTTAATCACATATCTACCAACATTGTAACACTTTGACAGTTATTATAGAAAAAAAAAGTACTTTAAGTGTAGTTCTAGAATTTGGGGTCCAAAAATGGAAACATTTACATAAATGTATACATTTTCATTGTTGAAAAATGCAACGCTTAAATAATAAAAGTGATTAATAAAATCGTTTTGGACTGTAGATAGACTGTGGAAGTGAAGTTTTATAAATGTCAGATAAAGCCAAGAAGCAAAAAAATGTTAACTGGCCACGTTGCTTAGCAAACATTGTTATTTTAAGGAAACTTGAGGGAATCCACACGTTTGTGTAATGCTCCCATAAACTAATTTAAAATTATCGTATAATTTATATAATAAAACCCGATAAAATTTCAATTATAGTGATATTACAAAATAAAGGTTTTATTATTTGGCACTTACTTAACCGGGAGTGCTAGCATCTCCGGTTTTGGTGCACATAACTTGGAGGATTTGTTAGGAATGGGTCCTGCAGCTGTTTACTAACTGTCAAAGTAGCAGTGGTCTTTAAAAAGGTTAGAACAGTCATAGCTTGAAAAACCTATCAAAAATCTATCTGAAAAGCAAGATTAAAGAAAGAACGAGTATAATTAACAATAAATAATTACCTCAGAGAAAATAAAAATTGATACCCCGAAAGTGTTGTAGACATTCTCAAGTTAACTCTCAACTTCATCCACAAATGAAAAATATCTTACCCAACCCTGTTTATTTGCAAGGCTGTTATGGGAAAATAACATAATTATACATGCAAGGAGGGGTTTTACATATAAGAATAAGCTTGAAAAACTTGATATAACTTTTGTTTGTCATTTTATATAGTAACTTAAACAAAATTAAAGAAAATGAACTTAACTGCCCGATTCGGCTTGAAGGACTGCAATTAATGGAATATATTAATATTTTTACTGAGTTGTTGGGCCGTCTAGAATCTTGCACAAGACGCTGAAAGCAGGATGGCAACCCGTGGATAAATAAATAAGTCGTTAAGCACGTGAAGTTGTGCAGCAGCTGTCGCTTTCATTTCACTTTGTATAATACCATAATAAGAAAGGCTAGAAGGTCCTGCAGACATTGAATTTAATCAGCCTTTGAGCTATATGTTTTTATTTTAACCTTTTGGTCAGGATTAGAACATTGAAAACTCGCCCTTGGTGTATCCATTTCTTGTTCAAGCACTGCTGTGTTGCTATGGGGACGAGCAGGAAAGGAAGCTTTGGCGTTCAGTTTTTTCAACTAATGTGTTAATTATCTAATTTAGCGCAAATCGATATGGCAGCAGGGATAAGAAATACAGTATATTCATAGGGTATTTATTGCATCTGTTGTTACAAATTTTTTGAAATAATCCTTCTGTTTCTAACTTACGTTCCGAACTGCAGAAAGCATTCCCATTGCTGAAGTAAAATATATATTTTAGGTCGAGGTGTTCTAGCACTGAAGGTTTCCAAACCGATAATAATTAAAAATATTAATGAGAAATCAACCCATAGCCACATTCTGGCTCCCAGAAGCCCTTCTGACGCACCGCTAAGATAACTGATAAGGTGATTAATCTTTTATCCAGGTATTTCCGCCACGCCGACCCGAAAAACACGCAGTTATTGCAGCTGTGATAAGAGGATGCAAATATTTAATCAGACTGCTCGACCTCGTATTGTTACAATAACCAGCGATCAAGCTTGTTTTTGCCAGGTCTGTTGACGAAGAATACTTTGTAAGTCTCACTTTGCCTCCTCGAGTGCCGCAGGCAGAGCGTATCATGGATGTGAGAAAGTCAGTTTCGGCGCCTGCGAGCAATTTACCTGGGTGGAATGTTTGTGCCATTCGTAATATACTGTTAGATTCTTCCACACGGATGACCTTCCAAGGCAGTCTAGTCATCAAACTGCCCAAGGCTGCGGCCCGTAAAGAACACGAGGTTGCCATGGCAGGTAGACGCTACGAAGCTATGCGCAAAATTCGCCGTCCAATCTGGCAGTTTCGATTTTTCAGAGCTTAGTATAGGAATGGGGGAAGATTATAAGCGAATTTGGAATTGTATTACATCATTATGGGTATACGAACATTAATCAAGAACAATTTGCTCCATATCACTCGAAAAGATACCAGAAAGTGGAAACTGCTATTTAAATGTAATTGTTCAATATTATTTTAAAATCTCAATGTTTCATTCCTTCTTAATCAAATGTTCAGTATATACAGGGTGAGATTTTTCCATCCTGTACATAGCGATTTGAAAAAAATGATAGCATGAATAGACACTAGATTTTTGAAAATAGCCATCTTTATCAATATTTGAGAAATAAACTGTATGTGAACACTTACAAGATACTAAACAAATAAAAACGTAATAGCATATGTAGTTTAATAGTATTTTATATAACAAGCATAAAATGATGTAGGCTATAATACTCGTGGGTGAAGTTTACACACTAGCCGAAGGCGAGTATTGTAATCATCCAAGTGTAATACAGCCATTATATGCTTGTCAAATACAATATTTTATCTACAACTATGTATATAGTTGGTGACACTGTAAGTCTATGTCAAATTCAAGGTTAGCAGATTAGGTTTTGCGTCAGTCTGTGTCAAAACTGACGCAAAACTTAACCCGCTAACCTCGACGTTAATGCCATTTATTGGCAATGTAGCCCACTAATTTAAAAAAATACCCTGTGGAATATCTAGTTCTAGTGTAATATGAACCGCTTTTTGTATTTAAAGTTGGATATATAATGCACTTATTATTTGACAGTTGTAGATAAAATTGTTTTTTTTCTTTCCTATACCTTAGGAACTGATATCTTCTTTTATTGGCTTTATAGCTTTCCATATTGTTTGCTTTGTTCTGCTCATATCAAAATCTCCCCGTTGGTAACTTTTTCCGCCCACCTGTCATAGTCGAAACTAGGTGTTTTCAATTTTGCGTTATAGTTTCAAATTGCAAGGTAGCTTCACAAGCTTCATTCTTTCAAATATAGCGGTGCTGTACCTTGGAATTAAGTCACTTTAAAGGCCTGTGTGTAGAGCATGTTGCCTATTTTAATTTTGGATAATTTTTGGGTATTTTGAAATTTCAAATTAGCGCCTCGTTCCTGTTAAGCTCTTCCTTCTTGGAAATGGGCGGTCTTTCTGTTGTCATCTAAAATCGAAGACGTAGGCTGGGGACTTGAAAACGCCGTATCATCGCACGTCGTGGTAAAAAGCGGATCGAGCATTTTCTTTTTTCTGGCTGATGATTCTCGCCTTTGCCAGCAATCTTTGAGACCGATCAATGTCTAAAGGCTCTTTCCCTTGAAACTACCTTGTGTTTTTTACTTCCTTTTACAATAAAGGAAGTATTGGATTCACCCCAAAAATTCGAAATTGAGTTTTCAACAGATCTTCACGTTTTAGAGTCCCCTGAACCCAAAAAACATATTTTTTTTCATTGGTCTGTGTGTCTGTCTGTCTGTCTGTGTGTCTGTCTGTGAACAGAATATCTCAAAAACGAAAAGAGGTATGGCGTTGAAACTTCATATATAAGTTTTGTGTACTATGTAGATGAGACGGCAAGCTTTTGAAGAAAATCGCATAACCGGAAGTAGGTGTTTACTCTTGTGATTTTTCAGTTTTTTTCGATTTTTTCAAAAACGGCTCTAACGATTTTTTTTAAGCTTTATATTTTTATTACATTTTTAATGTGTATTAATGTGAGATAGGTGATTTTCCAGTTGAATACTTCTAAAGTGGGTTTCTTTTGTTTTTTTTCTATTTTTTTTTATTAACTCCTATTTTAAATAAAACACCCGGTATATTATTACATTTTCGAATTCACCTTAAAATTCTAGAGAAAATTTGTCTCTTCAACTAACGCTCTATTTTGTACCGTTTTTGTAGAATTTGTAATTTTTGAAAATTTTTGACAAATTTTTAAAAAGTAAAAATGAAATTTTTGACTAATTATAAGATCACTGTAAAAGGAAGTTGTGTGAGTGTAGCACACCAGATTTTTTAGATTAGGGTTGTATGAGAAAGAATTAACGGTAAGTGGTATTAATTCGATCTGCTGGTTAGTCTGAATTTATCGTTGTCGCAAGACGTCAACTAGCGCATATTTTCTCTAGTTTATTAGCTATTGGAACCATTTATCTAATCCGACTCACGACCGTAATCGCCGAGAATTTTGAATTAGTCTAGGATGTGAGTCTATTCCAAGTGGGGACGGGTCATCTTTCTGTCGCAATCCCAAGGCTTCCTGTCGTTCTTCACTGCCTTAACTATGATCGTTGTATGAAAAACGTTGCAATCCGTGCTCCATGTCTTTGTATTATTTCTTCTTGTCTTTTTACCATAATTGTATTACTTGCTTATGTGCTATTCCTACCAACATTTCTATTTGGAGATTCTATCTGTATGCTGCTAAACCAAAGCATCCTATTCCTTCTTCACTGCTCTATGCATATAACTTTAATAGTTTATCCTTTTTCCATATCTGCGAATCTCTTCTTCTCCTTCCCCTATAATTGTCAAATTGCTTGCGCATTCTGTAATATCAAAATTTCCATTTAAGGAATTGATCTTTTCAACAGATTCCAACATTTTTCTGCCGCAAAATCAAGGTTTCCTATTTCATTATTGTAATTTATGTTTGGCAAACATTGAGATTCGTGCTCTATACATGTTTTAAATACTGGCTCCCCTTTTTTTATTTACGGATTACTTCAATTCCTCTTACTGTAATAAATTGTTATATTGCTTATCTATCCTCTGATCCTATCAAAATCTCTCTGTGCCAGTTCTATCTGTCCAAGAAATTCTAGTAGTCTACTAAACCAAAGCTTTTTATTCCATTTTCACTGCTCCATACATGCATTTTTATAGTTGTCTCCTCTTTCATATCTACGCATCTCTTCTTCTCTTGCTTTCGCTATAATTTTCTATATTGCTTGCACATCATCTGCTATCAAAATCTTTTTTTGGTGAATTGGTTTTTCTATCAGACTCCAGCATTTTTCTGTTGCAAAGTTAAGATTGTTCCTCTGGTTCTATCAAAACTTCTGTTTGGTGATTCAATCTGTACAACTGAGTCAGTTTATTTGTTGCCAAATCGTAGATTCCTATTCCTTCTAATAGTTGTTTTTTTTCCATATCTGGGAATCTCTGTTACTCTTCCTTTCTCTATAATTTTCTATATTACTTGTGGATCTCCATTTGGCTAATTAATCTGTCCAACAGATTTCAGCATTTTCTGCCGCAAAACCAATGCTTCATATTTGTACTTCAGTTTCTTCCTCGTGATTCATGTTTGGCAAAAGTTGAGATTCGTGCTCTATGCATGCTTTAAATTTAGATCTCTTCAATTCTTCTTCTTACTGTAATTATTGTTTTATATTGTTTGTGCATCATCTGGCCCTATAAAAATCTCTCTTTTAAGTTTTTATTCGTCCAGTAGATTTTAGATGTTCTATTCCTGCTTCACTACTCCATACATATATTTTTAATAATTGTTTCTTTTTCCGTATCTGCGAATCTCTTATTCTCTTGCTTTTGCTGTAATTTTCTATATTGTTTACGCATCTTCTACTGTCAAAATCTATTTAATGAATTGATCTGTCCATTTCCATTCTCATGATTCATGTTTGTCAAACATGGAGATTCATACTCTATACATGTTTTTAATTCTCTCCAATTTTTCGTACTTTAATTCTTATATTGCTTATGTATCCTTTGGTCCTATAAAAATCACTTTTTGGTGATTTCATCTGTGTAGCAGATTTAGCTGCTAAATTAAAGCTCCCAATTTCTTCTTCACTGTTTTATACACATATTTTTAACAGTTATCTCCTTTGCCATAGCTGCCAATCTCTTCTTCTCCTCCTTTCGCTATAGTTTTCTATATTACTTGCCCCTATACTATTATCAACATTTCCATTTGGTGAATTCATTTCGTTTCTCATGATCCATGTTTAGCAAACGTCGAGATTCGTGCTCTATACATGTTTTAAGTAGTTGCTCCCTTTTCTTTATCTCCGATCTCTTACATTCTTCTTGCTGTAATTGTTATATTGCTTGTGTATCTTCTGGTCATATAAAACCTTTATTTGGTAATTCTATTTGCCCAGCGGATGCTAGTTTTTTTGCTACCAAACCACTGCTCATACATATATTTTTAATGATCTTTCTATTTTCCATATCTGCTAATTTCTTCTTCCCTGATTTTCCCCGCCATTTTCTATATTGCTTGCACATTTGCTATTGAAATCTCAATTTAGTGAATTGATCCATCCAATGGATTCCAGTATTTTTTGCCGCAAAATCAATACTTCCTTCATTTTCCTTTTCATGATTCATGTTTAGCAGACGGTGACATGCTCTATACATGCTTTACATTTTGATGTCTTTAATTCTTCTTACTGTAATTATTGTTTTATAGTGCTTGTGCATCCTCTGATGTTTTAAACATCTTTCTTTGGCGATTCTATCGGTCCAGCAGATTCTAGCTTTTTTTCTTGCTAAACCAAGCTTTCCAATTTCTTCCTCACTGGACCATACATATCCACAAATCTCTTCTCTTCCTATCGCTATAATTTTCTATATTGCTTGAGCATCTTCCATGAAAATCTCTCTTTAGCGATTCTATCTCTCCAGCAGATTCTAGCTTTCTTTACTGCTAAGCCAAACCTTCGTATTCCTTTTTCACTGCTCCCAACATATCTGCGAATCTCTATTTCTCTTCATTTCGCTATAATTTTCTGTACTGCTTGCACATCTTCTATGAAAATCTCTCTTTAATGGTACTAGCTCTCCAGCAGATTCTAGCTTTCTTTACTGCTTAACCAAAGCTGTTTATTTTTTTTTCACTGGTCTCTAAATATCTGCGAATATCTTCTTATCTTCCTTTCGCTATAATCTTCTATACTGTTTACACATCTATGAAAATCTCTCTTTAATGGTACTAGCTCTCCAACAGATTCTAGCTTTCTCTACTGTTAAACCAAAGCTTCATATTCCTTTTTCACTTTCTGCATATCTGCGAATATCTTCTTCTCTTCCTTTTGCTATGATTTTCTATACTGCTTGCACATCTTTTATGAAAATCTCTCTTTAGTGATTGTCTCTCCTGCAGATTCTAGCTCTCTTTACTGCCAAACCAAAGCTGGCTATTCCTTTTTCGCTGCTCCCTACATATCTGCGAATATATTCTCTTCTTTTCGCTATAATTTTTTATATTGCTGGCACATCTTTGAAAATCACTATTTAGTGATTCTATCTCTCCATTAGATTCTAGCTTTCTCCACTGCTAAACCAAAGTTTCATATTACTTTTTAATTGCTCCATATATATCTACAAATCTCTTCTTCTTTTCCTTTCGCTATAATTTTCTATGTTGCTTGCCCATCTCCTTCTATCAAAATCTCCATTGGCGAATTGATATGTCCAGCAGATGCCATCATTTTTCTTTCGAAAAATTAAGGTTTCCTATTTGTTCTTCATTTTCCTTCCCATTATTCATGTTTGGTCAATGTTAAGATTCTTGCTTTATACATGTTTGAAACAGTGGATCCCTTTTCTTTATCTTTAATTCTTCTACTGTAATTGTTATATTGCTTGTATTCTTTTTAATAGTTGCTCCGTTTTCCGTATCTGCGAATAGTTTCTTCTCTTTCTTTCTCTATAATTTTTTGTAGTGTTTGTGAATTTTCTGCTATCAAAGTCTTCATTTGGTGAATTGGCCTGTCAAACACATTCCAGCATTATTGCCGTAAAAGCAAGGCTTTTTATTTGTTCTGCATTTTCTTTCCCATGATTCACGTTTGGTAAATGTTGGGGTTCGAACTCTATACATGTTTTATGTTAGAGTCTGTCCAATACTATACTATAATATTGCTTGTGAATCCTTTGGTCATATCAAAATCTCTCCAACAGATTTTTGCATTTTTTTGCTGCTAAATCCAGGCTTTCTGTTTAGTTTTCTGTCTTTTCCAGATCCATGTTTGCCAGCCTACCAAGTCTTCATTTTTATGCCTTTGCACATGCTTTTCTTCAGCTTATATTTTTTGTTTGTGTTTCTTCCTATTTTATTTAAAAATAAATAGCGTGTTTTTCTAGTACTTGCTTTAGTGGCTGTGTGTTTTTGCACTTTCTTAACGGCTGTTCTCTCCTTTTATTGTCTCTATAATTTTCTATAATACTTGTGTTTGTTTCTATTGAACATCTTAGTTATTCTATCTGTCCAACTGACATTTTTCTGCAGCCCAACCTATTATCTATGTATGGCAATCGCCAGAGTTTGTGCTCCATACATATGTAGTTGTTCTTTCTTCTTTTATTTACCACCATCAACAGGAGGCTTTACAGCTCTACTTTTGCACGCCCCGGCCAAATCAAGAATTAGCTTCCATTCATTTCTGTCTTGAGCTTTGGTTTTCCAATTTCACCCCGATGGTCTTTAGATCACTTTTCATGTTATCCAGGAGGTTGGTTCAGGGGCAATCAATAGCTATTCTACCTTCGTGTCTACCCAACGCAGATTGTTTGACTAATTTACATATATCGGAAAATACAACCAATTCGTCTCTGCCTTGTCCGTAGAGGACAATATGTAGTTATGCTCTAGTCTAGATAGTGTTTTATATTATCTTCTTTGTGTCTTTATCAAACTATCCACAATATCTTTGCAGCACCAATGAAGTTTAATGTTATCTCTTCTCTCTCGTTCATATGATCCTTGTTTAACCACCGCATTTCCGTTCCGTTCCGTTTATATGTTGTTACATGTTTTCTCTTCATATCTTTGGAACTTTCTTTTCTTCTTCTTTTAACAAAATCTCGTCGCTGATTATATCTATCTGATTCATGCATTTTCTGAAGCATTGCCAATGCTCTCAGTTTGCCCTTATGTGTGTGTTAGAAACCAATATTTTTCATTTTCATTGTGTGGATTTCTATATTCGCCTTTCGTCTGCTTCTATTAGTGTTTTCTCATTTGTAATTCGATACAATTCATAGCATTCTCATGAGGCATTTTGTTCTTTTTGTCTGAATCCATATTCATTGGTAATTCATTTCCTCAATTTCATGTAACCCATAATCCGCCGGAATTTATAAAATAATACATTTCGAGTCCTTGCGCAACAGTTGTGCCTAAGTACTTTCTAATGCAATTAGAAGTAACTTATACGGGTTGTCCAGAGCGCCGAATGCGGCTGCTGCCCTTTCAGCCGTGAAGCAACGATTCGGAGCGAATTTTTCTCCGGGAAAACGGCTTCGTGTCGAGTCAAATTTGCGCGCGGCGCGTCATATGCAGAATTAATGACTCCCGCTCGGCTGACTTTGTGGCCAATTTCCTTGCGAACTAATTATGCTGCATGCATTATGAGCAAACATATAGACTAGTTTTCCTCGGACCTTTCGACGATCAATCTTTTGTCCACACCGAAGAAAGCTGACAGGAAGATCGGTGCTTCCGTAATCCGGCCTGATCTGCATCGCATACTCCGGATTCTCGGTTTGATGATGTGCTCCATATCCTTCATTAAAATTAATTTTCCTACATTTGAATTTTTCCGTTTAATTCTAATTACAAATATAATTTTTAATTTGAAAAAACCGGCAGTCGTTCAGAAAACCACATTTAATTATACCAAAAAATAATTTTGGATCAGCGAGTGTTTCATATGAAGCTCGTATAAAAGTATATCAAAATATGCCTTTGGTAAGGAATCCTCACCGAGCAGGCTTATTTATCTACAAAGGGCATCTAAATTACATTCTTCTGTGACAGATATCATAAATAGCTGGATAATCATGTTACATATATTCCACATTTATATTTATCAGAAAAAAGCAATAAAAAGCCCGAGATATCCACAAAGCCAAGCTTGTTATCTTCTATAAGTCAACGAGAATACTAGACCCAACAATAAATTGCCTGCTGCGATAACGATAAACGCTTCCTTTTCCAGTTTTTCTGATAAAGTTGTATTTATAATTTACCCAATAGTAGAAGGGCAATGTCGATATCTCTTTCTGAAGGTTTTCTTATTTTGTGATACTTAAAATACGTATTTCTGTTGTGTTTTAGGATAATAATAACAAATCTATTGTTGAAGAGCATACATGCGCTAAGTAATAAGGTCGTAAAGGTAATAAGTCACGATACAGAACATTGCTCTTTAATTATTTTCTTTTATTTTATTTCCAGTTGCTAGTTTGTTCTGATTTTGTAAAATTTTGCAAATTGTGTTACCAGACTATAGTTTTTTAATGCTCATATCCATTTGCTAATATACATGGTGATTCAAATTCGAGGCTACCAATGGGGATTTCGAAACCGGTAAGAGTTAGAGGGGTGTTTTAAATTTGGCAAAGTTGCGCATTTTAGTGCTCAACAATATGCTGCCGAGAAACCAAAAAAATTTTATTTCGTTTTCGAGATTTTTGAAAAAATTCAAAATTTGTCATATTCGTTTTTATTTTTCCTGATCTTATTTACGAAGATATTCAAAAATTAACAATAGATTCTTAAGGCAACTTTTACCGTATTACAAGATGGCGGTAACGACGTTTCGTCTTTTGCCAATCATCATCAACACTGTGTTTTTTCTTACGGCCGCCATCTTAAAATTTTCTTGGTTTCTCGGCAGCATATTGTTGAGCACTACATTGGGCCACTTTGCCAAATTTAAACCACCCCTCTAACTCTTCCCGTTTTCGAAATCCCCATGGTTAGCCTCAAATTTGAATCACCCTGTATATAGAATGCGGCTTAATACAAAAGTGGCATGGGCTTGTATATTATTTGCAAGCGGTGTCCTATTTTGGTGTTTTATCTTAAGACTCAAGTGCGTCGTAATCTTTTTTGCACTCGACAAACATTTGCCCATATAAACGCAAATCTACATCTGTTGCATGTGTATTCTGTAGTATCAGCTAAAGGTGCGGTTGATTAAAAAAAAAATTAACTTTTAAGCTCCAAGGCGTGATAAAAGAGAAAGTTATTTTTTAATTGAGGCTGCCTGTTAATCAGAAAGTGTAGATGTTTTTGCCTAAAAGCCAATCTGGAATGGGCTTAAAAAGTATGAAAAATTCGCAGCCACGCCTTATCTTATGGGAGTCAGTAGGTTGGTAACCACACTTGCCCTAACAGTGACATCACGGGTTATATGCTGTGATTAATAGCATTTAAATGCGTTTAACCTTTCCTTATGGGGCAAGGCTACAAACCTGTATCTATTAGGCGAACATTTACCTAAATGCACACACCAAACCAACATCAGGTTCAATTGTAAATCTAAAGAATTATAAATACGTCACGCGGGAGGTAAATTATAACGTAATGCAGTTGTGTAACAATACAGACATGAAGGCAAACCGAATCTGCAGCTTGAAGCGCCGATGTTTGGAAAGCCCATCTCCCAAAGGTTTACCTTGTGCGATACACATCAAGGCTATGACCTATCACATAGATAGGGTGGTTTGGGTGACAAAAACGGTAATTTGGCAGGAGTCGAGGAAAACCTCCAAGGCTGACTTGGGATTTCAAGTTTAGAGCGATATGAGAATACCATCACAGTCAATATAGTTGGAATCCGACGGTACTTAATGAACGACAACGGAACCTCCAAGGGATTAAGCAGCGTAGAAGTTGTGAATATCCGACGAGCCTTCACCGCAAAATTACGTTTGGCACGTTATTACATTGCCTAAACATTCAATACGAATTCAGAACTGGTTACAAAAACGCGTTTGATCTATTTTCTTTTGCTGCAGCGAAAACAAGGAGATAACATGGTGCAAACGCTCTGTTCCAGAGTAGCCTTTCAGCCTCAGATGATATTCGGGGTGGTGTTCGGAGTAAAAACCGACGATGTCGCGCATTTGCAAGTCGCTACAAACAGAACTAACAGAACACTAACAACTTAATATAAAAGGTTTGATGTTCTAAACATGTTTTTTATGTATTTATTTGTAAAAACCAAAATTTGAGAGCTAAAATTAACGAATAATATGAATGTAATCATGCGTAATATATTTGGTTCCGCCTGCTTGATGTATATGCAAAAGTGCAGGCATGGAGGATCATCGTATATTTTTTCGTGAAACAGCGGCAATCAATCGTTTAAAATTAGCCGGAGCGTTGCCAGTTATATCCCCTGCATTCGAGAATTTATAAACAGGAAGTAAGTAAACACGGGAACTTTTATTAGTGAGTTTTTTCTGTACTTTTATGCTGTTACTCATCAATTTAGTACGAGTAAGTTACTGGCAGTTTAACATGAACTGCTTGCTATTTTGGTAGCTCATAAGTGAAATTTAATACATACGAGCACAAGTGAGGTGTGGAATTACTTTTACTTCAGTAAGATTTAGTAAAGAGGGTATACATATACATTATGTGTGATTTGAGCGAAAAGAATTAAATTTTGTGTGTCTATTACCCTCTTTACATTTTTCTAATAGGGAGACTTCAGTTGGATGGTGAACAATAAGTTAAAATTGTATATACATACTCTGAAGGGGATTCCCCGTTGCATTTCATACTGATGAGTTTCTGTTCGCACAATTCTGTGATTTTGACCATTTTTTATATTTTTGGCTTTAAGATAGTCCTGACTGTGCTATTTAGTTCCGGTATATAATTGATGGTCTTTAAATTGTGTTGCACTTAACCCAACTTTTATTGGTGGAGGCGAATTGGTAAGCGAATAACAGTCGAAATATCAGCTTAAATTTTCCCCACATTTTCTAATGGAAAATCGTTCATATTGTGGTAGAATTTTGAGTGGTTTCCGATGACTATAATAGAATTGGGTTCCATCTATTCTTAAGAACGCATGCGTCACATAGTGGAGCATACCGACACATTTTTTTTCAATATATGTCAGGATAATTTTTTTGTGACAAATGTTGGTTTAAATGCATTTTTATATAGTACCAAGTTTAATTCCTTCATCTGTTGAGCCCGCAGAAGAAAACCACACACGTGGATAGGAATTGTGGCCACCCTGTACAACTAGAAGACGCGCTCTTAAAATTAGTTTTCCAAAACGGCCAAATAAACGCCGATGGGATTTTTTGGATTCCAAGCTAGAAATACATATTCCCCGAAGTTTCTCATTCTGTCTCGGCTAATATTTCTCATGCAGGAATGAAAAACGAACAAAACCGCGCTTCTGCGAGTACGCGTCGTGCGTATTTCTGGACGCGTAGCCGCTGGGACATTCTTGGGTCTTAGCGCAGTTGTCAGTCCAATCCGATGCCCTTGACTACCCCTTCGCATAAAAACTTACCTGGTGGGACTGCGAACCTTTAACTGCCGAGATTCGATACCACGGATATCTGGAGCGCGAGAGATGAACGATTTCTACGGAGATTTATTACTTTTGGAATGGGATGGAACGTTGATGAATAGTATAGAAATTACCTGGCTGCGAAATTAAGAGTTGTATTGTTGTTATTGTCAGTTGCCACTACCTGGCTTTAATTAAAATATTTAATTAAACCGTTTGTTTCGTAATTTTAATTTTTAAGGAGTGGTAATTCATAAGCGCACAGACCAACGTTCATTTATTATTTTACAAGTAATTGTGTTATTTACAACGCTTTGAATCTGTTATATGTTGAAAAATAGTTTGTATTACTGTGCATTAGTTCTAATGCAATTTAAGGTCAGGAGGTTTTTCACTAGTGTGACTTTATACAGGAGAAAAACCATTTCAGTTTTACAATTAACAGTATTATTATGTGTTATTTATAGTATATTGGTGTCGCGCAGTAATTTCAATGCGTCTGGATACCTGCTTAAGCCTTTCAGACTTAAGGAATAACCGACTCATCGCTCAGTCTCTGTACTGTTAAATAAGTGCGTGCCTATTTAATTCTATGACAACCGCGATATTACATTATATTATAACAATATTCATTATTTGCTTTGTCGTTATCTTTAAATATACCCACAAATAAATATTAATAATAATTAGTGTTTCTCCATCATCTAATCATTTTACTCAAGCAAAATTCCAGTGGGTAGACCATAAATTAATCCAAATTAATTTCTAGCCATTTGCATATCTTAAATATGGCGTTGCAATGTTTATAGCACTCAGATTGTTTAGGAGTAATGCCACAAGAATGCCATGTTTAGTCAATCAAATGTATAAATTCTACAAAGCAGTGGCTTAAAAATGCTTCAGCTTATCGATTGTCCCAAGCTTGTGAATTCTTCTAATGTAATTTCTCCATTGCTGTCGCGTTTCCCAAGCCGAAGATTTAATTCCATTAACATACAAAAGCGACAGATCGCCGTCTGCGGCCTAATGAGAGTCGTCGACTCCATTACTTATTCAAATGCTCTCAGTTTGGGACATAATTAACTTTAACTGTTCTGCCCAGCGAAGCTGCAGCCCAAATTAATTAATTACAAAAACCGACGACGCACTGGACAACGTCTTGTCCGCGTACTTATTTTTAGCGCCCCCGAGGAGGTGCTGCAAATATCGCGAGTTCACTCTTCGGGCTATTCCAGTGCATGCGCTCCTCATTTTTGCGTTAATTTGGCATTAAGCAAAGTTCAGCCTGATTTAGCCGCAGAAGTGCAGAATAGAAAGCGGCGGTCGTGCCGATTTTTGCAAATTCCTCGCCTCAAAATATGGCGCAATTGCTGCCCAGATCTTGTCGAGAAGGAAAGTGAAAAGTGGCGTCACGATGCAGTTGGTGCATTATGAAAAATGCGGCCACATCAGCGCTCTGTGATTGCCGAAATTGGCACGTAACGAATTTAGGAACGAATTGCAATAACTTTAATTAAACGGCGGTGTACTAATGAAAAACTGCTTGAAATGTTACTAGAGTATACCAAATGTATACTAAAATATTATTTCTTTGTTTCAGGCCAAGTTCCATCGGATAGAACTCTGCACGCAGCCAGTGACTATCGAATCTTAATACAGGTAATGTGTTCCTGCATTGTAATGCAATTACAAAAAAATATATCAAAATATTTTAAGCCCTACAAGAAATAGTTTTAACACTTATCAATAAATACTCAATAAACCAAAGATAAAAACTGTTGGAGCGCTATGGCGCCAATGACTAGCTAATGATTTGATGGTTTTTACCTAAATTGCTACTAAGTATATTAGGGCTTTACTGTGACTGATTGTTTGGTAAGAACCCAACTTCTAACTTCTGTATAAACCCAGCCTCCTTCAAAGGAAAATCAATGGGCACTCCCACAAACAACCTTAAGTACCGCAATAAAATAGGCGATTGCTGTCATTATCAAACAATTTTCCTAAACTTTAATGTATGACAGACATTCACGACTTAATTATTGCCCATAATTTAGGGCTGTCGAGATTCACTGAACGCTATTGCGAAACCGAGATTGTTACTACGGAAATGCGACTTGTTACGTAATTAATTTTTGTTTTTCAAACGGCACCAATCAATAGTGTGCTGCTCCAGAGGGACTAACTTATTCAAAAAGCAAACGTGTATGGCCTGGAAAACGCATGCAATTTAATGGATCCGATATTTATAACCTTTGTAAATTATCCGAAATTGGTGCACGCCAAATGTGGGTTGGTAATTGAAAGGAGAAATGTGTAAATACAAGTTGCTGTGCAACACTTTATGATCTCGAATAATTGTAAATATATTTTGCTTAAACTTTTAAATAATTTGTTGGTAGGGGATTTACCGATGGTGATGCGCTGCCCGTTTTCAGGTCGCGTGTAAGTGATACGAGATGTCACCGTTTCGACACCTGAATTTTAAGGCAGTAACTTGATCTCTTCTGCGGCGAGTGAGTGACCATTAGTTTTAAATTTAACTAGTTATTATTACACACGTATTTTCGCAAAACAATCGATAGTTTAGTTTCCAATCTGCCATTATTGTAAAATGCAAGATTTCGAAGCACGGCAATCGCACGTTTCGCTGCAATCATGCCCGATTACGCTTGTTTGGATCACGTACTTGCAAACAGCCTGAGGAAGTTACTGTCTTTTAAATCTAAACTCGCTCATCCGCGACCAACTTGCGGCTGGAGGCTGCTATAAGGAAATCTCTGCGATGTGGCTGATTTTTTTCTGGAAATTTGAGACGAGATTGCCATCGGCGCAGTGCTTAGATCTGATAAACCGAACACGAATTTGCCATTTCGCTAGGAAATAAATGAAATTTTGAAGAATTTGCCGGTACATATAAACGCGTTTAAGGAAATTGGATGGGGTTTCAGGATGCGGTTTTAGTTTCAGCACTGAGAAGCACGTCCACCCTCAAAATGCATAAATAGTAATTGTATTAATTCAGTGAAAGTGGAATAAGTAGTAACTAAACGGACTGTTTTTTCGTGCGTGTGCTTTTGTACATATTTGCAAGCTTGTGAAACATACTAGCACTCAAAATGACTAATACGACACTAAGGCCGCCTCTCCAGAATACTGGATGCTTTTGAATAATGCAGCATACGGCTAGTTCAGTGTATCTAAGTATAAAAGAGAGGATGTATAAAATATAAAATAACTATTTTGTGGGAACAAATTGGGTTACTCTTCATATTTTGTTACAAATAGAATACTTGTTATCGCATCATTCATGCTGAAGGAAGTACAACTGTTTGCGAAAACTTGAAGAAGCAACCTGTCTTGATTTTATACGTAATACGCCCTGAACTTGATCATCTAACACAGGGCTGTCCAACATCAAGGGACCCAAGGGCCACTGTAAAAAATTTGATGGTTATGAGGGCCGCATCTTAAAATGTGTCGTATCCGACTTTGTGAGTGATTTGTAATAAATATAAAACGTGTATATTTTAATACTAATTTTTATTTATTCCAGAAGCTTAGGTTACATTACAAAGAGCATTGAAACATAAAAGAGATATACAGGGTGTTCCCTGAGGTAACCGACAAACTTACACCGTATGTTCTAAAAGTGATTCTAAACCAAAAAAACCCTATTCATTTTAAGTTAATTCCTTTCCGTTCTTGAGATACTGACAAAAGAAATAAAACATCAATTAATGTAAATTTACGTATAGAGATGTGACGTTTCACCCCCTCCCTAAGGGCGTCAAAGATTTACCCTTCGGGTTAAGCTCAAATCGGAGAAATACGTTCACTCAAATATATATTCGATTAGGTAAAACACCAGATAATTACCAAAACAAATATAATGTTTTTAGTTAGTTACAATTATTAATTAAAAATAAATCTGAGTTGTACATTATTTAAAATTAACATGTTCTTCTGGAACGGTGTCTGGTTTCGTGGGTCGAGCTGCAGCCCAATGCACCGGCGAGTGTTGCGGGTCCCTATTGGTAGTCCGCCGGTACGCACACCGATTTTTCGGGAAATGGGCCGCGTGAGTCTTTTGTTCCTGCAAACTTGACCTTCCACTCAGCAGTAATTTTAAGCTGTAATTTTCCGGTGAATTTAGCGATTTTAAGGGTTACCTGGGGCGAACGTTAGTGCTTTAATCCTGGTGCAGAGGTTGCTGGTACCTTCGGCGTCGTTCTTGGAGCGAACGCGGTGTCAACTCCTGCAGATGGAATTTATTCGCCTTGAGCCGGAAAATGATGTTGACATTCCCCCGGTAGGAAATTTGCGGGCTGCGGAATCGAACGCCTTTAAATTACCAAAAAGAGGCCCTGAATGTGCTGACGCGGCCGCAAACGTAACGCCGACGTTAAACTGTTTGGTTCAAATGTAACCGTTTATAATAGAGCCCTTTATAATACAAGCAGACGCATGTCGCACAAGTTGCATAACACTTTGCTTCACAGTACTTTCGCGTTCACATGTTGGTGGCCATGATGCAACCAAAACATAACCCTACAACGTCTAACAGTTCACTCATTGTGGGTTATATTCATTTTTGAATGAACTATTTACGGTCTTTTCTGTTTTTCAGATTTCAAAACCTTCGAGTATGACCGGTTGTTCAGCCTCGAATTAGTACTATTAAACGTATAGACAATAACCTATCTTCATTTTCTGAAAAGTAACTAATTTTTTGAATTTGCCGCTTTTGTTATGTGATTCAATATGGCTGACAAGCATGCTCGTATTATAGAGGTGCTTTAGTTTATAAAATAACGTCGTACGCAAACGCTAACGCTGCACCGTTACCGTCTGCGGCAAAGTTGGCCAAGATTCAACTTTGGCGTCAACGTCTTGCGTAGACGGATTTACTCGACCAATCACAAGGAGAGAAATTTTGCGCGGGATTATTTGACCTGCTGCGCAAAGATCAGAGCAGAGAGGTCCTCATTATTAAAAGCATGTTGTTGGATTTGGATGTGTTTGTTGCCGGAGTTTTTTAGTATTATTTATAAAGGGAAGATTCGATCAGATATTCGTCTCTTTATAAGCTTCGGATCCAGTTGTTTATACAAATTATTGAACACTTTTACACTCATCCTTGTATATTTAAAAAATTGATCATGGCCCTTTTCTTTCATTGGAAGGATTGTAGCTTGATAAAAACCGTCCGTATAGCGTGTTGTGTATATGGGTCGAGTTTTCCATCGTCTCGCCCTACTTGTAGTTGTTCCAACAAAATGGGTTGCACCTAGTATAAGCACACTTGCTGCAGCTAATAGGTAGTTTGCCTCTTGATTGTCCATTCTCATATAATAAATAAAAATGTTGGGTTAGGGCTGCCGATGATGGTGGCACGTGTGTCGCTTGTCACTTTTATAAATCGAGCTTTAACTTTTGAATGCGCCTGGGTACGTTAAACTATACGGCAATTTATAAAATAGCTCGCCATAGACAACGTCGGCGTTACGTCTGCGGCCGCGTTAGCGGTAGCGTCAAACGGGCGGGCGTCAATTTATAAATCGGGCTTAAGCCCTGCAAGACAGTACAGCGTATTAAGACAGGGTTAAAGCCTCAGGAATTCGATTTTCCAAAAAAGTTCAACAATCAAGGTAAAATTGAATTCTAGCGGTCTTGCTCTAGCGGAAAATTTGAAGTTCTCGGGCTGACAGTACAACACGTCATCTCTCCCTTGTAGCCTGGTCTGGTAAGGGTTGGAGGCCTATTCCGTTAGACAGTTTAGCGTGTCAGACCGGAGAGCCCAGGTAGAAAAGGAGAAGACAGGATCAGGACTGGTGGACTAAAGGGGGAATTCGATCCGCGGGCCGCAAAAATATTCTGGCGGGCCGCATGCGGCGCGGGGGCCACGTGTTGGACAGCCCTGATCTAACATATGCCAATATATTTTAGAGGAAATGAAACAAATCAAAGTTTTAGTTTTCTTAATTTGATCATTGAACTTAAAACTATCAATTTACCAACCTATGCTGTTGATAGTGTTAACGTAGAAATTATTAACATAGTCTTGCCAGACTGTATTGATATACCCTGTACACAATTTCGTTTCCAATAGGAGCATTGTACTTCATCAGCTTTGTTATAGAAGTTGTCAATGGCGTAGTTACTGCTTTCAAATAAACATCTACAACGAGTATTCAGCGGCGAATATACAGGGTATCCCAGAAATAAGTACATTAAATTTAACCAGTAACAAAACTCGCCGAGAGCTGCAATATTTCTTAGTAACTTTTTTTTGAAAACTCATTTTTTTAATTTGTATTTATTTTTTTATTAAACGAATTAATTACAATAAATGTTCGAAGTGGCCTCCGTTGTTGTCAATACAACACTGAATACATCGACGAAATGATTCCCCCACTGTCTCTAACATCTGTCTGTTGTTGCGTTGTATGTAGTTGCATTTTCCACCCGTTGCCGCAAAACTTCGATCCTGTCAATTGGAGCCGAGTACACCAAGTCCTTCATGTATCCCCACAAAAAGAAGTCGCACGGATTTAAGTCTGGCGATCTGGCCGGCCACTCGACAGGGCCGTTCCGTCCTATCCATCGTTCAGGAAAATTGTTGTTTAGTCAATTTCGTGTAATAAGTGCGTTGCGACAAGGCGCACCATCATGGAGATACCACATAAGTCCTCCATTTATAATTCCGGCCCAAACAGTTAGCGAAAATCGGTGCTGAAAATTGTGTTCTCTAATAACATGAGGATTTTCGTCTGCCCAGATATGTGTGTCGTGCGTATTAAAACCACCTTCTCTAGTAAATCCAGCCTCATCAGTTGACAACACAATTGATATAATGTTGATGCTGATTGATCTGTGCGAGGACCCATTCGCAAAAATGACGTCTGCGAGGTAGATCTTCGGGTAGCAAACACTGAACTTTTTGTACATGGTACGAATGCAACAGCTGTTCTTTTAATATCCTCCAAATTGTTGATTTTGACACATTATGTTGTAATGTTCGAGTACTAGGTCCTGGCCGAGCCTCGACGCTCCAAAACAGCAACTTCAACATTTGCAATGCGATCCGGACGTACTCTACCACCATCGTGTGCTTCACGCTTGAAGGATCCATGATCGCGAAGATGCTGTACAACAGATACAAATGAGCGAACATTGGGAATTTCACGATTTTGAAAGCCCTCCATGTAAATTCGCCGTGCTAGGGCTGCGTTCCCCTGAGCTTCACCGTAAGTCAGCACAATGTCTGTGTATTCGCTATTCGTAAAGGGAGGCATTTTGACAGATTTTAACAACTTTCAAATACGATTTATTAGTTGTTGTCAAAATACATTTGAAATAGTTAAGTGAACTGACATTTCCCATAAACAATTGTTTCTTACTGTTGCCACATGACTAAATAATTTAATTATTAAGAAAATACACAAACGACTCGTTATTTTATGGGGGTGGTAAAAAGGCTAAATAAATATGAGATTTAAAAAAAAAGCTACTAAGAAATATTGCAGCTCTCGACGAGTTTTGTTACTGGTTAAATTTAATGTACTTATTTCTGGGACACCCTGTATATCTAATGACACTTAAATACCAATTATTCCTTAAATCTGTTTGCTTGATTGATGAATACTTTATTGCAAATACAAAGATAAAGATAGCTGCAAACTATCACACTTCAATATTATAGAAATCAATGTCGAGTGATTAAGGTCGTATGTACGTACACTGCTCCTATAACTAAAAATTGTTCGAATAAATAATTGCAAAGCATGTAACGAAATATTCAGTAAACTTTCAAATATTACCCTGTATACAATCTCGCTTTCAATGGGAGCATAGTACTTCATCAGCTCTGGTAAAAGTTGTCAATGACGTTACGACTTTCAAGGAATCATCTACAACGTTAGTATTCAGCGGAGAATTTATATCTAATACCGTCCGACGACCAATTATTCAACAAATCTATTTGGTTGAATTTAGACTACACTACTGCAATACAAAAATTAAAAACACCCTTGTTTACAAACTATCACACTTTTATTACCGAAATCAGTCGTATGTCTACTTATACTGCGCATATCTCTAAAAAACATTTAATGATATTATTTATTGCAAAGCATGAAACGAAATATTTGGAGAGCTTTCAGACGTTCTCTCGATCATCTCGCTTTCAATAGGAGCATGAGCTTCATCATCATCTCTGTTAAGAGTAGTCAATGACTTTCAAGAAATCATCCTCTACAACATTAGTAGCCCGAAGACCAGTCATTCCTTAAAATTTATTTGGTTGATTGCTTTATTCCAATAAAAATATACAAACACTTTCAAGAAATTATTTACAACGTTAGTATTCAGCGGCGAATTTTTATCTAAGGACGCCCGAAGCCCAATTATTTGGTAAATAATAATAATCAATTTTTTAAGTTATTATTATCGATTTGATTGATTGTAGACCACTTTATTTCAAATAGAAAGGCAAAAACCATCTTTGTTTATAAATTAAAAATATTCAGTAAATTGATAAAAGATTTAAAAATTTGAAAATTGTTAATGGAGATAATTATATCAATTCAAAATGAGATAAGCTTGATTTTCTTATATACAGGGTGATTTTAAAATGTTTCGCCAAACTTCGGGGTATTGTTCTACACACCAAGGCAAGTAAAAAAGTCCATATAAACATGTGTCCGAAAATCGCGCGTTTCCGAGTTACGAGCAATTTCTGAACTTGTGAAGTAGTCCAGTCAATTGGTGCTCAAAAAGGGCGAATAGGGGAGAGTTTTGGTGGAGTTCTGATATTTGGTTCCTATATGTTTTTTGGGTCGCTGTGCACGAATATCAGGTTTTTCAATAAAATTTTAGACCGGAAACACGTTTTTTTAAGCAAAAACCTTGTAAAAAACCGATTTTTTTTAGTTTTTCTAAAAGTACCCAAAAGATATCTATCATTTATAACTATTGAACCTATATGAAATAAAAGAGGACACAGTTTCCTACACTTTATGTATGTGAGGTTTTTTTTCTCCGATCAATCATTCAGCCGCGAGAGCGCCGCAAAATTATAGTCCAGTCAAATGGTAGAAAATAGGGGAAAGTTTTGGAGTTCTTATATTTGGTTCCTATATGTTTTTTAGGTCGCTGTACGCGAGTATCGGGTTTGCCAACATTTCAATTATGAAGATTCATTTCATATACCATTGTTGATTTACGAAAAATGTATAGTTTTCGAGTTACTTTGAAATAAACTGTCATAATTCCCTTTTAACACCTAACTTCGCGGCGCTCTCGCGGCTGAACGATTGATCGGAGAAAAAACCGCTAGTACATAAAATGTAAGAAATTTTACTCTCTTTTATTTCATATAGGTTCAATATTTACGAAATTGGATAGTTTTCGAGTAATTTTAGAAAAACTAAAAAAAACGATTTATTACACGGTTTTTGCTTAAAAAACGTGTTTCCGGTCAAAATTCTTGTTGGAAAACCTGATATTCGTGTACAGCGACCCAAAAAACATATAGGAACCAAATATCAGAACTCCACCCAACATCTCCCCTATTCGCCCTTTTTTGAGCACCATTTGACTGGACTACTTCCCAAGTTCAAAAATTGCTCCTAACTCGGAAACGCGCGATTTTCGGACACATGTTTACATGGACTTTTTTACTTGCCTTGGTGTGTAGAACAATACCCCGAAGTTTGGCGAAACATTTTAAAATCACCCTGTATATGTATTTCTAAAAGTCCTGACTCATTCACTCACTCATCAACGCCCAGCCCAAACCCTTGGACTTAGAAAACTGAAATGTTGTACGAAGGTTCCCTTTATGATGTATACAAGGAATAAGGAAGGATATTTCGAAATTCAACCCCTAAAGGGGTAAAATGGGGGTTCCTATTTTGTATGGAAAAATAATATTAAATAGACATTTTCACTTGAAACTTCGTAGGGGTATTCCTAAATACAAATAAGCAAAAGCGTATTTCGTGATTTTCCGAAAATCAACCCCAATGGGGTAAATAAGCCTAAAAATCGATATGGGTGTCGTTATTGGGGTTTTTTGGGACGTTGATTGCAAAAATGGCATTTGAAATTTGGCAGGCAGATTTCTAATAGGGTGTAGGCATCCGCTAAGAAAGGATTTTTGAAAATTCAACCCCTAAAGGGGTAAAACAGGTTGGAATTTTGAACTAAGTCATTCAGAGTTTTTGGAAATTTGTCCCCTGAAGGTGAAAATAGAAAATGATGGGACGGGACGGGAAGGGACGGGGCGGAACAGGACGGTACGGGAAGGGAAGGGAAGGGATGGGATGGGAGGGGGGGTCGGAGGGGACGGGACGGGACGGGACTGGACGGGAAGGGATGGGATGGGATGGGAGGGGAGGGAACGGGGCGGGACGGGACGGGAAGGGAAGGTGGGGTGAGATGGAAGGGGGGGCGGGACGGGACGGGACGGGGACGGAAAAAAGGACGTGGACGGGGAAAGGGACGGGAACGGAGATGGGATAGGATGGGATGGGATGACAGGAAATAATTAGTCATTATTTAATACACAAATAACGAACCTCGCGCGTACGAAGTCGCGGGTAACAGCTAGTTATATAGTATAAATAAAAATAATATTGTCGTAATATTTGATTTAATTAGCAGCTGTTAATCTGATTTCCCAAGCCGTTTTTAAAATGGATGACCAGCTACCTGCAAATGGATTCTTTAAATTTATTAACGCTAAATATGGACCTGATCAAGAGGAACTTTTTCGAAACTTTTGCAAAATAAACAATTTAATTGTAAAGCATGGCAAATTTCATTTCATTATAATGTAAATAGAATACTGAAGAAGCTAATACTATTAGCGAAACGTATATTCATTAAATCAAATATTACGACAATATGATTTTTATTTATACTATATAAAAATCAAGCTTATCTCATTTTCAATTGATATAATTATCTCCATTAACAATTTTCAAATTTTTAAATCTTTTATCAATTTACTGAATATTTTTAATTTATAAACAAAGATGGTTTTTGCCTTTCTATTTGAAATAAAGTGGTCTATAATCAATCAAATCGATAATAATAACTTAAAAAATATTACGACAATATGATTTTTATTTATACTATATAAAAATCAAGCTTATCTTTGTTTATAAACTTTTATTTTTACTTTTATATTCCCGAAATCAATGTCTAATGATATAAGGTCGTATATCTGCGCATACTAGGCTTATCCGTAAAAATTGATTGAGGAAATTATAGATAGCAACGCAGGCAACGACATATTTAGAGAACTTTTAAATGTTGCGCTGTATACCAGATCACCTTCCATAGAAGTATGGTACCTTATCATCTCTGTTAGAAATTGTCAATGACGTACCCCTTTTAAGAAATAATCTTCTGCAACGTTAGCATTCAACGGTGAATTTGTATCCAATGACGCCAGAAGACAAATTATTTAATAAATCTACTTGGTCGATTATGGATTTTTTTGCAAATAGAAAGGTAATAGACGCTTTTCTTTACAAACTGTCACACTTTCATATTACCGAAATCGATGAGGTCGTCTGTCACTAAAAATTGTTCGGGGAAAATTATTTCAAAGCATGCAACAAAAATCTCGAGAACTTTCTGATTTTACTTTGTATACAATCTCGCCAAAGAATCAAATTCTACAACGTTAGTATTCATCGACGAATTTATATCTAATGACTCCGGAAGACCCGTCACTCCTTACATCTATTTGATTGATTGCTTTATTCCAATAAAAATATAAAAACACATTTGTTTATAAAATATCCCATTTCAATATTACCGAAATCATTGTTGAATTATTTAAGGTCGTTTGTATACGTATACTGCGCCTATCCCTCACAATTGTTCGGTGCAAATGATTGCAAAGCATGCAATCAAAAATCTAGAGAACTTTCTAATTTTACCCTGTATACAATCTCGCTTTCAAAGGAAGCATGGTTCTTCATTAGCTCTGTTAAAAGTTTCCAGTGACGTTGCTACCACTGTCAAAGAATAATTTTCTATAACGTTAGTATTCATTGGCGAATTTATACCTAATGACACCCAAAGACCAATTATTCCCAAACTCTATTTGGTTGACCGTAGAATATGTACTTTATTCCAAATGTCCACCAATGTCGATTGGTTTGAGGACATATGTCGACGTATACTGCGCCTATCCCTAAACATTGTTCCGGGATATTACTGCAAAGCATGAAACGAAATATTTAGAGAACTTTCAAATGTTATCTTCTATATCATCTCGCTTTCGATAGGAGCATGATACTTCATTAGCTTTGTTAAAAGTAGCCTATAGGGTAGCTACCACTCTCAAAGAATTATATTCTACAACGTAAGTATTCATCGACGAATTTATATCTAATGACTCCCGAAGTCCAGTCACTCCATACATCTATTGGTTGATTGCTTTAATCCAATAAATATTTAAAAACACCTTTATTTACAAACTATCACATTTCAATATTACCAAAAACCAAAAATCTAGAGAACTTTCTAATTTTACCCTGTATACAATCTCGCTTTCAATGGGAGCATGGTACTTCATCAGCTCTGTTAAAGAATAATTTTTTATAACGTTAGTATTCATCGGCGAATTTATACCTAATGAAGTAATGACGCCTGAAGACCAATTATTCCTTAACACAATATGGTTGATTGTAGAATACTTTATTCTAAATAGAAGAGTAACAACAACCTTGTTTACAAACTATAACATTTTCAATATTACAGAAATAAAGTTCGAATGACTTAAGCTCGTATGTCTACCTATACTGCGCTTATCTCTAAATTTGTTCGTGGAAGTTATTGCAAAGCATGATACTAAATATTTAGAGAACCTTCAAATTATACCCTGTATAACATTTCGCATACAATAAAAGCATGACACTGCCATTAGTTGTGTTAAACAATACTACTGTAAAGTAATCTTTAGAACTCTAGTGTTACATTGTATAAATAAACTTAGTTTTTGTTTAAAACTTATCTGGCAAATAGAAAGCAGATAGTTAAATTAGAGAATAGCAACTCATATCCTGCGGTGTACCCCAAGGTACCATACTTGGACCGGTTCTATACTTGGTGTATATCAATGACCTTTTCGAGAGTACAAAATTGTGCGGATCAATAATATCTTATGCGGATAATACACTACTAATAATAATTGAAGGAAATAATTGGAATGAGGTTAAGGAAGCGGCACAGCAGGACTTGCGTACTGTCAAGAATTGGCTGAACTCTTAACATTTTGGCACTTAACGCTACAAAAAGTGCATTTACAACCTTCTGTATACACGAAAAACACTAAATTTTACAGAACTACTGATACACGGAAGATAATGCAACGGAGATGATTATGTTTGCAGTGTAAAAATAAATAAATCATCATCAGTAAAGTATCTCTGGATAATTGTTAACCAGTTCATGATGTGGGATAAACACACCGTTAACATATGCAGCAAACTGAGAAAAACTGTGTATATATATTCAAATAATCTGGTGTGATACACGCACACAACTCCCATTTACAGTGATCATATAATTAGCCAAAAATTAGATTTTTACTTTTTAAGAATTTGTCAAAAATTACAAATTCTACAAAAACGGTATAAAATAGAGCGTTAGTTGAAGAGAAAAATTTTCTCTAAAATTTTAATCTGAATTCAAAAATGTAATAATATACCGGGTGTTCTATTTAAAATAGGAGTTAATAAAAACAAATAGGAAAAACACAAAAGAAACCCATTTTAGAAGTATTCAGAGTAAACACCTACTTCCGGTTATGCGATTTTGTTCAAAAGCTTGCTGTCTCATTTACATAGTACACAAAACACACAGACAGACACACGCACAAACAGACAGACACACAAATGAAAAAAAACGTGTTTTTGGGTTCAGGGGACTCGAAAACGTGAAGATCTGTTGAAAACTCAATTTCGAATTTTTGGGGTGAATCCAATACTTCCTTTATCGTAAAAAAAAGTAAAAATTGAGACACATTTTGACTTCCAAGCAACTGCTTTCGTTTTATTATGGGTTGGTGCAGTCAATAATGTCGTATGGAATTATAGGTTGGGGTGGGACAGCTAGTTACTATCGAGGAAGAATTCAAATAGAACAGAATATGATTTTAAACACGATTTTACTTAAACCTGGATTATATCCCACTAAATTATATCATGAACCAAATGCCATTTCTTTAAGGCAATGACATTTTCTAGAAATCTTAAAACACATTAAAACATATCCTGGTTCTATTTCCACACACCAACACCAGTATAATACTAGAAAAAAAATGATGCTGTCCCACATTAATAAAATAAACCGCTGATCAGAGGTCTTGCACGTACTACATACCCCATATATATAACGTTATTTCAAACATTTATACTGAATCATAATACCGGGTGGCCATAAATATCTGAGATCCCGGTAGCCATGGAATTAGCTACTTATAAATGTTGGTTAGCATTATATTTCAAATACTATATTAAGTATTGGTATGAAATGTAATAAAATGCAAATAAGAGGAGGGGAATGTGCCCCGGATTCTGCAGTTTAGCCTACGACTCGATTATAAAAATCTCCTGTTCTGACTCCATTACTTATTGCAATCTGTAATAATTTTTGACAGATACGAATTTTAGTTGTGATGACATTAATGACATTTAGTTTAGTTGGATTCATCACTTTAATAAAGCGGTGTTGATTCCAAAGGTAATGTGATATCAGATATTTATGGCCACCCGGTATTACACTAAACGACAGAAATTTTCTCAAAATATCTAAACTATTTGTAAAGAGCACGATTCTAGAGGGTTAATAATAATAATGCTGCATCATATTTCTTTTTCTATTCTACTGTAGCACGAAGGATTGTGGGAGTGTGGGTGTCGCCCCCACTGGATGGGGTGGATTCGGTTTGTAAGGGTGGCCATTTTTATCAGGCAAAGTACTTGCAGGCCTTGTGTACCTGATATAGTGTGCGGGCTCATGGGCTAAATGTGCTTTTCGTGGACTGGATCCGCTTCATGGGGTGGGTGCGACATATACATTCAGTGGGGATATACTTGAAATATGTTGTTTTCTATTATTATTTGTTGAGAATATCAATTATTTTGCTAAGTCACACACAGCTGTTTTACAGCTCGTGGTGCACAAAGGAAAAACAACTTTCATATATTGTAAGATTCCAGAACTAGATTCCTACGCTAGTACGTCTTCTCTACACTATTATATGGAGCCGAAGCTTGGACCCTGAAGAAAAGGGAAATTAAAAGACTAGAAGCATTTGAGAGACGGTGCTATTGAAGGATGCTTAGGTTTTCTCGGGTGGATCACGTCACAAACATAGAGGTGCTTCGCAGGATGAATAGGAAGAAATAACAATAACCCTTAAGAAAAAGAAACTAGAATATCTGGGCCATGTCATGAGAGGAACAAGATATTCCCTGCTTAGACTAATAATGGAAGGGAAAACACTAGAAAAAAGAAATATAGGAAGAAGAAGAATGTCGTGGCTCAGGAATCTAAGAGAATGGTCAATATGAGTTCTAACCAATTGTTTAGGGCGACATTGGATAAAATAAAAATTGCCATGATGATGTCTAACCTCCGTATATTTTTCTGATGTGGGCCTTAAGCGCCATTCATCATATTTCTCCATCTGTATCAATTATTGCATATCTATCTATCATTGCACTTATTTTTTTCTATTATTACACACTCGTTTTCGTTTGGCGAATTTAGATTTTATTAAGTAGTGTTTCACATATTTTCGGGGCCCAGGACTAATTGACTTTTTCCTGGATTCAGATCGGTTCTGATGCATAAATTTACAAGACCTGGCGACTTACCAGAAATTCCATAACGCCCCTGCGGTCTGGGGTGTAAATCAGAAACATGATACTGGATGAGCAAGACGAACGGCGAGTTCTTTCATGTAGCAGGTGGTCACATCTCTCGACTGCAAACACAAACACATCCAATTCCACAATCAGTTATGCAAGAAAAACAACAAACATTCAACTTTCAGCAGTAATATGCTCATTACATAATACTTACAAGGGGTGTTACGGCCCCCCGCTGCGTTCCCACGTAGCTTCTCAAAGAGGAGATCGTTCAGGGATATTCTTCGGTGTATCTCCGATGACGTGCCTGTAATAATCCTGCAAATACAAATGTTTACCGCATCTAGTATGCATTAACCGAACGCTAACTGCATCAATGAGACCAACCCATATCAATGTAACCCGCAATTGCGGTGGCCACATCCAACCTCAAAAGGCACAGGCACAATGCATCTTTGGGAAACGGGCTTCTCGATCCATCCAGACGCGCTATCTGGAGTAACTGATAAGCAAGGTGCTTAACAGGTCAGGGATCGTGGACCATCTCGCCGAATGGCCACTGATCCAGGCACGATAGCGCTATCTACGGTAAGGTGACCCCAGGCCAACCATAACAATGAACAACGACCCAATTAATAAAGCTGTTTACAATCAGCATCAGTACGAACAATACACGAATGTTCGACTCCGCTGTACAATAACTACATTTGCAAAGCTAGGCAAGCACTAGTATTACTTTTTACAGACCTTATCGTTTTATCCGCTCTCTTATAATCCATATAATTACCACAATTCAATTCACTTCAAAGACACATAATCGCGGTGTCATTCCACCCGCGGTGGATTAGCTTTCGCGTCCACACGTGTGCGACCTCGCCCACAGACTGCAAAGTACATAAAAGCCCTCGCATTGTAAAAATGCCACCCCTCAGTCGCCTCGGGCTTCACAACATTCCCATATGAACATTCTCAGCTAACTCCCCGCAAAGGCCCATCGATATTTAAAACTACCTGCAGAAAATTCCCCCGATCTTAAAAACAGTCCTTGGTGTTTAAATTAGCTTTGGAGTCGTTTCGATTCTGTGCTAAATTTAGAACGTATCTTATTTCGGTAGGTGGTTTAGGCTTAGTCGAAAGCACATAATATTACCAATACAAATAAAATAATAAAATATTTTCAAACAGCTCAAAGAACACAAAAGTAAATATTACAACATTAGTATAAAAGTAAATCCGTTATTGTCTAATGCGATCGTTTACTTTTTCGTTCGACTTTGATATTTGATAGAGCAATAGCAAGCAAACGCGAAGCGAAAGTAAAAGCAACAATCCTGCCAGTTCCAATTTCCAGGCCGAACAATGCAATTTTAAAAGTGTTCCTCGGAGTGTTGCGACGAGATAATATTTCTATCAAGAACTCTCCATTCTTGCTCCGTTCACGTCTCCGACAACTCACGACCGTTTTGGGAATAATTCGAAATTCAGGAGGCTTCGCATGACTAAGGCGTAATTAATTCATAGCCTACGCATCTCAATGCCATCCCAGGCCTAATATGTAAACTAAACACAAAATATTTTAGTTCTGCAGTCGCGTGGGTGTAGTTGGTTAACCTGAGCTTAACTGTTCTGTAAGGTCGGCTAACGCTGTTCTTCAAACATTTGGAAGGGTGTTGCAGCTAATCCCTCATTAGCAAAGATTTTAGGTGATGATGTACTAGCTCAGAGGTCACTCGTCGACACACTTTGGATGACTGAAAATAAACTTCTCAGAAAATCCCCGTACTGGGGAAATTGGCTGAAGGTGCGCGTTTTAGTTAAAGCGTGCAAATATTTTGGAATATGTATTTTAATTAATGTCGATGAATACACACGGGGCTGTAGGTATCCAAAAGCAACATGGATCAGGAATGCAACAGCCACAACCAGTGTTGAATTCAGACTGATTACTCCGGGAGGGAAAATGAAACGTCTGGGGGGTATTTTTACCTATTCCACCGCAATCCGCCCATTATTTTATAGATTTAAAGAAACATGAATATGAAGTGGTAATGTTTCCGGGGGGGAATTTTGTTCTGCCCGGGGGGGAATTTCACCCCCGGCCACCCCCGTGGATTCAACACTGGCCACAACCACAGAAACATTAAACCAGATCTCTAACTGAAGTCCTTAAAAGTCAAAGTCTGAAAATACAAAACACGTCGTGTACTCCTACTGCGGCACGGTCAGCTCGAAAGTTTTTGAAATGCCTAACGAGTTCTCTCGTTTTAGGTAAAGGCTGGGAGCAGGTTCCTGTGTAGGAACAGAACAATGCATAAACAGAATGGTCAATGTCGATTGCATGCGTTGAGTGACTCACTGATAGGAATATGGAGAAAACCAGTGTCTGGTTGTGGTCTGTTGCGTAGGACCTGGGACAGTTATATTTGCTGCAACTGCAGCGTTATTTTCTAATCTAAATTATTTTCATTGCAGGTTATGACCTCCACGCATCATCCTTGATTAGAAAATTGCGGTGTGGTGCTTGGGGGACGCGAGCTGGGAATTATGCAGCATCGAGTAGATGAAATAAACGCGATATAATGCGGTAGTTTATTGCTGCTAGTTTGCTTGGCCCTAACGAATTGCAATGAAGAAAAAATGGTGAGGCTTTTCACCATTGCGAAAAATGCTTTTTTTATAGGTATAGTTGAAGATTTAATTCATAAAACATTTATAAAACGCATTATTAATTTAAAAAAATATATGGAAAAAGTATGTAACAAATTTCAAATCCGATGTGTGTTGTAAGACTTTTCGCCAATGCTTATATTTTGAAATGGCAAACAAAAATTTGAGGCAAACTTATTTTTAAAAACTCGCATCGAACAATAAACTAAATATAAGTACACATTTGTGTGGGATCACGGAGTACAGTTTGTTGTCTCAAGCCCGCACTAAATTACTCTCGAAGGACCAAATTTGGAAAGGAAGTAAAAAGTGGACATGTCTTAAAAGGTTTAACGTTTTCGTAACAACGCCTGAGCACTTAGTATTTACAGAACAGAATATTTTAAGCCACATGCATCAACTGGCAAGGGCAGGAATCCAAATCCTACAATTTTTTACCGTTCACTGTTGTGAAGAAATTCGCTTAAAATTGTGTGACAGATAACGATGCAACAACTCGCAAATTTATTCGGACATTTGAATCGTACAGGTTCTAAGGTTAAACAATTTCCAATGTCTAAGCGCTTGGTGCATTCTACACATTATAAAAGGGGGAGACAAATGTTCAAAGGTTCTTCTCCAAGGTGCAAAGTACTTTGCGAACAGGGCCGAGCCAAGGGTATCTGCCGCCCGGGTGCAAGATATAGTTTGCCGCCCCTATAGCGTATAGCTCCTTAGACGTAAATAGTGTTAATTTTAAAATTCTGCGTTGCCTTGATAACTGTAACTTGTTTTAAAAAATAAAAAATATAAAGGTTATTATAAACTTTATTATTTGTATAAATTAAAAAATTAAATATTTAAAACAACTAACATAATGCTTTAATAGTTATAAAACAAAGTATTGCTTAAATTATTTATTATTAGTAACTTAGAAGTTATAAACATGAACTAAAAACTACATAAATTCTAAATTTAAATATCAAAAGCGACTTTTCTTGCTTTTTTAATTGCAAATTCTCGTATTAAATCCGTCATATCTAACGCCTGGCAGATCTCTTCCTCGATGCTTATTACAGCCAAATTTGTAAGTCTGTTCTGGCTCATAGTAGATCTCAAATAGTTTTTAATTATTTTTAATTTTGAAAACGATCTCTCACCATGAGCCACAGTGACAGGCATCGTTAAAAAAATTCGTAGGGCTACAGATAAATTCGGGAAAGTGCTAATTAAATCATTAGCCACAAGGTATTCTAAAGTTTCCTTGGCCGAAGTCGTATTGCTTTTATTATAAATGGACAATATTTCAATTTCATTGCACAAATCAATTGCATTAACATCCATTTGTTTTGTAGATGAATCGGTTAATTTAATTTGTAAATCCATACAACATTTCATTAATTCTTCTTTATCTATAGATAAAGAGCCTAAATTATTTAAAAAGCCAAAATAGGAGTTGCACTCGTTTAACTGTTCAAATCTGTCATTTCATTTTGATATTACTATATCAAGAATATAAAAATAAAAATTGACTTTGAAATTCAACTCTGGTGATTCGATTGATTCATCTCTATGTTCATAATAAAAAAAAAAACCTTTGCTTTTCTCGGTCTAACCAAGCCTACAGCTGGAAAAACACTTTCGCAGTCTATATCTTCAGCATTTTTTTTGCCTCATTAAGCATAGCTGTAAAACTACCTTCAGATCGTATTTCAATGAAAAAAATTTGAATTTCTGTCAACATTTTTACAGTTTCTGGTAAAATAATATTAGATTTTTGCATGATTTTGCTTACAGTGTTTATTTTTGATAAAATATTGTACCAAATTACTAGAGAACACACAAATTTATATGATTTTATTTTATTAATTAGTGACTTTGCAAGGTTTTTTGTGTCATTGTCTCTTGATGTATCATTATAAAGGGAAAAGAGAGCATCATAAATTTTTTCTAAATTAAATCTAAGGGTTTTAATGGCATCGATTCTACTCTCCCACCGTGTATCAGATAAAGGTTTTACAGTTATGGTAGGAAGTTCTTTCATGAGAATATGCCAACGGTAGGTGGAGGCTGAAAAAAAAACATATATTTCTTGAATAATAGCAAAGAAATTTGTTACTTCAAGCGAACTTTTCGCAGCATCATTGACAACTAAATTAAGACTATGAGCTGCACAAGGGACAAAAAAGGCTCTAGGATTTATATCAAGGATTCTTTTTTGCAGCCCATTATGTTTGCCTTTCATGTTGGCACCGTTGTCATATCCCTGCCCTCGCATATCCTTAATATCAATATTTAATTCTTTTTAATAATTCAATAAAAAGGCCGTTAGTCCTTCACCAGTTGTATCTGTAACTGGGCAGAACCCTAAAAAATGCTCTCTAATTTCTATACCCTTTGAAATATCATTAATGAAAACGAACCTGACAACTACAGTTATTTGTTCTTCGTGACTCACATCAGGTGTACAATCTAATATAATTGAATAATATTTACACAATTTTAAAGTTTCGATTATATTTTGCTTGACTTTTTCACCTATTAGACAAATTAATTCATTTTGGATTTTATCACCTAAATAATGTGGCATATTATTGGTATCTTTTTGAATTCTGCCAATATGTTCCGCCATTATATTATCGAATTTTGCAATTGATTCAATTAGCTTCAAAAAATTACCATTGCCTTTTTCGAAAAGTTTTTGATTACTTCCTCTAAAAGCTGCATTTTGTCCAGCTAAATACTGTATGACACAAATGATTCTTTCAATAATTGACGTCCATCGTTTTTTTTCCAACTTAATTAAATTTTGGTTGACTGAGTCAACAGTTGTCCCTTTTTCAATCGATTTTTTTAGCTCGACCCATTTCTTAACACTCTCAAAATGCCCCTTACTTTTTTCGTGCCTGTCTAAATTTTGAGATAAGTGTCGCCAGTCAGTATAACCTTTATCATCGTTAAAAACATTATCAGTAACTTTAAATAATTTGCAACAAAAACAAAATACAGAATTATTTGACTTAGAATAAACTAACCATGTTCTAGGAACTTTTTCATTATTGCTTAAGTTTTTGTCATAATAAGTAGTTGAAAAAGATCTGTTTGAATCGTCTAATGGAAATGCAATATTTTTCAATTGTAATGGCCCCAATTCAAGAATAGACATTTTAATGTTATCTGTTAAAACTTGCGGCCAAAGAGCAGGATCTTTCAATATTTCCATCCCAGCGTCCTCAGCAGCAACCTCGGTTGGTGGTGGTGAATCCGGTGTGTCCTGTGCATCCGCCTCGGATTTATTATTTTCTTGCCCTATTTCTGGATTTTCCATATGCGTGTCCTTGTTCGAATCAAGCTGTTCCTCCACTTGCAGGCTTGTTGATGGTTGTTCGGCTGCAGCCGCCGTGAAAACAAAAAATTTTTTTAAGGAGCCAGCCAGTCCTTTTTTAATTTCGTCTTTTTCAGACTTTCTTTTTCGATACTGAAAGCCGGAAAGTCTCTTTCTGCCATCGGCCATCTGAATTAAGCACAAATAAATTCTAAGGATAGCGAAACAGAAAAATAAGCAGAAAAGTTCAAATGTTTAAAATAATGAAAAATACTTACGTTTTAAAACTTTCAACTTTAAAAAGCACTATATTATTTAGCTCTTGCTTGAAACGTTTAGCCTTTTTATTTCTGCTTAGTTCAGTACAATCTTACTAGCATTCAATCGCAAACTAAACTAACCCCCAATTGCCCTTTTTAAGTTTGTTATCGTATATGCCGGCGGCATGCATGAGCATGAAGCATGTTGCAACAAAGCACAAATACACAATTTACTCATTATTTTTGTGTCTAAAGAGGGCCGCTTAGTCTAGCTGATTTCGCTGATCTATATAGTTTCGTGTTTCATGACGCTGCACCATAGCGACAGAGCGATAACTCGTGTGTCGGTATAATCACCGTGTACAATAGCAAACGGCACCGACGCGACGTGTTTATAATAAAAATAAATTATAAGTAATAAATTATTATTGTATGCTTGCCGCCTTAAAAATGCAACCGTTTCTCTGTATCAAGTTACCTTTATACGAAAAAAAGCCAGACACAAGACTATAACTTGATAAAAAATGTTGCATTTTCTAATGCCGCAAGGCACAAGCATACCTATCTTAAATTGCTTTCATTTTTCATTTTGCCGCCCCAAATAGTTTGCCGCCCGGGTGCTGTGCACGCTTTGCACCCCAGGCACGGCTCGGCTCTGTTTGCGAAAACCATATGCAAATAGAAGTAACAAAAAGTAGATAGCTATATAAAATACGATAACTTTCACTAGTCGGCAGGAAACTTTAAAAAAAGGTGCCTACCTGCCGTTGAAATAAATATAAAATAATTTTTACGATTGTTTTAACCATTACCGGCTGTTAAAAACGGAACAATAAATTAGGCTATAAAACACGGAGGTTTTGGTTGATTAAACAATGATTTTACTTAGTTTTTATCCGTGCAGATATAACGTGATTTTAGAACTGGAAAAGAAAACGCTTGTTGTTCGCAGCAGCTTTTAAAGCGGAAATCAGTCAATGAACGAGTAAACCCAGTAAAAGTTGTGACTACTAGATAAACATTACAATTAACACCAGAAATCAGGCAATAACAACAAACCTATTTATAGAACAAGGTTGTTATATAATAGTCTACAGTTGAAGTAATCTAATAAAAATAACGATTAAACAGCATCTAACATTGTGCAGTAGTTGTATAGGCAAGCATAGAAAAATATGGAATTAGGTAATGAAAACGTTTTTTCCCAATACGAACTGTTCAAAATGGAGCAGCAATAAAACGCAACGACTTTGGCCTACTAAACAAGGAAATCAAAACAAGCCCTTCTAAGGCTTTACAAGGTTATAAAATTCCAATCAAACGAGAAACCGCCGTAGTGAAACTTTGTCAATATGCAGCCATTTAGCAAAAATATCTTTAATAGCTTCTTCCCAGTGTGCAGACAGTATTTCCGAACCCAGTGAATTTAGGCTTACCTTAGCAACCTCGCGAAACAGTTAAGTAGAACTCATGCCTTACGTAACGTTATTGCTCATTATGATTTAGCTCGTGTGAATTTGAAGTTTAAAGCGTGGTTTTGAAACTGGAAATATGTTATTAATAATGGACGATGTGAATAATTTAGTGCAACGCGGGCGCAACTCGAAAACGGCTCTCACCCATTCACTTTAATGGCTGCTATACCTATCATAAACGGCAAATTTGAATACGAAAGGGGTATCGTGTGAAGTAGTTATCTTTTTTTATTGTTCAAAGAGAGGAAGTGTGGTCCGTGGAGCAGTTTTAGGACTCACGATTAAATTGGGCATTAAGATAGCGACTATATAAGGCAGCGCTAAACCCAATTAGTACGTTCCTGTGCAAGCATTTTCGTCGTACTTGAGCGCAAGGCGCGCTTCTACAGCTGCAAGAACACGAAAATTCCGGTGAATTCGTACTGCAAATATTCAGGGCGTTTATTTTTGACTGAACTGTTAGTAATTATTCGCGTTCGCATTGAAAATGTGAAAAAATCTTCACTCGAATTCTTGCGCTCTGATGTTTGAACCCATTTAACGCACTGGAACCGAAATTGAATTGTTAGACGACTTAAAGAAAACACACAACTGTACACAAATCGGAATTTTATGCTGTTAATCATCAGAGCATTGCTCAAATTGCGACCGTAATTTTTATAACGTCAGTTGTTCCACTCTTGAATGAACTTTTTAGTACAGCCTAATCTAATATTTGAATCTCAACAACAGTACATTTTTTCGTTCTGTGATATATTTTTGCAGTTGTAATAATTTGCATAGCATCTTCTCAGGGTCATACTTGGACCGTCTGTCAAGCTTCGCTGTGCATGATCGATGAAGGATGATGACTTAGAAGTCAGTCCTGTAATCCAGCTGCTGGGAATGAAAATCTGACTAAAAGTTAATTTTTTGAGGAATTAATGGAGCTTTAATAATAGTGAACTCTGTAATGGCGATTGGTGTGCAGGTGTTGATTTAAAAACCAATATTTAGATGGGCCATCGAAGTTTATTACATTCTTAAATTTGATGCCCAACACTGAAAACCAATCAAAGGTGTGGTTATAACTATTTGTATAGGCTTTTCTTTAAAACCTCGTTTAGAGATGGTTTGGTAAAGTAGCAAGCTGCCCTCTATGTAATGTGTACAAACAGAGATCTTTGTAGAACAGTAGAACTGCATCAAGATCATAAGCAACTTGAAAATTGATGTTTATAGAATTATACTTCTAGAATTTGTTTAAATTTATATTAACGTATCTGTTGTTACATAGAGACAAATTATATAAACAAACAGTTAATGCTTACAAACATATTCACTTTTAGAAATCTACAACTAATTCTACAATTTTTAAAATCTTGGGAGTCTTGAGATCAATGTTTACAGCGTAGCTGCTTGTAGAACCTTGTAGAATTGGTTGTTATATAGAAACGAGTAATATTATAAGCTACTGCACTTACGCATAATAAGCACGCCCGCTTTAAGAATTCTATGATTACCCCTAGAACTTTTTAAATTCTATTACCGGGTACGTTTCAGATCATAAGAAACTTTAGATCAGCAAGCAAAATTGTTTGTAGAACTTCGTCTGTATTATTACAGACATACAAGATTATAACCAACTTTAAAGTAATGCTTACAAAACGCAGATACTTCTCGAGTTCTGTAAATTGGCTCACAGGAGCGGTATAAACTACATATTAGTTTACAAGCACAGCTCCCAGCAATCTCTTGTTAGAGACATATAGGTTTATAAGCAATATCATAGTTGATACTTACAAGCAAATGAACTTTTAGAATTCTAGAATTGATTCAAGAACTTTTTAAATCCTATGTTTAGAAACATATCAAGTTCCCAGAACTTCATATTGAACACTCATCACACGTCATCAAGTCTGATGTTAGAGACATAGAAGATTGTAAACTACCTTAATGCTTATGTCAAATATACTTGCAGAATTCTTCAATGATTTTTAGAAATCTTTAAATTTCATTATAGGAGGCGTATAAAATCCTAAGAACTTTATACTAAAGATTCTAAGCGCAGCCGCTTGTAGATCTTCTTCATTAGATGTAATGTTGAACTTCAAAATTAATGCTTACAAGCACATACTCTTGTAGAATTCTACAAATTCGTCTAAAAAATAATAAATTCTATTACTGGAAACAAATGGAGTTTCAAGAACTTCATATTAAAATCTCCAAATGTAGCTGCCTGTAAAACTTCATCAGATCTGTTGGTTAAGTCAAACAAAATTATAAACAACTTAAGAGTAATACTAAGAATTTAATGTCAAAGTTTCCAAGCGCAACTACGTGTAGAACTTTATCATCAAATCTGGTGTTCAAGACATTATATTATAAGCAACTTCAGAATTAATGCATGCAAGCACATACGCTTGTAGGATTCAATAATTGCTTCTAGAACTGTTTAAATTATATTACTGGAAAAGGATCAAGTTCCCAGAACTTCATAGGTTTCTAGCGCAACTGCATGTGAAACATCGTCTAGTCTGTTATTAGAGACATACAAGATTATAAACAACTTCAAAGTAATGTTTATAGGTACAGCTGCGTATAGTACTCCGTCATGATTTCTAAAAATCTTATATTTGATTATAGGAGGCGTGTAAAACCCTAAGAACTTAATACTAAAGTTTCCAAGCGCAACTGCTTGTAGAACTTCTTCATTATATCTAATGTTGAACTGAAATTCAAAATTAATGCTTACAAGCACATACTCTTGTAGAATTCTGTAATTTTGTCTAAAAAATTAAATTCTATTACTGGAAACAAATGGAGTATCAAGAACTTTATATTAAAATCTCCAAATAAAACTTCATAAAATCTGTTGGTTGAGACAAAAAATTATAAACAACTTAAAAGTAATGCTTATAAAATCCTAAGAATTTAGTATCAAAGTTTCCAAGGGCAGCTGCTTGTAGAACTTTTTCATCAAATCTAGTGTTCAAGATATTATATTATAAGCAACTTCAGAATTAATTCTTGCAAGCACATACGCTTGAAGCATTCAACAATTGCTTGTAGAACTGTTTAAATTATATTGCTGGAAACGGAGCAAGTTCCCAGAACTTCACAAGTCTCAAGCACAACTGCTTGTGAAACGTCATCTAGTTTGTTATTAGTGACATACTAGATTATAAACAACTTTAAAGTAATGTTTATAAGTACAGATGCTTGTAGCATTCTGTAATGACTAAAAATCTTATGTGTGATTATAGGAGGCTTATAAACCCCAAAGAACTTAATACTAAAGTTTCCAAGCGCAACTGCTTGTAGAACTTCTTCATTAGATCTAATGTTGAACTTCAAAATTAATGCTTTCAAGAACATACTCTTGTAGAATTCAAGAATTGCTTCAAGACATTTTTAAATTCTATTACTACGAGTATAAACTGATTAAAGTGCCTGTAAAACGTCATAAAGCATGTTGTTAGAAACATACAAGATGATTAACAACTTCAAAGTAAAATTATAAGATGCTCGTTAAATTCTGCAATGGTTTCTAGAAATCGGTAATTTTCATTATAGGAGTCGTATAAAATCCAAATAACTTAATATCAAAGTTTCCAAACGCAGCTGCCTATAAAACTTCATCAAATCTATTGGTAGCTACTCAAAATAATTCTTATAAGCACAGATGCTCGTAGAATTCTGCAATGATTTTTAGAAATCTTTAAATTTAATTATAGGAGGCGTATAAAATTCTAAGAACTTAATATTAAGCATTAAATCTAGTGTTGAAGATTTATTATATTGTAAGCAACTTTAGAATTGTATAAAATCCTAAGAACTTTATATTAAACATTGCAAGCGCAGCTGCTTGTAGAATTTCTTCATTTAATCTAGTGCTGAAGATATATGATATTATAATCAGCTTTAACATTAATGCTTACAAGCAAATGCGCTTTTGCAATTCTACAAAATTGTTTCTAAAACTTCTTAAATTTTATTAAAGACTCCAAGTTCACCTGCTTGTAAAACTCCCAGAACTTTTTATATTGAAGTCTCCAGCGTAGTTGCTTATGAAACGTTATCAACTCGTTGTTAGAGACATACAAGATTATAAACAATTTCGTAATACGTTTAATTAATATTAAAATTTTCTAGCGCAGCTGCTCGTAGAGCTTCATTTTGTTGTAAACATAAACGATTAAAAACAACTTTCAAGTTAATGTTACGAGCTGGAGAATGGTTTTGATAGATAATTTTTATAAGCTATTCTTTCGCAGATTCGATCTTTTTTGCCTCGTTCTTTGAAAAGCTTAGTATAGACTGCGCTATAGCGTTTTTGATTAATTAGATAAAACAAGTCCCCACTTGACCATGACCATTATTATAATATTAAACGTTGTCTGCAAATTGGTGATGCACATTCGAAAAATGTATACGTCTTTCAGTGTGTCGATTGGTGCAAAATATGTATTTCGTCTGATGTTCATCAATATGACAAAATATTTAGGTTTATGTGCTGCTTAGTATTAGAATTTGTCTTTATTCTAGCAATCTAGAATGGTAGTGTTCATTTTGAAGAATTTTATAAGGTTAAACTAATCGGCTGAATGGTTTAAAATTGGTGTAGTTCGGTGCAAAAAAGTTTAAATTGTACAACTTTTCTCATTTCTTTCCCACGAGACTGTTACATCGTTCGCAGTGTGTGAAGTCCTATTTTTAAATTGCCACTTTGAATTTATTGCAAATAATTATTTCAACAATTATGAATATATTTAGGAACAATAACCTTACTTAAATGTATGTGGTCAGGCTTAACGTGTGTATGTTTTTCAGGCTTTTCTATTGCATTGTAACATGTAGTAATAATAAAGAACCATCAACATTGTACGCTTGTTCTGGGTTACAAGTGAAGCGTTTCCGAATCTCCAGTTTCCTAATGCAGTTGCTGGGAAGAAAGAGTAATTCACCATTCTGTACTTCTTATCTTGAGTAATACGAACTTTGTTTCATTAATTCAGCGCTTTAAGCAGAATACATTCAGCCGCATAGAATTTCTTGTTCTGATTGCAAGGTGCGGGTATTTTATTAGGAACAAAGTTGCCAAGAACGCCCTCCGGCAATTTTGTTTAATTCCCTTACAAGGGAAAACTGGGAAAACTCGGCTGAACAATTTCCATTGAGAAGGTAAACAATGTCGAAAAGTTTGTTTAGAAAGTAAGCAAAATTGCTGGTTAGGCCAGAAAATCAAACCTGGGAAAGTTTGAAGAGACTCCTGGAGGGGTTTCTGTGCTAATAGAAGAAAAAATAATTAAGCTGTCATAAAATGACAAATTGTTTGGTTCTGCCAGTATGTTTTCAATAATCCACGTTTCATATGTTCTGTTAAAACTAAAAATCCTTAAGCGTCTGCTTCTTTTTTAAACAGTAGAATTATTGTGGGCGGAGCTGCTCCATCGCGAAAAACGTATTAGATGAAATCGGACTTTTCCAAGTGCTTCTTGTATCCCTATAATTTTTTTCGTGTAAATAAATCATAGCCTGCACTGTAGATCTTTCACATTAGTTCAGTATTTTTTGCGTTAGAGAAGCAGTAGCGTATCTTACCTTCTCTAAGGTAAGCAATAGCTAATGCACTGCGAGCATGTAATTCCAAAATTACAGAAGCTGAACAGAAATTGCAAATAGCAAACTCTGAAATAAACAAATTAAATACAAAGATGGACGATTTGGAACAGTATTCTAGGCGGAACTGTATAAGAATTTTTGGGATTCCTGAGCATGACGACGAAAAAACGGACGACTTAGTTTTAAACTTGTTAAAGGAAAACTTAAAGTTTGCAGCTGATTTGAACTATATCGATAGATCGCACCGGGTTGGGCATCGTACTCCACTTCCCATTGGAAATAATATGAAACATCGACCTATTATAGTTAAATTAGCTAATTACCGAATTAAACAGCAAATTATAGTGGCTCGTAAATTTTTAAAAGGAACGGGCATTTTTATCGCAGAAGACCTCACAAGGATGCGGCTATCGGTGTACAAAAGTGCAATCACGCGATTTGGGTATCGTAGTGTTTGGACGAGGGACGGAATAATCTTCATAAACAAAAACGGACAAAAAAATGCGGTAAAATCTTTAGCTGACCTGGATAATGTTAAATAATATTTACTGTACAGTTATGATTAAATTAGTGACTTACCTATGATCTTAGTTACTCAATCATTTTAAGATCTTATATTTATTTGTTAAGAATTATTGTTGCTTGAATTTAATACTTATTGCTTATTAACTATCATTAAGGAAATGTTTAAAGTTTAGTTATTTGTATTTGTGGGTGTTATATTAATAACGTTAGAAAATGTTCGTTTAATTTGTTTACTTATGTTTGTAACTTACTTTTGATTGATACCATTTAGTTCATTAGAATTAATGATAATTTGTTTGTGAGATTGTTTTGTGATAAACTTAATATTACTTAATATTTACTCATTTAGGAAATATTTAAGGTTTACGTTTTGCACTTACGCCAGTTTTATTAATAACGTTAAAAATGTTCTTTGGTTTGTCTGCTTTTGTTTGTACTTGTACCTTATTTTTTAAATTGGTGCCATATGGCTCATTTGAATTAAAGTTAATTTGCTTGTGAGATTGTTCCTATGATCACAATTATAATTGGAAATGCGGCCAACGCCAACGCTAAATACAATACACTATTCACTCTTTTTGTTTTAGGTTATTGAAACATGGTATGTGTTTACTACCAAAATTGCAGAGGACTTAGAGGCAAACTTTCCCAATTGTATGAAGCATCATGGAATGACGATTACGATGTTTTGTGTCTAACAGAAACATTTTTTTTTTTTTTTTTTTTAGTTAGTGGTTTACTATTTGCAATCTGTAAAATTATTACAATAAGCAAATGTGATGTGAGTACAGTATTGACATGGATTTACATGAGAGTAAGGTACAATAACCTTAACCCTAAGTTTTCTTAAAAGCTACGTACAACTTAACTATATCCTAAATAATACATGTTATAACTACTTTAAAATATAACTTAATTAAATCTTAAATAATGGATGTTATAACTACTTTAAAATCTAACAGGCAAGTCCAGAGGTTTATATCTTTTTAAGCGTTCAGTGTTCATACTGTTATCAAGGAGGTTTATGGCTAAGGTGTTACTGTGATATTCCAACTTGGTTAGGTAATTTTCACTACACTTTTTAATTGTCTGTTGCACTGAATCAACTTTCAAATCACTAAGAATATCAACATTTCTAATAAAATATGGGGCGTCACACATAGCTCGTAGCACTTTTGCCTGGAACCTTTCTATAATTGCAATATTAGAGTTTGCTGCTGTGCCCCACAGCTGAATACCGTAGGACCAAATTGATTTAAATGCAACGTTATACACTAATAGCTTGTTCTGTAGGGATAGCTTAGACTTTCTGCCGAGCAACCAGTAGTGTTTACTAAATTTAGCACCCAGCTGTTTCCTCTTACTCATTATATGCTTTTTCCATGTGAGACCTTTATCCAAATGCATGCCCAGGTATTTGACCTCTGTAACCTGTGGTAGTGGTTTATTATTTATGTATACTTCCGGTATTGTTTCTCTGCATTTGGTAAAGGTGATGTGAAGAGATTTTGCTTCATTGATCTTTATTCTCCATTTTTTACTCCATTTGTCAATACGGTTTAAATGAGTTTGTAGCATACCAGCAGCTATTATTGGGTCTTTATGTCTGCACATGATTGCCTTATCATCGGCGAAGGTGGCTGTAAGTAATTTTTCGCTGGTAGGCATATCAGCTATATAAAGGCTATATAGAAGAGGTCCCAATACACTACCCTGAGGTACTCCTGATTTTATAGGATGGAGTTCTGTGAGATGTTGACCATATTTTACTTGGAAAAATCTTTCTTCTAAATATGCTTTCAATAGAACATAATAAGAGTGTGGGAGAGTACTTTTTAATTTAAAAAGGAGTCCATCATGCCATACCTTGTCAAATGCCTGTGTGTCGTCAAGGAAGGCCGCTGTGCAATAAGATTTTTCTTCGAAGGATTGATTAACATAATCGACTACTCTATGTACTTGCTGTATTGAAGAATGTTCTTTTCTAAAACCAAACTGATGCTCTGGTATTAAGTCTGAATCTTCAACGACTGACATAAGTCTTCTAGCGATAAGTTTTTCAAGAAGTTTACCTAGTATAGATAGCAAACTAATCGGTCTATAAGAAGCTATTTCATTTGGCGGTTTGCCTGGTTTTGGTATCAGGATAATCTGAGCCACCTTCAACAGAAACATGGCTTACAAGCGGATTTTTGGATACTGAAATATTAGATAATTCCATATACAGCATACATAGATGTGATCGGAACGTAAATATTACAAAAAAGAATAGGGGCGGCGGTGTACTAATCGCGGTAAGAAAAAGATTTAAAATTTTAAGTTGCATTGCAGTTCAGGATGTAAAATACGAAGCTATTTGTATTAGTTTAAAGGTAAACAAAAAGCTGTTGTTGCTTTTAAATGTATATTTTCCTCCAGATGCACCAGTCGACCAGTACTCCCATTTTTTTAATTTTGTTGAATAGCATGCCTTAATAAATAATGTTGAAAATATCTGTATTGTTGGTGATTTCAATCTGCAAAATATCTACAGCCCGAATACTGATTTGAATGTTTTAGACGTTAGACATAGGGAACTATATTTATTTATCAATCTGCATAGACTTAAATTAATAAATAACGTAGACAATATTAATAGAAAAACATTAGACTTAGTTATTATCTCGGAAGACTTTAATTTTGAGTGGTCAATAAATAAAGAAACAAATCCTTTACTCAGTCCAGATTTGCATCATCCACCGTTTACAATAGAATTTGTTTTACCGCCTGTTAAAGAAAAGACGACAATTAATCACTCAACAACATATAATTTTAAAAAATGTAATTTTCATAATTTAAGTATTGCAATTAGGGACGTTAATTGGCAACCAGTATTAGAAAACAAGGACATTAACCAAGCAACTGAATTATTTTATAGTATAATTTACAGTATTTTCAATGGCATTGTTCCAACGTATAATAGGTATAATAAAAAAAAGTCTAAGTTTCCTTCCTGGTTTACCCAAGATATGATAGATCTACATAAAGAAAAAACACATTATAGAAACTGTAAACATCTATCTGAACATCACTACGAGATGTATAGAGTTTTAAGACGCAGGTTGAAATCATTAACGCATGCTGAATATAAAAAACACATAAATGCCACTGAAGAGTCTATAAATGATAACATTAATAACTTCTGGACATATGTAAAACACAAAAAGAGGGAAGGCAGAAGTGGTGATGTGCAGATTGAAATGAATGGTATGGCAGTCGAAGACAGTGAGACAGCTGATGCATTCGGTCAATTTTTCCAATCGGTTTTTGATAATAACTCGTATGACTACAATACAAGTTCCATGCATGTAATTGGTAATTTAGACATTTTTAATATAGCAACTATCACAAGTGAAGATTTTAAAATGGCAATAAGGAAGTTGAAACCAAAGAAATCGGCTGGTATGGATCTTATACCTCCATATATTCTAAAAGGCTGTGCTGAATGGTTCGAGTTACCACTGCTTCATTTGTATAATTTAGCACTTAATTCTGCAACTTTTCCTGAAATTTGGAAGGAGTCAGTGGTGACACCATTGCATAAAAGTGGTCCCAAATCCGATGTCGGTAATTATCGGCCGATTTCTGTGATCTCGGCACCTGCCAAAATATTTGAACATATTATTTATAATAAATTATACAATCATGTAAAATACTCAATATGGGACAGTCAGCATGGTTTTGTTTCTCAGAAATCAACTATAACGAATTTGTCAGTTTTTACTAATTACATTTACGAAGCACTCGAGAGCAAGGAACAAATAGACGTAATTTACACTGATTTCAGAAAAGCGTTTGATAAAGTGAATCATGAAATCCTATTGGAGAAATTGGCTGGTTGTGGGCTTTCTCAAAACATGCTACAGTTCTTTTCATCTTATTTAAAATCGCGTAAATTCATTATTAAATTTAATGGAAATACCTCGGGCAAGTACACTGCGAATTCAGGAGTGCCACAAGGTTCTAATTTAGGACCATTATTATTCTTAATATTCATTAATGATTTGCCCGACGTATTAGATGTTGCTAAATGTCTCTTATTTGCAGATGATCAAAAAATGTTTGTTAAAATCAATTCTATTCATGATTGTTCACGCTTACAGGGTAATATTGATAAACTATATAACTGGAGCATTAAAAATAAACTACCCCTTAATATAGAAAAATGCATTGTAATGTCATTTGCACGTAATAAAAATCCGCTTGTATTTAATTACAACATTGCTGGTACTATATTAAAAAGAACTTATACTGTCAAGGATCTAGGTGTGACCTATGACGGCACCCTGAATTTCAGAATGCACATTCATCGCATTGTGGCGGACTCTTATAAAATTTTGGGATTTATTATTAGACAATCGCGCGAATTCAGAAATGTAAAAACTGTAAAAATATTATATTTCACACTTGTACGAACTAAATTGGAGTATGCGTCGACTGTTTGGTATCCTCATACTATGACAGACATCAAAGAGATTGAAAAAGTACAAAATAAATTTTTGCGATTCTTATATTTTAAAAAATACAGATTATTTCCTGACTACCGGTTTGTTAGATCTGTGAATCTACGTCATGAATTTGAAATTCAAAACCTGTGCACTCGTAGAAAAATTTCACTAATACAACTCGGTTTTAAAATTTGGAATAACTTGCTTTGTAATAATTACTTATTATCGTTGTTTAAATTACGTATACCCAGAAAAAATACGCGCGCTGTAGCCATGTTTCACATACCTAACGTTACCTACACATCTAATAAGCCATTTATAACAATGTTTAAACTTTTAAATGAAGTAACTCTATTGTCGGATATAGACTTATGCTTGCAACAGAACATTTTCTTCAAATTAATTGCGAAATATTATACATTTGATTAGACTTTCAAGATGGGTTGAGTTTTCTTTGAGTCCTTTGCAATGAGCACAACGTTTTGGTTCATCAATATGCTAGCCGTAAGCTCTTAAATGTAATTCATTTATATTTTTTTTAGATTCATGTAATTAGGGAAAACCTGTATGAATCTTAAATTAAATTAAATTAAATTAAATTAAAATTAAATATAATTCATAAATGCTTACAATTTGTTTGTTTATAGAATTGTTCTGATTTTAAAACGTAAAACGTAAATGTAATAAAAATTATTTATACTAATATAGTATAAAGCTGCTTATAGAGAGATCTGAGAGACATACAATAATTCCAAGCAAATTCTTTTATTTACAAACACGGGCCCTTGTAAAACTTCTATTGTTTGTTTGGCACATATCAAACCGCAAGCATCGTGAAATATCTTATCAGCCCAGGTATCTAAAACTTCTTTGTCTATTGTTTGAGATATTAATATCTGAAGCACAAATGTTTAAAAAAACCAAAAGTAACAGATGTTAGGATCATGGAATAATCTTTATGTTTCTACAACTTGTTTACACCTATTCTTTGACACATAACGTTATAAGCCACATCTGATTTAGTGTTTGCAAGCATAATAGTTTTTATAATCTTGTACATTTTAATTCCGGAGATACAAATATGAAACTACAAACTTCGACTTAATGTTTAGTAGAGCAATCGCGGTTGCTTCTAGAACTTCTTTGTGTACATTGTTGAAGACATAAGCCTATAAGCAAGTTTAGATGTTTGCCAACACAGATGCTTCTCAAGAAACGCTTGGGGGTAACAGTTATTCAAGCACAATTGCTGCTAGAGCATTAATTTTGCTAGTCGTGGCACATAAAGCCCAGAGAAACATTAGGGTTTGCAAGGAGCTGCTTGTAGCAGTTCATCAAGTTTGTTGTCGGAAACAACTTTGGGTGCTTGCCAGTACAGATACTTCCCAAAAAACACTTCGCATAACATTTTCCCAAGCATATTCGCTGTTTGGCCTTATTTAATTCTGCTAATCGTGACACAGAAAGTCCCAAGCAACGTTAGTGCTTGGACGTGCTACTGCTTGTAGAAGTTGATCAAGTCTGTTATGGGAGACACAATTCTATAATCAACTTTAGGCGTTTGCTGGCACAGATGTGCCAAGAAACCTTAATATGTGCAAGCGCAGCTGCTTGTAGCCCTTCACCAAGTTTGTTGTTGGAGATACATAAGCATATAGGCAGCATTAGATGTTTGTCAGCACAGATGGTTCTCAAGAAACGCTTGGGGTAACATTTTTTCAAGCACAATCACTATATACTAGAGCTTCTTTAACTCTGCTGGTCGTGCAAGATCAGCTGCTTGAATAAGTCCATCAAGCCTGTTGTTGGAGACACATAAGTCTATAAGTAACTTTAAATGTGTGCCAACACAGACACTTCTCAAGAAACGCTTCCCGTAACGTATTTTCAAGCACAATCGCTGCTAAAGCATCTTTAATTCTAAAAAAGTCCTAAAAAAGCTTAACGTTTGCAGGCACAGCTGCTTGTAAAATTTTATCAAGTCTGTTGTTGGAGACACATACACTTGCAAACAACTTCAGATTTAAATGCTTACAATAACAATTATTCATATGCTATTATGTGGCACAAATGACAATATAGAAGTACTTCAGATATTTTTTCAAGCAGGATTACTTCTAAAACATTATTAATACTATTACTAGAGCTTTATCCCCTTGGAAACATAAGTTTAGAAGCAACTTTTTTCTTTAACGTCTTAGAAATTTTAGGTTAATGTTTACAAGCGCAAATGCCTTTTGGTGGAGGCGCAAGCTTATAAATACATAAATTCAAATTTAAGGTTTACAGTTACAAGAAATTGCTTTACAACTTTTTTCAATCGATTAGTTAGCACAAATAATGCAAAAAATAATCAAAAATATATTTGTCAAGCGTAATTTATTTTGAAATGTCTCTTATTCTAGTACGTAAACTCATAAGAATCCAGATGTCCATCGGGTCTGTTGTTCATGCAACATACGCTTACAAGCAACATACGTTTACAAGCAACATGCAATTTGTAGAAAGTGCCCTACGAACATTTTAAAAATTTTATACAACGTTTCCTCCTATATAATATATATAATGCTGCCTTGTTTAGTAAGAAATATGTTCTTTGTGGGTCCGAAGCAATTTCACCAGAGCAAGAAAGTGCTGTATCATGAATAGGGATGCACCGATACGGGTTTTTTGGCCGATACCGATATATCGGCCGATACCGATATAATCGAGGCCGATACGCCGATATATCGGCCGATATATTCTCATTGCTCTCTCCACTACTTTTTGACTACATGCAAGCACGTGTGCGCCGCTGCTTGCTTGATTCGGGCGGGGTAATCCCCTAAATACGAACTCTAGCGTAGGTTTGCTTATGGAGATGTCTTCTTGTCATTTCGTTTTAATAACGCAATTTAACACAGTCATTTTTTTTCTTGACCTATTAGTTAGTATTGTTAACAATTTCGGATGATGCAAGACCTTGAAATGGCATCGCCTGATCGAATGTTTTTGCTTATGGACCGAGCTCTGTGGACTAGTGATTATCACGTCTGCTTAGTATTCGAGAGGTCGTGGGTTCGATTCCCTTGGCCGCCTTCTTTGATTCAGATTTTTAGGTGGTTTTCCTGAGTCAACAGAGTACCTTCTCTGAAGCGAATGTCGGGGCAGTACTTCTCCACCTTTCCTGGCCTCTCTTGCATTCTCCACCCATTCTGAAATATTCCCGTTATTGGCTGAAGGGGGACGCAAGGGGCCCCCAGCTGGGGGAATTTAAATGACCCTGAACCTTTACCTTTTTCTTTTTTGCTGATGCAGGATGCAGTGCATTCCAGAAGCTGGAAGATATTTCGCTGCATGGTGCAACACACTGGATGGAGAGCCTAATGTTTTTACATAATAATTTACAAAAAATGAATTTTCAATATTAGATAGTAGTTATATTTTATACTCCACAATGATTACTTGCATTTTATTGTTCACTTCTTATAATAAATATTAAAATATTAACTATTGAAAGGAAATTCACTTTTGCCGATATATCGGCAAAAAGGAAGGCCGATATGACCGATACCGATATATCCCTAATTCGGCCGATATGGCCGATATGCCGATACCGAGTATCGGTATCGATGCATCCCTAATCATGAAACAGTCATTTATTCAATTTTTTATCTTCCCAAAGTTGATCCCATTTACCTTCGGGAAGTATCTGTTTTAACAGGAACTAAATCTGTTCAAATCTCAACAATTATACTTGAGTTTCGCGTGAAAGCAGAGCAAGAAGGTAAACATGCACACCTGGATTGCATACTGCCCACGCAGACTTAAAATTAATTTCTTCCGACCTAATACCATCAATAATGGGGCAGTTAAGCTGTACTGGAATGCAACAAACCCAACGGTTTAACCGATGCAGTATCACTGAAAAACACGTGGTGTCTCCGAGCAAGTTTTATATACGCGGTTATTAATGGAGTAGATTTGAATATGAATGCGGAACGCTGAGCACCAGGAAGTTTCATTTTACAAAAGGGAAGAACCTCGTTTCCTTTCCGCGGATTACAGAAAAAATGTCTAATTACCGGCTTAACGAAATACAAACTAGCTGTCAGAGCCGGATTAAGGATATGTGAGGCCCAGGGCTAAATTTTTTAGAGGCCCCATTCCCATTTATGCAACGGGTACAAAGGGATCTAAATGATTAGAAACCGCACTAGATTAGAACCTTCCAATCTTTTTGAGGCCCCCGAAATTCGGTGGCCCGGGGCTGCAGCCCCCTTAGCCCCCCCCCCCCTTTAATCCGGCTCTGCTAGCTGTACCAAAATAGTTCAGGTATGAACTGAAACTTTCGTATATTTTACTGAAGTAACATTACTGCTAATTACAGAGGTGTGTAAGTATGTTCCATTTGAATTCGGTGAGCGTATGTTGCGTCAAAATGGCGGTATGGGGTGGAGAATTGTCATGGGGGAGTCGAACGTTTCGTATTAACTTGGTTCGCTCCTTAGTGTGAATCTCGGGATTTACTCCCTTCCTTAATAATAATGAATATATTTACCATTAATTGTTCTTTATAAGAAAATTAATTCACAAAAAGAAACTCCCTGAAACTTCAATGCGACGTCGTTTCTGTTCTACGAGTATAAAAGGAGGCGTGAAGTCCAGTGTGGAAATAGTTAACTTTTTGTACTTTAACTATAATTTAACAATTAGATTTCTATCTTTTAACGCTCTTGCCTAGTGCCTACATCAGGACGTCATGCAGTTGCAGGACCTCATGATACTAAATTGTCCAAATTTGTGGGCTGCTGCGGTGTGCGCTGGCAATAAATTCTCGCTTTATGAAGTACACTTCGTTCCGTTTTTCTGGGATAAATTGTTATATGCGGCGCTTGAATTGTGTTGTAACTTGTTAGGCCAAAATGTTGATTAAAATTTGTGGGCCCGCTTAATTTACAGCTGCGGTTTCTGTTCTACGCTACACCCAATTAAAACTAGAAAGCATATTCGCCACTAATCCTCGTTTTGTATTTCCAAGCATTTGCTGGAGTCGAAACGAACCCTTAACACCTATGTTTGATCAAGAAGCCAATAGCGCATGCAGCGAGAAGCTAAATTGACAACTTTTTGGGCGTGCATTTTAAACACAAGGGTTTTTGGAACCTGCCATTGCCAATATCTTCATGAAAGCTTTCGAAATAATGACTGTAGAATCTTCAGAATTGAAACTTGATATGTTGACGACGCTACCCATATGCTTAAACCTTTGCAGTGATCAAATGACAACGGGGGGGGGGGGGGGGGTTAAGACGTGCTTGTAAGTACAAAAGATTCACATTCCACATTCAGGCATGCACACAAGAATAAACAAGCATTCGACATTTTAGCAGTACGTGTTCGGAAGGATAGTAGTTACAGGGGGGTTTCGGCTCATCGGCGCTCCCACGTAGCCTCTAGAGTTGGTGCACCGTCAATGAGGTGCCTGTAATATCTGTAAGGCGGATGCTTACCGCATCTAGTGCCTCTTATCTGAATTCTAACTAGACCAATGAGTTACAATTCATGTCATTGTGATTTGCATCTACGGTTGCCACCCCCGCAGAAGACCGGAATCACAAGGCATTTGTATGAAATGAGCATCCCATAGCTATCCAGTTGCGCTTCCTGGATCACTGATAAGCTGGATGTTTTTATCAGGTCAAGGGTTAGAGGTCATGTCGTCATCTGAGGATACCGCTATTCCCAGGCACTCGGTACCGATTGGGCACCAACCCAACAATAAAACCAGCTGCACCATCGAACTGCATACAACGTCTACTGGAAAGATACGCTATAATATCTATTATTACATCATTGTGATTAATCCACGTAATTACAAGTCATCTTAAAAATCACATTAGTGCTCTCGCATTGTAAAATGTCATCCTATGTGGTATCAAATTTCACACCCACACATGTACGTTACGTCAGCCAACTGACCGCCAAGCTCCCGAGGTTTTAAAGCTACTCCCCGGCCCTTTCAAATAACTTCGGGCTCAGTTCGATTCTAAAACTACATTTAAAACGTATTATATTTATGCGATTGATATTTATTTAGACCCATAATTAGTCTTACTGTACAGTCCGCCACAATTGCCATATTTATTCACAACCACCCCAGACGTCCGAGAACCGATCCACCCGCAGCAAGAGTCTTTCCTCCTTATATTTCTCAAATCACCGAACGCACCGTTTCGAAAGCAAAAGAACAAAACGAAGTTTAAACCACCGAGAAGATCACACAGATGCTCCCTTCACCAAAGAATAATTTTAACCATGTCAACAAAAGGTGTTTACAGACTCACTTGCTCCTGTAATGCTGTGTACTACATTGGTGAAAACGGGACGTTCAGTAAATAACTATATCTGAAGGTCATCGTTATCTTAGGTCAGCTCTCACATCATCATCGGCCAACGCCGGACACCAACACGATCCCGGCCATAAGATCAGTTTTAATGACACTTTTAATTATGTGCAAACCCCCCTTTATTTTTTAGTAGAAAAAGTCACACTCCAACAATCTCAATCCAGGCGACAGTTACCTGCTTCCTTCCATGTGGAAAGCGTTTATCTTTAAATCCCGCCCCGCGCCCTCTTCATTCAACCGCGACAACTCTTAATTATAATTTTCACCTTCTTTGCAATCGATGAAAGAGCGGTGCCTTTGGCGTAGTTGACGCGTTTCACTCCTGATAAAGCTCCTTATGAAACTAGATGAACTGTTGATTTCTTCTATATCCATTTCTGAAAGTCGTTTGTTGTATGAAGTAGACAACTAACAGGAAGCTAAATATATTTTGTTCAATGCGTTTTTAATCTACAGAAAAACAAGAAAACTCGTTTTCAAGATTTCCCATGCAATTGAAATATAAATTTTTCATGTTAACATCATGTTTGCAATAAATACAACTAAAATTGTTAGGATATTTTAAAATGTTAAGCTACGCCGGAGAATTTTGGCACACGCCTATGATTCGTCCCGTAAGTGGAGATGTTCACGCTGGCCGCCAAGCGGCAACCAGTAAACTTGACTTCAGATCCGCAACCGACTGGAAGTAGGAAGGTTGCCCGATGGGGCTAACGCTAACGCCTGACCCTGGCTGGTCGTTATTTCGATGTACTCGTTACTTTGGCTTAGGGAATTAGGCAGCCGGCAACGAAGCCAGACGTGTGAGCGAAGGCGATCCTTGTTGCCAACCATATACGTGGTGGGAACACAATGAAGTTAATCAGTTTCTGCGATAAGTGAATAGTATTTAAACGGATTTATATTGAAGAAGTGCCTCCGAATCTTTAATAATCGACTGTGATGAGATTCTTGCATACGCACAACAATTACATACGTAACCCTTGGGGATTCTCGGCCTCGCTGCGTAAACTTCGCCATGGGTCAAACGTTCATCGTAAACTTTTTGCATCTTTGTCTGCTCGACAACCATCTCCGTGGGTCAGCTGTGCACCAAGTCAAAATGTTCACATGTTTGTCATCCTGGCGACCATATTTGTGATTCAGTTGTGCCTTAGGTAAACATTCCCGCTTCACTTTCATCTCGGCGATCTGTAGATCAGTCGTGCTCCAGGTCACCATTCCCTGATTTCTGTCGTTGCGGCCGACCATTCTCGTGGGTCACTCGTCCCCAGGTCTAGAGAAAGCCTTCCCATCACATCAGATGAATCTTGAGTAAGCTGCAGCCCTCTGAACTTCACTATTTTCAAAGCTGCAGATTTGCTTCGTCTTCATGTCGGTATTATTGACACTGCATTACGTTATAATTATTATCTTTTCTGGATAGCTTCTACAGAGCTTGTAGTTCTTGCAGGTTATATTAGAAGTAACTCGGGTAAAGTTATTATATGTGTGCGTGTTGTTCGTATGTTCTTTTCGCGGACACCAGTTTTGAGCTTCTCCCCCATATTGTCAATATACAGGTTGGATTGTGACCAACCTAATAGGTTCGATAAAATTACAGTTTTTAACCGTGACGCCACGTTAAATTGAAAGCTCCCAGCTCCAGCTACCGCCGAATATTCTCCCCTAGGGTCTTGCGTGTTCAATACACATTATTATTTGTACCATGTGTTTGCCTGTAATCTGTACAACTGTATGCAGGTAATTTTATGGGCGAATTAAATGTTAATGTGTAGGGGGCAAGGTAAATACCCAGCTGCTCCGATATCAACGACAGCCCTATCATCGGAGCGATAATTCATAATGTAGTGGTGTCCGGAAGATAATAATGTACAAACACGTACGCTTTCAGAATAGACCCGTGTCTGTATGCAACTGTAGCTAGTTGGATGCACTTTTGGTTTTATTCATTTTTTTGTCTAACAAAAAGCAATAACCATTCAACTTAGGTATAGCCGTTCTTTCATGAAAGTATATAATTTGCCACATCTCCTAAATACTTCAAAGCAACAATCAGTCGAAGTTCTTAGGCCACGAAGGTGACCACAAACCACAGCGGTTTCTGCGCTTTCTGTTGACTTTCCGTTATGGTGGCACATTGTTGACTGGCAACGGCTAATCAATAACATGGAAAGTGACTTAAATTTTACTTTTAATGTACTCTGATATTCTGCTGCGCTTATGTATTAATTACCTCATACATTTTTCGGGTTAATTTAAAAAGGTTAGATGAAAAACGTACAATAAAATATAGTTTGATAGAATTTATACAAATTAAGTTTAATAAGATAACCCCAAATTCCCGTTTTTATGTCTAATCGGCAGTGTGTTCACTGTAAGGCATTCAAGGATTCTTATAACTGAAGGATGGGTGCCCCGGTACAGTAGCGCAAGCCAATTACCTTTTATTTCTTTCTCAATTGGCACGCGTTTCCCTCAACTGTTGTATGTTGTACGAGACGAGTGTGCTGGGTACAGATTTTGTATGGAACTGCTTTATAAATATAAAACTGATCGCAGTAAGGATGATTCAAATAGTGCCATAAAACATTATAATTTTGAATTGTTTCTGTCTGCAAAAAAAGTCTACGACACTGGCACGCATCTGTGCTTAATCTGCAATCCGAGTGACATTTCAAACCCGGCTCCAAGCAGAAGGTTTGTATCAGCTAGCACACAGTCCTCAGCAGGCACTGACCCAGTAATTCGAATCGATGGAAATTGCTTGCCTTTTTAATTGCCGCGAATTTTCCGCAAACTAATGGCTGCTCCGAGGCCTGTCAGATAAAGAACACGTAAAATTCGCGGTCGATCTTGCAGCTGCGTCACAGCAACGATGGAGGCCACTGATATCCACATCCGGCGGCTTGTAATCAAGTTCATGTTTATCGTATGCACAAGAATCAACAATGCAGACGAATTCGTGCTGTAACTTGATGATGTAATGATAGTTGCTTTCACAAACTCGGAGATGGTAAGACTATAAAACTCTCATGCTTGTGTGCAGGATGCCCCAGGACGGGAGCGAGGGCAATTTTGTGACTTCTTTTGTAGGGAAAAATGTTCTGTATTCAATAATATCAAATAATATGTATAGTGCATGATGAAAATGTTGAATTATTATAGGACAATTATTATAGTCCACTATTTTTTCAAGAAGCTATCGTATTCCGATTGCGTTCAACTGCATTATGGTGCTATTCAATTTATTATTATCCGAGAAAAAGGTTCTAACATATTAGGCTTACCACAATCCAACCCGTATATTGAGGCGCTTCACATGTACTTCTAACGGGATCTAACACCAGCCTATAATTCTAATGTTGTAAATAATTGCCCAAATCGCGAACATCTTAGTAGATAGATGAGAACTCATAAACCAATACATTGCTATAGCTCACCAGTTGAACTATGCCTTACTTAATGCAATGTCTTAAATGTCAAACAATAATTGCTTTTAAATCGAGAGCTCTTATTTTCAGGGTGGGTTCGCCAAAATCTAGTTCTCTATTAATTGAAGTTTTAAAATTGTATTTTCAAAAATCTTTGACTATCAATGACACATAACGCCAAACTTGACTTTTAAAATTCATCAAACCAGATAATTGACAATTGTATCTTACATTAACACATTTATTATTCAATTCACCTACGTAAGTACTATATCAACTTTATATTATCACTTTCTTTTATTGACGGTTATTCAAAATGCTTTCTCAACTTATCTACACAAACCTCTATAACTGCTCTAGCTTTCACTGCAACATCCAACAAATACCGGATCCTGACGTCGACAGGCTGCAACACCTACTGCCCACTTCACAAACAGCAACACCTATGATGGTCTGTGAATCCTTTCAACTGTATCCGTCCTGTCAAACCAACTCCTCTGCTCCCAAAATCCAGTCCTGGTTTCTCCTGAATGTCACTGTCACACCAACTAACTCCTGGTAAGTTGCTATATTATGATGTTCCAAATGTAACTTTGTTCCCTTTTTGCAGATAGTTCGATGTCTCTTGTAATACTCACAGAATATCCAAATCAAATAATAACTTGTAAAAACCTCTACTAATATCTTGTACGTATGAACAAATCCAAATCTCTTCAACTAATATAAGATTCTGTATTCTATATCTCCAATTAACTGTATCTGTATAATCTCTTCATCCACTTGATGTCTCAATACATTCCATTTTATATTTCACCTGTTCGACCTCGTAGATTTGTTTAAAGCCTTTTTTTAATTTGTCATTACCAAAACCAACACAATTTAAGGCATAATTTCTATTTTTATTTCACAAAATTGGTTATTTAAAAAATTACATGTAAGCTTTCATGAGTTGTTTTACAGTAACTAACTAAACAAACTTCTATCCCTATTAGATATAATTCTTAGTGCACACTTCCTATATTTTAAAATAATACTATTACAGGATATTCATTCTGATTATTATTAACAAATACATTTGTTTAATGTTACCTTGGTTTGTTCTTTATTAACATTTAATACAACCATTAAGTTTATTTATTTCAATTAATATCGCACTATCAAATGGCTCCTTTCATTGTATCAATTACTTTCATTATTCATATTCGAAATTTTACACCCATTAAGAACTAATTATTGTAACCTTCCAAATTTATTAGTTTTGAATATTTCTTTCTTATGATTTATTATACTACGTCATGTATCATAACAGCATATAGTGATTAATAAGAATTGAACTGAAACTGTAGCATTTTATATTATATTTAATATAAAATGATATCGCAGGGTACTCGTTCAGAGGCAACGATCTTTCAGGAGTGCTTGTTGCTCTCCACGCAGACAGTTACTTTTCACCAGCGCGTTAAATTAGCATACGGTAATGAATAGATATTTACATGTTTATTTCTGCCCCAAGTACCTAAAGAAAGTCGGTACATACTGCAATACCACCGGGGCATGAATAATGTATAGGGAATCAAAAGTCAGGGCGATTACATGCACGAATTTTTAAATGGCAATAGGAAGATCAATCGCTGATGCCAAGCTTTGATGTCGGATCCCGCAACAGATTTTTTATTTACATATGTAAGTCCGCATTGGAATTTCATTTGCAAAGCGAAGCAGTTGCTCGCGAGGGCGGCACAAACGCCGGGAATTTTTTTAAATCCAGATTTTGTGCTGCACCTCTTTAACAAAATTAAACAGGGCGAAGTGATGAAGTGCTTCAGTCTGCCCGGATGAATAAATTTCTGGATTGCGGGGCACACTGGCGGCTTTTGTTGATTAAAACTTTATTTTCGCCGCAGCAGTAAAATACGAAACGAAAATGGGAATTTGGGTTAAGTAGAAACAGTGGCCCAGCTCTTAAAGTTGACAAAATTGGGCAGATAATTAAAATAAGGCAAGAGGAAAAGCAATAAAGTAATAAATTGGTGAATCGTTAATAAAACAATCCTTGATTTTATTTACTTAGTTTTGTCAGTGTGATTGATGAATTATGCCTCAACTGATATATTCGCTATGGAAGTTAGGAAGCTTTTCACGCTTGATAATATGACATACTAGAAACGTCCATTGAAAACCGATTCTAACACCGACACTTATTTGCTATGGATAATCAATTGCTGTCACAATAATGAATGTTTTTTCTAGTATTATCGATCATCTAGTTAAAAAATACTGCACGTCTCTTTCGATCAACTATGTAGTAATTTAATTTTTCATTTCTTGTTTAAATAAGATAAATACGCGTATTTTGTATGTATACGCTTACGGCATAGCACGCAATGGCTTCTCTTATTAAATTTCACCGATGAACTTTAAACTGCTGCGGAACTAGTGTATGCCTTTGAACCAAACAACAATTGAAACAGACAGACTGTTTTCCATCAGGATATAAGTAGTTGCATCTTATAAACACTAGCAATCTATTTGCCTTCTCACTAGTTGTAAAGTGATTTTTTCGCCCTGCGTGCGAAAAATTACCGTTCAATAATTTTCTGTTGCAAATGTTATCTTCCAGAAATGTTGGATAAAACATAAAAAGCAACTCATTGTCGTCTAAAAGATTATTCTTAAAAAAACTTATCGATAAGCGTGTTGTTGAAAATAGTAAGTCAAAAAAGTTGTAACGACGTCATCTGTAAAAAATTCATCTACAAATTTTCAGCGAGTCGGTAAAGCAACTTATTGCCGTCTATAAAGGCGTTTCTTTGAAAAACTTATTGATCAGCGTGTCGCTGAAGACTTTAATTCAAAAATGTTGTAACAACGTCCTTTGTAAAAAATGTCATCTAAAAATGTTCAACAAGACGTAAAGCAACTTATTGCCATCTACAAAAGTGTTTCTTTCCAAAACTAGTCGAAAAACGTATCGCTGAAGATAGTAAGTTGAAAATGCTGTAAAGACGTCTTCTGTAAAAACTGTCATCTAAAAATGTTCAGCGAGTCGTAAAGCAACTTATTGCTGCCTACAAAAGTGTTTCTTTCAAAAACTTATCGATCAGCGTGTCGCTGAAGATAGTAAGTCAAAAGTGTTGTAACGACGTCATCTGTAAAAAGTTATTTAAAAATGTTCAGCGAGGCGGTAAAGCAACTTATTGCCGCCTACAGAGGCGTTTCTTTCAAAAACTGATCGATCAGCTTGTCGCTGAAGATAGTAAGTCAAAAATGTTGTAACAACGTCCTCTGTGTAAAAAATGTAAAATAAAAATGTTTAACGACACGTAAAGCAGCTTATTGCCGTCTACAATGGTGTTTCTTTCCAAAACTAGTCGAAAAGACTGTCGCTGAAGCTAGTAAGTCGAAAATGTTGTAACGACATCTTCTGTAAAAACTGTTATCTAAAAATGTTCTGCGAGACGTAGAGCAACTTATTGCCGTCTACAAGTCACCTAAAAATGTTCAGCGAGTCGTAAAGCAACTTATTGCTGCCTACAAAAGCGTTTCTTTCAAAAACTTTTCGATTAGCGTGTCGCTGAAGATAGTAAGTCAAAACTGTTGTAACGACGTCATCTGTAAAAAGTTATTTAAAAATGTTCAGCGAGGCGGTAAAGCAACTTATTGCCGCCTACAGAGGCGTTTCTTTCAAAAACTGATCGATCAGCTTGTCGCTGAAGATAGTAAGTCAAAAATGTTGTAACAACGTCCTCTGTGTAAAAAATGTAAAATAAAAATGTTTAACGACACGTAAAGCAGCTTATTGCCGTCTACAATGGTGTTTCTTTCCAAAACTAGTCGAAAAGACTGTCGCTGAAGCTAGTAAGTCGAAAATGTTGTAACGACATCTTCTGTAAAAACTGTTATCTAAAAATGTTCTGCGAGACGTAGAGCAACTTATTGCCGTCTACAAGTCACCTAAAAATGTTCAGCGAGTCGTAAAGCAACTTATTGCTGCCTACAAAAGTGTTTCTTTCAAAACCTTATCGATCAGCGTGTCGCTGAAGATAGTAAGTCAAAAGTGTTGTAGCGACGTCATCTGTAAAAAGTTATTTAAAAATGTTCAGCGAGGCGGTAAAGCAACTTATTGCCGCCTACAGAGGCGTTTCTTTCAAAAACTGATCGATCAGCTTGTCGCTGAAGATAGTAAGTCAAAAATGTTGTAACAACGTCCTCTGTGTAAAAAATGTAAAATAAAAATGTTTAACGACACGTAAAGCAGCTTATTGCCGTCTACAATGGTGTTTCTTTCCAAAACTAGTCGAAAAGACTGTCGCTGAAGCTAGTAAGTCGAAAATGTTGTAACGACATCTTCTGTAAAAACTGTTATCTAAAAATGTTCTGCGAGACGTAGAGCAACTTATTGCCGTCTACAAGTCACCTAAAAATGTTCAGCGAGTCGTAAAGCAACTTATTGCTGCCTACAAAAGCGTTTCTTTCAAAAACTTTTCGATTAGCGTGTCGCTGAAGATAGTAAGTCAAAACTGTTGTAACGACGTCATCTGTAAAAAGTTATTTAAAAATGTTCAGCGAGGCGGTAAAGCAACTTATTGCCGCCTACAGAGGCGTTTCTTTCAAAAACTGATCGATCAGCTTGTCGCTGAAGATAGTAAGTCAAAAATGTTGTAACAACGTCCTCTGTGTAAAAAATGTAAAATAAAAATGTTTAACGACACGTAAAGCAGCTTATTGCCGTCTACAATGGTGTTTCTTTCCAAAACTAGTCGAAAAGACTGTCGCTGAAGCTAGTTAGTCGAAAATGTTGTAACGACATCTTCTGTAAAAACTGTTATCTAAAAATGTTCTGCGAGACGTAGAGCAACTTATTGCCGTCTACAAGTCACCTAAAAATGTTCAGCGAGTCGTAAAGCAACTTATTGCTGCCTACAAAAGCGTTTCTTTCAAAAACTTATCGATTAGCGTGTCGCTGAAGATAGTAAGTCAAAAGTGTTGTAACGATGTAATCTGTAAAAAAGTCATTTAAAAATGTTCACCGAGGCGGTAAAGCAACTTATTGCCGCATACAGAGGCGTTTCTTTTAAAAACTGGTCGATCAGCTTGTCGTTTAAGATAGTAAGGCAAAAATGTTGTAACAATGTCCTCTGTAAAAAATGCCATCTAAAAATGTTCAACGACACGTAAAGCAGCTTATTGCCGTCTACAATGGTGTTTCTTTCCAAAACTAGTCGAAAAGACTGTCGCTGAAGCTAGTAAGTCGAAAATGTTGTAACGACATCTTCTGTAAAAACTGTTATCTAAAAATGTTCTGCGAGACTTAGAGCAACTTATTGCCGTCTACAAGTCACCTAAAAACGTTCAGCGAGTCGTAAAGCAACTTATTGCCGCCTACAAAAGCGTTTCTTTCAAAAACTTATCGATTAGCGTGTCGCTGAAGATAGTAAGTCAAAAGTGTTGTAACGATGTAATCTGTAAAAAAGTCATTTAAAAATGTTCAGCGAGGCGGTAAAGCAACTTATTGCCGCATACAGAGGCGTTTCTTTCAAAAACTGGTCGATCAGCTTGTCGTTGAAGGTAGTAAGTCAAAAATGTTGTAACAATGTCCTCTGTAAAAAATGCCATCTAAAAATGTTCAACGACACGTAAAGCAGCTTATTGCCGTCTACAATGGTGTTTCTTTCCAAAACTAGTCGAAAAGACTGTCGCTGAAGCTAGTAAGTCGAAAATGTTGTAACGACATCTTCTGTAAAAACTGTTATCTAAAAATGTTCTGCGAGACGTAGAGCAACTTATTGCCGTCTACAAGTCACCTAAAAATGTTCAGCGAGTCGTAAAGCAACTTATTGCTGCCTACAAAAGCGTTTCTTTCAAAAACTTATCGATTAGCGTGTCGCTGAAGATAGTAAGTCAAAAGTGTTGTAACGATGTAATCTGTAAAAAAGTCATTTAAAAATGTTCACCGAGGCGGTAAAGCAACTTATTGCCGCATACAGAGGCGTTTCTTTTAAAAACTGGTCGATCAGCTTGTCGTTTAAGATAGTAAGGCAAAAATGTTGTAACAATGTCCTCTGTAAAAAATGCCATCTAAAAATGTTCAACGACACGTAAAGCAGCTTATTGCCGTCTACAATGGTGTTTCTTTCCAAAACTAGTCGAAAAGACTGTCGCTGAAGCTAGTAAGTCGAAAATGTTGTAACGACATCTTCTGTAAAAACTGTTATCTAAAAATGTTCTGCGAGACTTAGAGCAACTTATTGCCGTCTACAAGTCACCTAAAAACGTTCAGCGAGTCGTAAAGCAACTTATTGCCGCCTACAAAAGCGTTTCTTTCAAAAACTTATCGATTAGCGTGTCGCTGAAGATAGTAAGTCAAAAGTGTTGTAACGATGTAATCTGTAAAAAAGTCATTTAAAAATGTTCAGCGAGGCGGTAAAGCAACTTATTGCCGCATACAGAGGCGTTTCTTTCAAAAACTGGTCGATCAGCTTGTCGTTGAAGGTAGTAAGTCAAAAATGTTGTAACAATGTCCTCTGTAAAAAATGCCATCTAAAAATGTTCAACGACACGTAAAGCAGCTTATTGCCGTCTACAATGGTGTTTCTTTCCAAAACTAGTCGAAAAGCGTGTCGCTGAAGCTAGTAAGTCGAAAATGTTGTAACGACATCTTCTGTAAAAACTGTGATCTAAAAATGTTCTGCGAGACGTAGAGCTACTTTTGCCGTGTATAAGTCACCTAAAAATTTTCAGCGAGTAGTAAAGCAACTTATTGCCGTCTATATACAAAGGCGTTTCTTTCAAAAACGTATTGATCAGCGTGTCGCTGAAGATAGCAAGTCGAAAATGTTGTAACGACGTCTTCTGTAAAAACTGTCATCTAAAAATGTTCTGCGAGACGTAGAGCAACTTATTGCCGTCTACAAGTCACCTAAAAATTTTCAGCGAGTCGTAAAGTAACTTATTGCTCATACAAAAGTGTTTCTTTCAAAAAGTTATCGATGAACGTTCTGCGAAACATAATGCAACTTATTGACGTGTACAAAATTGTTTTTTTTTCAAAAAAGTTACCTATAAGCGTGTTGATGAAAATATTAAGTAAAAAATTTGGTCATCCAAAAATGTTCAGCAAGACGTAAATCAAAGTATTGTCATCTGCAAAAATGTTCTTTTTAAACACGTATAGATAGACATGTCCCTGAAAACAGTAGGTCAAAAATGTCGTCATCTAAAAATGGTCAGCGAGACGTAATGCAACTTGATGTCGCCTACAAAAGTGTTTCTTTTACTTTTTTGAATATGTATTTACCAGATCAACATATACAGGGTGATTCAAATTCGAGGCTAACCATGGGGGTTTCGAAAGCGGTAAGAGTTAGAGGGGTGGAATATCTTCGTAAATAAGATCAGGAAAACATAAAAACGAATATGACAAATCTTGAATTTTTTCAAAAATCTCGAAAACGAAATTTTTTTTTTTTTTTGGTTTCTCGACAGCATAGTGTTGAGCACTAAGTTATCGGTAACCATGTCGCTAACAATACTAAGTCAAAAATATTGTAATGACGTCCTCTGTAAAAGATTTCGTTATCTAAATATGTTCGGCGAAACATAAAGCAACGTAATGTCGTGTGCAAAATTCTTTCTTTTAACGAAGTTAGCGACAAGCGTGTCGCTGAAGATAGTAAGTCAAAAAGTAACGACGTTGCCTGTGAAAATTTCGTCATCTAAAAATGTTTGGAGAAACATGCATCTTATTATCGTCTACAAAATTGTTTCAACGGTTAGCGTATCGCTGAAGATAGTAAGTCAAAAACGTTGTAGCGACGTCCTCTGTAGAAATCTTAAAATATTCGACGAAACATAAAAGCAACTTCTTGTCACCTATAAAATTGTTTCTTTTAAAAATACTATCGATAAACGTGTCACTGAAGATACTAAGTCAAAAACGTTGTAACGAATTTTCTGTTAAAAATATCGTCGTCCTAAAACGTTGAACCAAACATAAAGCACCTTATTGTCTCGTATAATAGTAATTTATTATACAAGACGATAAAGTTAAATTTTATCCACGAGTGAATCGTTTAACATCGAGACGAAGTCGAGGCGTTAATGATTCAAGAGTGGATAGAAATAACTTTATCGTCGTGTATAATACAATATTTTTTTCTATACCAAGAACTTTAACAATTTCAAAAGAAAATAATGACAGTCAATCACATTTCAAAATGTCAGTAGCTAGATTGGGTTGCTACGATAATACGAAGCTGTCATATTTAATTTAAACAAAAGTTAGAAAATTAAATTACTTTATCTATCCTTGATGTTAAAGTGCTACTTTATCTACCCCTGCTGTTAAAGTAAAACTTGACCTTTTGTTTTGAGTTGATAAAAGCACACTTTAACATGTGCTATAGATTGTCGTATCGCTGAAGATACCAAGTCAAATATGTTGGAACGACGTCTTCTGTATCAAATGTCGATATCTGAAGATGTTCATATAAAGCAATAATATTTTGTCGCCTATAAAGTTGTTTCATTTTAAAAAGTTATCGCTAAGCGTGTCTCTGAAGGTACTAAGCCAAAACTGTTCTGTGTCCTTTGGAAAAAATGTGGTTATCTAAAAACACTTAATTCCTGCCTTAGCACTGATTTTTTCTGTTGTAAGTACAAATACCAAGTCGTTTTCTCTTTCCTCTTCTTTTATAATAGGTGTTGTACCTGTTTTTTCTTACGCTTTCTTTTGAATTTACTATGGTCAGTCTAATGATAAGGACGGCGACCAACTTTCCGTCCATCACTTCTTTCTGTTTTTAGTGTTTTTATCGCATTTTTTACATCTTCTCTTTTTATTTCAGTTGTTTTTGATTAAGTGTTTTCAGTTGGTAAGTATATCGGACTCTAATTTGTATCTTCTTGGTGTAAGTTATCATTCGTCAAATGTTTAGCAGCTATTCTATTTATCTTTTTTTTATTTGTATTATCTGTGCATCGGTCATATGTATGTTTGACGGTCTTCTGGTTTACTGATAAACTCTTATAAAAAAAGATGTTTTCTTTCACTCTGCTATTGGCTTAGTCTCTTTCGTGAATCAAGGTAATTTACGTTTGTGTGATGTCTGTGCAGTAACAAATTTTTTTCTTATTACTTCTTCGGATGCTGATTTTTTAACCGGTTAGCATATAAAAACATCGAGCTTTCGTCCTAGACTACTAGCACTAATGCATGGCCACTTCAACGTTCTTACATCTAATATTTCAATGGATAAGAAGCTTCTATTTGTTATAGCATAGTCGGTTGGAAAATAAAATGGTAGTTTCCAGAAACAAATTTTTCCTGTTAGTAGTACTTACTTACAATGTACTTTATAGTACTTATCATGTCATCCCTCTGTCCAGACATATAACCCCATATCATTACCAACGTCTCTTGCTTTATTGTTGGAAAATCCTTCACCCGGGCACAACTATTTCCTCTTTAGCATTACTAGTAAAGGTGGCTTCTTCGCAAAATAACACAGCTTACCATTGTGGAGTGGACCAGTGCTGATGGCCTCGTGCTCAATTTAAACGGGGACTTTGTTGCTTTTCGGAATGCAAAATTTCTTGTATCTTTGATTCTAAAACTGAGCAACCTTCATCTAGAAGTAAATGTGTAGCGCTTGGAGCTTGAGACCATAACTTAGTTAATTTTGAAGAATGGAAGCTTCTTTTGCCTGATTATTCAAATAAATTAAAAGGGTTTCTATGTGCAGGTATGTGTCATAAATTCGTTCTTAACTTTAAAGAATAGTAATATACATGTATGTACTGTCCAAAACATATTAACACAACTGCAATATTGAGGTGAATATTATGTATTTTATTTTTTTAAATATATTAGTTTTAGCCAGATGGAGACAAATATTCATTGTTTAAATAATACGAATATTTCCCTCTTAACATTTAATGTTCATCTTGCCAGGTCAGAGAAGCGACTACTTATCAAAGTGTTTAATCTAAGCCCATTTTTCAAATGCAGATTTTAATCCTGTATAATTATCATAGCAGACAGTATACTAGAAAATCAAAAATCCCCACGCTCTGTCAACCTTGCGACAGGGAAAACGGCCATAGGTTTGCATTCAAACCCTGCGAAAAATTCAAATTCGAAGATGCGGAACGCCGGAGCGACACCCAAGCAAAATCTTGCAAATCACTCGATTCCGCCGTCATTGTTCCGCTGTGGGAACGTTTGCTCGATTTTCTTCATCTGGATCGATGAGACTCGGACTTTCTAATAGCTCGTAGCACCTTTTGCATTTTTGTGGGAAGCGAGGAAGAAAGGCCGATAACAATCAGGATCGACAGTCGCGCAGAGATACTTCCTCCTCGAAGAATGTGGGAATGACTCATGAAGTTATTAATTGTTCCAACTTTAACTAATTCTGTCGAGAAAGTGTGCGGCCGCTGACACTTCCGTCTCGCTAAAGGGTTAACCGCACTTCTTCCAGTAGAAGTGAACTGGAGATAAGCTATCGCCTTGTTTCCTCAATAATAAGATAGCTAATCGGAGGTTGTTAAGTTATTAATGTTATTGTTCGTTTTATTGGAGGTATTTGCGTTCCACCGGCGAGTTTTAAGTGCTAGTCGTAAATAATTGAACGATTTGAAATAAATTCTTAATGATTATTTAGCTAATGACGGTAATTGTGTATAGTGCAGCTTTAATTAATTACCTTAAAAAGTAATAGTTACTTTGTGCTTGGAGCTCTGCAGCGTTTGTTATGAGTATGAGTGTGATCAGGTTTAAATGTTTAAACGCTTCGAGATTCGTGTAGAATCCTTGGATCAGGTATTTGCTGATAAAATGTGAAAGGTACGTTAGCAATCGATACTAATTAAAACTAGTTATAAATATGAAAATTAAGTTCCATTGAATTATAGTAGTTGTACTCTGTTACTTTTGGACCACTTCGCACGGTTCTGAACTTAGATAAGCGGACATGATGTCGAGGCATTACAGATGTATTCATTACCGACGACTGATCTAATTCCTGTTCTCTAGATGTTGCTGTCTCGTGCTCCTCTAAGGTATAAAATGACTTATACGCGTTGATTGCTGATAATGTAAGCTTTGACTGCTGATTAGCTTCTAACGAGAGTCTACGTTGGACGAACAATTAAAAATTTTCGAACACTTATGGAACAGGTTATCTAACAGTTCTAAACGACTAATGAACGGATTAAGACCAGGAGCAGATAACCACTGCTTGGCGGTATCAGGTATCGGGTGTTGTATTCATCGCCGGTAATACAGAGACCCGTATCTTAAGTGCAAAATTTTATAATGGCATCCTGTTTACTTAGCCGAGTGCAGAACCATCGGATATGATCCAGAAGTGACGCATAATAATAACTAAAATAAATGAAAGTTGCTATATTTGCATAAATTTTGTTTTACCGATTTGCCATAATTATTTTTTGCGCCAATGTGAAGCGAAATAATGTCTGCAATGGCATGAGGTCGTTATACGAGTACTAAGCTCTTTGATATGAAACCAAAAATAAAATAGAATGATATGATTCTGGATTGTTTAGTGATAAATTCCAGGTATTATAAACGTCTTCTAATCAAAAAATCAAATTGACAGCATCTAGAGCAACTGTTTTAGCAGTGAGTAAGAGTTGTTCGCTGTTTCACATTCTCGAATGCGAAGCTATTTTTAAGTCCTACGACCTCAACCTCTGACCTCGCCAAATTAAGCTTACGATGGTTATGTTTGTACCTTTGCTAAATTTCCACTTGCATAAGTCCACGTACCAGTTCGATAACTGCCACCAAAAAAGCAGTTCTTAGTGATCTTACTTAACAAACGAACAGCTGGCGGAAATTAGTTTCCTCTGGCATGCGGGTAGCATCAAGCTCTATCTGTTCCTCCGGAGTCACACGTTTTCCAAAGGACAAATTGACTGCACTGTGTCGAAGTGTAGATAAAGTCGATAGTCCTTGACGAATGATTGCTGCATTTAGCATGCAAGTGGACTATTTTTAGCTGGATTTGCTGGATTACACGTTTCCGCCGAGTAGGTGGACGCTTGAAAGTTGTTTGCTCTTTGCTGGTGGCAGTTTGAGAGGTAAAGGTGCGTTGGAGTTTTTGTTTTGTGATCGAGTGCAAAATAATTATCAGTTTTTGCTGCATTTCAGAAATTGTTCATAAGCATGATTTGCCAGTTGCAGAACCTGGTCATTTATTGTAAACAAATAAACAAATGATTAGAACTTTTTTATATGCATTGTTTAGGAATTATTAGTGACATTATTTCTAACCACAATTGTACAACCTTGGTGGTAAAAGTATGAGTCACTAATTATGTTGCCAGTACATATATGAGATGGCCTTTTCCTAAGTATTATCATTACCCTCATAACCCATGCTGTGTAGAGGCTGGTGCTTCACGTGCTTGCATCTGGCCGTACAATGCTCAACTTGCCCCGGATTCGGGATACAAAGTTGGAGCGCGCCTTTTGTGCTTGCACAGCAACCAGTGTGTGAAGTGTGTGTCATGTTTATGTGTTGACCTTGTTACTCTATCTCTTAGGTCTGTGGTTCTGAGTAGCGCACAGTTAATTTGCTGCCCAACTGTGAATGGTCTCACTGAGCCCGATTCTAATCGCCAAGGATATGGAAAAATTCAGACCCCAGCGGGATTCGAACCGAGGACTTGCGTAATGCAAGCCTGGCGCTAACCCATCTGCGTCACGCAGCTTCTGGCCTCTTCCTATATAGCTTAAAATAAACATATTTGCTTCAAATAGGCGATTTCCAGTCGGAAAATGGCGATTTCTGTATTAAAACAGACCTCTAAGAATTCTAGTTTGTAGTTAAAAAATAGAGATCTCTGGTTTAACACGAAAGAAATTTCTAGTATAAAAATTGGAATTTTAAATTCCAAAGTCGCAGTTTCTCCTTTGCAGGTTGATATTAGTATGTAGTTTAGTATACAATTTTAGTTTAATAACAGAGATTTCAAATTTAAGAGAAGGGGTTTCTACTATACTATATTTTGTAATGTCTCAGACGAAATTATGCATCCCATTATTCCATTATACTAGTCAACGTGATACTATTTTTTAAATTTGATTTTATGAATCAATGACCCTAACGTAGGTTCAGCTTGACAGTGTCAACTTGTCATTTACTTTTCGTACCTCATAGATTTATGAGATTATTACACGCAACTGTCACATGACTGATATAATCCAATGAGAACCATGGATTTTCTGAAAATAGACCAATCCCGACCTGATTCCCTGATAAGCGCCCTTGTACTGCTTTCTCCTTTAAAGGGGACCTGGACACAACGCCCACTGGTCACAACGTCCACCACCTAGTATGGCCGCCATGTTGGACACAACGTCCACTTTCAAATTTGGTCACAACGTCCACCTTGGACACAACGTCCACCGCCATAACGCCCACTCTGGTCACAACGTCCACCTTCGCATTTGGTCACAACGTCCACCTTGGACACAACGTCCACCGCCATAACGCCCACTCTGGTCACAACGTCCACCGACGCCTCTTGAGAATAACAGTTTACGGCGTCGGTCGTAACGTCCACTCTGGACACAACGTCCACCGCCATATCGCCCACTCTGGTCACAACGTCCACTTTCAAATTTGGTCACAACGTCCACCTTGGACACAACGCCCACCGCCATAACGCCCACTCTGGTCACAACGCCCACTTTCGCATTTGGTCACAACGTCCACCTTGGACACAACGTCCACCGCCATAACGCCCACTCTGGTCACAACGCCCACCTTCGCATTTGGTCACAACGTCCACCTTGGACACAACGTCCACCGCCATAACGCCCACTCTGGTCACAACGTCCACTTTCAAATTTGGTCACAACGTCCACCTTGGACACAACGTCCACCGCCATAACGCCCACTCTGGTCACAACGTCCACCTTCGCATTTGGTCATAACGTCCACCTTGGACACAACGCCCACTTTTGTTTTACTGGTTATTTATTAATAATCACAACGTCCACCTTCGCATTTGGTCATAACGTCCACCTTGGACACAACGCCCACTTTTGTTTTACTGGTTATCTATAACATAAAATCGGTGCTCTCTTTGTATGCGTGTTTGCGTGTTTGCATGTTTGCGTCTATGTTTGTTCGCTATCTCCTCCGAAGATACTGGACCGATTAAGTTGTACGATGGCTTAAAAGTTTGCTAATTTTTAGATTTAGATCGTAGGCCGGTTTTTATTTTCAAAAAAAGTGCGAACAAGTTTTAATTTAATTAACACCTCTAGGCAGCAGGGCGGAGCGCCTTACGCCGTGCTCTATTAGCTCGGGTGCGCGCATTATTCAAACAAGAGAGGTGGTCGTGGGGTAGGGTGCTGGCTTATCACGCGGGTGGCCCCGGGTTCGATCCCGCCGATGCATCCTTTTTTTTTTTAAATTTATATTGATGAATCTGTCTCAATTTTGCGAACCGAAACGTAGTTCGGGTGACTCACTAGTTTATTAATAAATTTTTAACTGTCTTCGTTAATGCTTTTTGAGTGGACTAATGTTTTCTAGAATTTAAAAAAAATGGTTTTAGGCTATTTTATGTATTTTTTTTAATCAATGTATAGTTTCAACTATTTCCTTCCCATGCTTGACGATTTTGTCTCTCTTTTCTGCTGGTTTTTGTCTAGTGTATGTATTTCCAGCTCATTTCTCATATAAATCGGTATATGAAGCATATGGGTCATATTATAATACTAAATATACCTAAAGATTCATTGGTTTGCGTTACACCTCATTCGAAAAAAAACTTTTCTTTATTGTTTATTGTTTATTGTTTATTTTTAAGCCAAAATTAAGATTACAATTACATACAATTGCAATCCAAAATCCTATAGAGACAAAACCAGTTGTCTGTACATAGGGCTGGCGCAGAACAAATCATACAAAAAACATAAAATATAATATAACATAAAATATAATATAATACCCAAAAAATAGAAATAGAAATTCAAAATAATAAAATATAAACGTAAAAACAGCTTTTGTTAATTAAACAATATTTTTTCTTGCTCGTAAGTTTATTACTGTGTTATAATTTCGCTCGATCCACTTTGACAATTTCTTTTTAGACTTTTTTGATTTACGAATGCTTTTCAAGTCAATCGGCAGCAAATTAAAGATTTTAAGTGAGGTAATGAAACTACTCTTAAAATTGACTGTCCTGAATATCAGATGCATTAGCAAGCTTTTGTTTCTGGTAATACTGATAGAGGTCTCAAAATTAGATTTGTGATACTCATGAAATAGGTTTATAGACTCAAGGGCAAAAATACTTTTTATATCGAGAGGCAGTTTTGAACTGCAGAAGTTGTCTTTAAAAATTACCTTTAATATGCTTCTCTGTAGTGACATTAATTTGTTGATGGTATTATCATAAGCGCCGCCCCAAGCAATTATCCCATATGAAACAATACTATTAAATAGCCCGTAGTATAGAATTAGCATTGAGTCAGTTGGCAAGATTTTTGATAGCTTTGCGAAAACAAATAATAGGTATCTTGACTTCTTAATTACATATGTAATATGTTTATCCCACTTCAAAAAACAGTCAATCATTACCCCGAGATATTTTGTGGAATTTACTCTTTGAATTACTTGATTATTGATGCGAATATCTGTATCTCTTTGTATACTTGATTCATAAATCCCAAAGACGACATAAACCGTTTTGGTTATGTTTAACGAGAGCTGATTCACACAGAGCCAATTATATACAATTCTCAAAAATTCATTCATTTGATCTTCAGCATCTTTCCAATTATCACCGGAGGTAACGATAGCTGTATCATCAGCATAGGACATAATTGATTTACTTGGCACCAGAGTCAACAAATCATTAATATACAGTCTGTTCTATAAAAAAGGCCCCGCCTTCTAGCTACTTTATTATTTATTTTAGACCCAATAAACCTTATATCAAATCAAATGACACATAAAAACCTACATATTAACACAATCAACAAATTTTTATCTTCAATTGTTTCAGAGTGGTGACGTCACGTGCAATTTTTTTAAATGACATTGTATATATTTTTTGACATTTTCTGGTAGAGGTTTTTTTTCTCTTTTCAACAATATAAATATTTCATGCACTTGCATAAAAAATTTTTCGTGAAAAATTACAAAAACTTTTTCACAGTGGGAGGCCATGATACAAAACTGTAAACAAAAGTGTAACTCAGAATAACAAAACAAATAGTAGCCAAACGCTTTAACTGTCAGATTTCAGAATAATCTAAAGTGTTTATTGTTTTGTTTTTCTGAGTTACACTTTTGTTTATAGTTTTGTATGGTGGATTCCCACCGATAAAAACGTTTTTTAATTTTTCTCGAAAATTTTCTTATGTAAGGGCATAAAATATTTATATTGTTGAAAAGAGAAAAAAAACCTCTACCAGAAAATGTAAAAAAATATATACAGTGTCATTTAAAAAAATTGCACGTGACGTCACCACTCTGAAACAATTGAAGATAAAATTTTTTGATAGTGTTAAAATGTAGGTTTTTATGTGCCATTTGATTTGATATAAGGTATATTGGGTCTAAAATAAATAATAAAGTAGCTAGAAGGCGGGGCCTTTTTTATAGAACAGACGGTATATGATAAAAAGTAAAGGTCCGAGTATTGTGCCCTGCGGCACTCCTACTGTGATTAGCCTCTCTGTGCTGCAGTCATTATTTATTCTAACTACTTGCTTACGATTTGACAAGTAATCTTTAATTAAGTTTAGAGCCATCCCTCTAATTCCATATGTATCTAGTTTGTGTAATAATATATCATGATTTACGGTGTCGAAAGCTTTAGCAAGATCTAGGAATGTCGCAATTGTTCTACTACCGTCATTTAACTTTTTATAAATATAATTTGTAAAGACTGCTAAGGCATCATTCGTTCCCAAATTTTTCATAAAACCAAATTGTCTATGTGATAATATACCCGAATTTACAAAAAAGTTATACAGCCTTTTGTGTACTATTTTTTCGAAGATTTTTGCAAAATTTGATATTAATGAAATGGGACGATAATTCGACACGTTACCTCGTTCCCCACTCTTATAAATGGGTACGACGACAGCATTTTTTAGCATGTACGGCCAAGTTTCCTTTTGGATACACAAATTCAAAGCAAATTCTAGTGGCTTAACTAAATTATGAGCTATTGTTTTAATTACTTTCACACTTACCCCATCCAAACCTCCTGCTTTAAGCTTAAGATTTGCAATTACTTTTAAAACTTCATGACTGGAGGTAGGATATAAATAAATAGATTTTACATTCCTAGGAATGGAAACTCGAGTAACCTCTTGTGGGACTACAATTTCGTCTGCCAGATTCTTGCCAATATTGCAAAAAAACTCATTAAAAACATTTGCTTTATCTTTTGGGTTATCAATTTCTTCTCCCTTTACTAAAAGAGAGCCAATTTGATTTTTTTGATTATTGCGGCCTTTATTTAGCTTGGTTTTAACAAAATCCCAAAGTCCCTTGCTGTCATTACATTTATTCTTGACATCCTCCTTGTCCGATAATTGTACCAGCAGATAAGTATTTACAAGTCCCTAAAAACTAAAAATAAAAAAGAAGGTTGACGTCACTGAAAAAACGTGGTTTTACGTGTTATCATTAGTAATATAACAAGGGCGAGACATACCGATAATTTTATACACGCCAAGGGGCGAGCGCTGGTTGTAATGAAAACTGTCCCGATGGCAGTTTTCTAAGAGCAATCAGCACGATGACTCTTGGGATGAGCAAAATTATTTCCGCAATTAACGTCCCTAAAAACCTTAATAACGACACCCATATCGATGTTTAGGCTTAGTTACCCCATTTCACCCCCTAAGGGATCGTTTTTTGGAAAATCACGAAGTACGTGTTTGCTTATTTGTTTTTAGGAGTACCTACTTCTAAGAAGTGCCAAGGCGAAATGTCTATTTAATATTATTTTTCCATACAAAATTGGAACCCCCATTTTACCCGTTTAGGGGTTGAATTTCGAAATATCCTTCCTTGTTCCTTGTATAGGTACATCATAAAGGGAACCTCTGCAAAATTTGTGTTTTTTGCTTTTTTAGCATTTTTATGCATATTTCGGATTTTTTTGCTAATTTGTACTTACTTTTAAGTTGTCAGTTTGCATTTATTTTCACATATAATCTCATAAGAGCTTTAATTCTTTCCGGAAATTTTTTTGAGTGCGGTCCAACAACGTCGTATTAATTTGCCCGAGCGGGACGCGAGGGCAAATTAGGACGTTGTTGGAATGCACGAAAATAATTTCCGGATATGAATTAATGCTCGAATGCAGATTCGGTAAGAAAATCGTAACGCCACAAACCCTCACAGTTAGGTTGGTCTACCTACAAAAAATTTCCAAGAAATTTTGTTATTGTCTTGGTTACGGCTCGTGAACTAATTTTTCTATTGGTCATTAATGAGTGTCGTACGATTTTCGGCCTAATTTATTTCGTAATCGAATATTTCAATCTGGTTCGTTTGCGAGCACATTTTTTGCTTGCATGCAGTTAGACGGGCTTAAAAATGCAGTCAGTGCAGTGGTTTTCTGGGAATTCCTAAAAAACTCGGGTATTCCCTTGAATTATTTTGGTTAACTAACACACACGCAGAAAACTCGGTGTCTCTTCGTTTTGTATGATTTTAATTCAAAATACAAACAAGAGCAAAACGGCAGATCTGGGGATAGTTATACGCCTATCATCCTTTGTGTCAGAGGCTATAATGAATTAAAATATAAAAACAATAAATTAATTTGTAAAGCTTGTATTAAGACGGTAAGAGTTTACAAACTTTTTTAAAATTATTTAAGTACTAACATTTTAGATTCAGTGCGACAAAAAATAGGCCATTCCACATGTAAAAACCACTTTGCATCAAAAACAATTAAAGAAGTATAAAAATTAGCCAAAACAACAAACAATTGTGACTTCGTTTGCATCTACTTCAGGGCACAAGCACAGTTTAATTTCGATCTTTGTAAAACCTAACATACCACTGAAAAATGACAAAATAGTTCCTTCAAAATGTTCCTGGATAAATGTTGCACCTTGCGAAAAAAGTGTTTGTTAATAATTTCAAAGATGCTGTTTGTAAAGTACGTGGGCGAATTGGTCAAATAGTTCTTTCTAAATGTAAGGTTTTTTTCAAAAAAGAAGGCCATAAAATTTCCACAATTTTGGCAGGCGAAATTGCAGAAGACTTTGAGATTGATCCGACTATTGTAGTAAATTTAAAATATGCTTCAATAACTAGTGTTGACGTAGAAAGAAGTTTTTTTTACATATAAGAACATTTTAAGTGAAAGGCGACTCAATTTAACAATGGAGCATTTAGAACAATATTTAATAACTAATAGTTTTCTGAAAGACTAATTTTTTAGTGCCCAAGTTTTCTATTTTATTTTTTGTGTTACATTTAAAGTTTTTCTATGAATTGTGTTTGCATTTGATATTTTTAGTGCCACATTACATGCTTGTTCTTCAGAATTACTTTTTTTCATTTTTTTATGTAAGAGTTAATGCTTTTTTGCTTAAGTTAAAGCTTTTTTAAACGTTTTTGAGGCTTTTTTAATCGCTTAACTCGTACTACTCACTCGTTTGTAACTTTTACACACGTATATTAATGATCCTCTTATCCCACTTGTATAGTAAATAACTATTAAAATAATGTGAAATATAGCCGGCTAAACTTTTCAACAGAAGGCATGTAAAAATCCAGTTTTCCGGCGAATCTGTTGCTCAGGTTGCACATTCGGTATATCACTGAATTTATACTCTGTTCACTATGGTCCCGGATTGTCAAAAATGACGTTTTATGGTAGCACTGTTGAATTTCTATTGGTTTCTTTGTTACTACTAGGTTGGACAACGCAAAAGCGTAATTTTTAAAATTTGTGTTTTTGTTACCTGGCAACTTTTATTTATTTTTGCTTAAGTCAGTTCGAAATATAACCTATAATTTATAGTTTTGACATTAATAACTTAATTAATTGTTTCTAGTTACCCATAGCTTGACTTAAAAGTATTAACCATGATATAAAGGATGTTTTTTAATTGAATTTTGACATTGACAATCCGGGACTATAGTGAATAGAGTATAGTAGAATATTTGTTTTAGGGCGGAATAAATAAAATATTAATTTATGTATTATATGTTTCTTTATTGTTCTTGAACTAGCTTTGGCACAGATGTAGTTCTTCTTTAATCACTGTGCATGTCTAATGTTGATTGTAACTCCAATCACTGTCAATGTAAATACATAGTAGATTTATAAATAGTAGTCTTCTTAGTGAAATACTATACACAAATAGCACACTTATTAATATTTTAAGTTGTGATTACACGTACAAATTGTTTAATTTCGACTCTGTCAACTGGACATAACTTATAGTTTACTTGCACACCAGTGTCTTCGTCAGGCCTTTCGTCCCGTCTGATAAGGACCTGGATGTCTTCGCTGCACACATCGCAGAGCCCAAAATGTCCACACGGAATTAAGAGAGTGGTGGGTGGCGTTATCTTACAGATGCTGCACAGCTCGTCATCAATAGGGGACTTCTCCTGAAATACGACCTTGAAACAAGTGAGAAAAAAGTTCTACCCTAGTGTTGTCTTTTGCTACCAGTGACACCAATATAATGGCAAGAATAACTCTAAATTACTAGTTACTATTGAATGTTACTAGTTAGGTTGGCATGTACAAGTACATCATAACCTGACTTTCAGTCAAATAAAGCACATAGTCTTTTATTTATGCTACTTCTATAGTAAATAACTATTATAGTATCAATTAAGCAACTAGTAATAAAATAATTTAGTTTATTATAGAAAAATACAAGTAGAAACAATCAAGTAACCAAAGGTTTCTCAAAATTGACCAAAAAACAAATCACACTTAAATATATTTGATATCAGCGGTAACATGGAAATCTGAATTGGTTTTGCTAATAACTACTAAAAAAGTGTTGATCCTTTAGATTGCTCGTTCAACATGGATACGCCCCTTAGCAATTCGTTTCATCAATATTTCCTTCCCTCCTGTCAATCTAGATCTACCCGCAAGAAATGGGGGTATAAGTAATTTATAGTTGTTATCATTACCACAAAACTCTAACCATAAAAAACATTTTGCGAGGTTTGTTTTTGGTTTAGGAAATGGATGGTATCGCAGCGTTTTCAACTTCGTAGACGTGGATGTGTTACTACAATCCTTGTAAAAGCATTTTCGCATTTTGTGGTATTTCTAAAAGCATAAAATGAATGATTACACATCACTACTCTTTTACAACTAGCAAATAACACAAAATAAAAGTATGTATTGTGTTCAAGAACTTACTTTGGGATTACAAGGAACAGAATCAGAAAGCAAAAAACAAAAACAAATACAGAAAGTCAGGTTATATTGTATTTGTACATGCCAACTTAACTAGTAATATTCAATAGTAACTAGTAATTTAGAGTTATTCTTGCCATTATATTGGTGTCACTGGTAGCAAAAGACAACACTAAGGTAGAATCATTCTGTCTCATGCTATCTTAAAGAGAAGTCCCCTACGTTCTGTCAGCTTCCTGAAAGTTGTCAGAAAATTCTTCAATTTCCTCTTCGTCAATCTGCAATTCCGCATCTGCACCTACAATTTTTTTTGTCTAATTAGTTGGATTTGCGTTGATTTGATATGCACAAATGAATGGCAACTATTTGCAACAATAAACTGTCGTTGTACTGATAATATTATAAGCTACCAATAATATAGGGGTGTCTAATTAAAAAAAAATCAAACTACCAATAATATAAAAGCACTAGGCTCAAAAGGTCATGACGAATAGTATTGTTATTAAATACACCGGATGTAATGGAAACCCAAGCACCTACTATTGTTTGTACTAGGTTTTAGATATGCATGCATGTAATTAACGATTTTCCATTTTTTTGTTTATAACCTACTACAAAAAAAGTACAAGTTTTTTTAAAGTGCAAAAAAATCTGGTGTGATACACGCAAACAACTTCCTTTTGCAGTAATCTTATAGGTAATTAGCCAAAAATTTTAATTTTTATTTTTAAGCATTTGTCAAACATTTTCAAAAATTGCAAATTTTACAGAAACCGTACAAAATAGAGCGTCAGTTCAAGAGAGAATTGTCTCTAAAATTTTAAACGGAATTGAAAAATTTAATATTATACGGGGTGTTCATTTAAAATAGGAGTTAATAAAAAAAGGAAACAAATTGAAATCCGTCTTAGAGGTATGCAACTGGAAAATCATCTATCTCACATCAATGCACATTAAAAATGTAATAAAAATGTATAAAGTTTGAAAAAAATCGTTAAGGGCAGTTTTTGAAAAAATCGAAAAACTGAAAAATCACAAGAGTAAACACCATACTTTCGGTTACGCGATTTTTTCAATAGCTTTCTGTCGCATCTACATAGTACACAAAAAATATATATGAAGTTTCAACGTCACACCTATTTTCGTTTTTGAGATATTCTGTTCACACACACAGACCAATGAACAAAAACATGATTTTTGGGAATTCACCGCAGTCAGTGATAAATCTTTATAATTTTGACAAATAATATCACTGCCCTTGGTTAATTATAGCTGATAATATGGTGTTTCATAATAATTAAAATTTTAAAAAATGACATTTTACGCTGTCTAAAATGAAGCATAATAGAAATTATCAAAATTGATTTCGCATAGGTATTTTCCCTAAAACACTTGCACCTATAGAAAAAAGAGGAAAAGAATGACGATCAAGCAGGCAAACATCAGTCATACGATATATAGAGTTATGTAAGTGATATGTTTGACAACGTATAATTGCTTTTTTGCTATAATTAGGGAACGCTTGTTGAAGAACGTTAGAGTAATAGCAGAGATGCGCGGACGCTGGGTTTTGGACGAATCAAAACCGAAGCTTCGCCGTATTCCTAAATAATAATATAATGTAATATAAATTTACCTCAAAGGTGCATCAAAGGCATTTCCAAGGTTATTCCTCACCAAGAACCTCTTTATAAGAACCTCTTTATAAAAGCAATTGCCTCCTCAAAATTAGCTGCTGGAAGAAGGGGCAGTGACAACAAATACTTCACGGCTTTCAGTGCCATACGATTATTTTTGATAAAATTTTTCATTTCCAATACCGAAATTTGCCTCATGAGTGCCTAAAATAAAAGTTACATAAAATAATGTAATGTTACTAGTAGCAATTTACTCACTTGGCAGTAATGGAAAAGACATCCAGTTTTTACCGATTCTGGAAAATGTTGTTGTAACGATTTAACCAGCGCTGCTTCGAAATCGGTCATTACCAATTTTGGCTTCCACCCTGGAACTATTTCCAATAGTTGCCGTACCATGCAAATTTTCAGAAATATCAATTTACTTTCAAGAATCGTATCATTAGGTTTAAGTCTGCAATGTTTTGCTATCCTAATACTGAATATATTAAAGAATATAATCATAAACTTTTGGACTCCCATATCTTCAAAAACTATTATACAATTTGTATAATTATTTATTCCTACTCAGGAAGCGCTCCTTAATAGCGTTACATTTTCACAACACCCTGTATAATGTAAAAATAATATTCCCCAGCATATAGCCTTCTATTACGCCACACGTAATTAATTTAGATTTTGATGTAATCTTCTTAATATGCCCGTCTCCATTTTGATATCGCACAATTACTTTTTGAGAGGTCATATGTAAATCGGAAGTACTCCAAAGCAATTCCACACATATCATACATTTCTATCGTACCAATTAAAATTGTGTGACTCACACAATCAAAGATTTTGGGTTAATCCCATATTGTTAATGGCTGTAGTACTTAGTTATATAGGTAGGTAGTGTAAAATAAATGATTAAAAATGGTTTTGTTTGTATTTAAAACAATTACTTTAGTTTCATATCAATTAACTTTATTAACTAGACTATTTCTACTTTTATAATAGTTACATTTATTGTTTTAATATTTACTTTATATCCCGGGAGCCACAACGTTACTCGTAAGGCTGCTAATTCACACAGATTCGGTATTCGAATCTTATAAATTTCTGATACCGACAGCCCATCGTCGAAATGTATTTAGATTGGAAGACGCAATTTCTTTGTTCAGATTCGCAAGGTTCGAATATTATGTTGAGATTCGATACTTGAGCTCAGATTCAAATCTTACGTTCACATTAGGTGTTACGTATTACAGAGGTTCAAATTCGAATTTCATATTCAGATTCGAAAATTAGAATCTTAGGGATTTGAATCTTTTTAGATTCGGGATGCCAATCTTAAGAATTTCAGAATATTGACAGCCCTACGAATTCTTTAAACTCGCCTTATGAGATGTAAAATTTATAATAAAAAATATTATTATTTCTAAACTTCCCAATGTAGAATTGTTTTAAGAGTATATTTTACTATGTCGATTAGTAATCCTTCTAGAAAAATATGTCTCACATTTAAAACTTAAAAATTATATCTACCAAACTGTATTGGATAGAGCGTTAACGTTATCCATAATTCAGATAGAAGCAGAAGCAATGCGGTCTTTGAATTATGACGAGATATTAAACGATTTCACTGAATTAAATTCTAGAAAAAAAACTATATTTCCTTTCATAGTTAGGTATTGTTTATTACTTGTAATTTATTTTCATTTTGTTACTTTTTACTTCGATCGTCTGAAAGACGAAGGAAGTATTGTAATCACGAAAAAATCACCTTCCGAGATTTCTTCAGATCTGCAGGTTTCCGGGTCTCTAGATGACGAAAAACAGGTTTTCTCAATTCCGTCTGTTTGTCGGCGGTATAACTCAAAAACTATTTGTCGGAGGAAGATGATATTTTGCATACACATTATGTATATATATATATATATATATATATATACCTGGAATGAAACCGGGAAAATATCAGACAAACATATACAAGGTAAACACCATAAAAAATTACACTTTGTTTATTTTTGCGTTAATTTTGAAATAGAAGAAAGTAATAATTTTCACATGGGTCAGGTTTTACACTTGTCGAAAATAGGACTCAACAGATACAGGATAATGTCACAAATGGGTCAAAACATTTCAACAATAAGACCGTTCCTTTAAATAGAGGCGCGCGTCGCACTCATTTCAATTAGACTCAATGGCGCAGTTCGACTTTTCGATGCAGTCGATTGCTACGCAGGTACAGTTACGATCGCTCTGCAGATGCGGCGGGTTCAAACCCCAGCGGGATACATTTTAAAAATTTGTAAATTGATCTAATTCGCGCGAGGGAAATTCGGCATAAACCCATTTAGATTTTTTAGTACTGTTTCTATTAAAATGACTTTTTTAAACAATTACGTAGTACATTATACAAAAAAAAGTAAAGCGTGATTTTGTTCGAAGTGTAAGTTTAAAGTCGAAGGGCAAAGCCCCCGGGCTACAAATACACAGAGGGAAAAATGGCGTTCACTCCTGCCTTGTATATATTATTTTTTCCACGACCTATAGTAGAAACAATTATTTTCATAAAGCGTTATAGTCAATTGGAATTATACTGCAATATTTAGTAGGATTTTGAATTGTATTATAACAACATACATCTTATATATATTCTTTATAATGAATATATGCTTTAAAATGAAAATTCTGCCACAATTTTTATAACCAATCTAGAAACTGATTTTTACTCCCAATCGTGGAAAAATATATGTATTTTCTTCAGCTGGCTTTTATCTTTATGCTTCGGGAATTCACGTGTAATATATGTTTGGTGAAAGTGAAATGGGCGGCGCTGTCATTTAAAATCATGCCACCACTAAACCCCATGTTTGACTCTCTCGTCTAGGGTCCGCAAATATCTAAAATCGGCCCTGAAGGTCCTCTATCTGACCCAGTTAACTAACAGAGGTGCCTAATTTGTCAATGTCATTTAGAGACCCTAGGTAACATAAAGAAACTACAGTACTATAAGCATTAAAATATTCTAAAGTATGTGGTAAAACACTAAAAGCAAATAGGGGATTTGTACTTAGTAGAACAAAAATCCAGCAGAAAATAGGACCAAAATCGTCAAGAATGGGGAGGAAATAGTTGAAACTATAAATTGGTTCAAAAAATACATAAAATAGCCTAAAACCAAATTTTTTTTTAATTCTAAAAAACATTAGTCCACTCAAAAAGCATTAACGAAAGCAGTTAAAAATTTATTAATAAATAACCAGTAAAACAAAAGTGGGCGTTGTGTCCAAGGTGGACGTTATGACCAAATGCGAAGGTGGACGTTGTGACCAGAGTGGGCGTTATGGCGGTGGACGTTGTGTCCAAGTTGGACGTTGTGACCAAATTTGAAAGTGGACGTTGTGGCCAAAGTGGGCGATATGGCGGTGGACGTTGTGTCCAAGGTGGACGTTGTGACCAAATTTGAAGGTGGACGTTGTGACCAGAGTGGGCGATATGGCGGTGGACGTTGTGTCCAAGGTGGACGTTGTGACCAAATGCGAAGGTGGGCGTTGTGACCAGAGTGGGCGTTATGGCGGTGGACGTTGTGTCCAAGGTGGACGTTGTGACCAAATTTGAAAGTGGACGTTGTGACCAGAGTGGGCGATATGGCGGTGGACGTTGTGTCCAGAGTGGACGTTACGACCGACGCCGCAAACTGTTATTCTCAAGAGGCGTCGGTGGACGTTGTGACCAGAGTGGGCGTTATGGCGGTGGACGTTGTGTCCAAGGTGGACGTTGTGACCAAATGCGAAGGTGGACGTTGTGACCAGAGTGGGCGTTATGGCGGTGGACGTTGTGTCCACGGTGGACGTTGTGACCAAATTTGAAAGTGGACGTTGTGTCCAACATGGCGGCCATACTAGGTGGTGGACGTTGTGACCAGTGGGCGTTGTGTCCAAGACCCCTTTAAAGTTGAAAAGTCTAATCTTAAAGTTGACAATTTTAGCTAGAAAGTACTTTTTTTTTTTTAATATATATTAGCGAGACCAGTATACAAAATACTATACAGGCTGGTTTGTAATTAATTAGGGCATCTAATAGGCACTATTTAGCTATTGTCTATTGTTTACTGTCTTTTGGTATGTGATAATCAAAATTAAATAACAGCACTCTAACTTACGTTTTATTTGTTTGTACATCACTATTGTCACTTATATCACTTAGTCTGGCACATATAGGTCTTGTGGTAACTTCCTACAGAGTCGTTTGTGAATGCACCTGCTTCCCAGAGAGTAATGGATCGCTCCTGAGCACTCGTTTATGTTAGAAAAGTACTTTTTAACAGTTTTTCCTATGAAGTCGCGTATTGTTGGTACTTCTGTTTCGCGGTGGATTTGAGTGTTCCGCATATACCATGGAGCATTCAGTGCTATACGTAGAATTTTATTTTGGAAGCGTTGTAATTTATCAATGTGCGTCTTGCTTGCTGCTCCCCACACAGGACAACCGTAGGTTATGATAGGCCTAATAATTGATTTGTACAGCAATAACGAGCATTTCAGTTTTAATGTTGTTTTTCTATTAATAATTGGGTATAACATTGCAAGTCGAGCGTAACCTTGGGTCAGTTTGGTGTTTATGTGTATACCCCAGGTTAGTCGGGTATCGAGGTGGACTCCGAGATATTTTACAGCTAGAAAGTACAAATGTCTAGTTTAAACATCGAAATTTCTAGTTCACGTCTAGATTTCTAGTTTCAAAATAGATATTTCCTCTTTAAAGTTGAAATTTCTAATCTAAAAGTTGAACATTTCAGCTAGAAAATACAAATTTCTGCTTAAAACGTCGCGATTTCTAGTTCACTTCTAGATTTATAGTTTTTAAAATAGGTATTTCCCCATTAAAGTTGAAAATTCTAATCTAAAAGTTGATAATTTTAGCTAGAAAGTATAGGTTTCTGGTTTACAAGGCGAGATTTCTAGTTCACGCCCAGATTTCCAGTTTCAAAATAGAAATTTTCCCTTTAAAGTTGAAATTTCCCCTTTTAAAGTTGAAATTCCTAATCTAAAAGTTTTAGCTAGAAAGTACAAATTTCTGGTTTAAACGTCGAGATTTCTAGTTCACGTCAAAATTTCTATTTTCAAAATAGATATTTACCCTTTAAAGTTGAAATTTTTAATCTAAAAGTTGAACATTTTAGCTAGGAAGTACAAATTCCTGGTTTAAACGTCGAGATTTCTAATCTAAAAGTAGTAAATTTTAGCTAGAAAGTAAAAATTTTAGCTAGATAATACAAATTTCCGGTTAAAACATCGGGATTTCTAGTTCACTTCTAGATTTCTAGTTTCAAAATAGATAGTTTTCCTTTAAAGTTGAAATTTCTAATCTAAAAGATGATAATTTTAGCTAGAAAGTACAGATTTCTGGTTTACATGGCGAGATTTTTAATTCACGTCCAAATTTCTAGTTTCAAAATAGATATTTCCCCGTTACAGTTCAAATTTCCCCTTTTAAAGTTGAAATTTCTAATTTAAAAGTTGAAAATTTTATCTAGAAATTAGGTATAAATTTCTGGTTTACACGTCGAGATTTCTAGTTCACGTCCATATTTCTAGTTTCAAAATAGATATTTTCCCTTTAAAGTTGAGATTTACCCCCTAAAGTTGAAATTTCCCATTTCAATGTTGAAATTCCGAATCTAAAAGTTGAAAACTTCAGCTAGAAAGTACAAATGTCTGGTTTAAACGTCGAGATTTCTAGTTCACGTCGAGATTTCTAGTTTCAAAATAGATATTTACTCTTTAAAGTTGAATTTTTAAATCTGAAAGTAGAAAATTTTAGCTAGAAAGTACACATTTCTGGTTAAACGTCGAGATTTCTAATCTAAACGTTGAAAACGTTTGCTAGAAAGTACAAATTTCTGGTTTAAACGTCGAAATTTCTAGATCTCGTCCAGATCTGTAGATTGAAAATAGATATTTACCCTTTAAAGTTGAAATTTCTAATTTAAAAGTAGTAAATTTTAGCTAGAAAGTACATATATATATATATATATATATATATAAGCGGGGGTCTTACAGCCTTTGCCGCATCCCGCATTTCGATCGCCATTTGTCTTTTTCTCTCCAAGCTTCTTCATCTATTGCTCTATCAGACATAATTTTCTTTATGCCTTGAATCCAGGATGTTTTTGGTCTTCCTCTTTTCCTTCGGTTCTGTGGTGTATACTCCAGAGCTCTCTTTGGCCACCTTTCCTCTGGCATTCTCATGACATGGTCGTACCATATCAATTGTCTGGATTCTACTCTGTCAATAGTGCCATAGATTCGATTTAGAAAGTACAAATTTCTGGTTTAAACGTCGAGATTTCTAATCTAAAAGTTGAAAACGTTAGCTAGAAAGTACAAATTTCTGGCTTAAACGTCGAGATTTCTAGTTCACGTCCAGATTTCTAGTTTCAAAATAGATATTTCCTCTTTAAATGTGAAATTTCTAATCTAAAAGTTGAAAATTTTAGCTAGAAAGTAAAAATTTCTGATTTAAATGGCGAGATTTGTAGTTCAAGTCCAGATTTCTAGTTTCAAAATAGATATTTCCCTTTTAAAGTTGAAATTTCTAATCTAAATGTTGAAAACATTAACGAAAAATTACAAATTTCTGGTTTAAACGTCGAGATTTCTAGTTCGCGTCCAGATTTCTTGTTTCAAAGTAGATATATCCTCTTTAAATGTGAAATTTCTAATCTAAAAGTTGAAAAATGTTAGCTAGAAAGTGCAAATTTTTGGTTTAAATGTCGAGATTTCTAATTCAAATCCAAATTTATTGTTTAAAAAAATATATTTCCTCTGTAAGTTGATATTTCTAATCTAAATGTTGCTAACGTTAACTAGAAAGTCCCAATTTCTGGTTTAAACGTCGAGATTTCTAGTTCAAGCACAGATTTCTAGTTTCAAACTAAATACTTCCCTTTAAACTTAAAATTTCTAGCTTAGAATTTGATATTGTTAGTTTCAAGTTGAGAATTCTAGTTTAAAGGTACGATAGAGATTTCTGCTTTGATAGTCAAAATGTTTAGTTTCAAGTAGGCATTTCTACGTTGAATTTTAAATTTGTAGGTTGAAAGTTTTAGTTGAAAAGCAGATTTCTAGTTTAGAAGCTGAGATTTCTGATTTACAAGTTGAAATTTCTAGTTTAAATTAGAAATTTCTAGTAATTTTAAAAGCAATCCTTGATCTCTAAATTGACTTCAGGTTCGTTTCGATACTGTGCTAAATTTAGAACATAAATTATATATCAGTGGTTGGTTTAGACGAAAGCCCCTAATTATACTAATACTAGTGAATGATAGAATATTTTCAAACAACTAAGAGAACACAAAAGTAAATATTACAACACTACCTATTTCCAGTTTAGAAATTGGGATTACCGGTTAAACGTCGATATTTTTAACTTAAAAATTTAAATTTCCGGTTTAATAGTAAAAATGTCTGATTTAAAGTTAGCGATTTTTTCTTTAATGTCGAAATTTATAGTTTAAAAGTAAAAATGTGCAGTTTTTAGGTTGAGCTGACATTTCTACTTTATTTTCATCGAACCGTGAACATTTGTGAATTTGCTTTACTACGAGTAAATAGATAGGTACAGATTTTTTCTTTGGCTGTTGCTTTGTTTTAATGGAAACTGGCTCAATTTAATCCACTTTTTCACTAAAATGCCCTGGAGATATAAAAGCATGCCCTAATAGCAATGACCTGACGTACGCTATGAACGGGTACGTCTAAAGGAAGGTTAAACCCCACACTCGTCATTCTGTCGTCTATAGTCAACACAGCCCAATATAACTTTAGAATGAAAAGGTCAATGCCGAACCTCACGTGTGACACCTGAAAAATCAATTCGACTGCATCGACAGCTCGTAACGGAAACTGCACCTCCATTACATAATTTTCACGGGCAGCAAGCCGCAATTAATCCTACAAGGACATCACCTGAACCGGAACATCCGCTGGGCAGGCAACCACCAGAACGCACCGATGCAAAATACGCGACTTGCGTGCTCGAGAAAACTCAGATTTGACATGAAGGCACGTTCGCCGTAACGTTGTTGTTTGTTGTCGGCGTGCTCTCTGAATCTAATTTGTCGTCGCACTCGAACAGGCAGGCTTTTTATCAATCAAGCGAATCTTTTAGATGGTTTGCGGCCGCCGGAACTACGAATTCAGGACCCTCTGGTGGCCATCAACTTTTTGTTTGGAAAAATTGGGATGGACATGTGAACAATCCTTCGATTTGTGTACGCGGGATCGGAATGTTCAATTGTGTTGCTTTTTTTAATGGACGCCAACGTTATACCTAAAGTCACAAAATAAATACGAGCTTAATTGGATTTAATTAATTTCACACTGGGGAAAAATCATCAGAATGAAATCAAAACTAAATTATAATTCACGGTGGAGAAAAGCTTTATATATGCAAGTAGATGCAGAGTAGCTGTGAGAGCCTGCGTACAAGTTGTCAAAATATTATTTTTCAACTGACTTTATCGTGTATTTTGTTGGTAAATTCAAATTCAAAATGGGTTAACGTGATTCTTCTTTAGAATCTAATCGAACAGCGAAATTACACTAATTGATTTGCAGCCTCAGTAGCTTCTGCTAAAAGCTACTACCTAATGTTAATCGCATTACGCACGCTTATAGCAGAGGCCTTGCGAGAACAAAGGGCATTTATAATTAATTAAAATTATCGCTTTATAAAAAATAAACTTTTGCTGAACGCCATGGGCGCTAATAGAACCGTCTACTATTTTAACAATTAAATAAACAACGTTGGTAAAAATCCAAAATTTCAGCAAAATGTTGTAAACTATAGATATTTGAGCTACAAGTTAAAAGCGCGAACGTACATATTAATTTGATTTCAGTGAGCCATCGGTAGACTTCTGATATTTTGAAACAAAGTGAAGGGGTTTGGGGTGTTTTTCTTGACTTTGGCAACTTCTATTAAGCGGCGGATCTGCACGCCATACAAGAATAATATAGTGGTAAAGAAACCTAACTTTCCTTCCCCATGTGGTGTCACCATCTCTAGCGGATCGTAAGACCTTCATGCGACGATCTGTGATATGGCACCTTTGTCGTTCACAGAACAACTACAGGGCATCTCGGGGCTCGCCCAACGATGATGGTTTTATTAGGGAAAAGAGAGCTCAGAACCACCTTTCTTCACGTGCAATATTGCATACCTGTAGTTGTTGATCGGCCTCAAAGGTTGCTGGTGAATTAGTAGTTAATACATAATAGCCAGTGGCGAGAATAATCAACCAGAAAAATGGAGTTGTCGATGTGTTTTTCACAATGACGCGGGATGACAACGGCTTAACAGTGATGGCCTTTTCCAAGCCCCCAATACCCACAAATTAGCCATAATGAAAATAGGTAATATACACCACACTCAGGCGTGTAAAGTGACCTTATTCCAAGATACAGCAGCCTATAATTGGAAGAAAGGATCTTGGGAATTTAGCAAAAATAACAATTTGCAACAGCATTTAGAACATGTTCACGAAACGAAAAAAGGTCACTTTTTCAGTGCCATCTAACGGCAACTGCACAAACTTTACCTTCACTATCAATAGATAGATATCATGTTTGTTCGAAATGGCTGTAGACGTTATAAAAGTCCTGGGAAATAATTGTATAATTTGTGTTGTTAAAAACTCAAATTAATGTTTTAGTAACGGCGCAGCGGTTGTTGTATCGAAAGTGTTACAAACAATTGAACGTTAGTAAACGTCACAGCGCGGTTAAGTGAAATTCTAATTAAATGCAGCGCTGTTGGGACTACTTTCATTAGTTGGTGTGATTATATGTGCGTTTGTAACACATTACAACATGCTTGTTATCTAAAATGCGTTATTTGTTGAAATTGCGCCCTCATTTTTTGGTCTACACAATTAAAAATATTGTTATTGCCTATCAATATTTGTAGTTTTCTTCGTTTCCCTACGATAGGATAAATAGATTGCTGTAATAAATATGTATGAACAATAGTGAAGCGAGATGCTTCTGAAAGCAACTTTTCTGTGACTGAGATTAATCAAGATCCATTGTGTTGTATCTCAAGGAAATTAATATGAATTTATATAATCTGTATTGTTAAAAGCTTTTTTTAAATAGTAATTAAGCTTTGTCTCGTTTTATTTTTATTGAAACTTTTACGTTGATGCTGTTCTTAAATTAGTGTTTATTCCCAGCAAACTGAATGTAGCATAAGGTTGCAGAAACATTTTAAGCCTAAGGATATGACATCATAAGTGTATTTTAGCAAAATATGTTATATTTATTCGCATTCAGTTATTTCAAGGAACTTTTAAACTCGTTTGTGTTTGCTTTTAATTATAGACCAAGGGACTGTTTTTACAAAACTTCTAAATTATTTAGTGCTTGTGATTCTCAGGTGTTTCAGAATTCGAATAACCCTTACGACTTTTGTCTGTTCTTCCTCATCTCTCTTGTCATAAGCCCCAGCCTCTGTTGGATCTTTTTACACTATTTTGCCCTCTAGGTCTAAGCGACTTATCCCATGCTATTCGTGCAAAAATAACAGTTTGGAAGTTTAATGTCCAATTTCAAATGACAATTCCGTACATCATTTTAACAAATCAAACATTCGATTACCCCCAAAGCAGCAGTCCACACGCACGTAGTTTTTTCTCGAAATAGCTCTAACGACCTCCCGAAATTAGCGCTAACGAACGATGGCTAAGAGCGTGTTAGCAGGTGCTAATTAAGCGTTCACTTCCAATCTTCTCCATTTTAAAATTCAGACGTCCTTCAAGCGGCACTTGAAGATTACGTCTGTCGGCGGCCAAGGAGCACTACGCTGGAAATAAATCCTGACCACTGCTAACTTAACTGGGGTCGTTAGAAATTCGTGAGCTACGAAAATAAATCATTTCTTTGCAGCTGGGCTTGCCCGCCGTCAAATTGGTAAATAACAAGGTACATACTAACTTCTTGCATGAAGGCCTTGGCTGCACAATAAGAAAAATCGGAGAACGTCGCCGGAGGTCACTCCAATGTCTCGTTGGTTGTGGTGGTAGCTAAATAGTATTTGATCTTCTATCACTGCAGAAATTCGGAATTTACACATGAATTGTTGTAAAACTGTATTAAATATCCATTAAGTAGAATCTGACTTAATCTACCCTGGGACTACGTTCACATTACTTCAGGGTAGGTGTTTTATGTTATTTTCAGTCATTATTTGTTTTTATTATGCTAGTAAACTGCCCCTCTTCGTAACATAATGTTCACCAGGTTATTTTCCTCCGATCATCATCGACTTTCCCCCTTTCCCCTTTCCTTGTCTTCTATCCTGTTCTTCTCACTTGTCTCCAGAATATTCGCGATTACATTACCTGGTGTTATGGTTTCTTCTGTTGCCATTTACATTTTCTGTTCGTTGTCTCAGCCATTGATCACAGTGGGAAACTGTATTCTCTACCCTGTCCAAATCCCCATAACTACTTTTACCTTCATTACATGAAGATCGACTTCGAAACACCCATGTCCGGTCACTACTTGTGTAAGGTAGTAGTTAACCTCACCATGCTTTCATTACACCGTATTCGTAAGTCTGATATGATACTAAGTAACAAACGACTTCCGGGATTGGACCGTGTCATTATTGAAGTCGAAGATGCTCAAATTAGGGGTGGGTAAGGTACTAAAGTAGAAGGTGGGTACTGATCTCGCTAGTCAACTTCATCTTGTTCTTATGCAAGAAATGCAAGAACATGATGGCAAAGGCACAATGGAAAGCTCTAAAGAAAATGTAGTGCATATAGAACAACATCAACGCAGGCACGACGAGCAATCACAAGCAGCCCACCTATTGACTTGATGGTGGATGAGAGAAAAAGAATGCAGAAAAATTTAAAGACGAGACTACAAAGATGGCAAGAAAGGTGGATCAGCCAAGCCGAAAAAGAATTAAACGTATCACAGCAGATGATTTTGGAGACTTGGACGGCCATTGTCATTAAGTAACAAACGATTTCCGGGGTTGGACCGTGTCATTGTTGAGGTCGAAGAACTTTCTGGGACTGGACCGTGTCATTATTGAGGTCGAAAAAATCGGAAATCGTTTGTTACTTAATGACAATGGCCGTGAAAGTCTCCGAAATCATCTGTTTAATCCAATTAGCTTTTTCGGCTTGACTGGTCCATCTTTCTTGCCATCTTTGTAGAGGCTCGTCTTTAACTTTTTCTGCATTCTTTTTCTCTCATCCACCATCAAGTCAATAGGTGAGCTGCTTGTGATTGCTTGTTGTGTCTGGGTTGATGTTGTTCTATATGCACTACATACTCTTTAGAGCTTTCCATTGTGCCTTTGCCATCATATTCTTGTATTTCTTGTTTAAGAACAAGATGAAGTTGACTAACGAGATCAGTACCTTTCTACTGCTTAGTACCCTGCCCACCCCTATTTTGAGCATTATTCTAGCCAAGGCAGTGGCGGCTGCTTCTATTTGTTTCTGTGACCACTTTCATATAAAGACAAATCCCAGATATTTAAGTTTTTCGGCTATTTGTATTTCTGTTCCTTCGATCGTCATGGTCAATTCTCTGATTTTCCGTCTTGCTACCATTAGGACCGCAATAGTTTGTGAAAGGCAAAATTTAGTCTCTTCTTTTTCATCCGTCTGCTTATAACCGGAACTGTATAATTGGTTTTGTATGTCAGCTGCTCTAGCATACCGCACTAGGATTAATACGTTTGGCATCGGTAGTTCGAGTAAGTCGTCATAGTAGATGTTCCACAGGAGTACTCCCAGTACCGATTTTTGTGGTGCTGCCCCATATGTTAATTCCATTATCACTGTCTTACTGATTTTCAACTTCCTGTTATTTAGATAGCGGCCATCTATGATTTCCCACGGTGCTGTGTTAAAAGCATTTTCCACATTGATGGTAGTCATTAGGCAGAAGTCTTTCACTATGGAATATCCCTTGTTTACCTCGTGTACAATCTTTTGCTATTGTTCATTGATGGTTGACGTAGGTTACTTGAAACCAATTTACTTTGTAATCGTTTGCTCATCAGTTGTTTGTTATCATAGAAAGTCTCCGTTGGCTGTTCTCTCAAGACAAATACACAATGTGACTACTTGGATACAATTGCCGGCCGACTAGCTCGTTTCGGAGACGGTGTGTACAGTTCTTTAAATAGTTAAAAAGGGCTAACGGATTTTTATCAAATAACGAGAAGTGTATCCAGGCATTCAAAGCGAGAATTCGTAAACTCAAATAGCACAACAGAATCTGAAAGAGAAGCTTAACTCAAGTACAGGTCGCGGTAACAAATAAATCCAGAATGCAAATATCACAGTATAATTACAGAATATAATCATAGTAAAATCACAATGTAAGCACACACAATTAGACGGAAAGGCGAAGTTACAGTGATAGCCAATTCTTATATTGGAAGGAAACGCTATGCGTACTCCAGGTGCAGTCGACTTCAAGGTCACGTCGGTGATTCGTACTTCAAAATGCCTGCATAAGCTCGAGCGCCAGAACATTGAACACCAAGGGAAGATAAACGCATGCTGCAGGGGTTAAACGGGCTACGACGATAGCAAAGGTCCTAATACAAGCTCTATGCGGCCTTTCGCATCTCACACGTGGTAGAAACGCCCACATCTGAAATTATCGCCCTAACTGCGGTAACTGACTGCTATAAGGGGGAAAAAGTGCCCACGATAGAATACCAGTGAAATTACATACAGCTTGACGAAAGCTTCCTACTTACTCCATGATGTTCTGGGCACGTGCAAAGAAATCAGTAGCGTAGAATAAGCAAAACCGCCGAAAGGCGCAGGCAACCACTAATACTGAACGCTTAATCTGGCTTCATCCTGCTAACGAGGCAGTCTGGAAAAAGAACGTCAAGCTAACAATTGCGGATGTATAAAACTTTGCGCTGCAAGGCCAAGAAGTAGGCGTGGCACAAGCGCGCGAAATACAAACTGAGTCGCGTAGACCTTAAAATAGAATAGATGCGTCAAAAAATCGTAACATGTTTCAATAGTTTTTTTAATGTATCCAGCATACAAAGCGGTCTATACCCCTAAGCGCGCGCTCTTTCATCTTTCCGAGGACTCCTCTTCGTCCTGAAATGCATTCAATATCTGCAGACAGTAGTGTGATCGATTGTGTACCATCATTTTAACCATCTCTGCTGGTAATCCTTCAGGTCCCAGTGCTTCGCTGTTTCTCATCCTTGTTAATGCCTGCTCCGAACTCTTCTACCGTAAGTGGGCGTGTTGTTTCTGACATTTCGACTATTGTTTGATCCCATTGTCCCACTTCTCGGCTACCTTTACTTTTTCTGCATGCGATATTTCCATTTTTGGATATTGTACCCAGCTTCTTGCATGCTATTTTAAAGTCTCTACCCCATATATTTCTATTCACCTCCTCGCACACTTTAACCCATGCCTTTTCTGTGGCGGAGTTGCTTTTTTTAAACCTTCCCTGTCTGTTTTTAGTGTCTCATTTTCAAGCTCCGATATCGTGTTCTTTCTATTTCTTCTTGCCAGTGCTCGTATTTTCTGAAGGCATTTTTCCGCTACGTCTTCGGTCCACCAATGGAATGGTCTTCTATTTTTCGGTTCTTTTTCTTTTTTTGGAAATGTTCGATCACATATCTCAGTCGTATCTTTTGTGCATGCTTTAGGACTGTTTATGTTCCATTGTTCTTTTTTGCATATGTCTTATGTGTCTATCCAAATTTTCTGTGAATTGTTGGTTTAACCTTGTTTTTACTTTCCATCCCCTTTGATTTTCCTTATTGCTTATAGCAGTTTTTATGGCCTGTTGTATGTTGTAAGTTATTTTCTGATAGTCGCTTCTTGTAGTACCGTTCAGCATTTGACTGGCCTGTTTATGGTGGGCGTGCAGAAGGTAATATCGATATGTGGCCTACTCTGCTCTTGTATGGATATTGGTTTATCCCTCTGATTAAGCATTACTAGATATTCTTCGCCTAGCTACTATGCCACCATTTCCCCTCTCCTGTCTGCATTAGCGGAACCCCAGTGACTGAATTTGGCACTAAAATCTATTTTCTTCCCACGTTGTTTTTTCATACTGTTTCTTACTGCTCTTAATAATTTCCTCTTTCTCATCAAGAGGCGAACACTAGCACCCATATACTATTATTTCTTCCATCCTGATTCACACGTATCCATTGCTCTTGCCACTTTGGGGTACTATCAAAGTATAGCTCTGTTTTCTTCGACAGTTTTATTTACTATTTTTTGGGCCGTACTAATCCTGTTCGCAGGCGTCTGTAGAATTTTTGACATAGTAACATTTATTTTTTACTCTTTTTCCGTCTTTTAATCGAGGGTTGCTTTTTTGTATTCCCTTTTTCTCTTTTCTCTTGTACAACCACAACTTCCTGTGTTTATCGCATTACATTGTTCCTGCTTGGTTGCTCGTTATCACACTCTTAATAGTAGGGATTATTTGTACATCCCTTTGCCATGTGTCTCTCTTGTTTACATTTGAGACATTTTTCTTTCATGTCCTAACCTAGCCCAACCTACTCTCGCCTATGCTAACCTAACTTAATTATCACAGCAACCTAGCCAATTCTAATAACCTCGTGTTTTTAATTTTATAATTAAATGTACCCTCACTCTTAGTGACGCCAATCGACTCGATTCGTCGTGTGCCGTCAAAATATATAAGGGTTGGGTCTCTTCTCGACTTCGTTAAACAGTACTGCACGCTATTCATGCATACACTTCGCTTCACACATTTCAAATTTAGAAGACCCATTTTTTAAACTAAATTTAATAATAAAATAAATAGAAGACAAAACCAAACAATTAATAAAGCAAAAACAAGTCCTCAAAACGTTGATCAAGGAAAAATATTGTATTTTATAAAAAACAGACTGAATTAATTCTATGAATTATAAAGCTAAATTAAATAATTAGTTTTGCGATGTTCATGGCTGTTGATCAAATGTAGTTTGACAGGGTTCAACCCATGCTACCTATCATTAATATCGGCTGCAAATCACTGTTTGGATGGCATTTTGCAACCTTGTAGCACCTCATATGTCCTTTATGCTCATTTTAGGTAACCAATTGGGTCTATTAGATTTTATTCGAGGCATGACCTTCTCCCATTTAAACAATTCGTCTCGTATAATGTGCGGGAATAACGATAACGATGATATTGGTACAGGGTCGGATTTGCAGTAAATTTTGAAAATAGTTTCCTCAAGTTAGACGAATTTGCCTTTTCACCATTGCCTAGCTTGAACTATAGGTTTTAAGGCAAAGTTGTTGGTTTCTTTAATTCCTGTTACTTAATTATTTCGACCTCTTTGTGGTGACTGTTAGTTCAGCTGTTCCATACAAGTAAGATCTTCCTCATTTTCGGAAGTCACAAGCTGATCATCGTGTAGTTTGTCAAGTGGACACTTTTTTATCTGTTCATTGTTTTTCCTCTTAAGCTCTCCATACCTGCTACATCGACGTCTTCCATAATTTGTTTAGGGATCATTTCTTCTTCTCACATCCTTTCCTTCGGTAATCCGTCTCGCCCTAATGCGTCTCGTTCTTGTGATAAATCTCAATAAACCTCCCTTGATGCATTGCTTTTCCTAACGTTTGCCAAAATAAAGATACTAGCGCTATTTCATTATATCTTTTGTAAATTTATTGTTGCTAGTCCTCTTATCCAAGACTAGTTTTATGGTAAAAAAAAGAAGTTGTTCGCACCTGTTGATCTTTCCGTCTTAAACCCACCTTGCTCTGTGATAAACTGCCATGACGTTTTCAGTGAATTTTGTTGCAATCTTTGAGTATATTTCTCAAATGTACTTGAGTTACAGTTAAACTCTTGCAGTCTTTTTCATCACTTTTCAATCTGTTCTCATGAATATACCAACTAATTATATGATTTGTGATCTTGAATAAGTTATAAAAGTAAACAAAAACAGGCAATAGCGGTACTGTATGCCGGTGGCGATGCAAATGTTGTCTGCTAAATGCATTTACAATTTTAATTGGGCGAGTTACGATGTCTGTACGCTTATTGCTGCTTAAGCGGATTTATATTAAATTAACCAGCACATTTACGTCACGACTGCTCAAATACGGTTTAAATAAGGCACATTTGCGTGACCAATTTAGGAAGTCGCGACTTCCACAAATGTATTGTTAAATCAATATTAATGTTAGAGCTACAGGAAAGATTAGGCACCTGTACCCAATTAGATCTATTATGTTTGGTCCAATTAATTGTCTTGTCCTTGCCTTTATATGTTGTGCGCGGTGATACTAATAAGAATTAGGCAATTAACTGAGATGTTGCAGAACAATGGAAAAATTATGTAATTTAATACTTTTACTGCCGCGGGAGGTCTAAAACCGTTTGAAAATACACAAAGCTCGATCTTTCAGTTCTCATCGCCAAATACAAAGTAGACTGTTGCATATGTGCTCTGATCATTGTTAAGGCTCGAGAAAATGCACGAGTGTTAAACTAAGACGATACTGAAGCCCTGGTGCAATTATATTACACTTTCACTCATATTTACTGATGCGAATTTACCACAACCATAATAATACCAATAACAATAACGCCCTCAATGCTGAAACAAAATCCGACAAGAAATACGTATGTTACCATAAACTCGGTGGTTGCTTAACAAATTTTAACAGACTTGATTGTTACACTCAGATATGAATTTAAGACAAGCATTCAAACCAAAAGTGCATACAGCTAGCTACAATGGGGCACAGGCACTGGTCTATTTTAACGCTAAGGGGGGAAGGGGGGGGGGGGGTCGAAAGTAGTTAATAATAATTTGCCGAGCGCCACTGGAATAGTTCTCGCTCAGAAGATGGTTGACGACTTTTAGGGGCACTTAATCCACGATAACAGGACCGATTAACATGTTTACGCAGTTCGAAGTTTTAATATAAATTTGGTTGAATACTGACTGTACATTTACGGTAGAACCGATTAACTTCACTACGTTCGCACGTGTGTACTACGTAAAAAGCATCGCCTGCACTCGCATGCCTGGTCTCGTTGCTTGTTTGCTGCCAAATTCTGCACTTCCGAACCTGTTGTCGGTGTGCGCTTCACGCAACGTTGCTTCACTCACGGGACGAGCTCATAGGCGTACGCGCCGAAATTCCCGCAATAGCTTAAAATTTAAAATGGCCTAACAAGATTAAATTTTTTAGACTATTCAATTCACCTGTCATCTGTCAAAAAGTAACCAATGAAAATCCAGAATTCTGACGTTTCTTGACTAATCAAAAAAATATCAGTGGATATATCTTCCTTACAGTGACTATATAATCACAGTGTGGCCATACAATTGTTGGCTGGTACTTTTGGATCCAATGTCAAAATCAGATTTTGCGAAAAACCATGGTGATGTAATAAAAAAATAGAATTTTTTTAACGGTGTAACCGACATTTGGTAACAAAAAATTACTAAAGTCAAAATAAAATTTGACAATTCATTTGCTGAAGTGAAAGATTGTTATTAAAAATGACTGATGTCTCAAATACAATAAAATACTACAATGGGGTTTAAATGTTGAAGAAATATGAGTCATACGGTGTCTTCAATTTATTACAATTAATGGAAATTGGAAAGTTCAAATCCAAAACACATATGATATAGCATCATTTGTAGAAATCTTTTCGGTAATTTAATATGCTTTATTAACATCTAAATTTTATTAGATAGTTACATGGGCTAAACCCCAATATAGCCCACTGGTGCTTAGGCGCATGCGCGTGATAATGTGATTCTCAGTTTGTCGGAGGTTCTACAAATGTTCAGGCAATGGAGGCAAAACACGGGAGTCTCATGTCAGACCCAATCTTGACTGCCGTCAAGGTGTGAATTTAAGTTAGCTACAGTTTAAGATTTGTGTGTACTTAGTACAAAAATGCCTGTGCATCACCGTAAAAAAAGGAGTTACTCCAATCGTCGTATATAATTGTGAATCTGAATTTCCCAATGAGTATTTCTCTTATCCATAGCTTAAAATCCAGTTTCACCACTGGCATAACAGTTCCTTTATGCGCATATTTCGTAAATGTCAAAATGTACCAGTGGGCTATACTAGAGTTTTCCCGATACATGTTTTATAGGTGTAATTTGGCAAAGTACTGAATATTTTGAAGCACGATGAACAACAAAAAGAGATATTTAAAATAAGACAATTTCGGACATGCTTTTGAACCCTATAATAATCTATTGAGCAGTTACTTACGAATATTTAAGCAATATGAAACTTATGAAAATATTTATTTCTCTGTTAAATGTTCTGGTTTGTGTGATGTTAATACTGAATATCGTAAATAAATAATTGGCAAACTATAGTTTGGAAAACTCATGGCCACGGGAAGACTAATGGCAGATTGCACTCAAACTTTTGACAAGTTATAAAATACCAATGTGTTATTTTGACATTAGTAACTTTTTGTAACTAAACATTCTGTACACTGTTAAAAATGACAATAACTTGGAATCCTTTTGCCTTCAACCAATAGAAAACATGACCACCGTATGGCCACACTGTGATTATATAGTCACTTATAATACCATGAGTAGTCAAAGTTATGTCGACTATTTTTGTGGTGGTGTCACGAATGTCCATTGCGCTTGGTACGATTAGGACGAGTGCGACAGCACGAGTCCTAATCCCAAGCGCAATGGACATGAGTAGTGATACCACCGCAAAAATAATCTACTTAACTTTGACTAAGAATGGTATTCGAGGGACTATTTAATGAACCAAACTACCTTTTCAAATTAGTTTTCAGTAAATCTAGCAACAAACTACGCAATTTCTATAGTAACAGAACACTAATATTGAATTTTTCTAATAAAAATCGCATTTGTTAAAAATAGTCACTTGAATACCTTCTAGGAAGATATATCCACTGATATTTTTTTGATTGGTCAAGAAACGTCAGAATTCTGGATTTTCATTGGTCACTTTTTGACAGATGACAGGTGAATTGAATAGTCACTGTAATCTTCCTAGAAGGTATTCAAGTGACTATTTTTAACAAATGCTATTTTTATTAGAAAAAGTCAATATTAGTGTTGTTACTATAGAAATTGCGTAGTTTGTTGCTAGATTTACTGAAAACTAATTTGAATAAGTAGTTTGGTTCATTAAATAGTCCCTCGAATACCATTCTTAGTAAAAGTTAAGTAGATTATTTTTGCGGTGGTATCACTACTCATGTCCATTGCGCTTTGGATTAGGACTCGTGCTATCGCACTCGTCCTAATCGTACCAAAGCGCAATGGACATTCGTGACACCACCGCAAAAATAGTCGACATAACTTTGACTACTCATGGTATTATAAGTGATTATTTTTCTCACATTTATATTAATCAGTCAGAGAATCAAGTTTAGGAAGGTACTCAGTATTAGTATCAGAAAACAGCAATCGATTATACTAGCTTTATTTAGTAACTACTATATACAAATTAACAATTCTTACTTACTTACTTAATCCTGACGCCTGTTGTACCTTTCGATGTGGGCGTAACTAACAATTCAAGCCACAAAATACTTCTGCATAGTTTTATAGTAACAGTATATAAATCATAAATAGTCACAAATTGTGTCAGTTTTAACAGAACATTTAAGTGTCAAGACTGACACTCTTTGTCAGTAAGCAATAAGTGTTCGTAATATAGCTTTTATCAATATCAATAGAATAGGAAGAAACGCATTCATTCTTGTTTTAGATAAAATATTTGTGTTCTGCCTCTGTACGTTATCATGAATGAACTAGAACGCTACCAAGAAGTTCCAGAAATTATTCTTTTCTTTGGTTGCCTTCTAAGCAAAAGAGTTGTGATGTATGGTTCATTTTCCACTAATTGTTGTTGCTTCTAGTTTTCTTCAGAATAGCTCTTGCTATGTGTCTGTTAGTAGCTTCCCTCCCAGTCTGCTGCAGGTAGCTGTTAGTCAATACTTTCACTTCATCTGACCATCGTTTTGGAGAACAGCCTTGTATTATTGATTTTTCTATCTTTGAACATTTAATTTCTCTACCTCTAGAATTACAATTTGTAACAGTCATTGGGGCACTAAAACACAAAATTAAGTTGAGGCTAGGTACTTCCGATTTTACTGGAAGTGACACTATATTAGTTTTTAACGTATACTGTTTGTTTTATCTCTAAGTTACATAATAAGTCGCAGACATCTATTACAATTATTTTTCTTTTACAGTGCAAATAACTGGCCCTCGGAGTGCTAAAAATGGACAGCGAAGCCTCCGCAGCCACACCAAGCGAACCCCCAGTGAGCACATGTGCACCAGAGATAAGACTGAGCAACGAAGTCGAGGAAGTTGAAGCCGACAGCACAATCACCGACTTTAATGTATCAAACGTGACCGTTATTGAAAAACCAGTAGAACAGGCGAATTTGGACAGCAGCATCTGCCTGAAATCCACCTCTTGTGAGGGAAGCGACAGTGGGGTGGAGGTGATTGAAATCTGCTGCCTCCAGCGTGCTTCAAGTATTAACAGCACACACTCGCAGGAGTTTGGAACAGTGACACCAGCCTGCTCGTATGAGTCATCAATCATAAGCTGCTGTTCAAATTACGAGGAGGCTTACAACATCTTGGCCCGTAGAAATTCCACCCTTTTGGAGGATTACAAACTGAGAGCATGCGATGGTACCAGTGAGGGGGGCAGCGAGAGTTCTTCAGTAGCGGGAAGCTCCTCTTCCAAAACATCGAAGAGGGTGACCACTGCGTGTGCAAAGAAGAAACTCAATGAAAAATGTAAAACCCCATCTGGTGTCGCACAGAGATCGAGACCTACCGCAACCCCTAAAAATTCAGTTACACGGCTTAGGGGAAAGTCTATGGACAAATCACAAACGGTTTCAAGGCAGGACAGTACAAAAACACCAAATTCTAGAACAAAAACAGTTCCTAACAATCTGGCTCTTAATTCGAACAAAAAGGAGAACAAAACAAAGCCAGCGACTTCTCGAGGGTCATCCACGACGCGAACCCCCATAACCACACCAACAGATGATGGGCGGTGGCCCTCAATTAACAGCAAACCTGCCCCCTTGATGGGGAGGTCCATGAGGGGTGTGCTTGTGCCTGAAATAATCATTAATAAGCGTAGTTCTACACTTGGGGAAAGTAAATCTACTGCCTTAGAAAAATATGCCACTTTGCCACGTCGACGGAAGGAAAAGTCAGCAGATAACATACAGGACCTTAAAAATAAACAGCCTTTTAGTAAGGAAGGTAGCACTGGTCGAACTCCTGCAACCAAGCGGCAGGTTTCGAGGGAAAGCTCGATGCCAAAGTCTTTGCCGCCTTATCCCAGGAGGAAAAATCCCCCGAAGACAAGGATATACCATGAAATCAGCAGCCAGACTGCCCTCACCCAAGCAGATATCGAGAAGGCATTCTCTGGCGTTACTTGTAGCCCAGCTCGGCCCCAAGATGCGGAAACTTGTGAGCGTGAGGTACAAGTGGATAGGAGAATAGAGGAGATTGAAAAGCTGCAAGAGCAGTTGAAAGTGTTGACGGACAGCCACGAAAAGCTGTTGACTGATTACAAATTACAGAATGCAAATTTGTGTGATGTTGAACAAAGACTGAAAGAGGAGCAGTTGGAGAAAACAGGCCTGAAGGAGGAGTTACGGCAAAATACTGAGCGGGTCCTGGCCATTTTGGGAAATGATAATAGTCTTCCTGAGGGTAAGGTATTCAGTTAATCTTCTTTTTTTATGTTTCAACAACTTGAATGGGTTTTTGGCTGTTTCATTACTTGATACTGCATTAATCCATTTTATGGGGTAGATTGATCCTCAAATCGTTGACTTTCTCTCTCCAGTTTTTTTTTTTTTTTTTTTTTTTTTTTTTTTTATTAACTCCAAGAATGTGTACAATCAGTCCGGGAAGTACCAGCCTATAAGTACATGGTATGCACAGGAAAATACATGACATGTGAAAGATGTCCCATCAGACAACCTCAATTTTGTATATAACTAAAACAGTTTTAATGTACATAGAGAAAGTAATTAATTAAATCGAGTAGGTAAATCTGATGGCTTAAAACGTTTCAGCCGTCTGTTGTCATCATCATTGTCTAATAAATTGGATGCAAGATCATTGGGGTGCGCCACTAGTTTGTCTCTGTATCGTACACTACACTGTGTTATTTCTTCACGCACTGTTGCTATTTTTAAGTCATTATGTAGCACTATGTTTGGCACATACCACGGAGCGTTCACTATCGATCGAAGCACTTTATTCTGGAAGCGTTGCAATATTTCTAGATTGGAAGCACTAGCTGTCCCCCACAGAGGTATTCCGTAAGTCCAAACCGGTTTTAAAATTGCCTTGTACAACAAAAGTTTATTTTCTACTGTCAGTTCAGAATTTCGGCCAAAGAGCCAGTACATTTGTCTAAATTTGAGGCCTAACTGTTTTCGTTTCATAAAGATGTGCTTGTGTCAGTCGTCGATCCAAATGAATTCCTAAATATTTAGCGTCTTCTGATTGGGGTATTTGATTACCATTTAGTATAACAGGAGGACAAGTATCATGTTTCAAAGTAAATGTTACGTGAACAGATTTGCTTTCGTTAGCTTTGATACGCCATTTCCGCAACCAGTCTTGAAATTTATTTAAATGTAGTTGAAGGTTTCTTGATGCGGTGATGGGATTATAGTGTGAAGCTAATATAGCTGTGTCGTCAGCAAAGGTAGCGGTTGTCGTTAGTCTGGTCAAAGGAAGATCTGCCGTGTAAAGGGAATACAGTACCGGACCAAGGATACTGCCCTGAGGCACTCCGGAGTGAATAGGATATAAATCACTAATTGCTTCTTCGTGTTTAACAACAAAGTGGCGGTCGGTTAGATAAGATTTTAGAACAGCATACATAGCATGGGGGAACATAGACTTTAACTTGTAACATAAGCCGAGATGCCAAACTTTGTCAAATGCTTGACTGATGTCTGCGAACACTGCTGATGTATAGCATTTTCTTTCGAGATCATTTCTGATTTGGTTTACTAACCTATGGGTTTGTTCTATCGTGCTATGTCGCTTCCGAAATCCAAATTGATGTGTTGGTATTAGATTCTTGTCCTCCATAATGAGCTCTAAGCGTTTTAAAATAAGCTTTTCAAGCACTTTGCCTAAGACTGGCAATAGACTAATCGGTCTGTAAGATGAAACCTCTCGTGGATTTTTTCCAGGTTTAGCTAACATAACAATCTGTGCAGCTTTCCAATAGCTAGGAAAATATGCAAGCGTTAAGACAGCATTGAAAATTTGCGTAATAGCTCCGTAGCACTTTTTGGATAACTCGTGCAGGACTTTTCCCGTTATCAGGTCAAGTCCGGGAGCTTTTTTTGGATTGGTTTCTCTGAGTATGACTCTCATGACCTCGCTCTGTTTTATTTTTTTAAGTGGGAGATCCATTTGATACGGCGATTCCAGTGATTGTAAGATCTCAGTTTCTTCCTCTGGTGGTGAGACGGAGGGAAATGGTTGAAAAACTTGGGATAAATGTTCGGCAAATGATGTAGCTTTCTGCTGGTTTGTTCGTGCCCAATTACCATCAGGAGTTTGAAGAGGTGGGATTGATTGCTGTGGTCTTTTGAGTTTTCTGGTAGATTTCCATAAGGAGTAATCTGTTGCTTCTGTTGCAGTTAGCCCTTGAAGATACTCTTTAATGGATTCGTTTTTTAGATTCTGTAGTAGGTGTTTCAGCTCCCTTGCTAAGATATTATACCTTCGTTTATCTAGTTCTGATCTTGTTAACATCCACCTTTTCCGAGCTTTTCGTTTTTCAGAGATTTTTTGTTTAACAATAATTGGACAATTTTCTTTTTGATGTGTTGCTGAGCTATCAGGGGTAGCTTCCCATGCTGCAATTTGGATTGCTTTGGTTAAGCTTTCCACTGCTTTTTCGATATCAATTTCTGATTTAAGAGGAACATCTAGTGTCACTATTTCATCTAATTTTTCTCTCTCCAGTTAACTATTTTCATTTTAGATCTAGTACCATTGGTTGCATAAAAAACTGGTACAGCTAGTTTTAGGTTGGTTATACAACGTATGAATAATATGTTGGTGGCACTGTAAGTCGTATGTCAAATTCGAGGTTAACAGGTTAGATTTTGCGTCAGTCTATGTCAAAACTGACGCAAAACCTAACCTGCTAACCTCAAATTTGACATCAACTTACAGTGCCACCAAAATATTATTCATATGTTGTATAACCAACCTAAAACTTGCTGAACTAGTTTTTTATGCAACCGATGGTACCTAATCCTTTCATTTCAGTCTAGATCTTCTTCTTGATCTGCCATTTCTTAGTCCTCACTGTTATTATTTTATATCTCTTGAGTTACTGGTTTTGTCCTAACTACTGTATTCTGTATGCTCCTGTGAATCTTAACGTCTTCTTCGTTCAGTTGTTCTTGTATATTATGCTTCTTTTTGTTTTGTATTCATTCTTGCTAGTTTTCTTAGGTCGTCTTATTAGTTTTTCTTCAAATATTCTTAGTTGCTCTTTGTCATTCTTTTTTAATTCTCTTTCGGTATATACTTTGAGACGTTTCTTTACCAGAATTGATACAATTTTATAGGTACAGTTAAGTAGCGTAATACCTTTATAGTTGTTGCAGTTTTCTTTCTTGTCTCTCTACATGCTAATGATGAGATCATGTATTTTCATGTTCAATTTTTCCCTCCATCTTTCAACATTTTTTTTACTATTTTTTAACGCTCTTTGACTTTCTTATTTTTCTTTATTTATTTACTCTTTATATGACTTTTTCTTTAGCGGGTTCCTGAATTCTCCCTCTACTATTTCCACATCTTCTGTTGTTATTCGTTCATTTTGCTTTTGACTCTTCAGTAGGTCATAAAAGTGATCTTTTCATATTTGGCTTTTTTTCCATATTCTAATTATTATCCTTTCTTGTTTTTAAGTTGTCTGGTTCTTGTTTTGTTTTTTCTTTTGTGCTCATTTACCTTTCCATAACATATCTTTATGTTGTTATCTTCTATTTCCTGTAGTTTCTAAGTTATCCATTTTTTGTGTGTGCTTCAATTTTTTATTACTTCTTTTTTAGCTCCCTGTATGTCTTATAATCTTCATGCCTTTCTGTTTGTGTCCATTTGTTTTGCATTATTTTTATTTTTTATTGATTCCTCACAATCTTTGTTATACCATTTCTTTATTTTAATTTTTCTTATATCCAATTACACCTTCTGTTGCCTTCTTCATCATGTTTTTTATATTAATCTATTCTTGATTGATTTCTCACATACTGGAAGTTATGTTAGTTTTTGACTTATCATGCTCTGTAACTCTTCACAATAGTTCTTCTTGTCAAACTTCTCTAGCTTTCATTTATTCAGTTTTCATTTCTTCTTCAGTATTATTCTGTTATTCCTTTTTCATTTTCCCAACCACTAGATAATGATCCGACTGTTCTTACATCTTGTGTCTCTGTTTTTCTTCTTTTTGAAATTAAACGTTTATTTAATTTCCTTTTAGTGACATACCCATGACATTTTATGTTGCGGTTTGTGTTTAAATATGTATGTTTACCAGCCACTGCTTTTATGTAGGTATTCCTCTTTTTCTACTCTCTTTATTTGTTACCTTTAGTAATTCATAGTAGAATTTCTCCATTCATTCTCGTTACTCTTTTTGTCGGTGTTCTGTATCTACTTTTTTTTTTGTTCATTTGTATTAAGTCTGTAGTCATTATTTTTTTGTTTGAACTTTCTTCTCCCAGTTGTATTAGTTTCTAATATCCTATGTCCTTTTTACTTTTTCTCGTAATTTTGCTCTCTCTTTAATTATTGATAGGTAATATTTTCATTTTTTTATATCAATTTGTTTTCTATATATATATATATATACTAGAACTCGTGGCCAGCCTACGTCTGGCCCTGCCAGCGTAAAGAAACGGTTAACAATAAAAATGCTTGATTAAGCCGGTGGCCAGCCGACGTCCGGCCTTGCCAGCGTTAACAATACAAATGCGGTCTCGCCATTTGTGCACGCACGCCACTTGTTAGTATGCAGGCAGTTCATGCTGCGCGCGCCTGCTTATGGTCTGTACGGCCGGCATCGGCTCTTATAATATAAGATATATATTGCCGCTTCTATTAGTTTCTGTTTCATTGTCTAGTCACTTACTTCTACTGTTATGGGATGTCTAGCTTCTTCTGTTACTATTTAGTTTTCTTTAATAACCACACTAATTCCTAATTTTTCTGTCTCTTTTTATGTCTTATTGTACTGACTTCCTTGATCACACTTTCTTTTTTAACTTTTAACTTTTTTTCAATTTATTTCTTCCTTCAGTTTTTTCTTTGTTGTTTTTCTTCAATTCTTCTATTAGTTTTCGTATTTCTCCATTAAGTTGTGCTAACTCTCCATTGCTTTTCTTTATTTCTTCATCGTTAGTCTGTAGATCTTTTTGAATATTTAGCATGATATTTTTAAATTCTTGATCCATTTCTGTCTGTTTAGTTTCTTTCTCTCGTTCTTCTCAATTTCTTTTTACGTAGTCATCTAATGTTCCCCAGCTTCCATTACTCTTTCCGAGTGTGTTCCCAGATTTCTTTCAGATTTATTTGAAATTTTTAAATTACGTTCAATGCTTAGCAGAGGTGGGATCAATAACTCGTTTTATATTATTTTGAGTTGCAATTCCGTTTTTTTGTTGCCTCAAAAATGTTCACATACCATATAATTTCAAAAATTTCTCACTTGAAAATCTTGTAATCCATCAATATGTTTTCACGACTAACGTCAGATATCGCTATCAGCGTACATAAATCAAACAAGTAGAGACACTCACTGTCGGTTCCTTTGATGTCAAAATACCGATTTGGATGACCTTGAACGGCTTCTGGGGGTACTTTCTGGTGGTACTAACAGATGGCGCCACTACTTTATCACATATGATTGGTAGCATACAGTGCCTTTATATAGACAGTGGCGACAATGGGTTGTCCTATTTTTGATTGGCTCCCTAGATCACGTGGTTTTAGCCGCCATGTTTAGGCTAAATCACCTGTGATTCGTGTTATACTTTTGGCAGTACTGAAGTGTATTGTCAGTCTATGTCAAATTCGAGGTTGGTAGGTTAGGTTTTGTTTGTTATTTGACACAGACTGACGCAAATCTTAACCTGCAAATCTCTGTTTTCAGTACTGCCAAACGTAAAACTCGTATCACAGTCGACTCTGATTACAGATTTAAATGAACACCCGTTAAAAATTTGCTTAAATATGGCGGCAGCTTAGTTGTATTGTCGCCACTGTCTATATAAAAGCACTGTAGGTAGCAGAGCTAGTACAGTTACGGACACCTCAAAGTGCACGGTTTTTTGTTACTATGGTTATTTTTGCGATTTTTCGGCTTATTAAATGAGGGTTTCTCCAGTGGCGTTGCTTGTGATTGTAAGAATAGGTATTACTTTTTTAATGTTTGTATTTTAGCAAAGTTTCACAAGTAAACAAACTATACATGTAATAATATGTATTTAATAAATATGTATCAGTATTCAATTGCTTAAATTGCTACTACGCTTTGCAGTTTGTTTCGCATAGGGTTGACCAATGTTTCCATATTGTATTCTCGCAGTTCCTTCCAAGCATTTATTATTTTTTCCCATAATTCATCTGCTTTGTTTGGTGCAAAATCCCTGGTATAAATTTTTGTAGTTAAATACCCCCAAACATTTTCGATAGGGTTCAAGTCCGGACTTTTTGCAGGCCATGGTAATAAATTGATATTATTCTCATCAAACCATCAATGAACAATCCCTGCTGCATGCACAGGACAGTTATCCTGTGAAAATAATGTTATCAATTACGTTAACATAAACAAAATTAATTAATTAAGTAATATCTTGCCTGTTGAAAAGTAAATTGATTAGGAAAGGCCTCTCTTACAGATGGCAGCATCACATTTTGCAAAATATTGCGATAATTTTCAGCATTCAGTCGACCATTAATTCTATAGCATGCCCCAGATCCGTGAGCATTGATCCATTCCCATACGTTTACAGAGAATCGTCCACTACTTAAGGGTTGAACATAATATTGTTCCTCAAATCTTGAATTTTGTGGTCCATACACCCTTAATCGTCAATTGGTAAATGATTCAAATACCTTTTCATCTGAGAAAACAGTCCTGTTCCAAAAATCGTCGATTTCATTCAAATAGTCGGTTGCAAACTGTATTCTTCGTTCTTTGTTCTCTGAGGTTAAAAAAACTTTTCTTGCAGAAGTTTCTACTGCCAACGATTTTTAATTTTGAAAATGCAGCTCTTGCTGACATGCAAATCTGCTGCGACTCGACTCAGCGACCAGTTCTCTTCCAGTTTTGTAATAGCTCGCATTTTCTCTGCTTCTGACAAATGTCTGGGAATTTTTCGAGTTTTCAGTTCTATGACAGTTGATGACAAACGTAAACGTCAAAACTCGACGTCTATGATTAGAATATCGTATTACACGCTAAAAATCTGCCGTGCACTTTGAGTTGGCCGTAACGGTACCTGGCCCTGATTACAGTGCCTTGATAGAGACAGTGGCAACAAAAGGCACAATTTGCCACAAAATGGCGGCCAATGGCCTACTAACCTTAATAAATTGAACGTTTTTGAATGGTCATGGTTACACAACGTATAAATAATATGTTGGTGGCACTGTAAGTCTATGCCAAATTCGAGGTTATCAGGTTAGATTTTGCATCAGTATTGACAGAAACTGATGCAAAATCTAACCGGCTAACCTCGAATTTGACACAAACTGACGCAAAACCTAACCTGCTAACCTCGATTTGGTATAAACAAACAAAAGCATCAACAAATTTTGTCTCTTAATGGCGGCCGATTCGAGCGACCAATAAAAAATAATACACTCTATTGTCGTCACTGTCTCATATAAAGTCACTGTAGCCCTGATTGGTAGAATTTTGTGCTGCCATCTGACGGTCAAGGTTAGAAATCCCCCCCAAGTTACTGTCCCAGGCACTCTAGACAGGTTTCAACATTTGGCATGAGTGTCTACTTGTCTGATGTATGTACACTGTCGCTACCAAAAGTTGATGCTCCGTATCAAGACATCTTGAATAGTAGTCCGGTCAAAATAGGCATTCAAGATTACAATAATTCGCAAGAAGCTGAATATTGGTACACATCTTGAAAACACCATCATAAACAAATTGTGAAAAGTCCCCATCGATCCCACGTGTGCAAAAAAAATTATTCAAGGTCACAGTTCGCGAAAATGGGTTTTTTGCATTTTTCAGCCAAACTGTCAGTTTTATCATAAAAATATGTCAGACAAAAATTGTAGATCATGCAATTCTCTATAAAACTTGCACTTTTTTTCTTAAGAATTTCAATTTCTGAGATATAGCGATTCTAAAAGTTGTGTTCTCCATAATATGCACACGTTTCCACGCCACCTGTGAGGTAGTGTATTTGGCTCGTTTTTTTTAACGTGGTTTTCCCGGTAGGCCTATTCTATGATGTACTTATGTAATGGAACTTCAAGTGCTGTCTTCTCTTTCTTCTCATTCTCCTTCTTCTTTTTCTCATTCTTCTTCATCTTCTTCATCTCATTCTCCTTCTTCTTCTTCTTCTCCTCCTCTTCCTCCTCCTCCTCCTTCTTCTTCTTCTTCTTCTTCTTTTTCGTCTGCTTATTTTTCTTCTGCTTCTGCTTTTGCTTCTTCCTGCTGGGTGCAAGTGAATTGTTGTAACAGCGAAGCATCAGTTGTCTCGTGGCCGATGTCGTAAGAATCCTATTCTGTTGGAGATTCAACATTAGAGCAGGACTGGCCTTGACAACTGGTGCATGCTGCTGAACAAACCAATCCGACTTTTTTGCAGCCGCATTTAGAAGTACACCCCTTTTTGCAGTTGCAAAAAATAGCTTTTCTGGTGCAGGTGGAAGTAAAGTCTGGATTGATTCCAACTTATCGTTAGTTAACTTCCAATCCCAGTCTTCTGGGTTCAGTTGATTACCAAGCCACACATGAACTTGATAATATACTCGATAAAGATGTTGATGAGCAGAAGCAGAGGTTGGGGAAGACAAGCTAATTGTACTCGTTTCTTGTTCCGCAACTTAAACTATCAGAACGTCTGACAGTGAAAAATCCTTCTGTAAACCTTTGGTAAACACTAGGATTCATAAAGTTCTCTAATTGTAACAGATCTCCTAGATATAGGTGCGCAGACTTAGCATAAGGAAAATGTCCTAATGCGTGGAAATGCACCCTTCTTTAACGCTGTTCAAATGAGCTTTCCATTCTCCCATACGTTCAGCTCTAATAAACTCTTTTACTATCGGCACCATATTAAAATATTGCATCCATAGTTTTGCGGTAGCTCCTCGTTCGTCTCTTAGTCTTTGATTAAACTGATAAAGTAATGCTTCAGATGTTTCAATATCATTTTCAATATCATTATATGAAATAGTGTTATTTATTACTTTTTCAACAGTAATGATAAGATTTGCATCCATGACGTCATCAATAACAAGTTCTTTTGATATTATTGTTGCTAAAGTGAGCTGAAGTAATGTATGAGCTCGAACAGCTCTCGCGTAAGCGTGCCCATTGAGCATTTTTTCTAATAACTTAGGTACATAAATCAAAGAGAGTACTTCTTTCATGCCACTTCCTTGCATAATGTAACCAATTACTCCAAAAAACGACATCAGTAGATGAAATCCTGGGAGCCTGATTATGATCTTCGATAATTCAGACCCTTCAGGTGCAGCTGACACGATTTCTCGAGCTTTTGCATACAGAAGCTTATCAAAAGTAATAATGCATACATCGTGACCATCACGTTTTGCATTATCTAAAGCACAAAGTAAAGTAGTGTATATAGTATTGTAGTTACTGGCAGGTTGATGAATAAATGGTAAAAATGAAATTTTTGATCTTGAAAAATTCATAAGATTATTTTTCAAACGTTCAATATAACCATCCCAACCGGGTAACGATAAATTTTTCGATTTGCCATATAACCATACACATCGACTTTTTCAGTAAAGATACTGTAGCTTCACTTCCATAAGCAAAACCTTGGACATTTATTTTACTGTAACCTTCTACACTATTATTTTGATAGACCTGTATTGCCACATGAGCTTTTTCCGCGAAATCTTTGGCCGAAGGAGCTTTCTTTATTCGTGGTATAGACTCTTCTAGCAAAACTCAACTTTTTGAAGTAACAATTTGAATGATACCCATTATGTGAAGCGTGTTATGACCGTCTAGCGTATTTACATTTATATCAGCATTGTCTGCAACATATTGAATAAACGTGCCAGTTTCTGGTGGTAAGATATGAGGTGGTTGATGAAAAACTGTAGCTGCTTCGTACATCACAGTATCATTATAAGATGCCCACAAACCGAAACATAAAAAAATGCGTATAAGACGTTTTGACCCAAATCGTCGATGGAAAAAAATTGAGAGACCCAATTGTAATTTGGACTTAAAAGACCGAGGCCGAACAGCAGTCATAATACTATGGCTAATGTAAACAAATTTATAACGGCTGAATATTAATAATACGAAATAGTTTGGTTAGGAAAACATTTTTATCAGCCAATAAAAAGCGAAAAATCAAACAAAACCGAGTAGCTTTATTTGTTGAGAATAACGTTTCATTTGCATATTAGCAAACTTCTTCAGATTACAGTTGATACAATTAATGTAGATACATTATAAACTTCCTTGGATTGTTTGAAAAGTTAATAATATAATAAAAACACTAAACAATACATAACAAAAATTATTCCTCCCCTCATAATAATTTTTGTTATGTATTGTTTAGTGTTTTTATTATATTATTAACTTTTCAAACAATCCAAGGAAGTTTATAATGTATCTACATTAATTGTATCAACTGTAATCTGAAGAAGTTTGCTAATATGCAAATGAAACGTTATTCTCAACAAATAAAGCTACTCGGTTTTGTTTGATTTTTCGCTTTTTATTGGCTGATAAAAATGTTTTCCTAACCAAACTACTATGGCTAATGTTTGTACAAACTAATTTTAAATGTTCAAAATTTAATCGTTTATTTTTTAGAATAACTTGCTCCAAAAAATAAGTCAGTGACTCTGGAATATTACTGTTAATATTTTCAAACATACGTCCTGTCGGGGGGTAATTAGAATTATCGACTACTACAGATTGAATATCTTCTCGAATAATTGCTGCCGCAGCTTCCAGGATCCTAAATCGCTTTTCTTTTTCATTTGAAATTTTTTGTCTTACCAAGCTTGATTAAGAATATCATAATGATTATCAATAAAACATACGAATGTTAAATTTCCCGATTTTTCAGTTATAATAATTTTATCACCATACTTCAACTTTAATCGTATCTTAATGGTTCTGTTATCTAAAGTTGAATGTTCGCAAATATTTTTTAATTCTTCTAATGTAAACTGACAATCATCCCTATTTTCAATGTATGTAAATATTTCTTCCATTGCAAGATTCGTAGCTTCATCTTCAGGACGACCGACTTTACCCCCAGTGGACGGTCTCAAGGAGGAAATGTAGCAATCATTATGATACTTATCCTGAGCAGCAACTAAATCATATTCAAATTCAATGCGAGCAGTAACAGCTCTTGCTACATCATCAGAACGAGTCTGAGCTACTTTCAGAACAGATTCTTTGAATGAAAGTGTAGCAACTTTACAAATTCTACCCCGGTATCTCATTGCTTTTTTCTTTTCATACTCTTCATTCAATTCATCACCGCAAAATAAGCAAAATTTTTTAAAACAAAAAACTGATTCACTTACGCGTGTTCTAGTACGAGGAGGACTTATTTTAGATGTACTGGCTTGTTCCTCTTCATGTTGTCTTTTAACTGCAGCAATAGTACTCTTCCGAGTGTACTTTTTACGACCTGCACGTGACTTTTCACAGATTTCTGGTCTTTCAAGTATTCAGAAAATCCATCATCTCTTTCAACACTTGCATCAATCAACGTTTTCATGCCACGATCAACAGTAACAATTTCACTTTCAGTCAAATCTTTATTACAAATGAAGCAAAATTGCGACATTTTTTTTGGCAGATCAATATTTTAACTTATACTATGGGTCCCGTAATGTATATAGGCGGCGTACTCGTGCATATTATGGAGAACACGACTTTTTCAACTTTTAGAATCGCTATATCTCAGAAATGGCAATTCTTAGGAAAAAAAGTGCAAGAACAATTTTTATAGGTAATTGTATGATCTACAATTTTTGTATGACATATTTTTATGATAAAACTGACCGTTTGGCTGAAAACTTTAAACAATCTATTTTTTCGAACTTCGACCTTGAATAATTTTTTTTGCACACGTGGGATCGATGGGGACTTTTCACAATTTGTTTATAATGGTGTTCTCAACATTTGTACCAATATTTAGCTTCTTGCGAATTTTTGTAAGCCTACCACTAGTTTTCGAGCTAACTTGACCGGACTATAGTTGATAAAGCTATGTTAAAAGAAAATAACCGCAAGCCTTAAACCATTCACCAAAGTCTAGCTTTATAACTTCATATAACTTTTTCCACAAAGAAAGCAAGGCAAATTTTATTCAAAACTTCACTGGGATTAATATAAAATTCTGTAACAGGCTTTTTCCAGCCCATTAATAGGTTTCAATTCGCTGCAAAACTGTACACTTCTGGTAACATTAGAATATAAAGATATTATTTCTAAATTTAATTGTACGTTAATTTAAAAAAACGTGTTTCTAATGTGTTGCTAAGTTACCTATCAGTTCGCTAAAACCCATTAAAGTACTCAACTCAGTTCACTAAAATTCATTAAGTTACCTTTCAGTCTTCTAAAATAGCATTTTGCAGACTCAAACGAGCCTGTTAAAGTGTCATTTTGCAGCGCATGTAACAAAAAATACTTTAAACCAGCGTTCCCCAGACCTAGTATTTTTAAACAAATTGTGGTCGATTTGCTTAGAAACTTCTATATTCTATTTTGAATATTCTTTTTTTTACAGGGAAGCTCTTTTGTGCAAGTTTTTTATCTGTCTAAAGTACTAGTTAATGTCTATATTTTTTCAACGACTCAGAGCAAGCTGTGACTTCTAATATTTTTTACAGTGTACTAACCTAACCTTAAAAATGTCACTAATGTCACTTTTGGCAGCTGTTTGAACAATACAAGTTATTACAAGGTTTTGTAAAATATACCTTCAAAATGCAAAAAGTGAACACAAGAAACTAAACAAGTGATTCATTGTTGCTTTCGGAAGTTTAATGATCACTTGGCGAAAATAATCGGAAATTTTAGTTCTTAGTTACCTTGCTAACTTCATGTGTGACCAACGTCAAAACCTGGTTTTTAACTAAATTTCTATCCACAAATGTATGGCCATTTTGAAAAAAGATAGACTATAATAAAAGGGATACTGATAGGTCAAGTCATGTTGATATAGAAATTTACTGTACAAAATTTTTTTTGACAAAGTATAGACAGCACCACATGTTTCTTTGTGATTTTTTATTTTATAATTTCAATTATTTTAATTAATCTCCATTTCTTCACCATGAAAAAAAGTCAAATATGGATGACCTCAGCCTAGGATTGCCAACTTTTTTAAGCCTTAATTGAGGAACGGTTGCCACTCTTCAGGCTCAGAATAATTCTTTTCTGCATCCACAGATATTGTATATTAGTGCGATGTTCTGGATATTTTAAGCAAACTAATCGGAAAGAATTCTTATTTTCCACTAATAGCTACAAATTATCCATTACCTCCCTGGTGTCCAGTAACTGGACACTTTAGCCTATTCAATAACAAACTAGTACAAATTGATGAAGTTGTACCAAAAGAATTCCCAAACCAAATTAATAAACCCATTTACTTATCATTCCCTTTTATATAACGTTTCCTCTCTCATTTCAGATGAAAACACCTCCAGTGATAGTCTGATGGTGCTAGAAACGCGTTACCAAAAGGTCGGCCAAATAATGATAAAGCAAGAGAACGAAATCTCCGAGCTGAACGCATACTGCAGGTCCCTCCAAAGGGACCTGGACAAGAGCATGGCCGCGCAGAGGATACTCCTGCAGCAGCAGCAAGACCTCGAGTGTGAGAGCGTGGAGCTGCAGGAATTCATGCAGGCTGAAAAAAGCACTCTTGCCGATGCTCTTAAGGAGGCTGAGTCTGAAATTAAGAAACTGAACCTAACAGTGGTGCAGAAAGATAAGGAAGTCGAAAACAAACAAGAGGAGTCCAAGCGGCTCGTCAGGCTCAGCGAGCAGAGGCGGCAGGAGAACATGGGGCTTCAGGCTCGCCTAGGGTCATTCGAGGCCAGGAGCCGTGAGCTGCTGATCTACCAGGGCAGCCACATTTCTGGCGCAGCTGTTGCGTTGGCTTCGCTTATATCGAGATTGGATGGCTTGGTCGAAGAGCTTGTGACGTGCTACAGTATATCGGAACAGGAGCTAGACGTATGTATTGTTTTCCAACTCTTATCACTCATTATTGGTTTAACAGCAGGTTTTAGGAGCTTCCCAATCCATTTTGGGGTAAATTACTCCCCTTGCATTAAAATCACTTCCGTGTTTTTATTTTCACTTATAGTTTTGTGTGTGTCCTTGCTTTATTCAATATCTCCTTCCGCTGTTTTCCCTTCATTTCCTCTTTCCAGTTCATGACTTCTATTGTCTTCAGGTAATCCAGGACTTCCATCTTTCCACCTCAATTTTTGCCTCCTTGGCCTGTTTGGCTTGGTTTCCATTCCATTAATAATTTTCATTTCTTATTACATATTGCAACCATTATATCCTTCAAGTTTTTATGTACTTCATTAAATCCTTTTCCGTTTTTGCACTATTTCTTGGTTTATTCTGTATCTAAGGGTCCAGGAATAACGCAGGGATGGAAGATATTTCTAAAACTATGACACTATGAGAGTTACACAAAATTAGCTTAAACAAGATGTTCCATGATTCAAGGTCCATACCATTTAATATAAAATTGTATGGGTCTAACGCTAACTGTTTTGGAGGTTATAACAATTTTATGTAAATAAATGCTTTAAGTAATAGAAAACAACTGAATAACAGAAAATGTTACGAAAATACGATGTTTTTTGTGAATTACCTTTCGAGTGTACAATAGTGGGTCCAGCACAAACAAGATTGGATTGCAAATTAATTGCAACAATTGTACATCCACATACATTGGACAGACTAAACAATGACTAAAAAACAGAATTAACCAACAAATATTCAATAAAAATCAATAATGTATCCCCCTCAAACAAAAAAACTGCTTTAACTGATCATGCCACAGAAAATCACCACAAATTTAACTTCAATACACCAAAAATCTTACATAAAGAGAATAACTTAAAGAAACGGTTTGTTTTGGAAATGATTTAAATACAACGAAGCCCTACGGCAATAAGTTATAAAACAGATATTGAAAACCTAAGCTCTATTTATCATAACCTAGTTAATTAATATTAAATTATTACAAATGAATAATTTTTCTCATAATTTATGTTCTGCTATTATATATTAAAAAAAAAAATTAAAAAAACATTAAATAAAAATAATTTCTAACTTTGCTTGACTTTGAAAATTCATAATTTTAAATAAATACGACCCTGTACATATCAAATAACAAATTCAAATTTTACACTCTGCGCATTACTGATAACAAATAAGGAACAACCTTGCATTCTCATATTTACGTTGCATGTCTTCAATACGTATTGTTGATTTCATAAATTTTAATTATGGAATATGATAATATTCCTTGTATTGTCCGTTTTTAAAATGTAACTATAAATGTCGTAATATAATTGTTTTGACTTCCATAATACAAGTAAGTACGCAAATAAAGGTTAATTTTATGTGTTTGCTTATCTAAATTTGGATTTTTCCTATTGCAATTGTCTACTTTTTATAATGTAACTTAAGTACTGAAGAAGCTAATAACAAGAGATCAATAAAAAAACCAATTAGGGTAGGCTATGATATGTGTTAAACATTTGGCAGTACTGAAGTGTATTGTCAGTCTATGTCAAATTCGAGATTAGTAGGTTAGGTTTTGTTTGTTGTTTGACACAGACTGACGTAAAACTTAACTTGCAAATCTCGAATTTGACATAGACTGACAATACACTTCAGTACTGCCAAATGTTTAACACATATCATAGCCTACCCTAATTGGTTTTTTTATTGATCTCTTGTTACTATTAACGAAAAGTCTATTCATTAAATTTATATATATATTACGACAAAATGATTTTTATTGATACTACATAAAAATCATGCTTTTCTTATAATAATTGATATAATTATCTCCATTAACAATTTTAACTATTCAAAATTAAATATCAATTACTTAATCGTTTAAATTTATATGCTGTATTCGGCATAGTTATCCCTGTGTAGTTGCTACATTTTTCTTGATTCCATTTTTTATGCATTGGTAATGTTACTTCTTTATTCATGTCATTGGGCAATCTCTTTTATATTTCAAATTTCTTTAGTAACACGACCATCCTAGTTTTTAGTTTTTCTACGCCATTTTGAATCATTTCTCGATGTCTGGTGCTTTTCCATTTTTTGTTTTCCTATGATCATTTCAAATTCTTCAGATGTTCTTCCAAGTTTTAATACTAGGATTTCATTTTTATTACATTCCATCCAATATCCTCATTATTCTTTAATTTTATATTATGATTTGTTCATTTTTTTATTGACTGCATTGTAACGAGAACAGAAATTAATAACAGATATTGCAAATATAAATGTGCATGATATTTATTTGAATAATTTCTAAGCATCACCGATTTTCTTAAAAGTTTAAACAGTATGGTATGGATGATGCAGTATGAATTTCATCTCTACAAAAAAGTTATTTACATTTTAGCTCTAAAATAATTATATACAGGGTGTCAATTTGAAAACGTACACTGTATTATATCTCTGGAAGAAAGAAAGATATTTAAAATTTATAGAAACCATTTCTACATCATGACTGCGTAAGGTGACCTTCCTCATTCAACCCCCTGGGCTCTATCTACCCCAACAAAAAATACCCACCTTGTGATATCTCATTGTAAAGCTCTTAAAAAATGCTATTCAACAGTACCAAACATTTTTTTCTACCTGATTTGTTTCGGAAAAACTAAATAATAAAGCTATGTCACTTTGAAAATTTCTAGAAACAAAATTGCCGTCATTGGAGCAGTGAAAATCCTCATTTTATCGGAAGGGCATACTCAGTATCCCCAAAAGATTAATGTTTGGACAGGGATGCTTCGTTATTTCTTATTGAAACTTGAATGGTAAAATATATCTTGGACTGTTAGATGAAACAATACAACCCCTCATAATTGATAAACTAGAAAATCAAAGGGATGAGCATGGAGAACTGACTTTGACGAGAATCTTATCCATTTCGAGCAAGATGGGGTACCTCCTCACTATGTAGTTCTAGTAAAGGCCTGCCTAAACCAAAATTATCCAAGACAGTGGATTGGTAGAAGAAGACCAATAGAATGGCTTCCAAGATCTCCAGATTTGCCTCATTAGAAATCTTTTTATAGGGTCACATAAAATCTGTTGTTTACAAAACTCGGTATCAGTTCATTGAACAATTGCAACAACGAATAGTTCAGGAATGCTGAGCTATTCTGCGTCAAGCCTTCGAACATGTTTGGGGAGGATTTGAAAGTAGATTTTACTGTTGTCTACAAAAAAATCTAATCTTTTTAAACGTGAATTAAAACCATTGGTTCTTAATCTTTTGACTTCTATTATTTAATATTATTAAATGAATCAGTTAAAAAATGTTTGTCACTATTGAATAGATTTTTTAAAATTCTTTCCAATAAGCCACAAGGTAGCTGTTTTTTTTTGTTGAGGCAGCTAGAGCTCCGGGGCTTGAATGAGGGAGGTTACTTTCTGAGTCATGATGGTTCTCCTTTCCATATTGTAGAAACGGTTTCTAGAAATGTTCAATACTTTTTTACTTCCAGAGATATAATACATTGTGAATTTTCAAATTAACACCACCTTATAAATAAATTGGTGGTAGATAATGTGAACATAGGCAGTCAAATGAGCTAGAATACGGTTAATGGCTTTGTATATGTTACACAGAAATAGACTTACATGCCCCTTAAAATCTAGCAACCTAAATTTTTTCCGAAAACAAAACACTTTGATTATGTGGATACTAGATGTGGACTGTATATTAGTCTACTTCTCTCTAATGATTTTGTATGCTAACATTATTCACCTCCAATCTGCATACAACATTACAGGCGCTTAGGACGAAGGCTAAAGTGACAATTTTTGTCCATTCACTTCTGTTTTCCACTTTTTCTCTTGTTTTACGTCCTAAGTTTTTTAATTCTCCTTTACGTCAAAGTCATCTGTTAACAACATCTTTGATACCCTGGCTTTGTCCATTCTTTCTATCTGCCCAATTAATCACTTTATTCTTTGTTCTTGCACTATCACCACTATGTCCAGTTCTTTGTATAATCCTTTAAAATATACGTCTGTCCTTCTCATCCACCACTCTACCTTTATTTTAAAGCCAAATACTTTTCTTAGCACTTTTCTCTCCCACACAAGCAGTCGTCTTTGTATCTTCTTTTATAGCACCCATACACTACTGCAGGTCGTGCTATAGTTTTGTGTAGTCTAAAATTAACTTTCCTTAATACATTTTTGTTTCTTAACCCTTTTTACAAGGACCCTGCATTCGTATACCTTACTGTTATTCTATTTTCAATCTCTTTTGCTTGATATGTTTTTCGGACTTTTTCCACTGTCTAGGGTGTAAATCACACAACGTTTCGGGAGTTTTGATCTACTCCCGTCTTCAGGTGTTTCTGATTAGTCCTGAGAAGGCCCTGGTGGCCTAGTGGTTAGAGTGGCAGACTAGTAATCACAGCGATCAGCAGTCCCGGGTTCAAACCTCGTGGGAGACACAAATTTACATAGAAAAACGTACAATATCAGTCCTTCTCAGGACTAACCAGGAACACCTGAACACGGGAGTAGATCAAAACTCGCAAAACGTTGTGTGATTTACACCCTAGACAGTGGAAAAAGTCCGAAAAACATATCATAATAGACCACTGCCAAAAAATGACATTCAGAGAACTCTTTTGCTTGGTTGCTGTCTTCTATTATTGCCATCACTAGGAATTTGAAACTCGACACTCTTTCATTCATAAGTTCTTCTCTACCAACTTTTACTTTTATTTGTTGCTATCATATATTTGGTTTTCTTCTGTTCTTTTTTTGTTTGCTATAATTCTTATGTTATCGTCAAACGATGTATACTAGTATTGTTTTTTCAGAACGGTCTCTTTTCTGCTTATCCCACTTTCCCTTATTCTTCTTCTGATGATAGAGGACTTTCTTGTCATAGTCTGTGGTTTGTACTGAAACTACTCGTGCACTATCCTTGCAATCTTACAGCCCATCATTCTTACTAGTTTTACAATTTATTTTGCCCCTCCGAAGTCCTGCAGCACCTTATACAACTTATCTCTTCTAACACTGTCATGAAGATTTCATACATCTTATACTTCTTATAACATTTTTCCAGTATTAGCGTGAGTGAATCAATTTCGTCCATAGCTGACCTATTTTGACGAAAACCTCCACTAGGGTGCCTTGATGTCAATTTGAAGTATTTGTCCTTTCCAGGGTACGGACAGATTGTTAAAGGACAAGGCACCTTATCCTCCACCAATTCTTCCATCTCCTTCTTCAGCCTGTTAACCATTGTTTGGGCCATTATTTTATAAATCACACTTGGCAGTTTCATGCCTCTTTAATTTTCATGTTATAGTTTGCTTCTTTTCTTATATAATGGCAAAATTATTCTCTTTCTCCATTCCATAGGCATCTGCTATGTTTTCCATACTTTGTTCACTAATTCAAATATTTCCTTCTGCAGCCTTTCTCCACTGTATTTTAAAAATTACCCATCAATTTTATCGCCCCCTTATCTTTTGTTATTTTTCAAGCTTTATTATCCGCCTTATGTTTTGTTGGTGTGGTGGTTTAAATTCTTTCTCTTTCTGGTTCTTGTTCTGTGTGCATTTGCATGTCTTCTCCACATATTCTCTCTCCTTCCACTTTATTTAATAGTTTTTTAAAGTGTTGTGTCCATGTTTCTATTATTTCTTGTTGATCTCCTACTCCTTGTCTTCAACACATATAGGTAATTGGTTACCACATCCTGTTTTCTTTGTTCTCTGTAAAAATTTTGTATTTTTTTGTTGTTGTAATAATGTTGTATTTTTTCAATTCTCTTTAAATTATTTACTCTGCACTTTTATCTACATAACCTTTTACACTCTCTCCTTTTCTTTTCATAATTTTCTTTCTTAGTATTCTATGTTTTCAGTTACAGTTTTCTTGCTTCAGATCGGCACTTCAAGGCCTTTTCACATTCTTCGTCAAACCATGGTCTATTTTTGTGTCTTTTCTTTTCACCTATTCTTAACTCTCCTATTTGTTTTATTGCTGCTTTTATTGCTTTCCAATGATTTTCAACTATTTTCTCTTTATAATCTTCTAAATTTGTATCTTCCTATCTATGAACTGCTGTCTTTTTTGTATCGTATTTCTTTTAGCAACTCCTGATTCAGGGTGACTTGACATATAATAGTTCTAGTCTCTATCTGCTCCACTGCAGAATTTTACATCTCAGAGACACTTGTCTTTCTTCGATTAGTATGTATTCACATTTTTTTCTCTTCTAATACCTGTGGCTTTATACAGTGAATTTATTATAAGCCGCAATGTGGTTTTTACGGATACGCCATGCCCATACCATGTGTAAATGCATTTATTTTAAAATGCAATATAGGAACGAAATTATGTATTCTACGAAGGAAAGAAATAATTTGATCAAATGGTGTAAAGACTTCAGTTTACAACAAGTATGTGAGTTACTACATGTTACATTCCCTGTTGTTATTTGCAATGCTTGTTTTTCAATAAAATTATGGTTCATACATTGCATTTTAAAATAAATGCATTGACACATTGTGTGGGCGTGACGTATCCTTAGAAACTAATAAGCAAACACTCACATTCTTATGGAAACTACAAGACCATATATTGTGCATTAAAATAAATTCACTGTAGATTCTTTTATGGCTAAAAAAAGGTAATTATTACTCACAGATTCTTTGCTGCTACCAAGTCCACTACCATTAATCCATTTTTATTGCTTATTTCATGCTGATTATGATTCCCAGTTTTTGCATTAAAGTTGCATATTATTTTCAGATCATATCTGGAAATTCTTTTTGCTCTTCTTCTTTATCCTTTGTAAGTGCATGTATATTCTATATCCTATAACATAAAATCGTTGCTCTCTTTGTATGTTTGTTTGCTATCTCCTCCGAAGATACTGGCCCGATTAAGTTGTATGATGGCTTAAAATTTTGCTAATTTGTCGACTTAGATCGTAGGCCGGTTTTTATTTTCAAAAAAAGTGCGAAAAAGCTTTTATTAAATCGCGTACGTAGGCGTGGGCTGTGCTGCGGCAGCTGTTGCCTCGGGTGATTCACTATGTTCATATGCTATTACAGCAGCTGCTCATTCAACCAAGCATAATTGGTCCAGTGATAGAATGCCCGCCTACCACGCGGGCGGCCCAGGTTCGATTCCCGGCCGAAGCATACTTTTTTAAAAATTTATATTAATGATATATTAATTTAGCGAACCGAAGCGTAGTTCGGGTGACTCACTAGTATCTATATATCTCCCATTGACCCTAATGTAATAGATTCTTTCATTTAATGCCTTAAACTTCAACACTGCACATTTCCATTTCTTTCTAATCATTTCTGCTGTTCCAAATCGTCTGTTCTGGCCCCCGCTATTGAAAACTAGGTTTCTATCTCTGTTGCGTGAAGTCCCTCCAGGTTTTGGTACCATTTTAAATCTCTTTAGATTTTTTCAAACACCTGCCTGGTTTGGGTCTCTTATATTTTATGCCTCTATCCTCATTACTTTTTCTTCTCTCATGTTTATTTTGTACTTGTTTTTAATCATTTTTCTCAATTTCTAATTTACACATTTGCTGCATTGGTTTTACCATCGTTTCTTTGTTTTTTTATTGTTCTTGCTTCAATTGTAATCTCTCCTTGCACTTATTCCATTTGTATTTTCTTCCATTAATAATTAGCTTTTGGTATTCTATGTTAGCTTGATGACCTTTATTCCTTTTTTCTATGGTTCTTTCTTCTTTTGTTGTGTCATTTTCTGTGTAAATTCTCTTGTTACCTAATTTGCTCTTATTTTCATTAACTTCATTTTACTTTCAAAGAATTCTAATTTTGCTACTACTCCAAATATTTTCCTTTGACAAAACTGCTATATTTTCTCTCATATTGCTGTTATATCTACTCCTTTAACTATTATATTGTTCCTACTCTTTTCCCTTTTTTGCCGGTCCATTCTATCTTCCAGATGTTGTATTATTTCTTGCATTCTTATCTTTTTTAACCAGTTCCTCTTTGAGTTTTCTAATTTCCTCGTAGCTTTTCTTGATTTGCTCTCTATTTTCCTTTAGTTCCTCCCTTATTGTTTCATAGTCTCCAACAATACTTTGAAAGCCTCTTTTTCTTTCATTTTATTTGCTTTTCTGACTCTACTTACTCCTTTTCTCATGTGATCCCATTTAAAAGGTGATCTCTTGCTGTTTTCCTACTTTTCTGGCAGGCCTGAATTTTCTTTTACCTTCTCTCTCCGTTTCTGTCTTCATTTTAAATATTTTTTCTGTTGTGGTTATGCTGTTGGCTCTCTTTCTCAGTTCTTTATTCATTGGTTGTTCTTCAGCTTTATTTTAGCAACTTTTTATAAAACTGGCAATGTTGCTTTCTCTCTGATGTTCTTTAAAACTTTTACGCTAATCTTGTTTTTTGTCATCTTGATTTTATTTTTTCACACTTGGACTTACGCTTGTAAACTTTCTTTTGGTGCAAAATCACGTCCTCCGTTGTTGCCACACAGTTGTTTTTTATGGAATTAGGGGAGCAAATAATTTAATATTCAAAATTTAACACCCTCAGTCTTATGCTGCTTTGTGCAGCTCACCACTCTGTAATACATATGCTAGTATGTCATTTATTGTTTTAAGAAGTAAACGGTTTTCTTCAAATCTTTCTTTATATAAAATCCTACTCCGTTTCTATCTATTTTTTTTTTACCCAAATATATTGTAAATTTGTCTTTCAAAATTTCATCTTCGTTCATATTTATCCTCTATTGTGGCTATGTTTACTTTTTATGTGATGAGTTCTGCATCCACTTCTGTCATTTTACCCTATGTTAGTGATGTTTGTGTATTCCATGTTCCAATTCTATATTTTGTACGCTTTCCAAACTTAGGTTCTTTTTCATAGCTTTACGTGACTTTGTTTGGCTTTTTTACCACTTTTGTCTTTGTTTACTATTTGTCTTTTGTGTTCTTCTCCTTCTCCACATCACTTTCTAGTTTTTCTGCTCTTTTTTTCTTATAATTTACTTTCACCGTAGCATTATGCATTTCCGGATGAGCTGCTTTCATGTGTTGTCTCTTTCAGCTTGAATCAGACGTATACTTACCCAAAGTTGTGTTTGTTTTAGCTTATTATTTTTTTTAATATTATCAGTTTTTATTCCAGTCAGTAAATAGTATTAGCAAGACCTCGTTTATTTCTATTTTCTTGACTTTTTCCTAGATTTCAGATCTCTTATACTGGAGTGTTGTAATCAAACAATACCTACCAGTAACCATATATTTTTCAATTAAAAAATGTTCTGCTCTGCATCTATCAATCCATAACACACCACATTCCTTTTTTTAATCCTTTACTCTAATTTTTCAATTTAGTAGCACAAGAGGAAGAAGGGGAAGTTTTTTCTCCAATTCAGCTTTTCTTATTTCCTGCCTTTATTTTCACAATTTTACAAACTCTAATTTACTAGTAACCTTGATAACTGCCTTTTACAGGATGTCATCTACCACAACGAAGCATACACAAACAGCAGCAGCAGCCCAGACGCAACTCCCGAAAAATACAAGAAAATGTTCAAAGAGAAGTCGCCTTCACCAAAACGAGGTTCCTCTTTCGTGTCTGCTATAATCAACGCGATCAAAAACGCAGCTGCACAGAGACATTTCTCCGGATCGAAGGAGCTTAGCAAAGACACAATTTCCATAGGTACCGACACCCGACCGTGTGCGTGATAAGTGCTAACTTAATATTATTTTCAGACAACTCGGATTCAGCCGAGATGCTGGATTCCGAAACTGAGCCCTGCTTGATGATGGAGCCTGTGCTGGAGGATGTCATAATACCCGACGGCCACTCCCACAACATGATATCGTCGGGCCACAGCATGCTTAGCTCCGCAAGGCTCACACACAGTGAGAGCCTCAATAATTTGTCGCAGGCCATCTTGTGTCGGCAGCTGTCTGAGCAGGCGAGCCTGAGCGACAACCCGAATGCGTCGTTTACAAGTGAAATGTCGTCTTTGACCGAACTATGCCCCTCTGTGCCCTTAGTAGATCAAATAATTGAAGTTGACAACCTTGTGACAAGATTACTTAAAGTGCTGCGCATTATTCAAATTGAGAACGACGACTCCATGAACGAGCTGCAGGACGAGAGGGATCACCTCTCTGAGCAAATTGGGCAGCAGAAGGAGGCCAATAAGGTGGTTGTGCAGCAGCTGAAAGACTGGGAGGTGCTGGGAGCGCATTTGAAGAGCGAAATCACAGAGCTAATGCAGCAACTGACTAGGAAAAATAATGAAATTGATGATCTAAAGTCGGAACTGAATCAACATCGAAAGGAAATTGAGGTAATGGTTTTTAAAAATGCATGTGATGGCTGTAACAGTTTAGTTGGTTGTAGAGGTTGAATGAGGATGTGTGTGCTTTATCGACCGCATGTTCAAAAGCAGAGCTGGAGTTGAAGATTAAGCATGAAGAGGCTGCTGAAGCTATTAAACACTGGGAAGAATCGGAGGAGATGCCATCAAAAGAAGTCTTAGCAAAGCTTGTTATGGCACAAAAAGAGGTGAATTTTTAGAAATTGAAATTTTAAGAGAAACTGCTTTAAAGTGGTGTGAATAGGATCATTTTTTGACGTTTAAATACTGTAACTCTGTAACTCTATTATGCACAGTATTTAAGAGAAGAAAGCACAGCATAGAGATCTTGTAGATGGTAAGTGACGCAGATTCGACTAAATTAGAGAAAATATATGGTCGCATGGAATCGTTTTTACAGTAATTTTCATAAACAACCAAGTTTTAATAAAAAAATAACTTGATAGCCCTTAATTACTTGCTTAATTAAAAAACCAATGAAAGCGTGGTAAGTAGCAAAATGTATGTCATAGAGAAAAATACTTACAGGCAAATAAATGTAATGAATTGACATTTGGAATTGCAGTAGGTCAAACCTACTCGTTGATGCAGAATGTCGTGCACCAATCAGAAATAATGTAACATTAGAAGTTTATTCTCTCAGACATACAATACAATTAAACATTCAAATGTAATGTATGTTTTACTTCTAAGGAAATGAATGGCTTGTGGTAGGAAGCCTGGTGTCAAGAGTTTTAAGGTTGCGTGAGCATCTCTGACGTAACATAATGACTGTCACCGAAATGACAACTGGGACTGACGGCTTAACGTGCTTTCCGAGGCATGGCTGGCTGTGATTTTGGTACCGCTATAGGTCGGACACCTGTTCGAGTGGAGTATGCTGCAATGCAACCAGCTAAGGAAATGAATAAAATATTAATACAGAAAAAACATATTGAATTAAAAATGACTAAACATGTGTCTATATTTTACCAGCGTACATAAATCAAAGAAGTAGAGACACTCACTGTAGGTTCCTTTGATGTCAAAATTCCGATTTGGATGACCTTGAACGGCTCCTGGGGGGTACTTTCCGATAGTACTAACAGATGGCGCCACAGATTGGTAGCAGTGCCAGTAACTGGTAACCTTTGCTAAAGTCACTTTTCTCTGTGCCTCTTCCAACATCTTTTTCAACATTTCAATTTCACATTCTTCGGGAAATACATTACTTACAGTTGCTACAAATACAAATTATCAGCTTTTAGTACTTACATACTCACATTGATTGAAATCCTGCAAAACACAGTTGACAGCTGAAACATTTGCCATTTTGGGGACAACTGCCAACCTTTCGCTAGGGGAATCTAGTTACTTCCGGTAAATGGCCAGTCTCTCAATTTCTAGGATCTCTAAGTTTTTAGATATTATAATTTTATTAGATTTTTTTTTAAATGGTTGTAAACACCTTGTGTCATATATGAAAGACCAATTAATTTTACGTATAAAAGTTTTCTTGACATTTTTAGCTTAACATAGTAATTTTTGAGATAAGTACACTCAAAAATGTGGTATTGCTAATAGGGTACTTGCAATGGTTAACAGTTTAAAGGAAAACTTGTGTAATCAAAGCCAAATTGGATATTTTCACGTTAAAACAAAAAAATACGATTTAATGTGGATTCAAAACAAAAGAATGATACACAATTTGTGGTTCAACGTCAGAAAAAGTAAATGGACGGGGGGGTTACAGCTGAGGAGCCGCAAACTAGAGAACTGTAGTTTTTATTTAGTCTTGCCCAAGATTCATAATATTGTTGTCTCACTTTAACATGTTATATCGCCATTATATATCACACTGACCCACTGTTTGTGTTTGAAATTTCAAGGGCTCTTCTAGCCGTAGACCACTGTTTGCTATGGTTTTCGTTCTCGTGCACTATATGAATGTATTTTGTGTGTATTTTTACAGTTTGAAACTACACCAGTGATAGTAAGAGTATTTCTGGTCTTCATACATTTTTACCCTACGAAGTTGTCACATAATGCAAGTTTCAACTGTTTGCAGTAGATTTGCTAATGCAAACGCATTTCTTTACTTATATGTGACGTAACGGAGAGGCTATGTCATGCTGGGTGTTTTCGCGTTAGTTTTTAGTATGTTTAAATTAAATAAGCAATAACTACTCAATATAGCTTTAAGAAAAAAAAATTGGTATGATGCCTCATTCATACATCTTTAAAAAACACATTTACGCTGGTTTTGTTAACAGTGCAAGAACCCTATTGCACCATCAGTCACATTATTTAAAAAAGCTGCAAAACAAATATGTTGAGCTAAAAATATCAAAACTTTTTACATATAATTAATAATCTTTCTTTCATAATAGGACACCCTGCTTAAAAAAACATGGCTTTCATCTTTTTTATTCAAAAATACTTGTCAATAGAATTAAATTTCGGCTTAGACCGCGTCGTTTTTATAGGTAAATATCCAGCATTTTTTGGCTTACGTTGCCTAACACCTTGTGAACAAACCACTAGGGTTACCAACATTGAGCCGATGCTGACCCGAAGAAAATAATTTTTGGGGAGAAAAAAAATGGGATAAAATTAATCAAAAGTTCAAGGTGACATAGTTTTTTACATTATAAAGATATAATTCCTAAAATTGTTTTATATTTTTTAAGTAGCATATGAAATGCAGCATTTTTTTACCCCTCGGATACATTAAATTGGAACAAGACGTCTCGTACGCCTTAATATTTAAGTAATTATTAGCCCTTTTTATCTTCAGTGAACATGAAACTCTCTTAATATCTGAGTTACTCGCTTATGCAAGATCATTATTTACCAAAACAGAAATCTGGTTCCCCCTTATAGTTTGTCGAACTGAAACTTAACTTTAAACAATGCACAAAAAAGTCGAAATCTTTACATCATCTATTGACTTCAAAACACATATAAAACATAAAAAACAAAAAACACGCATAAAAATACAAAAGAAAATAGAGTTAAGTTCTCAAACAACCTATGTGCGATATAGATTGAGGCTACTCGCAGGCGTGTTATAAACATACATGAACAACGTAAAACATCACCAAAAATAGCATTGAAATAATTATCATTTAAAAGAACAGTAATGTCAAACTGTCTAACAAAACTGGAATGTCAAAATTGTCTGAAGCCGGTACTTACGATATTTGAGTAGTTGAAAATACATTCCTGCGTGTTTGCAAAAGCTTGCAGTTAAACGCAACCTTACCACGCTCTGCAAACATTTTACCTGGAACTGCCTGCTGCATACCCTTGTAAACGGCACGCCTCGATTGCATCACCCGCTCTTGGCGGACATTATGCTGGGAACCACTGATTGCGTGCAGGCTTCATAAGGGCAGTTGAATTGGCGCCTATCAAAATTGACGCTTTAAATAAGCCTTCAAATGTAGCACAATGGGTGTACTTACATGTACACTCGGAAAATGCGTTTGTGGCGCGCTAGACTTTAACTCTGTTTGCAGCAAACATTGGCTGCCAGGCTCTTTTATAGCTGCTTCAAATTATCTTATATTTCCCTGGACAAATTCACGTACTATACTTTCCTCTCAGAAGAAGCTGTGTGCAACTGCTGCCTTTTTTTTGTTAAATTTGCATGAGTTGAAAATCCCCGCATCCCACGTACAGCGTGTTTTTTCCTGCACTCTTGAAAACCACAATTCACAATACACGTCCAGCGCCGGACCGACTTTGCGAACATTTGCTTACATAAAATACAATATTAAATCTAATAATAGAACATATGAAGTACAACTTAGTTTCTACATTTAAGCATGAAAATAAAAATTATCGATAAGGGATCCAGCTGGCCCGTTACACTTACCATAATTCTTTGTAAATTATAGGAATAAGGACAAAACCATTGTATACATTCCATACAAGAAATGTTCAAAATCCATCTTAGAAGTTAAGTAAACTACTACCAAACTACAATTTTCTGAAAAAAAATTAGGATTTTTTTTTCCTCTTTGCCCACTTTCTTATCAATGGCTTCTGCCCTGTAGCTTTTAAATATGAGTAAAAATTTTCGCAATCGATGTATGTATGAACCTTTAGTAAACCCGAAGAATTTTATTGAAAACCCGAAGCCCGAAGAATGATTGCCAAACCCGAAGTCTTCGGGTCAAAATGACAGTGTTGGCAACCCTACAAGCCACTCATGATTGGTCTGTGTTATTAGAGTACCTTGTGAGCAAGGATTATGCATATTTGGTTTTTTTGCTGTTTGTGCACCCATATAGACTAACGTTTCACAAGACATTGCAGCTTGCTTTATCAGAGCCAAAGTTGCTCTAAGAGGCGTAACGTTGATTTGTCGATCAATTCGAATGCACTAGAATCAGCAGCACGTGATCGACTGACGATCGGTTGTTGTAATGCTTTAGAGTTTTACTAAACCTAAAACCATTTTTGCTGTTTATTATTTGTATACTTTTCAGTTTTAATTGTGATAGTTCGAGAGAAAAACTTGAAAATTATTATACATAACTTCAAAAAAACGAACACATTTTCTTACCAAGAGTTACAATTAACTTAATTTGCACTAAAATTATAGTTTAGCACTAAGTATCGCTAGGAATACGTAGAAAAGCCAAGTAGAGTTCAAAACTAGAAAATAACAAAACTTATAAAATACGAGCAAACAGTGTGAGGTTATTTGTACCAAGAAATCCAAATAGAGCATTAAAATATTAACACCAATAAGGACTATAACAAAAGTACTATAAACACCGACAAGTATACAGGGTGTTATCGAAACCTCCACCACTGCAAAGCAGCCACTGCAAATATAAGCAGAAAGCTGCTAGCAGATGACATCGATTTAGCACTGATCCAAGAACCATGGATAGTTAAGGGACAAGTCTGTGGATTAGGGGGTGCTAAAGGTAAGCTTATTTATAATCATGCAAGTCCTAGAACATGCATACTTATAAGAAATAATCTAGACTGTTTACCATTAATGGAATTCTGTTCTTAGAGATATAACCACAATTAAAATAAAATGGAATAACGATGAAGGTTGTGACCAAGCCATTATAAGCTCCGTCTACCTTCCATCCGATTCCAGGGACCCACCGCCTAGCGAGGAACTAGAGCACCTAGTATCATCTACCTCCCAAGACGATCTAGACCTCATCCTAGGCTGCGACGCAAATTCTCACCACACCATTTGGGGCAGCACCAACTGCAACAGAAGAGGTGAGTCACTTTTAGAATTTATCTTAACTAACAGTCTAGTAGTACCTAGTCAATAAAGGTAACACTCCAACCTTTTATAACGCTAATAGACATGAAGTTATAGATATTACCATAACCACAATGAGAATTAGTCAATCAGTGTGTAGTTACAATTAAGAATGTCGTGGAATAACTAACTTTATTTCAACATTAATATGCAATATAATTTTAACAAATATAACTTATACAAAGCTATCACAACTATCAGCTAGTATGCTAGATGCTACCATTCGCGCCGCGGATGCCGAGTGAATTGCCGAGAGGGCCATTGGATCCGCTGGTGCTGGCTGGACGCGCAGGTTCGGAAACGGGATTCTGGCGCGAAAGTTAATTGTGGCGATGTCGCTACATCACCCCCCCTTTAGTGACGCAATCCAATTCATAAATCGAAACGGATGGGTTGTTTGATGGTGCGGCCAGACCTAGTGGTAGCTGTAGGTGCTGGTTGTTGATGTTCACCTGCAGGGGTGTTCAGTAGATAACATGGCTTCAGCCTATCCATGGACACATTGACAACTCTCCCATTAATTTTGATGGTGTATACCTTCCCTTTTCGGTTGAGAACCTCAAATGGGCCTGCGTATGGTGGTTGTAAGGATTTTCGTACCCGATCATCTCTTAAGAAAACATGGCTGCAGGTGGGTAATTCCGACGGTACAAAAATCGCTGGTTGCCCATGATGCGATGTTGACGGACGTATTTTCCGGATGTTCTGTCGAATTGTTTCTGGAAGCGATGCTGGATTCAATTCATCCGTTGGCTGATCAACGAAAAATTCGCCTGGGATCCGTAAGGCTGTACCATACACCAGCTCAGCAGGTGAACATCCTAAATCATCTTTGTATGTGGTTCGAAGTCCTAACAAAATTATTGGTAACATTTCCGACCATCTTTGAGTTTGGTGGCACATTAGCGCGGTTTTCAATGTCCGATGCCATCTCTCCAGAATACCGTTAGTTTGAGGTCTGTATGAAGTGCAGCGTGCACGCTCGGTGCCAATTAATTTGGTTAGCGAGCTCATGAGTGCAGATTCGAACTGCCTTCCCTGATCGGTTGTAATTGACTGTGGAGCGCCAAAACGAGAGACCCAATGCACGTAGAATGCCTCCGCTACAGTTTCGCTGGTGATATTGACGAGGGGTACTGCCTCGGGCCACCTGGTAAACCTGTCGATCATTGTCAAGCAGTAGCGAAAGCTCTGCGATTCTGGCATTGGACCGATTAAATCTAGGTGGACGTGTTGAAATCGTTCGTTGGGAACTGGGAATGTGACGTGTGGGCTCTTTGTGTGTTTCTGGACTTTAGCTTTTTGGCATGCCATACATGATCGAGTCCATTGAGCGATGTGTTTATTCATCGCTGGCCAAACATACCTCTCTCGGATGAATCTACCAGTTGCTCGAATGCCTGGATGCGAGGGGTTGTGGCACATGTCGAAACTTGTTTCCGCAAGCTGGCTGGCACGTATGGTCTTACTTTATTTGTGGAAGTATCACACCAAATTTGTACCGTCTCACCTGGAGGTGTAAACTTGGCCATTTTCAGGGAACTTTGGAGCTGATAGAGTTCTTCATCGCCTTCCTGCCCTGCTGCCAATTCGGTAGCTGTAATTGCAGTGGTCATGTTGATCGAGTTGATTCTTGAAAAGGCATCTGCGACTATGTTCTGTAAACCGGAAATATGTACAATATTTGTTGTGAATTGACTTACAAAATCCAATTGCCGAAGTTGCCTAGGAGCTGCTTTTTCAGATTTTTGTTGAAAGGCGTAAATGAGGGGTTTGTGATCGGTCCGAACCATTAATTGTCGACCCTCGACCATAAACCGAAAGTACTTAATAGCCTCATAGATTGCAAGAAGCTCCCTGTCATAGGCACTATAGTTCTTTTGAGCTGCGTTTAATTTTTTAGAAAAGAATCCAAGTGGTTCCCAGATGCCATTTCTTTGCTGCTCTAGTACTGCGCCGATAGCAAAATCAGAAGCATCAACAGTAAGGGCTAGGTGGGCATCTTCAGCTGGGTGAACAAGTAGCGTTGCGTTGGCTAACTGCCTTTTGCACGATTCGAATGCTGCTGTAGCTTGAGGGTTCCAAATAATAGGGCGTTTATCGTTTTTCCTAGTATTCCGTAGGTATTCGTGAAGTGGGGCTTGGATTTGGGCCGCATTCCTGACGAATTTCCTGTAGAAATTTATAGTGCCTAGGAAACGGCGTAGGTCTATCACAGTTTCAGGTTTCTTATATTCTTGGAGAGCTTGTACTCGTGCTGGAAGTGGTTTAATGCCCTCGGCTGAAATTAAATAACCCAGATATTCGATCTCTGTTACATTTAATATACACTTTGAGACATTGATCGCTACGCCAAACTCACGAAAACGTTCGAATACACTCCGTAAATGTTTCTCATGTTCTTCGATTGTTCGCGAAAACACCAAAATATCATCGATGAAAACGTGGCAAAAGTCAAGCCCGCGCAAAACTGTGTGCATAAACCTCTGAAAAGTCTGTGCCGCGTTGCACAATCCAAATGTCATTACGGTGAACTCAAACAATCCGAATGGCGTTATAACTGCGGTTTTTGGAATGTCTTCGTCTGCAATTTTAATTTGGTGATACGCGCGCACTAGGTCCAGTTTTGAAAAAACAGTTTTCCCATCTAATGAGTGAGCAAAGTCGTGTATGTGCGGAACTGGGTATTTATCTGGAATTGTTACAGAATTTAGGCGGCGATAGTCTCCACATGGGCGCCAACTTCCTGGTTCCTTCTTCGGCACTAGGTGAAGCGGGCTTGCCCATGGACTGCTTGACGGCCTGCAAATTCCTTGCTCCAGCATATATTCGAATTCCGCCTTTGCTGCTTTCAATTTTTCTGAAGCGAGGCGTCGTGGTCGCTGCGCGATTGGCTGCCCTCTAACCTGAATGTGGTGCTGCACGTCCTGGCGCCTATGTGATGGAGTGAAAAACGGAGTCGTTATATCCTGGAACTCCTTAAGAAGTGGGTGGACATCAACTAGCTTACTTACTGTTGAGATGAGAGAATCGACAGAAGTTTTTTGTAATTCAGCTTTTACAAATAAACTTGTCGCAGTGTCGAGCAAACGGCGGTTTCGCAAATCCACTAGGAGGCCGTGGTTGCGAAGAAAATCCGCTCCAATTATTGGTTTCGACACTTGTGCAACATAAAAATGCCATTTATATGGCCTGCGTAAGCCTAAATTTAAACATAACAGTTGGGTTCCGTAAGTGTCTACGGGGGAACCGTTGGCAGCGTATAAACGGAAATCTGAGGATACACGTTTTTCATTTCGCGGCGCGGGAATCACAGATACGTCTGCGCCGGTATCTATAAGAAAGCGAGTCCCTGATGTTTTATCCATAACGAAAAGACGGTTAGTTGGTGTATGGAGCCCGTCGTTGACCGCCTCGAGCAACGACGGTTGCTCTAGTTTTCCTGTTCGGTGGAAACGAAGCTGCAGGGTTTGGTGCACTTGAAAGCCTTACTGCGGAAACGCCGATGGTAATAGCAAATTCCCGAGTCCTGGTTTGAACTTCTGGATCTGGATCGTGAGCGACCTCGAAAGCGTTGCTTGCTCGTTGTATACTGTCGCCGGTTACTGGACATAAGTTCCTCCACCATCTTTGTTAATGCTGCCACCTGTTGTTCGAGAGCAGTAATAGCTGTTGGCTGCGGTGCTGTGACGGCTGCGACGGACATGGCGCTGTCGGCGGCGGAAGTTCCCTGAGCTGCTCCCTGTAGCGATGGCGTCGCTGTGGCTAAAAATGGACTGTTCATGGCGGCGATGTTTGGGCCGGTACGCAAACTCACTTCCGCGATTTTGTCCGCGATCGCGGCCATTTCCGTGGGCTGCATTGCCCTATTTGCGCTTAAAATTAATTGTACTGATGCCGGTAGTCTCTCCAGCCATAATGTTTTTAACACTTCGTCGCTTAGTTTATTATGCGCGAGCACTTTCATTTCACGCAATAACTGGGATGGAGATTTATCGCCCAAATCGATCTCGGTCAACACTCTACGTAATTGTTTTTCCTCGGAGTCTGTAAATCGCGCGATTAAACTTGCTTTTAACGAGTTATACTTGTCTTTTTCAGGGGGTTTCGTTAAAATGTCCGCGATTTGTTGCAAAACCGCACTGTCTAACGCACTAATTATTGCAAAATATTTGCTCTGGTCGGACCGCACTCCGAACGCGTGAAAATTCGCCTCAGCTTGCACGAACCATAGCGTGGGGTTTGCCAGCCAAAAAGGTGGAAGTTTGACCTGTCGAACTTCTTCAACATGAGGACTTGCCGCTCTTGCTTGCGATGACGATTCTTCTGTAGAATGCTCTTGTTCACACATCGTGGTTTCAGCTTGGCGAAATGGAGATGCACGTGGTCCGGGCACACAAAAGAAAACGCGGTGTACTCACTTACTGTTAATTATCGGGGTCACCAATGTAGTTACAATTAAGAATGTCGTGGAATAACTAACTTTATTTCAACATTAATATGCAATATAATTTTAACAAATATAACTTATACAAAGCTATCACAACTATCAGCTAGTATGCTAGATGCTACCATTCGCGCCGCGGATGCCGAGTGAATTGCCGAGAGGGCCATTGGATCCGCTGGTGCTGGCTGGACGCGCAGGTTCGGAAACGGGATTCTGGCGCGAAAGTTAATTGTGGCGATGTCGCTACAAGTGAATAAATGGCAAGTTTCAGACGAACCATCACTATCTGACCAAAATTGTATAACCTTTGAACTGTCTCAACGGGAAGTAAGCCAAAGAGTTTACTACAACCCAAGAAAGACAGACTGGGACCTATATAAACAAAAACTACAAGAGAAGATAGAACACCTAAAGTTCAGATCTCCCAATAAAGTAGTTTTAGACTCAAACGTTGACCGGTTAAAAGAGGCCATGATTGACTCCTTTCAGAGTAGCTGTGCAATGACCGGTCCAGAACCTGGTCTAAGCATTCAGAAAAACCAAGCCCGCTCAGCCATTAATGAATGGGTCAACACCGCACACCAACTAAGGTGGAGAAACTACAATCAAGCAACACACTGCAAAAGATTGCTAAAAACTCCGAATCCACAAACCACCAAAGCCCTGTTGAGACTGAACAGAACTCGAATCAAGCAAGTAGTCAGTCTACTAACAGGCACTGGAGCATTCAGAGAATTTATGCACAGGATCAATATCTATAGAGATGAACCTGTTTGCAGACTATGCCAAGAGGATGATGAAACAGCCTATCATATCCTCTTTGAATGCCCAGCATTAGAGCGTAAAAGACACCAACTCGATTGGAGCCTTAACTCTATTGACAACTGCAAGCTAGTAGGGGACATTGCAAATCTAGTAAAAGATACGGATGTCGGCCTGCTAACTTGAAAACTCCCGACAGTACAAAAAAGGCCAAAGGGCTGATGTGTGCATGCCAGCAAAAGGCAGTTGTGGAATCTAAATCTAATCTAATCTAACTAGAAAATAACAAAACTTATAAAATACGATTGCAAACAATGTGAGGTTATTTGTACCAAGAAATCCAAATAGAGCATTAAAATATTAACACCAACAAGGACTATAACAAAAGTACCATAAACACCGATAAGTATACAGGGTGTTATCGAAATTAGTGCAAATATTTTAACCCGTAATAGAACCCGCTAAACTGAACAACTTCTCCATTTATCATTTTTTCGAAAACGCCCTCAAAACTGAGTTAAAATTCAAAACAATTTTACTCTAAAAGTGCATACCTGCCTATAGAATAATATTTTAATTTAATGGCGCAAAACACAAAAACATTTCTTTGATATGCAAACTAACAAAAACTGCATATGTACTGATAAAACCTTTAGTTCACATCTGGTCACCAACGTACTTTATCAATTGAGGTAGGTAAGTTAGGCCCTGAACACATGGGATTCCGTTTCCCAGATTCGGTATGTGGGATACAGAATCTGAGTCTGTTCAGACACGACGACTGAATCTCAGACGCGGCCCTTCAGTCACTTGCAGTGCTGTGCTGTTATGGACCTAGCATTGCTGTTCTTTGTTTCTGTCGAATTAGTCTAGAAGTGCTGTATTTAAAGTCAGGGATTGGGCTCTACAATGCTAATAAACTTTTCATTGTCAAATAATGTACGCTCTATTATCGTTATATAGTAAGGAAGGCCTTGCTTATTCGATTTAAATAGAAGTTGCAGAAAATCTGCTACGCCTATGATATGATATCATATGTTCTGGCTGGCAAAAGTAGGCGAGTCCAGGCCGTGGTACACGTGGACTCATATCCTCTATATGCTCCAATGGTAAATCGGTATCCGAGATACAGAATTTGTCGCCGGCGGCCGATTTTCCTTATCTCTCCATTTCGGCCGCCGGCAACAAATTCTGTATCTCGGATACCGATTTACCATTGGAGCATATAGAGGATATGAGTCCACGTGTACCACGGCCTGGACTCGCCTACTTTTGCCAGCCAAAACATATGATATCATATCATAGGCGTAGCAGATTTTCTGCAACTTCTATTTAAATCGAATAAGCAAGGCCTTTTTTACTATATAACGATAATAGAGCGTACATTATTTGACAATGAAAAGTTTATTAGCATTGTAGAGCCCAATCCCTGACTTTAAATACAGCACTTCTAGACTAATTCGACAGAAACAAAGTACAGCAATGCTAGGTCCATAACAGCACGGCACTGCAAGTGACTGAAGGCCCGCGTCTGAGATTCAGTCGCCGTGTCTGAACAAACTCAGATTCTGTATCCCGCATACCGAATCTGGGAAACGGAATCCCGTGTGTTCAGGGCCTTATTGACCGCATGTTTTTTGTGCAAGAACTTTGCAGTTTTAATATACTTGTGTCGTTCACCTTTAACGTAGATTTACTTACCAAGCGGCTCGTCAAATTTAGGGGAGATAAATGATTGAAAAAATATGTGATTATGAAAAACAATAAATAGAAAAGTTGTTCATTTTGGTGAGCTCTATCACTGGTTGAAAAATTTGCACTCATTTCCATAACATCCTGTATAACAACAATAATTCTCAAAAATTGATTAAATAAGAACGCGCATACATTTCCAAATGTCAGTTGGAAACGAAATAATCAACCTGTAGTAATAGTTATTTACATTACAAGTTTGATAGGTTGCATTTTAGAGTGTGAGGTTTTAATTTTTAAATAAAACCGAGCGTTGTAAAATGCTTAATGTACCACACCAAGTATTGTATTACATTTTTTGGCCGACGTATTTTTTTAAACATTTTCTATAAATTCAAGGTTTTGCTTACAAATATCAAAACCACCATTGCCATCAAGTAAGCTGCTTTCAGTAAATTTTGTAGTTGACGCTTTGAAATGTCAAAAATCAAAGTTATAAATATCAATGTGTAAAAACACCGATGAACTCTAAAATTGTAGTTACGGTGAACGCCAACTGTGTATGAATGTTTTGTTTACATGTCAGGAGGCCAAAAATGTACTTCCTAACTAAGATTGTTTACCATTGGCTGACACGTGGTTGCACCTTGTTTTTCAAAAATAAGTTGGCACATTTTCCGGGGCTTTTGTAAGCTTGGTGGAGCTATATCGATATAATTTTTTTGGGTGCAAAAACTGTTCTCATCAAAGTGTTTAATGCAAACTATTGATTCTTTGCTTGGGCTCCAGACCTTGTGAGGTATATTCTATATCCACTTTTGTTTTATGTTGCTGTCTACAGGAAATCTAAACACTGTGGCAAATTATAAATTGAGACAAAAACCTAGTAAATGTGTACAGAATTAGGTATAATAATAGTTATAGTAATGTGAATAAACCACTAACGTTGTTAATATTGTGAGAAGATTCAGCTGATACGTACATGAATTGTCTAATTTTTTATTGTACGATTCCTTGAATCACATATATATATAATACAGCAGAATACACCACTATTAATTGTTCCCATTGATCACTTTAATGCATTTATATTTTTTTAATAGCATGTAAATTAATCAAAACTAAAACGTCAACTAGAAGCTTTCCTCAATACTAAAATAAAGGTAAAAGCAGTGTTCACATTAGCGTGAGTGCACTGTACATACAGCTGGGTCCACGAGAGAAGGTGAGCGCGTCAGTACCCAGAATACGTGTTGTACAGTTTGAATATTTGCAGTTTAGTGGCGTAGCGTGTGTGTATAATTTTATAAGAAACCTAAGTATTTCAGTAGTGTACGTATTTGTAAATGCCTGTTCAGCCAACTGTAACACATCATTACATTTAAACAATATTTTTCCCTGCTACTTCATTTTGTATCTTAGCCCAAATCAATTCAATCGGATTTAATTACGGATGATAGGGCGGCAGACGTAATTTAACATGTCCATGATTTTGTAGTAGAGTATCAAATTTATAAGTTATGTAACAATTTTTATGTTCTTTGATGATTGTAGACAGTTGAGTATAACTTTGGAGAAAATGTTAGGGGAGAGGGTGGACTATTTGGCCAGTTTGCAAACTTTGGCTAAAAATTTCCAAAATATTTTAAAACCATGTGATTTCTTTAAAGTAGTTTGCAGTTTAAACATATGTGAGCATACTACAGGATAAGAGAAACTGAAAAAATAAATTTACTAAAATATGTACTCATTTGAAAAAAAAAATGACAAACTGGCCAAACCCTCTCCAACTGGAGGTAGATTTGGCCAGTGGCTGGAGTAGATTCGGCCAGCATTTAAAACATAGATCATTTATTGTCAAATTTATCAATACAACAACCTAGAAAAGTTAACAAAAACAAAATACAAGATTCTATAAAAAAAACAACTAAAATAAGGCACATAATTCCATAAAAAAAGCTACACAGAAAGAATGGAAAACTATTACGAGCTTTATCTAACATCAAGTCCACGAAAATCATAGCTGAAGCAAAAAAGTGACTGTGTTCTTATTGTCCCAGGCTTATTTGGTGTTAACAGCTTTGCAGCTATATCTTCTTTTTGTATGACACTAATATCTTCCACGGCTGGAAAGCAAAAATTGGCTGAGTTTCCACGTCGCCTTAAAAACTTAATTTGAAATTCTTCATTTTTAATTTCCGTAATTTGTCCAATATAGTAGCAAAGATCTTTGTTTAGTTTTCTAAATTTAACCAGGACGAAATTGTTTAAAACAAAATCCTCATTTTCTTCTACGTTCTGTAAAGGCATGATTGACTCATCATTGTCCAATGAATTCATTACTTCTACATTTATATCAGAATCACTGGACGAAGCCTTATTCTTTTCATGAGAAAATACTTTTCTTTTCACTGTCTTGGTTTTGGTTAAGCTCTTCTTTCGTTCGCGTTCCAACTCAATATTTTGTTTTAAAATCAGTATCCGTGTATATTTTTGACTTGCTTTCTCGCTTTCTTTTCATGATTTTTTCTTCTCTCTTTGCTTTCGGAAAGGGTCTGATTGTTTCTAACAAGGTTGAGTCATTATTTTCGTTTTTAGATGTTGATGGTTGAGGGTCGTCTATATTTTCCACTGCTTGCATTTCCTCTCTAATGGATGTTGTTTCTCTTTCAACTATTGTCTCTATTATCCCATCTTCATTTGTACTTCTGCTTGGTTCTTCCCTGTCGGTTACCGAACTGGGTGCAAAATCGACGTCAGTAAAAATAAACCTGTTTACTGGCCAAATGCCTGTACTTCTGAAGGAGCTTATTATATTTGCAGGAGTAAACGAATTGAGAAAAGCTGTATTGGCAAGTTCCGCAATGTTCCTGATTGATATTACTTGGCCAGGATTACTCAGCATCCACTCATTGAATGCTATGGCAAGTTTATTTTTGAATGGGCCGTAGATACCCACATCTAACAGTTGCAATCTGTGTGTAGTGTGTGGTGGATATGAAAGAAGCACTATCCCATTTTCACGACAAAAATTAATGCATTGAACGCTTGTGTGGGATTCATGGTTATCAATCATCAAAAGTATTTTATTTTCTTTCGAACATCTTGTGTGGAGTACAATATGTTTCAACACTTCGGGAAAGGTTTCCTTTGTCATCCAGCCCGATCTGTTGCCCAAAGCTAAACTGGAAATTGGCGGATTTATCATATATTTTGCAGGATTCAAAATACGTGGGTATAAAAATACTGGGGGCACCGTATTACCCGTGGCAGATATAATTCCCACAAACGTAACTAATTCACCTCTCTCTCCTGATGCCACCTGACCGACTTGTTTGTTACCCTTTGTGGACACCACCTTGATAGGTTGTAACACTGTAGATATTCCTGTTTCATCGAGATTATATATTTGTTCTGCATGGAATTTATATCTTTGTAAAACGTCCCCATAATTAGTAAAAAATTCTTCGACACGTGCTCGATTGAATACAGTGCAGGCTTGTGCTCTCTGGTTTTCTCAAAGAGAGGTAGTTTCGATTTCTTTCCATGAAGCCTTTTCTCCATTCAATACTTGAAAGTAATTTTTTAGGAATGATTAACCGCCTTAGGTACTTTTTTTTTAATTCTGGACTTACCTGCCTGCTTGTTCTGTTGCCAGTTTTCAGGAATTAGGCAGGCATTTGGGTAGTTTTAGTGCATATTCATATGTTAGTTTTTGTATCTGAACATAATTTAATCCATAATTCAAGTCCGATGATTGCTGAATGTATTTTCTTATTTTCATTTCTTCATCTTGTGTAAAAACTCGAGTGACTGTATATTTATTACCATACTATTATTTTGTGACTGTTCATTGCTCTCATTTCCAGAATCGTCCAGGACTGTAACTATTTCCTCGTTTGTTCTACTTGCTCGGATTTTCTTAATTCTTGACTGCAAAGTTGTTCGTTTGATCCCATATAGCCTTGCTGCCTCATTTAGGCCACTTTTATTTTTAAAAACAGCACGAATGGCATTCTTTATACCATTTTCATTGACCTGCTTATCAGTTTTCCGCTTGTACTTGCAAGGCATCTATAAAAAATGAAATAAAATAAAATCAAACATACTGGATTTTAGTGGAGTAGATTTCGGCCATCCGAAATGCTCCACTCAGGACGTGCTTTTAAATTACTTTTATTCCTGACAAATTCCCGCTTTTTTTAGGTTAGGTAAAATATGTATAACATCCACTAAACTATGGGTTATTCAACAGTATAAATGATTAATGAGTAAAAAATATTTTACTAAATGAGTTTTGTAATTATTTAAATTGCAGAAACTTATTGATTTTGATTCACGATTGACAATGACAAATATATTCTTGGGCTTCTAAAAACTCCAGAAACCGGCGCGAAATTTAAATTGAAAACTTAAAATTACTAGTGGCCGCACCCTCCCACGGGCCGAATACTCCACCCTTCCCCTTATGCCTTTTTGATGTAACCATTCAATCATTCACTCTTTCTACTGTTGGATGTCGGTGCAGAGTTTAATTGGACACTATGATATGGGACATTGTCTATAACAACTATGAAGTTTTTCAGTAAATTTGGAAGAAGGCGTTCTTTTATCCAATTCTTGTAATTGGTACTATTCATATCATCGTGTGAGTCATGATTAATCGTTGACCCTTCGCAATACTTGAGAGCAACCGTTTGTTGCTATTTTCGTTCCAACTTCTTGAATGTAGCTTTCATCCAAAAAGACAATCGGTCTATTTTCACTTCGGTAATATTTGATATTTTGGAGGAATTCTATTCTTTTTGCACGGATATCGTTCGTTTCCATTAAAAGTTTTCTGTTATTTTGGGTTTTTTCTATCTATCTAGCCAATTTTTTAACAATTCTTTTCAATGAAGATCTGAACCACGTCAACCTAGATCTGTCAATAATTTTTCGCTTAATATTGACACGGTGTTCTTCTGTTTCAAGAAAATTGTAGATTATTTGCCGAATATCATAATTCTCATAATCTTCCAAATCTGTTACAGGAAATTTTCTCGGACTCTTTTTTTGGGCGATTGAAATCTCACCATACCATTATTTTCTTCCGATGATGCACTGGTTTTTTTGGTTGCTTTACAAGTTTTTCCTTTAACACTCTTGCGAATCTCTTCTTCTTCCTTCTTTGATAAAAAGTACTGAAACGCATTGTACACTACTTCACTCGTTTGAGCATTCAAAACTTTTCGGGAACTAGCCATTATCAAGCAGTTTACGAAGAACTAAAATGTTGGCAAGAGCGCTTGTTCGCACTATTCTTAATAACTTCTTAATTTCTCTCATTCTACTTAATATGTTTGTGATACTTTCTAATAAGTATCTAATTATAAAGTCTTAAAAGTTAAATCTGCAACAACTTAGAATAAATATTAGCACGTAATTTTATTTGAAAATACTAAACATCAAAACATGTGAATAAATTAAATATTGGTATCTACCAATTGATAAGAACGGAGAAACACTATGCCACTGCATTTGATGTTATAGGGATTCGTGTCTACCCACTGTTGATCGGCATGCGCCAGCTGCTCGCCATCTCTCGTAGACCCCTCGAGCTCTTTCTTTGCGACTCCAGAATTACATTGTTCACATGCAATAGAAGACACTTACAGAATTAGGAAATTTGTTTTTTTTTTTTAGAAAATATTCTATAGTTTGACGCATAATAGAAATGTAATTGAAAATACTGCATCAAAGACGATATAGAGTTTCAATCCTATTCACACCATCAATCCTATTGACGACATAATTTTACAGTACATTATAATTACAGATACCTTCCTTAAAGGAGAAATTGGTGGAAAAAGAGAAGCAGCTAAACGAAATGAAACAAGAATTCCTCGACAGTAGACAAGTCTTGTCTGAAAATTGGAAAGAAGCTGTAAGTGAAGCCAAAAAACAATACGAAGCGATTGATAGTGCGCTAGAGGTGAATTTATTAAAAGTGACGTAAATCCCTTCATTAACTATTGCGATTTCAGATTTTACATAGTATACAAACTGTAGTTCAACAGTGCCCACCGCTAGCCAAACTGCAGAGAGATCTAGAAGAAACGAGCTTTCAGAGCGCATCCTCGATGCCCATAGCTGCCCCATCCGACTGCAATGCCAACGGGGCATTGCTGAAGTCCGTTAACAACTTAGAGATTCCTTCACCCATAAATAGTACTGCCTAAGCTAGGCACTAATGCGTTTCTTTACTTATCACGAGTACGTTGTGAACCAACACTTATTACATTCAGTTTTGCTATTGTGATTTTTTACACAGAAATTTTGTAAGTTTTACACGTGTTTTGTATATAAGTTGTTTGAATGTTTCGTACGTACCCAAAGGCTGATGAATTTGCCATAACAAGAAAACGTCCAGTTGAAACTCAAAATTATTTTTTCACGGAACTGAAAGGGTAACAGTTGTGTTCAAACTTAAGACAAAATCTCTGCGCATTTTCAAAACTCCTTCAGGTAATTTTTGATGACTTCGTATTCATGTCTGAGTAGATGCTGTAAAATATTTGGTGCTTATTGACGACTATTTTTAAGAAACATTATTGCCATAACTATGTATTGTAAATAAATAAATTATTACTAATATTAGTAACGGTTTTTACTTTTTTGAAATGTGTCTCATCGAATTTAAGCTACCTATAAGTTGTTTTTAAAGAAAAACTACTTTCCTTATAGAAAATACATTTTTCCTATAAAGGGACATTATTTAAATAGTAAATAAGTATACTTAAATCTAAAACTAACAAATTCAACAAAATGTTTCTTATCTTAATACAGGCAAGTTGTTTATCATCATTGTCGTAAACGGTTGCAGCATTCCGCTCATCTAAAATAGATTGCATTCTTTCTTTGAAGGGATGAAACTTGTAAAAGGTTAAATCATAACCACGTGTCTGACCTCTAAAGGATATGTTTCAATATCTTTCGTTACAAATTTTATTAATATAATTGCAGGTCTAGTATTGGTGAATTTTATCCAACATCATTTTCAGTTTTCTATATAAGCTTGAAGTTGAATCGGTTCAAGATGGCAAATAATAGGTTTGTTACTGCTCTATTTTTAATTATTTTTAAAGGTAACAATAGCTTTTTGGATGTCGTATACCAGAGTCACGTATTGTAGGTGACAGTTAATAAGAGAAAAATAAGTAAACCGCTGTAAATATTTTGGGATACAATAAGTTGGTCTTTCCCGTATTTCTATGGTTGCTGCAACTTTTTTCCTCGAATTAGTAACATCATCTTTCAAGAGTGTATTTTAAAGTGCATTTTACAAAATAAATAGCAGGATAGCAGTAGCTTTTATTTTTAAGTCAAGCAGCATTAATATCCGCTTTTAACTGTAACTTGGCTATTGAATTTATATATACTAAATATTATGCTAGACTTTAAATGGGGTCTTGTGGTGCTCCATAGATCACAGTACCTTCTTTACTGTACACTAAATCAATTGAGACATGCTGCTTCGATTTTCAAAACTCTGAAACACAGAAATTTCGGGATGCTCTCAAAGTAAAAATGTTCAAAAACCATCGTTTTGTTTGGGAGTGGTTTCCTCCACTCACATTTGCCAATTGATACAGTGTTTTCACTGAAAGGTGAAGATTATCGAGAACTTAATAAAAGATTACCAACGTATAATGGTGAAATAGGTGAAACAGTTGTTCTGAAATTACATCCAAAATTTCTGGGTCATTCAAGCAAACTATTTTGCCAGTTGAGGGAGGTTGTTAACGGAGATTACAAGGAACCTACTGGGATATGAATTATAATTGCAGAGAATCAGGTCAGATTAGAAATTTAAGCTAAATACTGTAACTTTACTTTTAAATTGATAAGAGATAGTCGCAAATCGAATAGGATAGGCAACACATCTTACGAAAAATAGTATAGAGGGTTGCATACGTGTAGGAGCAGAGTGTAAATTAGCATATCAGTGCTTATAAGTATGGTTGATGATTACTTACGAGTACTCTTCAGATGATGGAAGGAAAAGGCGGATGCTTGAGGCATGTGGAGAGGCGTTCGATAAATCCAAGAAGACAAGAAGAACATCACCGAAAACACCAAAAAATGATGATAAACTATAGTTCACTCAAATTCAAGATAGAGCAAAATCTGCAACCCAAGTTACAAATATCAGCAGTTGGTTGATTACTAATTTGATTTTATTAAAATGTCGATCATGGGATGTACGTAGTACCGGATGACCATAAATGGTTGTGATTTGTTTTCTTAGGTTATCACTGTTTATGTTGGTGGCACTGTTCGTCTATGTCAAATTCGAGGTTAGCAGGTTAGGTTTTACGTCAGTTTTGACACAGACTTACGCAAAAGCTAACCTGTTAACCTCAAATTTGACATAGACAAATAGTGCCAACCTAAAAAAAAAATCACAACCATTTATGGTCACCCGGTATAGTATAGAGGTTATAGTTTTTGGCAAATTTGCAAAGCTTGAAATTGGAAAATTGAAAAAAATGAAATCTGCTGAATGTGATCTGAGACTAAATTTATCAGTAATAATGTATTAAGGGCAAATGCTTTTGCCGGTAAAAATGTTTTACGAAAGTATTTTGTTTTGGCAATGTCACAAGACAAACTAACTTGATCAAATTCCCGAGCCGAAGGCGAGGGAATTTGTCAAAGTTAGTTTGTCGAGGGGCATTGCCAAATAAACAACAAATAGTGAGTAAAACATTTGCCGAGCAAAATCATGAGCCCGAAATACATTTTGTGGACTATTTCCCAAATATGGGTTAAGTTTGACATTTATTCTGATGCGCAATGACAGTTTAAATGACGTTTCTTAAATACCACCTTGATTAAAGCAACATATTTGGTGGTTGCCGTGGACGCAAGTGGCAAAAGAAACTGACAAAATCCCAAGGGAAAATTTCGATTTTTTGCCACTACAAAAACACACGATTGGTTGAATTTTGAAAAAGCATGGCTTTTCATTGGATAATAAGAGATGTGGGAAATAGTCCCCTAAAAAATGTTGCAAATGCCTTCCTTCAGCAAAAATTCATATTAAAAACATGACACATTGATTTTGACACTCATCAAGACAGCAACAAAGCCATATCTCTCTGATCTAAATTTTAATAAAATCTAAATAACGGGTGTTCATAAACAGTCGTCATCCCAGTTGCTTTGAAAAACAAAATGTTATGTCTTTGATTAATTCGTGCAACACAATGAAACGTCAATGAGTACTGTCATAGCGCATTTTTTCTCAATTTTAATAGACATACGTTTCTGAAGTCAAAACCTACTGGGATGACGACTGTTTATGAACACCCGTTAGTAATCAACTTACTGCTGATATTTGTAATTTGGGTTGCAGATTTTGCTCTATCTTGAATCTGAATGAACTATAGATTTGATTTTGAAAATGATGCAGGATGTCAAAATAGAGGTAAAGCAAATTAGAGCCGAACAAATAAACTACAAGGAAGAAATGAAACAAATCAGATTGGAAAATGCAAACCTAAAGAAAGAAAATGAAATCGTCAGAAAAGAAAATGCAGAAATAAAAAAAGAGTTAATGGAAGTTAAGTTCAGTTTAGAAGGGATAGAAAAGGAAAAAAGAAAAAATTACGTAGTGATAAACGGTTTGAAGATAGACACGCAGGAATATTAAAAGTAGCAGTAGAAAACTTCCTTAAAGAACACTTGGAAGTAGATGTTGTAGTCAAGAAAGCATATAAAATCGGCGAAAGAAGTTGTTTAATAAAACTGGAAAATGAAATTGAGAAGCAGAAAATCATGGAAAATAAATCAAAGCTAAGACAAATTACAACGGAAAAAATATACATAAATAACGATTTGACAAAGCACGAAAGAGAAAACCTAAAACAAATAAGAAAGGTAGCAACTGAAGAAAGAAAAACCGGCAAAGTGGTTAAAATTGGATACAATAAGATCACAATAGATGGAAAAATGTGGAAATGGGATAGCAGAGCAAATAACTTAGTGGAAAGCAATTCAAAAAACTAATCAACAATAATAAGAATGGACACATGGTAATAAACAACGCAATGAATAAGGATATGTCAGAAAATGCAGAATTAGCGATAAGAGCATAGTAACCAAGAAACAAAAAGAGGCTTGCAGGAAGACAACATTATATAAAGCAAACATCTATAAAATTGGCCAGTGGAGTGTAAGAACACTCTACTAAGAAGGGAAACTAGAACAGCTGTGTAGAGAAATGAAGCGTTATAAAATTGATTTAATGGGAGTTAGCGAAGTGAGATGGACAGGATGTGGAGATATTAGTACAGCAGGAGGATATCATTTTCTGTACTCAGGATTGGAGATTGGTAATACACACCGGTATGGTGTGGGAATTTTATTGAGCATGGAATTACGAAACATGGTTATAGAATGGAACCCTATCAGTGAAAGAATAATTACAGCCAGTCTTAATACGCATGGAAGCAAGGTAATGATAATACAATGCTATGCACCAGCAAATGTATCAGAAGAAACAGAAAAAGAGAATTTTTATGATTTATTAAATAGGACTGTCAGCAAGATAGATAAAAAAGATGTACTCATATTAATTGGCGATCTAAATGCAAAGGTAGGAGAGCAGACCAGAGAGTTTGACAGAATAATGGGGAAACATGGTCTTGGAACGCGGAATGAAAATGGGGAACTTTTACTTGAGTTCTGTGGAAATCATGAAATGGTGATTGGCGGTACAATTTTTGATCACAAGGACTGTCATAAAATAACATGGGTGTCGGCAGACAAAAAAACCGTTGATCAAAGGGATCACGTCTGTATAAGTAAAAAATACCAGCATGCTTTACTAGATGTCCGCAACAGACAAGGAGCGGATATTGATTCCGATCATCACCTGTTGTTAGCAAAAGTTAGGTTCCACTTTGAGAGATTTAAAGGCAAGAACACCTCCTTGAGACGAAGCGTCTGGACATGAAAAAGATAAGTGACCCAGAAATCAAGGAAAAAGTTATTAATGCACTGCAACAATCTGCAAAGAAAATCAACTACAGTGTACCAATTGAGGAGATATGGCAGAGCTGCAAAACGAATCTTTTAAGCAACTGCAATGAAATATTTGTTAATACAAAAAGAGGAACTTCTGAATGGATTAGCAAAGAATCTTGGAATAAAATAGAAGAAAGAAGAAAACTTAAGGAACATGGACTCAGAGCTAGATCCGAGGAAGAAAGAATAGAAACACAAAGAAATTATGTAAGGTGCAGTAAAGAAGTCAAGAAAAGCATAAAGAGAGACAAAGAAAGATATATAGAAGATACAGCAGAACAAGCACAAGTAGCTGCAGATAAGAAAGACAGTAAGGAGCTCTTCCAGAAAATACGACAGTTGGCAGGAGCGACAAGGAGAAAAGAGAATATGCCTGTAAAAGATAAATATGGAGTAAATATGTGCACGGTTGAGCAACAATTGCAACGATGGAAAGAATATTTTGAAGAGACAGAGAATGTTACAGGAGAAGACATTGAAATACCACTCGAATCAGAGGGCCCTGAGTTGCAGATAGATACAGACTCCCCTACAAGAACAGAACTAATACGTGCGCTCCAGCAAATGAAAAATGGGAAAGCGGCTGGTAATGATATGATAACTGCAGACATGTTAAAGATCGATACCGAAACCACAACAGACATATTGCACCCCTTGGTTGTAAGAATTTGGCTAGAAGAAACCTTCCCGGCCGACTGGAAAGAAGGCATCATTGTAAAGATACAAAAGAAGGGCAACCTGCGCAGATGTGAAAACTGGCGAGGGATCAACCTTTTAAACGTAACTAGCAAAGTCTTCTACCGCATTATATTAAATAGAATTGGGGAAGCCCTTGAGAGTCTTATTCGTAAAGAACAGAGCAGATTTAGACGTGGGTACACAATCTCTTGAGCCCCAATCGCCACTACAGCTTTTGTTCATTGACTATAAGCGAGCTTTTGATTCGGTCAATAGAGAGTGTATTTGGATCGCACTTAGAAATATGGGACTTCCCAAAAAAATAATACGACTGATTAAGGAAGGATATGATAATTTCCAGTGTAGAGTGTTACATAAAGGGCTGCTGTCTAAACCATTCAAATCCGAGACTGGAGTGAGACAAGGTTGTGTATTGTCGCCACTTTTGTTTCTAGTAATAATGGATATGATTTTACTAAAAACTATTGAAGGCAGAACAAGAGGTATCAGATGGGGTTTGATGGGTGTTCTGGAAGACATAGATTACGCTGATGATGTGTACCTCATGTCTACTCAAGTAAGAAACATGCAGTTAAAGCTGAACAACTTAGTAACAGAATCACGCAAGGTGGGACTGGAAATCAACAAGAATAAGACGAAGCTGCTATAATGATAAATACCGAAGGAGCAAATAACGTAATACTAGATAGTAACTCTTTAGAAACAGTAGAAGAATTTACCTATCTGGCAAGCATTTTATCATGTAATGGAGGCACTTTGAGAGACATAGAGCTCAGAATAAATAAAGCAAGAGCAACATTTGCTAGCATGAATAAAATTTGGCGGGCTAATAAAATTCAAACATCGGCTAAGATGAAGGTTTTTAATGTTTCAGTTAAAGCAGTCCTTCTTTACGGCTCAGGAACCTGGTACGTGACGGCCCAAATAAAAAGGAAGCTACAAGCATTTGTCAACAGATGTTTGAGATATGTATTAAGAATATGGTGGCCAAAACGTACGAGCCCAGGCTCATAATAGTTCGGCCGGCACACATTTTTGAGTAGGTGCTTTAATATAATGCGAAATCTATACAAATGGTGAAACATTTCAACAAAACTATTACAACTACAATAAAATATAGACTTTTAACTTATAAAAATTGAAATCTATATTTAACTTACATAACGGATAATCTTTGTATAACAAGGAATGTGGCTCAAGTCATGGATCATAATAGTTTGGCCGCTTATCATAATTGCCATGAAATCGGGCCCATTAGTAAAAACAAAACACTCACTGAACAAATGAACAAAGCAGTTGTTAGCATTAGTTATTATTTCTTTTTAAAGCATAATGCCTTGTGGTAAGCCTTTAAGTAACAATTTGCGCTTGTCAATCATTAATGCTTATAAAAACAGCATTTCTGCACGTCGCATTTCAGTTTGGCACTCAGTGCCGCGTTATTCTGTTCAATATATATTATCAATTGGTATAAATCAACTGATGGAGTTGACCAAAAAACCAAAACCGGCCGAGCATCTACAATTACGGAAGCAAATAGAAGAGCTTTACGTAGAATTGTAAAAACTAATAGGCGGTTCAATACCAAAGAAATTACTGTTTTGTGGAGGGAAAGTATAGGCAAGGACATTTCAACAAAGAGAGCTATCAGAAAAATAGGATACAAATTCTATAAGGTAACAATTATCCTTTTTTTGGGTGAAAATTGTTGGCAACTTATACTATTTTTCTGACAGGGAAAAGAAAAGCCATTATTGATGACATTACAAAAACGTAATAGACTGAAATGGGCTACGGAACACCAAAATTGGACTCAAAGACAATGGGAAAGTATAATTTGGAGTGAAGAGTCCAAATTTGATGATTGCATAGATGATTCTCACAAAAGAGTATTGCGGACATCCTCTGAGGCATAACATAATGATTGTATAATAAGAAAAGTAAAGTTCCCAGCATCAGTCATGATATGGGGTTGTATGACGGCAAAAGGTGTAGGTAAATTACATTTTATCGATGGAACAGTAAATGCGCAGAAGTACAAAGGGATTCTGGAAGAAAGCTTCCTACCATCAATTGCACAATGTGCAACGAATGACGGTGACTTTATGTTCCACCAGGACGGTGCACCGTGCCATACGGCAAAAATTATTCGCACGTGGTTCCAGGACCATAACATTCCACTACTAAAATGGACGTCTTCTAGTCCAGCCTTGTCTCCAATCGAGACACTTTGGCATAACATGAAGAAACAACTGCGGAAAAATCCAGCACGTACAGTACCTGAATTAAGAGCTACCTTGCAGAACATATGGAATAATATTTCACCAGAAGAGTGTGCAAGACTTGTAAACACAATGCCTAGCAGAATTAAGGCGGTTATTGCTAATAAAGGCGATGTAACCCAATATTAAAATCAGGCCGAACTATTATGACCCATCAGTTGCGCCACATTCCTTGTTACACAAAGATTATCCGTTATTTAAATTAAATATAGTTTTCAATTTTTATAAGTTAAAAGTCTATATTTTATTGTAGTTGTAATAGTTTTGTTGAAATGTTTCACCACTTGTATAGATTTCGCATTATATTAAAGCACCTACTCAAAAATGTGTGCCGGCCGAACTAATATGAGCCTGGGCTCGTATATCAAATCTGGAATTATGGAGGAAAACCGGGCAGGAGGATATAAATACCGAAATAAGACAAAGAAAGTACAGATGGGTGGGTCATACTTTAAGAAAACCTAGAGATACAATCAGTCATGCTGCCCTGGAATGGCAGGCGCAAGGGAGAAGAACTAGAGGGAGACCCCGCACATCATGGCAGAGAACAATAGAAGAGGAAACCGGAAGAACTGTGGCACAGCTACGATTAATGGCTCAAGATAAAGAGAGGTGGAAACAGTTTGTGCAGAACTTATAACCCTAACTAATGTGTAATGTGTATATATATGTATAGATGTATATACGTATGTGTGCAACTTGATAAGAATTGTTAAGTATTACTTGTTAATTATTAGTTAATAATTAGAGTGTAATAGTTTTTTTTATAACCCTATGTCCCATCAGGGAGTAATGGGTACAATAATAATAATAATAATGTATAATGGCCATTTTTAAAAAATTAAAGAAATCTAGTCAACTAACCGGCTATCGGGTAGATCATTTTATATTTCAAATATTTCAGCAATATTTATTTTTAAATACGATATCTGAAATAAGTTTTTATAAATGTTTACAACAAATTTAAAAATATTTAAAAATGTTTTATTCAATTTTCACAGTTTAAAGTGACATTATTATCTCCATAACAACTTTCATAAACAGACTATTATTCACAAGTAAAATAATAGCTATTTATATATTTAGGGAGCAAAGATGTTCATTTCCTCCTGCATGTGAATTTAATGCTAGACGCGTTAGCTAGTAACTTTAGATTTTTGTGATGATATTTTTTTAAGTTTCCAAGTCGACATAGCGTTGCCAAGCCTTGGTGTGGTATCTATGATGACATAAACACGAATGCAGGAGGTAAAAAATATTGGCTTCCGCCAGGAGTTAATAAAAATTGGCTCCCGCTGGTTGAAAATTGACAGTTTTGTTTCCTAAAACTAGGGTGCAAAAGTCGACTTTCTATACCGTGAGTAGAAAGAAGTGTTTTAATTCACTAGTGAATTAATAGTATATTATTATATCAGCGATTATGACAGCCAGTTTTCACGAATATGACATTTGAGCCACAAGCCAAAGGCCCCTTCACCTAGTGATTGAACAAGACTTTAATAGGGCCTTACAAATTACCAGCATGTCTTAATGGCCATTCTTATTTGCAGTTTTTACAAGAAGTTCTACCAGAGCTCCTCCAAGATGTTCCTTTGAATGTTTGCTGTACCATGTGGTTTATGCATAATGGCTGTCCTTCACATTTTAGTCATGCTGTAGGAGATTACGTTGACACCATCTTTCCGCAAAGATGGATTTGTCGGGGTGGATTTGGTGGCCCCCACACAATCCAGATGCTCAACCAAGTGGACTTTTTCCTATGGGGTCTTATGAAAGAATGATACAATCGACGAATTGCGCCATCGCATCAACATTGCAACAGAGCAGTAACGCCAATAATTTCCAAGTAATGGAAAACTGGATTCGTCAAGCGCAAATGTGCGTTGAAATGCAGGGTCAGCATTTCAAACACCTAACGTGAATTGTTATGGTGAATTGTTTGTTGCTTTTTTAATAATAAAATTGAAAACAATGTTTTCTTTATTTAAAAAGGTATCTTACTTTTACTGTGTGTTTTCTGTATAATTTAACATTAAACTACATTTTTTCATGATAGAACGTTTTTACTTAGTTACCGTGTTTATTGCCAAATCACTACGTTATGTAAACAATACCTACTCACTGTATATAGATTTCAATAACCACACTAGGATGAAGACTGTAATTATAATTAGCATCGTAATGGAATGCACCAAGATTTAAATCAGCGTGCAGTGTTCGTCTGGATTGAGCAGTGCGTACTCAAACAGTTTCCAATTCCAGTCTTGCTTGGTTGACAGACAATAGAATGCACGGTTACCGGTCAGTGCAGTCAACGGCTGTGACATAAAATTTAGTGGGATAAGCTTGCCTGGTCTATAAAGCACTCTAGTCAAAATTATACCCATTCGGAGTCACGTGATAATCTAGTGACTTTACGTATGTCGATTCTTAAAAATTAAATTTTAGGGTAATAAATGAAATTTCGTTTTGTAGGTTATCATGACATCTGCCGATTTCTAAAACAAGATTGCTACAAGTTTTTTTCTCTTATACGAAATGAAACTGATTTTACATGTTAAAGAAATCATAACGTGCCGTAAAACGCAAATAGGCTAAACTTCAATATAGCGTCCCCAGTCTTCGTGCAAGCGCAATGGTTCTGCAAGTCAGCAGTTCTCAACCCGTCGTTTCAACGGATCAGAACTGGCAAAGTACTAGTGAAAGGTACGATTATGCGATGGCCAGTTCCGAATGGTTAAAATGCAGTATCATAGACCACTTCTGCCTCATGCGCAGGAGCTATAATTTTAGGTTAGCTGCAGTTTAAGATTTGTGTGTAGATAGTACACAATGTTCTATCGTTTGTTTGGAAACCACTGCTTTTCGGGGGTTTTCTGCACTTGCGTGGCAAACGTCAAACTCAGTGCTATACTGAAGTTTTCCCCGTAAATATAATAAAGATACGTCAGTTGCTACATTAAAAATCTGCTGCGTATAGCAAATTTTACGTCAATTTCTGTTTACACATATTCTGTTATAAAACCTATATTGCTTGATTTTTGCCATTTGAAGTCTTTTTACTTGCACCACCTATTTAGGAAAAAAACTGAATATGAAAGTGTTTTGTTAGGCTTTCGGTGATGGCGTTTTTGACTGCTTCGTCAACCTGTTTTTGCATTCTTCACTTTCTGGCTCATATTTTTGGAAAATTATGTCGCACTGTTTCCCGTCTTCTTTAATTTATAAATTGTGCTCTCCGAGACATTTAACGCAAGAGAAGCACGGGGAACAACGTTGGAGGGTGAAACTGTTGGTTTACCATTATTAATATTGTCATACTCTTCATCAGAAAAACGCATAACGGTCAAAATTAATTGTTGTGACTGCTCGTTATACTGCATATGCGATGGTTTCTTTGTATTTTCAGTTTTCGGCTCAACTATTTTAGGTTTAATTTAGGTTTTATTACCCTTATTTCAATAACTTACTGGAAAAATATAATCTGACAAATTAGAAATGTAAAATTTTAATATTAATTTTATTAATCGACATGCCTTTGTTTCGAATTTCTTCCATTTCATCTATTTTACTAAAGATAAACAGTGACACAAAAGTCACGTGACTCCAAATGGGTATAATTTTGACTATATATATATATATATATATATATAGACCCAGCACTCTATCAGCGGAGTATAGATCACTTGTTGCAATGAGCTCTTCTGATCCGGTATGTGCGAGGGATCAGTCCGCTTGTTCCTTGCTTTGTTCGTCTTCTACAGATTGTTGTGTGAGTGTGTCTTCTTTGTTATTTTGCTCCATTCCATTCTATTTTTTATTAATTCTCTCCAGTTCGTTATCCTCATGTCTTGTATATCTCTCGTTTGGTCTTGCCACCTGATTTTTGGTCTTCCCCTTGGTCGATTTTTCATAGGTCTCCAGTTTAATATTTTCCTTATTAGTTCATCTTGTTCTCTTCTTTGGATATGTCCAAACCACCATAGTCGTTGAACCTTTATAAATCTAACTGTCTTTCCCTTCCAGTAGGTTTCTCACTTCAAAGTTCATAAGTTGTCTGGATTCTCCATTCGGCATCTCCACTGGTCCATATATCCGTCTTATAATTTTTCTTTCGTATTCTCATCTTTTCTTCATCTTTCCTGTGTAGGCACATTGTTTCTGCGGAGTAGGTTATGACTGGTATGATCGCTGTTTTATATATTTTTAACTTTGTTATTTTGCTAAGATTTCTGTCTTTCAAAAACTTTTGATATTTCCAATATGCTTTATTTCCTGATTTTATTCTTTCTGTTATTTCTGGACTTTGCTCATTGTTTCCGTCTACGATTACTTCCAAATATTTGAAGTATTCTACCCTTTGGAAGCTATATCTTCCTACCTTCATTTCCGCTGAGTTTTCTACTCCTCTTTTTGTGCTTTCCATGTATTTTGTTTTTTCTTCATTTATTTTTAAACTTCTGGTTTCGGCTTCTCTTATGAGTTCCATTACTTTTTGTTCTAAACTTCTTTTGTCTCTTGCTATTACTGCTAGGTCGTCAGTGTATCCAATTATTTGTGTAGAGCTGTGTGTTATCGTTTTATTTCCCCACTTGCCTATGACTCCTTCTAGCGCTATGTTAAATACAGTGGTTAATAGGCCATCCCTCTTGCCTCACTCCCATTTCTATATTAATGTTATTTGTATTGCCTTCAGTTGTCGATATTTTTGCAATAGAATTTGTCATTGTCATTCTTGTCAGTCTGATTAATTTTCCTGGTATTTGCATGTTTTTCATTTTCCCAATAGTTGCTGTCTATTAATGGAGTCAAACGCTTGTTGAAAGTCTATGAAGAGAATGTATATTTCAATGTCGTGTTCATAACATTTTTCTATTATTTCTGTTAACGTGTGGATTGCATCTACCGTTGATCTTCCTTGTCTAAATCCTTGTTGGTACTGCCCTAGTTTTTGTTTGGTGTATTTAGTCAGTCGGTTTCTTAATATTGAAGTTAAAATTTTGTAGGTCGTGTTCAGTAATACAATTGCTCTATAATTATTACATTTTGTTAGATCACCTTTTTTATATATTGGTGTTATTTGACCATAGGTTATATAATCGTGTTAATAGCTCTTCTCTTCCATTAATTATTAATTCATTATTTATCTTGTCTGGCCCTGCGGTTTTCTTTAATTTTAGTTGTTTAACTACTTCTGCAAATTCTTCGTATGTAGGAATGTTTACTTCATTGTCTTTCTTGTCATATAGTTCTTTATGTGTTTTTTCTGTTGTGTCTTAATATAAGTCTGTGTAGTGGGTCTCCCAATCTCTTTTACTTATTTTTACTGTTGTAAATTTTTTAGTGTTGAACTGTCTTATATACTCGAAGAGTTTTCTGTTGTCTTTATTGCTTTCTTCCAGTAGCTGCATTTTATCGGTGATCAAGGCTGTTTTTTTCTTTTTGTATAGTTTAGCTGCTTCCTGTTTAGCTTTCTTATACTCATTTAATTCTTATTCTCGTCCTGTATCTGTCCATTTCTTCCTTGCTTAATTTTTTGCGTCGCTCTTAGTTTGGCACTCTTCGTCAAACCATTCCTTCGATATTCTATTATTCTTTTGTCCTATTGTTTTTTCTGCTGCCCTAATGATACTTGTTTTTATGTTAAGCCATTCATTATCAATGTTGACTTCTTGCGCGGTTAGTGTATTTTCTATCGCTTCGCAGAATTTTGTTTTGGTTTCCATGTCGCTCAGCTTTCTTATATTCCAGTTTCTTCTTTTTTCCGCTGTCTTCGTCTTTTTAATAATTTTCTTTTTAAATTTCATTATTACAAGTATGTGGTCTGTATCAGCGTTTGCGCCTCTGTAAGATCTAACGTCGTGTATTAATTTCATCCACTTTTTTTAAATTAGTATATGGTCGATTTGATTGTCTTCGGTTCTTCCAGGGACCATCCAAGTGATTTTATGTTGTAGTCTGTGTTTAAATTTTGTGCTAATTATAAATGACTTTGTTGATGAGGCAAGGTTGCACAACTTGGCGCCGTTGTTATTTGTGTTTTTGTGTATTGTTGGCTTTCCTGCTACGTCTCTGTTATATTCTTCTTTACCTATCTTCGCATTAAAGTCTCCAAATACTATGAGTATATCGTTTCTGGGCACCTCATCACACGGTTGTTCTAATTTTTCGTAGAATTGCGTTTTATCGTCTTCATCTGCCTCTTCAGTGGGTGCATAGCAGTTTAGCATCGATATATTGGCTTGTTTGTTTTCTAGCCTTAAGTAACGTATCCTCCCATTAATTGCTCTGAATTGTATTATTCTTTTCCTGATTTCCTCATTGACCATAAACGCTGTTCCGTTTCTCCCTTGTGTCTTTTCTCCTGAATAGTATAACGTGAAATGTTTTTTCAAAATCTTTCCCTCATTTTTCCATCTTATTGCTTGAAGCACTAGGATACCTAATGTATACTTCTTCATTTCTTTTGCTATTTCCTGCATTTTCCCTATTGCTAACATGGTTCTTACATTCCACGTTTCAATCTTCATTATATTTTCTGTATTTCTCTTACTTCTTATTGTATCTTGTTTAATTCCCTTTCCTTTTTTGATATTCTTCCTTTGTATTTCCGTTTCCATAAACCATTCCATTGCTTTTTTGTTGCCTGTGTGTCCGTCCTTTGATTGTCTCGTTACTTTTTTGGAGTATTACTTCTTATTATTAAGCTTCCTCCTTCTATATCAGACCATTCGTATTTAATTCCATTCACTTCCAATTTGCGATATCCTACTCGTGTGCTTTTTCCTCTGCTCTTCTCTTCTTGGGCTACTTTCCTAATTGCAAGTTGCACTCTGTGTTCTTCTTTGGTGAGATCGCTATCGATGTAGATGTTGTTTGTTAGTTTCTTCTTTTGTCTTAGAATTGCTATCTTTTGTTCGAAGTTTTCACATTTTACAACTGTAATTTTTGCTTCTTCCATTCCAACTGTGTACGCTTCTTCAACCTTAATTGCAATTCCTTTCTCCTTTTGTATAAAATTCGAATTTTTTTTTTAAATCCTGTGGTCCAGACTGTTCTTCGTCAAAATCTTTTCCTTTAATTACAATATTGTTTCTCCTTTTTTCTTTCTCTTGCTTCTCTAGTTTACTCTCGATGTTGTTAATCTTCCTTTCAAGTTCTCCTTTTTCTTTCTGCCAAACTTTTGCTTTTTCTTCCCATTCCATTTTTACCTTTTGTAGTTCTTCTTTCATCTCCGTAAATTCATTTTTCATCTCACTGAAATCACTTTTTATCAACTCTTTTATTTCCTCCAGTTTTTTCACAATCGCTCCCATCTCTTCTACTTCTTCTTTTGTCCAGTTTTTTCCTGCTGTCTTCTCTATTTTTTGTTTTTGAGGGCTTCTTACTACTTTCTTGCTTTTTTAAAAGCTTTAATGTTTTCCAGCTCCCACTTTCTTCCGGGTCTTCGTTTTCTCTTTTCCGATTTACCAGCTCTTTTTCGCTTTGCACACTATTCGCCCTTGCTCTACTACTTGTTTTAATCCCTTTATTGTTCATATGGTTTTCAATTTTGTTTACACGTATTAATTACACTCGCGAATCTATTTTCCCGTATTTGGAATCATCTAACCTTCGGTTTCACGCTCGCTTCGGTAGCTTTTTACTCATGTGCTTATATAAGTTTCGCGACATTTCTTCTGTCTTTTCACTCGCCCGTATTTTTAAATTTCGCGGGTGATTTTCGCTTTTACAAGTTGGCACAGCCATGCTGGCGTTATTTAGTTTACCGCGTTAACCGATGTTCGCCTTTGCGTTATCAACGCTTTCCGATTCTCTTGCAATTTTCCAGCTTTTCCTCGCTTTAACGAACTGATTTAATTTTCAGTACTTAGCACGTTCGCGAAACTACCTTGCTCTGCTTCTTGATCTCTTTTCGCTTTAGTTGCACTATCACAATTTAGCAAATTTTCACTGTTTACGCTGACACCAATTTTGACTATATAATATCACAAACGTTAAGGAATTACCGATCTCGCACAATAATTGGAGGTGTCGCGTTTCGCTCCTCCTCTAAACAATTATCTTCGATCAATAAAATGTCCTTACCGTTCTTAAAACTAATAGACTATATTTTGGTCCACTCTAGCTACCCTTTCAGTCTCCTCCGAACGTTACGAAACACACTGTATATTTACATATTTTTATTATCATTGATTCTCATTTCAGTGATATATCATTTTTAGAATAAATTGCAATGATAAACTTTATATCACATTTTATTAAACATTAAACACAATTTACAAAATTGAACTATAACAACCAACAATTTGACAATAACGTAATTATAGTAACACATCGTTTGGCACATAAGTACTTATCACAGAATTTGATACGTTTGTTCCAACTTTTAACAATGAACTTCAATAATATTAATGATAACAGTAAACAATATTTCCGGATCTATTTCAATCCCGAGGTTTGATCATATATTCTACTTCTCAATCTTCAGTAGCTCGTCAAGGCTTACCATAGTGCAAGGTTCAGGAACTTGGATTGTTGCATGAGGAACTTGGAAACTTTCTACCTCCATAGTAGAATCTGATTTTTTGTCTGGAGAACACAAAATCTTACCTAGCTTATCAACCTCCTGGTTTTCAGGTAAATCTTTCACATCTGAGTCATCTAGTACAGCTACAGACGGAATCGAATCTGCAATTTTTTGAAGATATTCTTCTCCAACTTCGTTTATATATTGGTCCAGTAATTCAGCTCTGGTGGGCGATCGTGTTGCTGGTAGTTCAGAAGAATCAGATGAATTATTCCCAGTGCTCAATTGGTCGTGAAGGGAACACGTTGTCATTAACTGAGCAGCAAGGCTTGTACTGTATTGAAAGTCTAAATGAAAATGAAGTGTTATTATTTGTATAATAATAATGTACGAGGAACAAAAAATATATTTTTTTACGACCGACCAGAAAATATGCAGTTTCTGGAGAATTATTTTTGGCAAAAAGTAACGTTTTGCAGGTCAAGATCGGAAAACGGGCATCAGGCATCGGTAGAAGCTTTTTCCGCCAATCGTACTAGAATTGACACATTATTATAAAATTTTGTTGATCAAAGTCAAACATTCCATTATATCAGCCGTTGCTAGGTAATTTACAATAGAACTGTGCAGGAATAATATTCCCGTTCTATGCCGGGAATAGTTTTCCATGTTTTCCTAATTTTTTTAATTACTTGTATCGATCGGCGGAAAAATAGTATGTGTATCTTGGACAAAAAGCAACATTCCCAGACTCCTGTGTTGTTGGGCTCGGCATTCGTATCGCCCAACAATATTCAGAGTCGTCTGGGAATGTTACGCTTTTCGTCCTAGATACACAATGTACTATTGCCGGTCTTTGATGCCTTCCATTACTATGGAAACAAGTTTGTGTTATTGTTTGGGTAAGTCAAATAATAGATACTAGTCATAATTTTTTTGAGTTTTTGAAAGTGACTTTGCAAGTTTGAAAGTATGGACTCAGATGTCGTAAAAATAATATTGTACGATACATGACCGGCAAGTGTTTTGCAGGTCTCCCCCATTCGACCTGCAAAACACTATTTTCCGGTTTTGTAACGTAAATTACTATTACTTAGCATGGCAGGATCAGCGCATAGAGTGTCTACTTGGGTCTTGCGTATTATTATATCGGTACTCGGCGTTTTTTGTTTTTCTAAGCAATTAGAGCATGTTGCACCCTAGAAAAAAATGTATATTAATGTAATGTTTTCGCAAGTTTCATAGTCAAAATCTAAGTTTTGCTACTGTCATTTTACCTTTTGCATCAAACATTTTAAATAACATTTATTATAACTTACTCTTAAACTTCGTCTAAGACACATGTTATGCATTTCTGTGGCCTTTCTCATTTGGTAAAGTTTATCTGCGAGTCTCATGCTAGCAACCTTTTCTGTAATGGTATAAAATGAAGAAATATGAATTACAGAAAAACTTGAGTTATTCCAGTTAGCAACTGCCGCATAAATACAGCAGTCACATACTACTTTATGAAATATTTACCACTTTTAGTAGCTCGTCTCATTTTAAACACCAAGCTTGGAACAATATCAGCAAATAATTAAAGATGTTTTGTTTGTTTGTTATACAGAATCAACAATCAACTGTTTTTTGTTTCAGTTGCTATCTTGCTTCTACTGTTTTATACAACTTGACCAATAGTATGACAGGCATTTTTATTAAAAGTCAGTGTCAAGCAATTTATTGGAGGTTGGATGTATGAAACTGCATGAAACAGTTTTTATGCTGTAATATTATTTCAGGTAAACTGTAACGGTAATTCAGACTGGTCTACACAGAGAAACCTGATGAATTAACAAAACCCAATTCAAACTGCCGTTAGACAGATTGGTTTCATACTAAGAAAGGGAAAAATGCACTTTAGGTACGATAATAATCAAAGAGGCATTCAATTACGTTATTATGGTTGGAATGATAGACAATGTTTTATGGAAGCAGGTAGATGTTATTTTTATTCTTGCATTATTGAAAGCTGTTTTGCGAAGCCCTTGACATAGAAGAACTTATGGTTTATGGTTTTGCTCCCTAATACAGTACGTGTTGCACTAGGAGACAGAGGGCCCTCAAGGGACTCTATGGAACATTTTTCAAATGTTTGTAGTTTTCTCTCAATTTAAACATTTGATCGTTCTTAAGTTGGCAAGACGTAATTCAATCAGTTTGTAGTTTTTTTATAGATCAAGTTTTGTTAGGTTAGGTAAAGTAAGATTAGGTCAGGTTAGGTTAAAACCTGGTTTTTCAGTGGAAAAATTATGGAATTTTGAAGTGTTCCATTTAAAGCTTATTAAGTGTGGTGGAAGCATAAGAGTCCTAATCTTTGATTCACTGTTTTGGCGAAACGATTAGTTGTAGGGGAGACATATACACATGCAGATGTTGTATTTACTTGTAGTTTTAGCTTTAGCTTTACCTGACCGGACCTGATTTCACCAAGTAGAAGAGTAACCAAGCACCAAAAGAGTTGCAACTTGATTTAATACAAAACAAATATTCAGAAATCTTCACAACGTCTGAAGAACTGCATTACAAATTACTCCTACCTAACTCGTGTTACCTCTACAACCTGCAACAAGCATAAACTGCAAATCTAGTTGAAACATATCACACTAAATTGTAGATCCTTACAACTACATCCCGAGATACTTTCTTGGTGTCATTCACACATTCTATTTATTTAATAGGAAATTCTACGGCTATGGTCCTGTCAGCTTTTTGCTCACATTTTCTAACAATGACGTCGGAGTGTTCCCTGTTTTGCCTGGTCTTGGGAAGTTGCAAGTGTAGAGGAACCTAACTTAAACTAATAAAATTTAATCTGTAAGAAGCTAAAAACTGATCAAATAGAAATTTTTAACTTTTTCCCATACCTATTAACTTAGGCCCCCCGTACCTCCATAAGGGAGAATTTCTGCTCTGTGGGACCACCACTACTGGATAGGATCTCTATTACTGTAATCTCTTAAGGGTCCTCTGTCTCCTAGTGTAACAATTGCTGCATTAAAGGATAACCACAACTATAGTCTAGCCCTAACACGTTTTGGGCTATAGCCTGCTTAACATTTGCTTCTAAGAATGTCGTTTAAATGGAATAAAGGTTGAAAACTCTAACCACATTACACCTTAGTAAACTAAAAGTCTTAAGCTTTAGACCAGTGCCAATTTCTAACTTGAAAGTTATAGTGGAATGTTAATACCAGCATCTTTAAGTTATATGTTTTACTTTCGTTTACTTCATAATAAAGTATAGTAATCTTTTATGAAAATATCAGTTTTCAAAGTGATGTCTGATTGTCACTCTGTAAGTCTGTGTCCTCTCTACAGCCCAAATGGTTTAATTGAAAATGTATATCTCCATTTCTAATATAAATTCTCAGATTCCAGTGATTTTTGGTGAAAATCGGGCAATCGGAAGTGGTACTTTATTCTTATGTTTTTTCCGTTTTCCAGGAAAATTTTATAATTGTTTGATAAAAATTAAATTTAATACAACAAGATTATGTATCAAAAAACGAATAAAAACATAAGACTAAAGTGCCACTTCCGGTTGTCCAATTTTAACTAAAAATCACTGGGATCTCTGAATTTATATTTAAAACAAAAATATAAATTTTCAATTTAATCGAGTAAACCATCTGGGCTGTAGAGAGGACTCATGGACTGCAATAGACATACATCACTTTGAAAACCACTTACTGAATCAGATGGCATGAAATTGAATATATCCACAAAAGTCGAGTTAAAAAAATCAGAATTACTATACTTTATTTTATGAAGTAAATGAAACTACAAGACATATATTCAGTCTACATTTGGTGTAAATTAAACAAAAATATATTGTGAAAAACCAAAGTTATTGCATCAGAAGTATGGTAAAAGTAAAAGTTGAGAAAGTGGTTCAGTTGAGTTCAATGGTAACATCAACTGGACCACTGAGGTAGGTCAAATAGAACATATACTACAACAAGAAAATTTACTGAAGCAACTCTATTGAAACAAACTTGTATATATATATAATGGCAACTAAACTCAAAGAGGATTCTTTCTTTCCCTTCACCTAGCTTAAGGTTAGGGGGAAAATATAAAAGGGTGCAGTGTTTAAATGATCATCTGCTGCTATATTCTTTGGTGGGTCTTGGTTGCTTCTGTTACTTCTTTCTATTGTTTTCAGTTACTACACTTTGTTCTCCAATTCTCTATTCTCATTGTCTTCATATTTTCTAATATGTTCTCTCCAGTTACTTTTCGGTCTTCCTCTGTGTTTTTCTGTATCTGGTTTCCACTCTGTTATTTTTTTTATTGCTCTTCCGTATTCACACCTCATCACATGCCCGAACCATTTCAGTCTTTGTGCTTTGACGAAATTTATTATATCTTCTCCGTTCATTGCTCTTACTGCTTCAAAATTCATCCTTCTATATGCTCCTTCTTTTGTTTTTATAGGCCCTAAAATTTTTCTTATAATTTTTTTTTGAAACGTCTTAGTTCTTCTTCATCTGTTTTTTTGAAAGCCCATGTTTGCATACTATAAGTTACTATTGGTTGTATTAATGTTTTGTAAATCCTGATTTTTGATGCAACACTGAATTGATTGTTGTTTATGAGCGGTTTATATGAGTAAGTAGATCTATTTCCTTTTTGAATTCTTTCCTTTAGATGTTTTTTTCATGCAAGGTTTCTCTATTACGGATCCTCAGTAATTGAATTTATTGACTTCAAAATTTAATGTTCCTATTTTCAGGTTTTGCGGTCGGTCTTGTCTTTTGTTATAATTCATGTATTTCTTTTTTTTTCTCATTAAGGCGGACGCCATAATGCCTTACTTCTTTGTCTAGTTCTTGAAATTTTGCTATTAAATGGGTTTTACTTTTACCAAAGAGCATATAATTATATGCTCTTTGCTTGTACTAATCTTTCTACCACTTGCGATTGTTTGGTTGTAATTAATCCTTGCAAGATTGATTTATGTATTACACAATCTAATGGGTGATCCAACGGTTAGCATGGATATTGATTGTCGTTATCTGACATATATCGCAATGGGCATGAAAACATTTGTTGACAAAAGTCAGTTATAGACTTTGGCAATTGCAACAATAGAGTTTTTTCAACCTCACAACGAGTATAAGTTATTCAAACGTACTACGAAAATAATCATTCCGTCGAAAAAACATTTCGTAAAATTAGAGACTACTTCGGTCAAAATAATCGTCCTAGTGAGTCATGAATCTGCAAAGTAGTGCGACGATTTGAAGAAACTGGATAGGTAGAAGATCGTAAAGAGTATCAGCATCCTCGTACAGCTCATTGCTGCCATGAGTGTTAATGTGCGTGAACAGCCAAGAACTTCAATTGGGTATGACCTATGGCACTATGCAACGGATTATAACATGCTAAGAGAATTTTTGAGGCCTAAATTGGATGAAATGGATATGAATCAGCTCTGGTTTCAGCAATATGGCGCAACATCCCATACAAGCCATAAAACAATCGCCTTATTGCGCTCAAAGTTCGACGATTGCATCATTTCCAGAAACTGTGAGGTGAATTTTCAGCCAGGATCCTGTGATCTTACTCCTTTAGATTATTTTCTTTTGGGAATATTTGAAAAATAAAGTGTATACTAATAACCCACAAACACTTCACCAACTGAAAGACCACATTTGAGCTGCATTAGATGCCATTGATCTACTTTTACTGCGAAAAGTTATCGAAAATTTTGACATTCCAATAACCTCCTGTCAAGGAAGCCATGGAGGTCATATGAATGATATTGTTTTTCATACATAAATGCTACATATTAAACTTTCTGATATAATAAATATTTCATGTGTAAGTTTATAAAATGAATTTTTATTTGATGAAAGAATCCACGCTAACTGTTAGATCACCCATTATAATGATGTTAAAGAGGAGTGACCTTTGTTTATACTTATGCTTTCAGTGGTTATACTATTTATTTGGATTACCGCTTCTGTATCCTGTAGAGTCATTGCAATTAATCTTCCTAATTTTCTTGGTATTTTCATGTTGTCCATTTCTTGTATTAACTTTTTTCTAGTGAATGAATCAAAGGCACTTTCGAAGTCAATAAAGATTATCTGCAGTTCTAGATTGTATGCATAAGCTTTCTCTAGAATTTGTTCTACTATATATTGTTATGATATGCAAAAGGTAGTTTTAAAATATGGATGATAGAAATGATAAATTTTGAAGGTTAATTATAATCAAATTCTAAAGGGTTTAATAAAGATTGGGTGTAAAGTTCAATAAGAATGATAAATTAATTAAGACAATGAGTAAGGCAATTTGAGGTATAAATAGCAATTGAGTATTCAAATTTTGATGGTTGCAGTTAATTTTAATAAGTTTCAAGCCAAGGTTACAATTGACAAATGTATTTGTTATAATAATAAGAATTGATAGCATGTAATAATAGGATATTTGAAATTTATAAGAGGGCAAGAAGAATTGTATCTAATAGAAATGAAATTTTTGTTTAGGGAGTTGTATAAACAAACTCGTAAAAAAATGTACAAATAATCTTGAAATGTTTAATTTTGATCAATAAAAGTTAAAATTATACCTTATTTGTATAGTTATTTGGTAGTATACAAATATAAAGGTTATTAACAAATCTACGAGGTGCAGAAATGAAAATGAAATAATAATTTATTAAAACTAAACAGTCAGTGAAGAGATTGTCTAATACAGTGAATTAAATAGAAAGAACCAGAGAACTACCGAATTGGAGGAAATTGGATTTATTGGTGAGGGTGACACATAATTAAATATTCATTGGTGGTTGTATGGAAGTAAGGTCATTCATCTAGAAGGAGGTTAGTAGAAGTACCTACTGGAATTGGACGGCTTCTGTGGTGGCTGCTGAGTGCAGAGGACTATCTAAGGAATAAACAAGATAAGATCAGATTTATCTATAAAGCTGAAACTTACCAGGAGTCTATTGGGGTGAAGGTGACGTTTGATCAGGGGAGCGATACCGGATTCTGCGTACATTTGGAGTTGGTTGACAGGAATAAGCTATAGGTGTTGCATAAGGTGAACATCGGGATCTCTTGAGGATAGGAGTAGTGGTATTTAAATATTGGCAGTGTGAGCTACTTACTTTGGTGAGTTAATTGATAGTTATGTCAATGTAAAAATAGATTTGTCAATACCTGGTTTGAGTAAATGTAGAAGTCAAGTTGACATTTGATGTCATTAAATAGTCAAGAATTAAAATAAAAATTTAAACTTCAACTAATAGAGATCTAGATTTGGCGAACCACCCTGAATAAGAGTACTTAATTGAAATAATTGATTTGAAAGTAATTATAGGTTTACTACCATGGTGCATTGCATTAATTAAGGGCAAGCTCAAAGTAAAATAGTCACTACATAAATTATATGACTAGTTCAAATGTGGAGCTATTACTAAACATAAAATAATGGCGCCCAAAGTGGGGCAATTGACATTTCAAACATAAGGGCGGTCCAAACGTGAGGCTGGTAAAAGTTAAAAATAAATCACGTTGATCGACATCATAACATAATGACGCCGACAACGTGGGGCAAATTGTAATTGTTAATACGTTTTCAAGCTATATTTTTGGGAGAAGTAATAGAGGTTTGATTATAATTGATGAATCAAGTTTGTGGTTTTGTTTATTAATAATTGGGAATTAAGAGGGAGAATTGCGAAAGGCAATCATAATTTAAAAAACGTATCATAACTGAGTTCTTTAGATACTAATAGGGCCGGTTGCAGAAAGCAATGTTAAGTCTGGTGTTAGCTAATGCGACGTCAAAGTGAACAAAAACGAATCAAATCTCAAATGCTTATGGTAACTAATACATTAGTAAACAAAATTTGATGCGATTTTGTTCACTTTGACGCGACGTTAGCTAACACCAGACTTAACATTGCTTTCTGCAACCGGCCCATAAAGTAACAGAAAAGGACAATCAATAATAATAATTAAAGCATCATATAAAGGTTTAATTTGTGAATAAAATACAAAGATTTACAATTAATTGCATATAAAGGTCGCCAGCAACGTGAGGCAATTGACATTTCAAACATAAGGGCGGTCCAAAAGTGAGGCTGGTAAAAGTTAAAAATAAATCACGTTGATCAACATCATAAAAATATATTGCGTCCGTTGTGCTTCTGCTGGTGCGAAAGCCTTCTTGGTAATCCCTGATGATTTTCTCAGTGTATTGTTAAAGTCTTTCTTTGAGTATACTTGCTAATATCTTGTACGCCGTGTTTAGAAGGGTTATTCCTCGGTAATTTTCGCATGCTTCTTTGTTTCCTTTCTTGAACATGTGTTTTATTATACATTTTTTCCATTCATGTGGCATGTTTTCTTCTGTCCATATTCTGCACATTAACTCATGAATTTATCCATGAAAGTTATACTTCGTCCATGAAGCGTGGTACCTCCATATTTTAGTAGCTCTGTTGCCATTTTGTGACACTGCCTGTTGCTTTGTTGTTCTTTAACTTTTCTATATTCTGAATAATCTCTTCTATTGATGGTGGTGGTATTTCCAGGTCAGGAGTTTCATTCTGCAATTCATCTTGATATTCTTGGTGTACTGTGTCTAGGTTGTAGAGTAATTTATGAAAGTGTTCTTCCCATATCTTTTTAACCTCTTCTTCGTTGTGCATTAAGATTCCTTTCTTGTTTTTAAAGCTTCTTATTGTTAGTGTTAATTTACTTTGCATGTCCCTCAAATTTTGATTGAATCGTCTAGCATTATCGTTTTTATTTTCTTGTTCTATTTCATCTAATCTCTTGTTTAACCATGTATTCTTTTAATGATAGGTTCTTCCGGGTTATGCCCTGGTCGTCGATTTGAACTTGACGTTTCGCTGCTCATGCTGTCAGCTTCTTCAAAATTGAGTCATGTGGAAGAAGCCTTACTCAGGAATGGCTACAGTTGACGAGACATCAAGAAAGCATGCCAATATACCATGAAACCGAAAGAACCTATACCTAAACCTATTAATTACGCCTGCCTTCCTTTCATCGCCGGAGTAACCGACAGAATAAGAAAGGTATTAGATAAAAAGAACATTGGAGTCCGCTATGGTACAATAAGAAAGGTCGAACAATTGATCCCCTCCAACAAAGATTTTTTGCCCAGACTACAGACAGAAGGCGTTTACCAGCTCCAATTTACCTGTGGCAAATCTTACATCGGACAAACGGGAAGAAGCATCCAGTGTCGAATAAAAGAACACCAGAGCCTCACACGACTTGGAAACAGACAAAAATCAGCCATCGCAGAACACTTATTAGGACCAGGGGACTACAGAATAAATTACGACTCTGTAAACATACTAGCCAGAACTAAAAAATACTTCCCTTGTGTTATCCGGGAATCCCTAGAAATGATTAAAAATCCAAACAATTATATTTTTGTAATTTGTAATTCATTTGCTATGACCTCCATTTTTCCTATTTCTAGAAGGGTTTTAATATTTCAGGTTGCCAGTTTTATTATATTTGTTCCCCTTATTTGCGCTGTTTTGTTCGTAGTATGTTGTCAATTTCTTTTTATCTTTTTGCGGTTTTCCGTTTTCTTTGCTGTGTTCATCATCATGCTTCCATTCTTGTCTTGAATTGAAACAAACTTACAAGATAAAATATAACAAAATAATTCGATTCCCAGTCCAGGGGAGGTTTTTAAAAATTATACAGAATGCCATCATTGCAAAGTGATAAAAAACCGTGGGACCTATGTTACTATAATATGTAGCATGTAAACAATCCTTTGCTAGGATTGGGACTCCCTAGTCTTGGTGAAATTCTATATAGGACTTTGATCATATGACCACAGCAGTCGGTGTCTGGTACTTGGTATTTCGCATGCGTAGACCTTGTCGAGACCAAATAATAATACTACAAAAAGTAAAACACTAGAAAAAATCAATCCAAAAACGATTATTCCAGCAAATCTTCCATTCATATATTTTACAGGTTTGGTATTCTTGAGACATGGTCTTTGAGTGTAATAAGTTTAGTTTCTTCTGTCTGCATACATTTTTAAGATCCTGGAGCTCTTTTATAAAACTTTACATCAAATCCAGTCTCATAAACTTCATTAATTTCACAACATCATAGGAAAAACCGGTTTTTATTGTATCATGAACCTTCATAAGTGCAAACGATTTCAATGTCAATTCTTTAGGAAGTACTTCTCATAATTTCATTGCCATAGAATAATCGGAGTCATGTAGAAAGATATCGTCATCTGACTGATGATACAGAAGATTCCACAGATTCCTTCGTAAACAATTTTCTTTATTCAACTTTGTTACTTTTCCTTTGACTAACTGCCTTTAAAACTTTCCTTTCTTGGGATTCTTCCTTTTTCTGCTTTCTTTCTTCTTCAAGTTTCTCCTTCGTAATTAATTTCAGTTTCTCAGACGTAGAAGTTAGAATAGTTTTGTTTTCCAGCAGCTGGTGTTGGATGAAGATTAATTTGTTATGGTGACTAACACCCGTATGCATAGTCGTTCGCCAGCGACTCACCGGAATTTCGTTATGAATAATAGGTTTGTTTCACTGTATGTCTATGTCAAATTCGAGGTTATCAGGTTAGGTTTTACGTCAGTTTTGACAGAAACTGTCACAAAACCTAACCTGCTAACCTCGAATTTGACCACTATGTTTGTGTCAACAGTACACACCATACAGTTACTACAGCCGTTCAAAAGTACATCCTGTAAGTTAATAATCAGCCTGGTGTCCGTTTCCTCATGGTCACATGGTGGCATGAATCTATCAGTTTCTTGGAGAATAACTTCGGCATTACATGTGACAATTATCTTGTTTTCGGCACATTCACCACTTGGCAATTTTTTTTGAAAGGAATGCAATAAGGTCCTGTTTGTAGGTGGGGTCTTTTAAGAAAGAGCTTGTTCCTTCCTTCATACTTTCTCCTAACACCCTTTACCTCGCTTTTCTCTAGTGGCTTCTTCGAGGCTTGTCGGATTGTATTTGTTCCACACTACATCAACTCGTTTGCGGCTTTCTAATTATTTATTGATGCGTGGAATAAATACGTGATCAGCATAATCATCAAATGTGACGTAGTTGGTAGTTGGGGAGAGGATATACACAACAGCGGCTCTATCGAGAAGCTTCACATCAACATAATCAAGAACATCATTTGGGGAATCCTTGTCCAGAATGTTCTTAAGATCAGCCTTATTTCCAAAGCGCAGATTTCCATTGTCAGATAGTGAAGGGGGACAATAATGATTCTCATGGCTGAAGAATGTAGTCATGTCACTCTCCCTATGCTGCATCACTATGTACAATTGAGAGAACAGAAAAACATCAGTCTTAAGTAATTATATTTTTCCTTTATCTTTTGTATAGCAGTTCTGAATAGAGGTTAAGTGGTCAATAGTTTGTAATTAGTATATATTGCTATGACTCAATGCTTGAGATGCATTTTTATTTAGTATTAGCCCTATTATTTCTTTTCAAATCAATTTTACTTTTTAATTAAATATTACAATTGAGACTCTCAGGGGGTTCGCCAATCTAGTTATCTATTAATTGAAATTCAAATTGTGCTTTTATGATTGCTGACTGACATTAACTGTCAGTTTGATTTCTAAAATTGATTACACCAAGAATTGACAAATATCCTTTATACTGACATATCCATTAATCAATTCACTAAAGTAAATACTGTATTATGTTTTTTCACTCTTTCTTTTATTGTCTGTTATTCAAAATGCATTTATATGACTAATTAACAAACCTGAACACTTCTCAAGCTCCCAATGTCCACAGCTCCTGATGTTCACAGTCTGCAACGCTTACAGCTTATACCTCCAATAGTTAAGGCTATGATGTTCCGCTATCCTTCAAACCACATCCAACCTGTCAAAAACCCCAACTGTCCGTAGAATCCGTTCCTGCTCCTTTCATCAATGTCACCGTCAAACCAATAGATTCCTGGTAAGTTTCAGTATTATAGATGATCCTAAGATAATCTTCTTTATTCCTCAGCTAGTACTCTGTATCCAGCAACACCCATAGAAACTGTCCAAATCAAGCAGCTACTCCTAACAACTTCCTTCTAAATGATTGACTTGTCTTCTATGTAACCACCAACTTCAGTAATGAATATCAATTATATCTTACATGCACCAATAAATCCAAATCCATTCAAATCTTGTAGTATTCTTGTTATTTGTATCCAATTAACTGTATTGCACAATCTCTTCACCGATTGTATGATTTTGTTAATTCAATATTACATTTTCATATTTGCACAACGTAGATTTTTTAATAGCCTCATTATTGGTGTTTTACCAAACAATCGTGCAAATAAAGGCATAATTTCAAACTTTTTATTATCAAAATGAATTTTTTCAAAATCTGTATACATTTTTTTATGAGTTTGTTATTCTGACTGTCTAAACAAATTTTTATCTCTGGTAGTTACAATTATTCCTGCCCTCTTAAAAATATAAAATGTCCTAATTATTACATGCTACAATTCCTTATTATTAAAGCAAGCATACTTGTCAAATATTACCTTGGTTTACACTTTTATCATGGTTGAACTCACCCATCAAAATTAAATACTCAATTTTTATTTAATTATCAAATTACATTACTAATTGTCTCAATTTTAATATTCATCGTTTATTTTAAATTTAACACCCAATCTTATTTAAAACCCCTCAAAATTTGATTGTATTAATCTTCTAAATTTATCATATCTTTATTATTATTTAACAACTACCCTATTTGTACCATAACAATATATTAGTGAATAAATACATTTAAAAATTGTGTAGTTGTATTCTCTGGCCCCAAATGTGTATATTTAGACACCAAGTTTGTGATACTAAGGGCCGGTTCTACAATACAAGTATATACCTAGAATAAGCTATCCGAGGTATAATTGTCATAGTTTCCTTTGTTACAGCAATCGTTTCTAGGGTATTTATTCCCCGGATAACTTTATCCTTGGTTTGTAGAACCGGCCCTAAGTGATTTAGGGCCGATTCTACAATGCAAGTATATAATTAGAATAAGCTATCCGAGGTATAATTGTCATAGTTTTCTTTGTTACAACAATCGTTTCTAGGGTATTTATTCCTGGGATAACTTTATCCTTGAATTGTAGAACTGGCCCTTAGAAGCCAAGATATTGATAATATACCTATATTTAAAAAATGGCCGCTATAAAATCCAAGATGGCCGACGGAGTGGGTTTCTATCAAAAATTGAAAGCAGGTACCTAATTAGCATCTGAAAAAAAATTGGTGCTTTTGTCCAGTTTGTCTACATTTTCATGATAAGCTACCCTTCTATTAGTACAATCTTATATTATAAGAACACATGCCGACCGCGACCGTAAGCACTGGCGCGCGCACATGACGATCGCGCCGCAACACGCAGCATGAAGGGCCTGCATACCAGCAAGTGGCGCGCGCACATGCCGACCGCGCACAAGTGGCGACGCAGCAAGCATTTGTATTGTTAACGTTGGCAGGGCCGGACGTCTGCTGGCTACCAGCTTAAGCAAGCATTTTTATTGTTAACCGTTTCTTTACGCTGGCAGGGCCAGACGTAGGCTGGCCAACGCGTTCTAGTAAGTAAATATATACCTACTTCATAATACAGGAAAATAATATAATTAAACATTTCGGAAATATGTTTGTTCTTTTTCTTGATCTTTAAGTACTTATAACTTCTTCTTTCGCAATTCATTTTGCCCTTTCAGGTGTTGGATAGTAGGTCCAATTTCCTCCATGTGTTCCTATCTCCTGCTAGAACTTTCATCTATGTTAAAGATTTCCCCTTTGCTCTTCCTATGTCCTCTATTTGATCCATTCATCTTCTTCTAGGTCTTCCTCTCTGCTTCTAATCGGTTTTCCCATTTCTAGTATTCTTTTTGGTAGTCCCTCATTATCCATTCTTGTAAGATGTCCGTACCAGTTTGTTTTATTTCAATTTTTTCCATTTGCTGATGGCTGTTCGATACTCTCCCTTATGTGTTCGTTCCTTACATGCTCCCATTTGGTAATTCCTGTGATCTTTCTCAGATATTTAATTTCCATAGCATTTAATTTTCCTTCATGTTTTTTCTGCAGGGTCCAATTCTCGCTGCGTAGGTGATTATGGGTAGCATTACTGCATTGTGGATTTTTAGGTTTACCTCCTTATTGATTTCTTTGTGGCCTAAGACTGTTTTGTTCAACATATAGTATACGCTTGTTGATTTGTTTGCTCGATTGGTTAGCTCTGCATCGATCTTACCGTCGCTTGTTAGGATAGTCTCCAGTTGTTACTCTATCTAATGGTACATTTTTGCATGTGATCTCTCTGTTCTCGTTGTCCTCCTGTTTTTCGTTTATTAACATTACTTTGTTTTACTTGTATTTATTTCCATCCTCATGTTTTCTCTCTCTTTATTCCAGTTGTGTAGTAAGTTCTGCATTTTTCTTCTTGTGTTGGCTATTAAGATCACGTCTTTTGCATAAATCAAGCTGCTCAATGTAATGGGTTTTAGGTTCCTGTATCCCACCACGGTGTTTAGTCCTGCTTTGGCCTTGATTGATTTTAGAATTGTGTCCATCATGATTACGAATAGCAGTGGGCTTTAGCTTTTCATCTCAAATTCCTCTGATTTTTGCCCTGATATTTGTACTTTGCCTTTAACTTTGTTGATCGTACTTCATATGAACTGATTTGGTATTTAGGTTGGCTAGGGTGTCCCATAGTGCTCGTTTGTTTACTATATCCAATGCGGCTTTTAGGTCTATGAAGGTTATATTATAAAACTCCCTTCCTTCTTCTAGTGCCTTATGTATTACAGATCTTGGTATGAAAATGTTCTCATTCGCTTGTCTACCTGGTCGGAATGCTGCTTGCTCTTCTTCTAGCTTATGCTCTACATATCCCCTTAGTCTTTTCTCCAGAATTCTTGTGAATAGTTTATGTGCTGTTTGGGTTAGGCAGATGGCTCTGTAGTTCTCGCATTTGGATGTTTCGCCTTTTTTGCTGTTTCCCAGCCACTCCTTTCGTTTGTCCCTTATCCATTTGATAATTTCCGGTGCTATCTCATCTTCGCCGCTTGATTTTCCACTTTTAAGTTGTTACGGTATCAAACGGTTCTTACGACCGATCGCTAGACGAATCCGGGAAATGTGGCACGCTCACCCTGGAAGATCGATAAAACAGGCTAAAGGCCCCAGCTGAAATGCGCTCAGGGAGATGGGCGGGGTTAACACCGATACGCCACAGGGCGAGCGTCACTTAATACGTGTTGAAGGTTATCAAAGAATGGGCGCCACCAGCTCTGACTCGGGATCTCCACGTTCTGCCGGAACTGGACGGCGGAACGGGAAGGGGTTACAATCAAGTACTACTTCGGGTAGCACCTGAATAGCTATTTCGAGAAAATAGGCGAATAACTATTTCGAGAAAATACGCGAATAACTATTTCGAGAAAATCGCAGTACAATGCCAGCCGCAACCACTTACCTGGAAGGCCTACTCTCCGCGTCTGGTCCTCGCCTCACAGCTATAGTGGCACAGCGACACAGTCGCCGTGTAATATGTATACACCAACACAATAGTGTCAAGAAGAAACAGAACGGCGATAATATTAATACGTCTATTGGATTGCTGGGGGTGATCTAAATACATACATATACCGGGTGTCAACGAATTTATTAGACAAGTCATATTTTCTAGAGTATTAGATGTATTAAAATGAGATTTGGTATAGGTAAATGGTATAGGGAGAGGAGAGTTTTCGCATATTTTTCACTTTCCGGTCACTTTCGGTTTCACCGGAAATGGCTCCGATTTCGAATTCTTAAATGGAACACCCTGTATATTTTTGCATATTTGGATTTCTGAGACAATTTTGGATCAGAATGTGACATTTTAAAAAGTTTTTAAGCCTACTTGATTTTTTTAGAGCCACTTTTAATATGGCATCTAGGTGGTCATGATCAGACGCAAACTAATCTTAAGACCTCAGGTGATGTCAGAAAATTACAATCGCAAAGTTTTAGTGATTAGTATGATAGATAGGAATAAGACAAGTTGGCAAAAGCACGTTTTCTTGTTTAACTATTTTTTTTCAAATGGCGACCCTTTTTTGACAAGCACTTTCCGAAAAGAGGATTTTTTGGCGAATCTAACGATACTAATTTATTTGCGATTGGATTAAAAATAAGCCCATAAGTTAAATATTTCTAAGCAAAATACTGGATAATAATTTATTAACTTTTGCCAAGTGTGCCATGGATAAGTTTTTAAAATGTCACATGCTGATCCAAAATTGTCTCAGAAATCCAAATATGCAAAAATATACAGGGTGTTTTATTTAAAAATTCGAAATGGGAGCCATTTCCGGTGAAACCGGAAGTTACCGGAAATTGAAAAATATGCAAAAACTCTCCTCTCCCTATACCATTTATCTATACCAAATCTCATTTTGATACACCTAATACTCTAGAAGTTATGACTTGTCTAATAAATTCGTTGACACCCGGTATACACAGGTTACAAAACATCATGGTTTTAAAAGGAACTTAATGGTTAAGCTCAGCTGGGGAAAAGCGCTTAATGCCTAAGGGGTTGGCGTATAGTCGAGTCGGGTACCTCATCCAGGCCAGGTGTAATGGGTAAACGTGGGCTTAAACCCAACGGCAGGTCGCCGTTACGCGTGCAAACAAAACCTGAATTCGGGCTCGAAACCTCTGAACACCCTGTACTAGGTCGTGATAAAATTGCCTGGCGGCACAAACCAACGATAGTTAATATTAAATTTAGGCGCTATCGATTAAGTGGGCTAACGGCGCGCGAACTGACGCACACCACTGAATTTTCCAGCAGAGTGTACTTTCCCTGTACTCTTTCACACAAAGTGTTCCGCCCACAACGTGCGATTATGATTCGAGATGGCGTGTGCACGCCACAGTAAGTCTCACCACGGGGTTACTTCGCTCTGGCACCGCACTGCAGCAGCTCGCAAGCGAGCAGCGGCACACATAAAGTTAGTTGAACAAAACAAGCGTCAGTACGCACAAATGCTATTTTTACAAGGAGTGTACCACTCTCTGGCTTCGCACTGCAGCAATTCGTATGCGAGAAGCGGTACTCACAAAATTAGTTGAACAAAGCAAGCGTCAGTACGCACAAATGCTATTTTTACAAGGAGTGTACCACGCTCTGGCTTCGCATTGCAGCAATTTGTATGCGAGAAGCGGTACTCACAAAATTAGTTGAACAAAGCAAGCGTCGGTACGCACACATGCTATTTTTACAAGGAGTGTACCACGCTCTGGCTTCGCATTGCAGCAATTGGTATGCGAGAAGCGGTACTCACGAAATTAGTTGAACAAAGCAAGCGTCAGTATGCACAAATGTTATTTTTCAAGCGTTACCTGGCTAGCTCGGCCATCTTTCAGATGGGGAAACTTTCCTGGCAGCAAATGGTATGCGGGACTTGGAATTGCGGCGAAGCTCAAACGATGCGGAAGGCGAAAATGGCTGGCTTACTCACGAGTCCCCTTGTCGGGAGAAGTCTGCGACGACCTACCTAGGTTATGCAGAACTTGAGGACGTCGCCGTTGCAATAAATGGACACAGCGATTATTATCCCGCACGCTTACTCAAAGAACTGCGGTTATTAAGCTAATAAATCGCCATGTTGCTGTATTCCTGCGACGACTCGTTGCACCGAGAGCACCAACCGTTTCACACGTGTAGACTGCATAGCGAGCCCCTGCCGACTGCCGCGATAATCGCGTGCATCCGGTGCCCCTGAGCTTCATGGGAAAAACGTTCCAGCCAATCCTAACACAGAATTTCCTAGACACGCGACTTTTGGCGCGAGAATGGGCACTAACCCTCCTTGTCGCACTAGCAGCGTAATTTCTAGAAGGTTCGAAATATTGCGAGCGTTTACACGCGACTATCAAAGCACCAACAAAGGGGTGTCCCAGATGACGAGAAATACTGCTCTTGGAGGCTAGAGATGTCCAAAATCATTATTATGGAATTATGCGATGAAGCCAAATAAGTAACTAAAAGGGTTTAACATACGGGCATGCTGCCCTAAAGCCTAAGTGGCTAATTAAATTACGGTTGGGTGCCAAAATGACCTGACAACGTTTTTGAATTGCTTCCTGTAGTTCTTCTTTCGTTATTTCTTGGAGATCTTTTGTATCTTCGTTATCCATACTTCTTTCCTCAGCTGTTTCTCCGAATTTTTCTTTCTTAGAACTCCTTCCATGTTTCCAATATTTCCTTAACTTCCATTTTGAGTTCTTTGTTTGTTGTATATCGCTTTCAATTCTTTTTGATTTGTTCCTCTTAACCTTTTGACGGTTGTTCAGAATTTTTTTGTATTTACTCTATATATATATGTATATATAAATCATATAGCTCCAAGATGGAGCAAAGGGCACCCCTTTTCGTAGGGGTGTTTCTGTAGCTATGGTTTTATACGGTGAGTTAGCTAGCTCACGCGTCGCCTGTTGGGTTCAGTCCAATTTTGTTCACAAGCACTCTCCACGTTTTCCTATCCTTTGCCATTATTTTGATTTCGTTCCAAGTTAGACCCATATTTACTTTATAGTTGTCATTAATTTCTTCTCCAAACTCTGGCTAACTATTCTTTTTCGCTTCTTTAATTTTAATCTTTACTCTATTTCCCTTTTCTGTGTAATTATCCCTATCCTCTCTTGCTTTTGTGCGAACGTATTTTCTCCATGCTTGTTTCTTTCCCTTAACCAGATTTTTTATCTCTTCATTCCACCATCTTGTTCTCTTTAACTTTTTGTTAGAGAGATATTATAAATAAGTTTAATTTGTTCTAAATTTGTTAAGTCCTGTATATTTAGTAATTTTGTTTGATTATATACTTGCACTGTCGGAGTCATTCGGTTTATGTTGAAGAGAGATTTTATTGCTTTATTTTGCATCCGCTGTAGCATATTTATGTGGCAGCCAGCAGCATTTCCCCAGCAGGGAATCAGGTACCTAATTGTACTTTCGATCTGACAGTGATAAAGTATATTTAGGTTTTGTTGTCACTGAGGATATGTGATTTGTCCACTGTAATTTGTTGTCTATGTGTAATTCTAAGTATTTGTAATTGTCCACTTCTGTTAGATTTACATGGTTAAATTTTATTGTTATTTTATCCCTTTTTTTGTTTTTTTGACTTATTACCATGTAGACGGTCTTAGTCAGATTAACACTTAATTTATTAAAGCACAACCACTGTGAATAGATGTTTAAGTCTTGGTTGATGGTATTTTGCAGTTGCTCCAAATCGCTATTCATATACACCAGGGCCGTATCATTAATCCACTCAGTTTTAGGCTATGCATATATAGGAGGTAAAGAATTAGCCCTAAGACCGATTCCTGTGGGATGCCAGTTTTAACTTCCACTTCGTCGCTGTCCACTCCATTTACAGTTGTGTAGTTCTTTCTTCCGACTAAATATGATTTTAATAGATCATGTGGTATTCCTCTTATGCCCATGTTATGGAGTTTATTCAGTAATATATCGATGTTTACAGTGTTAAATGCCTTTCTTAAATCGACAAAAACCACTATCACAAACTTATTTTTATTCATTTCCTGTGTTATATATTCTAAGAAATCGGTGGTTGCGCTGCGAGTGTCAGTTTGTGCTTGAAACCCATATTGATAGTCATCAAATTTAGTATTTTGTATAAAATTGACTAATCTTGTTTTTACAATTTTCACTTATATTACCATGAGTAGTCAAAGTTATGTCGACTATTTTTGTGGTGGTGTCACGAATGTCCATTGCGCTTGGGTACGATTAGGACGAGTGCGCTAGCACGAGTCCTAATCCCAAGCGCAATGGACATGAGTAGTGATACCACCGCAAAAATAATCTACTTAACTTTGACTAAGAATGGTATTCGAGGGACTATTTAATGAACCAAACTACCTTTTTCAAATTAGTTTTCAGTAAATCTAGCAACAAACTACGCAATTTCTATAGTAACAGAACACTAATGTCGACTTTTTCTAATAAAAATCGCATTTGTTAAAAATAGTCACTTGAATACCTTCTAGGAAGATATATCCACTGATATTTTTTTGATTGGTCAAGAAACGTCAGAATTCTGGATTTTCATTGGTCACTTTTTGACAGATGACAGGTGAATTGAATAGTCTCAATTATTTTGGAAAATATACTTTATCGGTTGTAGGATATTAATCCCTTGTTTACATATACAAAAGTAGGCTGGTAACTAAATCATAACTGATCTGTACGGTAATAGTCCATTACCGTACATGGCAACCATAACCATACAGCAACCGATAAACTATTGAACAAATCACAGATGTTATGAATCATAACAGCCTCAGATGTTTTAAAATCCTCGCTCTAGCTGCGGCAGTTATGATACTCATAACATTCCTAGATATGTTAAAAGCTATAATAATGATATAGGCCTGTTATTACCAAGTTCGTCATGTTTACCGTTTTTATAAATTGGTATTATTTTTGCTGTTTTTAGATGTGTTGGGAATTGTCCTGTAATTAGCACTTTGTTAATTAGTTCAAGCAGTTTTTCGACAATATCAAATATCACTAAATCTTTTTTTGTTATTCCATCTGTTCCTGGTGAGCTTCCATTTTTAAAGGAGTTTACAACGGTGGTTAGTTCTGCTTTAGTGCATGGTGTAAGAAAAATGGTTTTATTTGTGTTTTCTTCTTTAAATTCTGTTTGTATTGTTCATATTTACTGCGATTTTTTCACCTATCATTGCAAAGTGCTCTGTTTAATTTTGAATTAAACAGATATAAATTCCAGTCCAAATTTACGAAATATCGTTCACAATTTAAAAGCCAGTGTTGTTTCGCAATCAAACGAGTTAAAAGCCAGAAAACTGCAACTTGCAAATCGCGCAAATAAACGACCCACAATCTCGAGTTCAGCGCACGGACTTGCAAACATATGCGGAACTATAACAGCTTACCGCCTGCTGAGTAGTTGTTTTGTAATATAAGAATCGTTCCACTAATCTACACTTTGCACTTTGATATGTTGTTATTTAGTTAAGCAATTAATTTTTGTATAAATAGACCTTTTATTTTTGTAATAAATCAATCGACATCTAATGTTTGATTCATTCGCAACGTTGCTGCCCTCTTCCAAGCCATAATTCATAAAACGTGAGGCTGCGTTTTAAGGGTAGCAACATCATCATCCCTTTAAGTGCCATTGACTACATTGGCTTAATACATGAATGCAGTCTCATTCATGTGCTTAAAAATTAGGGATAAAGAACCAGTGCAATCAACAGAAACCTGATCCAGCCTCCAGGCATTTCTGTTCATGCTCATTAAAGACTTTGGCAATCTTCACCGGTTCGTTTATTATTGTTCCGTCAGTTGCTTGAATTTGGTCTATATTACTAGTGTTTCTTGGTTTTTGTTTTTGTTAGCAGCGTATTTATGACAGTCCAAAGTTTTCTTTTATCAAATTTAGCTGCTTCGAATTTATTCTTTGCCCATTTTTGTTTGAGTTTTTTTCTTATCTTGTTTACTTCGTTTTTGGCTTTGTTGAATTCTACTTCAGTGACCTTATTTAATAATAATAATAATATAATAATAGTCTTTATTAGCCAATAGTAAACATAATAATAAAAGTATTACAGAGTAACAAACAGAAAAAAAGGCTAAAAGGCGCACAGTCAGAAGAGCTGGGAGGCCTTCTGTTCTTCCCTGCGAACCGCTGTTCGATGTATGAAGGCTCTAAGATTTAGTTTAGTTTCCAAGTATTATATGTACCTATCCTAGCAAGCAACTTCTTTCTCTCATACAGGTGGTCTCTTGTTTTTATTTTTTGTTTTAGCTCTTCTATAAACCATTCATTGTTATTTTTAATTTATATAGTATGTTCTTTTGTGCAAGCCTTTTTTTACTTTCTCACATACGGTAGTATAGAGAAAGTATTGTAATCGTCAAAAAAATCGATTTCGAGATTTTGACGAATCTTGACGTTTTAGACCTCCTAGAGTCCGAAAAAAACATTTTTCGAATTATGTATGTGTGTGTGTGTGAACACGATAACTTAAAAACGAAATAAGCTAGACCCTTGAAATTATGTACATAGTCATTATTCAAAATTTGTAGATTCCTATCAAATTTTGAGCGAAATCGGTTAACCGGAAGTGGCACTTTACCTAAACAGGTAGCGGTACCTATTCAAGTAAAGTACCAGTTTGCTTCGAGATATTTGAACAAAATTTTGTACATACATTTCTTATGTAGAAAAACTACCAGATATTACATTTCAGCATGATCGGTTAACCGGAAGTGGCATTTTACCTAAACAGGTAGCGGTATCCATTCAAGTAAAGTACCAGTTTGCTTCAAGGTATTTGCGAGAAAGTCTAGGGGAGCACACTCCCGATTTTTTCTTGAATTATTAGGTTGGTTAGTTCTACAAACGAGTCGATGTTCCCGTCTCTTATTGCATCTGCAATCCTACTTCTCCATCTTTCACTGTCGGTCTTTTTCCTCGTTATTTTTGTAGTAGTTTTTATTTTTATCTCCTCCGTTACTTCAATTAGCATCACTTTATGATCTGATATGCAATTCTCCGTAAGTTTTATTTTACAATTCAGTGCTCTATTAGTCAAGACATGATCAATTATACTACTATTTATGTTACCTATTCTTGATGGTTTATCTACATTTGTTTCTTATTTTAAATCCATTTATTTGGATTACATTTTTGTATTCAAAAGTATGTTGATTGTCATTTAATAGGTTGATATTCATGTCACCTATTACAATACACTTTTCTTGAATTTTTCTAACAGAACATCCAATTGTTTAATAAAATTGTTTATATTAATTGTCCGTGGTCTGTAGATCACCACAACTGAAATGCCCATCTGATTAATGTGTATTCCAATTTTGTTGCAATCTGTTAACTCTAATGAATTTATATCCTCCTCTCTAACATTTAATTCCTTTCTTACATAAATTGCCATGCCTCCTCCTCTTGTTTCTCTACAGTTGTGTATCGCTATGTAATTTTCAAAATTGATATACTTTGTTTCTTCAAAATATAGCCATGTTTCTGTCAATACTAATACGTGAATTTCGCTATCCTGAATAGTACATGTGATTGTTTGCAATCCTTACTATTCCTTTTCCCTTTTTCTTCGTTTTGCTGATGCTTAAAATATGGATTTTATAGGTTTCTATTTCCTCCACTAACTCCATCTCTTTGCGGGCCAGGGTATTTACGTTCCATATTCCTATTCCTATTTTCTTGTTGTCTTCCTGCTTTTGTGTACATTTTGTTATCTCTTGTCCCTTTTCAAAGCTTTTCGTCATTGCTAGATCCGTCTGATTGTTGTTTCCTGTTATTTTTGTGATGTCGCGGTGTGTTTTGTTTAGTCTTTTCTTCTTCTGTTGTTGGTCCTTCATTTCTATGAGGAGCTAACATAGTTTGTTTCCAATTTTTCTTCTTTGATATTGCTCCTTGGGGTGAGTTTGTTCCCTCCTCATCTGTGAACCTGTTTCTTCTTCCTTGCCTCTATTTCTTTGGGTGAATCCGTTCCGCAATGTCCTTCAATATCTTAAATCTTCCACTCTTCTCCGTTTATTAGTAACTTGTCTCTTATGATTGAGGCTTTGTTATGTGCTAAAAGCACTATACTAGTAGTTTATGTTATATAGTTAGAGAATAAAAGATCAAGTGGGATTAATGCGATAAAAGCTCATAAAAAATTAATATCAGATTGGCGATGGTCGTTACTAGAGGGGGAAAATAAACAACGGGTTTTGTTTTGAAAAAAACGTGTGACAGCATTTGAACGTGCAAGAAGTTTCGTAGGTTATTTGGTGATAATCTCGTCATTTCAAATGGTTTAGTTATAGTAGGGAATATTACTGGCCAACCGTCTTGGTAGGAGATTTTAGAAGCGAGTATCACTTTTCCGACAAATATAAATTCCAGCTTAGAAGCGATTTAGGAAACTACGGATTAACGTTTGCATAGTTATTGCCTGTTAACAGGGTACGTATAGTTATTTTGACGTCTGCCTCATTTTATCTTTAAATTCGAATTATAGCAACTAGTATTGGGCGGGAAAACTTACAGAAAGTTTAGTCTGCTGAGAGTCATCATGCAGTTTTGGGGCCTACTTGCCGCATGTGACAGCAGATGATTTGGGGCTGTCAAGCTGACATTTAATAGAAACCATTGGAGGCATTAAACGTCTACAAGTGTAACCACGAACAGATAAGTGATTTCTGATATTTTGCATATAAAAACGCTGTGTAAACATTAAACATATTAGTGGTTTAAGTTAAGTGGGGTACCCCGTTCAAACAGTAGAGCCTAATTGAATAATGATCAACGTTTGAGTAACAATAAAGCTAGTTAAAGGTATTACTCTATTTCATTTTAATTTCAATCACTGAGTTCGTGGTTACACTTGTAGACGTTTAATGCCTCCAATGGCTTCTATTAAATGTCAGCTTGACAGCCCCAAATCGTCTGCTGTCACATGCGGCAAGTAGGCCCCAAAACTGTCTGATGACTCTCAGCAGACTAAACTTTCTGTAAGTTTTCCCGCCCAATACTAGTTGCTATAATTCGAATTTAAAGATAAAATGAGGCAGACGTGAAAATAACTATACGTACCCTGTTAACAGGCAATAACTATGCAAACGTTAATCCGTGGTTTCCTAAATCGCTTCTAAGCTCGAATCTATATTCGTCGGAAAAGTGATACTCGCTTCTAAAATCTCTTACCAGGACGGTTGGCCAGTAATATTCCCTACTATAACCAAATCATTTGAAATGGCGAGATTATCACCAAATAACCCACGAAACTTCTTAAATGTTCAAATGCTGTCACACGTTTTTTTCAAAACAAAAACCGTTGTTTATTTTCCCCCTCTAGTAACGACCATTGCCAATCTGATATTAATTTTTATGAGCTTTTATCGCATTAATCCCACTTGATCTTTTATTCTCTAATTATATAACGTAAACTACTAGTATAGTGCCAAAATGCTTTTAGCACGTAACAGATTTTAGTCCCGTTTTCCGGGCTTGTATCATGTGCAGGAGTAATTTTTTCTCAGTTCTCTTGTGTTCTTGTCCTAAATCTGTACCTTTCAATCTGTTTGAATTACGAAGGATTTCCCATTTCTCCAGTTTCGTTATTTCAATCTTTATTGGTCTGTTTTCGTTTCCCCTACGCTCTCCTATTCTGTTAATAAAATCTATCTCGCTGTCTGTCACTGTCATATCCATTCTCCTCACAATTTCGTTTAAAAATTTCCCTTTCAGGATTTTTCTTCCTTAATTTTTTCAGAAATTCCAAAGATTATTAGGCTTCTTTTCCTTACTTCGTTTTCCTAATTTTCTATCGTTAGTGCCCGGTCTTTTATGGTTTCCTCTTAAATGTTTTATTTTGTCTGTTTGATGGCTCACCTTTTGATTTGTTTCGTCAATTTCTTTTTCTATCTGAATTAATTTGCCCATGATGTCCGCTAGCGCAATTCCTTTATTTCCTGCCATTTCCGGATTTACAAGCTCAAAAGAGCAGAATACGGCCCTGCAGTTGTTTACCTGAACGCTCGCTGGTTGCCGCAGCCCAGCGCAAAGAGCGTGAACCCGGTCAACCCGTCACGACCTCACTCTTATCCGAGCTGCAGCTGTTCTCGCTAACTTGTTTGTTTACTTAGGTTTATTTATATCCTAGTGCTACCTTATTACTGCTTTCTTTGACTTCTTCGTCCTTTGTTTTCTATTCTTGCACACTTTTATGCTTATTATTGCCATCTTTATCGTTGTTCTGTTCTAAGTCTTCTACTTTCTCCTCTCGCTCTTGTGGAGCATAGAGCATCAATGATGTTTCAAAATCTTGGGTTTCCGATAGCCGGGTCGCTACTCCTGCGTATCGTCGATCAGTTGTCTTATCTCTTCTACTAGGTTCTTCCATTTCTCTCTATCTCTTGCTATTTTGTTTATTTCTCCCCATGTTTTGTTGCTCTTTCGAATCTCTCTTTGAAGACTTCTTTTCCATGTACTAGGGGTCTGCCTGGATTTCTTTTCCCACTTCCACAGTAATCTAAAGCTTGTCTTGGTATGCTGTTCCTTGGTTTCCGTAGCGTGTGTCCAATCCATTTCCACTTGCGTCTTTTTATGGTTCTTTCAATTTGTTCTTCTCCTGTTCTCCTCCACAGTTCTTCGTTGGTGATTCTATTTGGCCAAAATATGTTACATATTATTCGGAGACATTTATTTATGAATATCTGGATCTTTTTCAAATGTGTGTTCGTTGTTTTCCACGTTTCGGAACCGTATACGAGTATGCTCTTTATGTTTGATCTAAATATTTTTAATTTAGTTTGAAGTGCAATATTCTTTGATGTCCATACTTTGTTTAAAGTGTTGCATGCCAAGATGATTCGTCTAGCCACATCTCTTGTTGTTCCCCCTTGAGGGGTGAGAATGCTACCGAGGTAGCAGAACTCTTGTTTCTTTAATCCTTTTTCCCTCTATGAGTACACTGTTCTCGTTGTTTGGGTTCTTTGTCAGTAGTTTTGTTTTATCTGTGTTTATGTGTAGTCCTATTTGTTTTGCTGTGTTATCTAATTTGTTCGCTTTTCTTTGCATAAGTTGCTTGTTTGTCGATATAATACTTATGTCATCTGCAAATTCTAAATCTTCTAGTTTGGTGAGAGTTCCCCAGTTTATTACTGTCCTGCCATCCACGGTGTTTCTCATCACCCAGTCAACTAAGATAAGGAAGAGCACTGGTGATAGTATACAACCTTGTTTCTCTTGATTCTATGTTTATAGGTTGTAGTAGTTCTCCATCATGTTCGATTCTTGCAGTATATTCGTTGTATAAGGTGCTTATTAGTCTTAGGGATTTATCTGGGATTCCATATTGCTCCAAGATACACCACATTTTTCCTCTATCCACTGAGTCGAAGGCTTTATAGAAATCTATAAACAATATGTATATATCTTCGTTCATCTCGGTGGCCTGTTCTAATATTATTCTTAGTGTGCCGATGTGGTCTGTGCATGATCTTTGCGGTCTGTATCCTGCTTGGTTTTCTCTCAGTTTTCCGTCGATAGCGTTCCTCATTCTTTCTAACATTATTTTAGTGAAAATCTTGCTTACTACACATAGTAATGTGATTGGTCTCCAGTTTTCACATTTCTTTAGATTTCCTTTCTTTGGTAGTTTGATGATTATTTCTTGTAGCCAATCTCTAGGTATTCGTGCTTCTTCCCAGATTTTGTTCGTTAGTATATGTAATACTTCTACTGACAGATCTAGATGTGCTTTTATAAGTTCTGCAGTTATGTGATCTAAGCCCGCCGCTTTGCCGTTCTCCAAAGTCATAATTGCTTGTCTTATTTCGTCTTTTGTAAAGTTTTCTTCGTTGATGTTTATTTTCTCTGCTGGTTCTCTTCTTGGTTCCAACGTTCCTTTTTCTCTTGTTTTCCGTTTGTAGATTTCTTGAAAATGTTCAATCCATTTTTCTTGTATTTGTGATTGTGTTTTAAGTGTTTCGCCATCTTTTCCTTCTAGTCTTGCTGATAGTATATATTTTCTTCCTCCCAGTTCTTTCGTGATGTCGTACAGCTCTTTGATGTTGTTTCTTCTTGCTGCTTCTTCAGCTTTGCATGCTAGGTTTTCTATGTATTGTCTTTTATCATTCTTTACTCCTTTCGTAACTTCAGCATGTTTTTTCTTGTATTCTGTTTGTAATACTTCTTTTTGTGCTTCGTTTGTTGTAGACAGTATTTTTAGTTTAATGTGTTTTCTTTCTTCTATTTTCCTTTTCGTCTTTCTACTTATCCATTTCTGGTCCCTTTTATTTTTATATCCTACTACTGACGTGGCTGTGTTCTTTATAGCAGATTTATATCTTTCCCATATGTTGTCTATATTTAAGTGTTTTAGGTCGCTTATATTTCCAATTTTTTCCTCTAAGGTATTCTGGTATCTTGAAAGCACATTTGGGTGCTCCAAATCGATGGTGTTGTATTTCTTTCTTATGTTTATGTTGCGTGTAATCTGCTCCAATGCTTATTTTTAGTTTTGCTCTAACCAACTCATGATGCGATGCGACGCCTGCTCCTCTCATTGCCCTCACATCCTTTAGGGAGTTCTTCCACTTTTTATCCATCATTATATGGTCTATTTGTTTTCTATGTGTGTTTCCTGGCTTAGTCCATTTGTTTTGTGTATGTCTATATGCCTAAATAGTGTCCCTCCTATTATTAGATTGTAGGTTGAACAAAATTCTATTAATCTTTCCCCGTTGTTGTTTATTGTTCCTATTCCATATGGTCCCATTATATGTTCATTTCCTGTGTTGTCCAGTCACCTATAAGAATCTTTATGTCCCGTCTATATTTTTTTTGTAAGTTTTGGAACGTTGCTTGAATTTGTTCATAGAATTCGTCTTTGATGTTTTCGTCTTGGGTGTTTGTTGGTGCGTATGCATTTACAACTATTATGTTTCTAAATTTAGCTTTAAATCGTCCCCATATAATTCTATCTGATGTGCTTTCCCATTCCAGTAGTGACTTGGTTGCTCCCTTGTTTAGCATTAAGGCTACGCCCCTTTCTTTGTTTGCATTTATGTCTGGGTTACCGGAGTAGAGTATTTTGTTTCCATTTTGCATTCTTACTGTTCCTGCTCCATTCTATCGTACTTCGCTGATTCCTAGTATAGTTATTTTATATTTAATCATCGCTGTTGCTACTTGGCATGCTTTGCTCTCTTCGGTCATCGTTCGCACATTCCAGCATCCAATATAAGTGTTCTCTTTTATGTTCAACCCTTCTTTTAATTCTTCTTGTTTATCTCCTTGTATTTTATTTTCTGCGTTTGTTCCTAGTTGTTCTTGTTTGTTTTGTTCTTGTTTCTGTTTCTTTTGAAATTCTTTGTATATTTGTAGGTTTTTAGCTTTTTTTTATTACAGTTTCTGGTGGTTTTTTGATTTTTATCTGTTCTAACATTTTTGTGTTGATAATAAAACTATTTATTGATTCTTCCTTTTTTTCTTTTTTGCTGTTCTTCAAGTCCATTTCCTTTGCCTGTTTCGTCATCGTAAGACCATCCTTGTTTAATGTATTGAGTTTTTTGGAGCTGCATTTTCCGATACCCCACTTTTGTCTTTTTGCCTTTGCTTTTTTCTTCCCTTGCAACTTTTCTGATAGCTGCTTGAATTTTTTGTTCTTCTTTTGCCAGGTCACTCTCTATATATATTTTCTTTTTCCCAAGTTTATATTTTTTCTTAAGTATTTCTATTTTCTCTTCAAAATTCGTTAGTTTGACTAATATCATTTTGTTTACCTCTTTCCCAATTCTGTAAGCTTCCTCTACAGTTACTTCTGCTTCTAGTTCCTTCTTTAAAAACTCTTTTATTTCTTGCTTAATATTAATTTTGTTTGGGGCTACACCTTTAATAATTATATTATTTCTTCTTTCTTTCTTTTCCTGTTTTTCTAATTTATTCTTCATCAATTCAATTTCCATTTTCATTTGTTTTTTCTTTTTCCCATTCGTCCTCCTTTTTTTGTGCTTCTTCTTTCAGTCTTTTTATTTCTTCTCCGTATTCTCTTAATTGTTCATTTATATTGAAAATTGCTGTTTTTGTGTTACTTGTGTCTTCTTTGATGCTTTGTATCTGGGTTCCTAGACCCTTTATTAGTCCTTCCAGCTTATCCATATTTTTTGTATCTCGTTTTCTTGCTCCTCCGATATTACATGTTCGTCTTTTATACCACTCTGTATTTCTAGTTACTTTATTGTCCATACGTGTGTTAATGCTACCGCCGCTTGCGTATGTTACGCCACTGGTCTGAACTCGCGCTCCGCGACGAGATTATCCCACGTTCGGCCGGTTCCAAAATGCACCAATTGGGTACTACTCTTCATGCGCCCGCCGATAGTGTTATCTTTCACCTTGCCCGCTGTTCCGTGCCCGGGGCCAAAATTTAAGTTCGCAGGTTTCGTGCGCTTTCCCGCCATTCGAGCCTCGTTGTTGCAGTCCGGCGCCTGATATTTACGTCCGCCCACTTGCGACCGATAAAGGTCAGAAGATGTTGTTATCACAACTTTCACTTTGTTTATTATGGATTTGTACTACGTAATAGTTAGTTTTAGCACTGTTTTATAACTGCAAACGAAGAATGCTTGTACTTGAGCTCTCCTAGACACAAATCACGATTTAATTTGCACTTTTAACCACTTAAAATCTCCGAAGTGAAGCGGAGCCGCATACACGGTTATCACGCCTCAATACGTTCATTCAACCACATTCGTCCTTTGTTTTCTATTCTTGCACACTTTTATGTTTATCATTGCCGTCTTTATCGTTGTTCTGTTCTAACTACTTAGACCAATCGTCAAAAATGTTGGAAAACTTTTGCTCCACCTGCTAAAATACACTTACCAATCTTGTATCGTATTATACTAGTCAGTTTACTATTAAAATTAAGTTTCAAAGAAGCTATTACACACTACCTTTTTCTAAATGCTACGAGGAGAGCAATGTTGGAGTTTTTCGCTAATTTTTTGTAATTGTCAAAGACATAAAAAATTAAAACTACCCTGGAGGTGCTCTCTAATTCCATGTAGAATATTTTGCCGGAAAAAGACTGACAAAGATGTTTACGAAATTTCCGCTAGTTAGTTTGTAGTAGCTGGTAGGCTCGAGTTTGAAAAAAACTAAGGTGTAAGTTGGACTTAATTTTTTAAGATATGAAAATGACATGTGAAAAGCCGTCTTATAAAAAAAACCAACAGGCTAGCCGATTTTCAATGTTACAAATTAAACAAATTTATTTTGTTTCTACAATTACTTAATTTACCCTGAAATTCAAGAATACTTAAACCAATCTGATGGTATCATTTATTAACTGACAAAAAAACTTACGATATAATTTAAAAATTAAAGTATCTGTTACAACTGAAGCACGTACCAACTAATTGACTACAGTAACGAAAGAACAAGAACATCTAATTAGACAAGTACAGCCGATGATAGTCGTTTGCTCCGAAAGCACAGTTACACTTGGGGCACTTTCTCTGCCTAGTTTCATATCGAGTCTTGAGGCAATCATAACAAAACACATGGAAACATTTCGACAACACCGCATCCTTCCGTTTGACCTTGCACGAGGGGCACGTGAGCGTTTCCTTGTACTCTCGAATTTCCTCCATCATAACTTCGTCCAGGGTGGTTCCGGCCATCTCCATTTTCTTCATCCTTTCCACCTTGCGTTTTAACTGCGCAATTTCTTCTTGTAAACGTTTGGTTTTATACGCTTCCGCTTCTAAGGAACTAGTTTTCTCCGCCACCACTTGCTGAGCCTCCTTCATTTGTGCATGGTACTTTTCTAAACACACCTTGTAAACAATCTTTGAAAAACTATTGGCTCTCACTTACCTAAATGCAATTTTAAGTCTGCCGCAGACTGAGCCGACTCGATGGCCTTTCGCTTGTGCATTTCCATAGCTTGCTGCCGGAGCGATAACTCCTTCTCTATCGTGGCAAGAGTATTTTGCAAAATCCTCTCCTTCTCCTCCAACTTCCTCACAACGACGTTGGCAGAATCCACCTGCGTGGTGAGCGTACCCACCTGTTCCTTCAGCACATCCTTCTCCTCCCTCGCCAGCTTGTGCAACTGGTTGGACTTGATGCGTTCAGTCATGAGTTTGAAGTTTGCATCGTCCTTCTCCCGCAGCTGCTGATCAAACGCGAGTTCTGCTCCTGCATGTCCTCGAACGCCTGTCCGGTAACTTCCATTTCGTTCAGCAGTGCCTCCTCTTCGAGCGAGCCGACGAAGGGCCTCATCTGGTGCAGTGTCGTGTGATTTGGCCAGTTTCCCTCAGCGGGTTTCTGGGACTGCACCTGCTTCTGCAGCTCGTACTTCTGCTCCTCTAGCTGTTTGATCTTTCGGAGGGCAATCTTCGTCGGCCCGCTTTTTTCTTTCCTCGCGCTTGCTCTCCTGACAATAGAACTACCCCGATTATGTATTGACGAATAGCAGCAGTTTAGACATACGAACCTGCATCTTCTTCAGCTGCTGTCGCATCTCCTCAATTTCGCTTCGCAGCTTTTTCTCCATCGCCATCAGCTGCACTTTGTCACGTTGTTCCTTGCTGACTCCTTTGTACATATCAAAGTAGAAGTTTCATCTCCTTCTGTTCATTTAGGGCTTTTCTGGAAAATGTAATTCTTTTAGAATACGTGCAATGGAAGAAATAATTTAAAATTTGTTTAATTTGACATCCAACAAGTAGATAAGTACAATTTCGCTTGTGTAAAACTCCCTTATTCAAGAAGCATTTCACACCATACACAGCATAGTCAATAAAGAAAAATTCAAAAGAATATAACTTGGACTTATATACAGAGATGCAAGTTGATTAAATTGGAGCAAATTGGCAGATTGGCAATTCCACCTATGGTCGTTTTGAAACTAGGGAAGACACTAGATTTATATTGCAGCACTTATTTGTTGGTAGCACACGTGATTTCCGATTAATGAATAATATCATGATTGTCGATGAAGTAAAAACAGCTGTCAAAGCTGCTTGGAAGAATTTAAAAAGATGTACAAAGGCACAAGTAATTTTGAAACAATTAAAAAGTTGGAAATAGTATATTACATACCGAGGTGGAAAGTGTTTCAATTCCTGTCCGAGAGATTAAGTAGTTAACCGAGACGCGTAGCGTCGAAGTCAACTTTATCTCGAGACAGTTTAGACACTATTCTAAACAATAATTGAAAAAATTATTAATTGGAAAAAATTATTATATTATATGACGCGCATGAATGGATGAACGAGATTCCCAGTGTCCCCTACCTACGCAGCGGTCGGAATGGATTCATTTCCAACCGCTGCGACGGCAATCATTTTTCCAACCGGCAAGTTGGGAATAGCTCATTTTCCAACTTTTTAAAAGTCAGTAATGATCTTATTACATATATGGTTGCGAATAAAATATTTTATTCGCAACTTGTAACTTTCCAACCGGTCGGAAAAGTGATTGCCGTCGCAGCGGTTGAAAATGAATCCATTCCCGACCGCCGTGTAGGTAGGGACAATGGAAATCTCGTTGATCCATTCATGCGCGTCACAACCTGTCGTATCATAATATAATTTTTTCAATTATTGTTTAGAATAAAGTGGTTGCGAATAAAATAGTAGGACATACCATGGTGAAAAGTTTCATTCCTGTCTCGAGATAAAGTTCACCTCGACGCTACGCGTCTCGGTTAACTACTTAATCTCCGACAGGAATGAAACACTTTTCACCTCGGTATGTAATATACTACTCTGTAAGTAATTGAGCTTAAAATACACTGTTTTATTGTTAATACTCTTGACTAATTTTTAGATTTTAATCAGTACGGTTTATAAACATTTAAAATCTAATGTGTTCAGACTAACTTTCACATAGCCAAGAGATTACTTGAAATTACAAATGGGCCGAAAAATTTACAAATACCACAAAAAAATGAGCATTTTACTCTTCCCAATTTATTAGACTGTGCTATATTGAATTTGAAATATACGCGAGGTTACACAAAACTTTACAAGCTATTGAAATCGATAGGGTACAAATATAAAAAAATTATTCAGAAAAAATACATGATTGATTTAAAAATTTCTGTTGGCAAAGCAAACTCAAATTCTTTAAAAATAATTGGAATATGCTGATGGCGAGGAAGAAGTGATTTTTATTTACCTACATAAAACCTGGATATACCAGAATGAAAGCATGTTACGACGTATGAAGGGTAATATATCACAGTGTTGCTACTGTGGGGGTTTACTACCTTTTAGAAAAAAAAAATTGAACATCGATATACCACAAAAATATGAACAGCAAATTTTTTCTAAAGTAGGTAGAAAATCAGTTGGTGCCTGCTCTAATTAGCATTGGGGAGTGAATGTGTTATTTTTCTAATCTCCTTATCACTCAGTGTTGTTAGAGAAGAGACCATGTAACGGATCCATTCATGCCACCTGAATATATGCATTTCATATATTCTTATCACATCCTGTTTAGCAATAAAGCTTAACCGTATGTTTCATTATGCCTTAATCAAGTTAAATACGTAGTATAAGCAGTTATGATGTATAAGCGGTCACGCAGTATAGTGCATCGTGAGTGCGGAAGTGATTTGTGAATTTGCAAGACAGCGGACGTTAAAAATAGAAACGGCAACTGCGTGGTTGTGGCCGCGAATGCATTCACACTCAATCCTGCATCGAGTGCGTGCATGGCGTTCTAGGATGACAGGGACGGGACGCCTGATTTAAAGTGCCTGTGGAGATTAGCGTTTGCAAGCAAGCCGACGCTCGTTGCCTCTTCAGCTGAGGTGCAGTTTACCAGAGCGGATCACCACCTTGGAAGCCACTCTGCGGGGTTCAATTCAACACAACCCGAAGCTTCAATTTTGACATCCAAAAACACAGCACTGGCACCAACTCTTTGGCGGAAATAAGAAGCGAATGCAACAGTGTGTTGTGGCTCAGATAACAGGGAAGCACCTGCAACCAGTATGCAGTTATTGCGTCATTTGCTGGACTCGGCATTCATAGTATAGCGCTTCAGCACCAGCGCATTTATAGAATGGACAACTTCGCCTAGTTCATTTGTGCATGAAATTTAAATACATTTTGCCCTCGGGGGGTTTGACTTTGCGTTGACCGTTGAACGTTAGCGCCCTATTTATGGTGCTTTCATGCATGTAGCGTACAGCTTTTTATTGTGTATTTTTATATGTATTTTCATGTAATATGCGAGTAGAACCAGCTACCGCCCGTAGATAATCAAAGTATTGTTGACAGCTTCACTGTATGTTTGGACGTCGTTCATTCTAGTGATGGGCAGAATCGAATACTTTTCAGAATCGAATTCATCGCATTTGAATACTTTTGAGAATCGAATGATCGTTCGAATGCAAGCAATTCGAATGCAAAATCGCACTTCCAAATTCAGAATCGAGTTGTGCGCTCGTTCTTGTACTGGGGGAGTAGTGACGATTGACCTCGGCTGAGCGACACGCAACACCAGAGATAAAAGACGCTGTACGTGCACAAAACAAAAATAAAAAATTATTTTGTTTGTAAGCGGTTCAGCTTACCCTATTAATAACATATATTTGTTTTGAACAACTTAAATGTTAAATTTATAGTACCGAAAATGAATATGAGAAAAGGACTGTTTATAAAATAGTTCTTTTTATTTTGTTACGGGCCTATATGTATTTCTTTAAAATAAATTTTTAAGACAACCCCAGCGTTGTTTCTCTTTCCCTTCGATGTATCTGTTTAAATTTTTAGTAGATTTAGTTGCTTTTATGATTTTGGTGGTGCTATTCGTTAGTGTGCAATCTTCAGTCTGTGTGGTAATATTTTAATTTTATATTTAATTCTGTAGTCTATATTTCACTAGAAACATTTCAGCACCAACTATTCAAGTGAGACCTGGATAAAAAAAAAACGGCGTTTGAGAGTTGCTTCCATTCCTGCCTTCTATGGAAATCAAAATACCTATATGTAATGTCTGTGCTGTGCTAGCTAAAACTGAAACGATTCGAGTGCGAATCCGAGTACCAACCTCGGTCAAGCGCCGATGCATTCGAATTCAGCATTCGGATAAGAATCGAGATCACGCCGAGTTCAGCATTCGATTCGGAATCGAGATCACGCCCGGCGAGATTTACAAACACCGATTAAGTATCGATTCGAAGCATTCGAATACACTTAAAAGAATCGAATGCATTCGAGATCTTGCAAGAATCGAATACTGTAGTAATTTGCATTCGAATAGTCCCATCACTAGTTCATTCTTGATATTTTATGCACATATTGTATTTGTGTTTTCTTACAGATTAGATATCTTATTATGTAAACTGTTGGGTTTTTATTACTGGCAGTGTTTGCATGCATTTATTTCAGCATTCCAGTTGACCACATGCAACTCCAAGCAGTATTAGCTTTGCCCTTAGCCGCACTGATGATGTTAACCGATCAACCGACTGTTGGAGCTAGCAAACCCGGAGCAATATAAATTAATAGTACAGTAGAGTACAGGGCTAAGTAAAAAGCCGTATTTCAACCAACTACTAATTTAAATAAAAAAAATTCTTCTGTTTTTTGTGAATAAAATGCAAAATATTTATTACAGTTTTTAAGCTATTCTATCTTAAACAAGCAACAAATTCAAGTAAAGTGTATCAAATTTAACGCATTTTTTTCTTTCGATTGATACCACTATGCTATTAATTCAAGCAGCAACCAGGAATCTGCATAGATATGATTTCCATGCTATTTCCCTATGTTCGCACCTTAAGCGACACACTGGTATAACAAATTAATAATGTTTCCCTCAAATTCAAAAGAAAAAGACCAGAAAGGTTTCGTAGTAAGTCTTGAGCAAATGTTAGGTAACTGGCATTTATGTAGTTCTAATTACAATACTATCAAAATAAGAGAGATGTAATAAATACTCAGCGCGAGAGGCGAAAAATTCTATATTAGATTTATGACTAAGGGCTTAGGCAGGTTTCAGAAACCAACAGCCCCAAACCGCCGAGTAATTTAGTTTGGGGATTTATTAGTTTACAATTTCAGCCAAAGAAACACGTGCAAATCGTTCATGGAAACAGCAATTTAAAACTCGACAGAGAGGATTAAAACCGTTGTGGATTTTGTAAAGGAAACAACCAATTAACAGCGCATCGCTATAGCAACAAAATTTAGATTTCGTTGTCATTGGCGGTCCACTCCGCGACCCAAGATGGAGGGGCTTCCGTAAGTTGCATAAAACACTCGGCAGAGAACGGCAGCAGGGAGAAAAACGAGGTCTGGTGTAGGTAGTAGTTCTGCTCGCAACACCGAGAACTGCTACAACAGCTGATCACTTATTTAACTCTTATTCCCCTAGGTACACCGCAACCTGACATTGTGGAAAATCCCGTTAGTAGGGGTGCGTTGAGTACCAACTTTTAGTCTTTCTTATTTCACTAGGTACAGCGCAACCGAACATTGAGAGGTTTCTTTTTCCTCGTTAGTAGGGGGTGTGAGTGCCAATTCTTTGCCTTTCTCTTACTTCACTTAACTCCACCAGGCTCACATAGTAACTAGACTCAGGCTGGCAGATAGCTTTTCTTGCCGTTAGGGGAGATAATAACGAACGCCCGATGTCTGGTTAAGCTCCAAACACAGCGCAATAATTGTAAGAGTAATATACATATATATATATTTCAGCACTTCAGGCCTTAAAGACCTATGGCTTTAGAATACATAGTTAAGCCAAATAACATAATCATTCTCTAATACCTACTTAAGATATATCAAACCTATTCTTATTCTTAAGGGGCTATTTACAGTAAAGCATCCGCTATGTTGCAAATTTCAGAGAACTTCTACCAGTGTATTTACAGGGATTTTATGCGTGCAGTTATTTGGTACAGTTAACTCAAGTAGACATTTTACAGTACTTAAAATATATTAAACCTTAAAATATATTAAACCTTATATACTAATCAAACAAAATTTTACTTAATAAACAACGTTAGAAAACAACTTATATTTATGCTTCATTTATGTATCATCATTTATACTTCAGCACTAAATGGCTTGTATTAATTTTTTCCAATTCTTTTTGTCTAAACATTCTGTTTCCCAATTCATGATGTTTGTTTCTCTTAGATCCTCCTCTACTTGTTGCCACCATGTCTTCTTTGGCCGCCCTTTTTCCTTCTGCCTTCTGGTTCTTGCCGTAGTATGGTTTTTGTGGGATCGTGTTCTTCTTTCCTCATAATATGGCCCAGCCATCTTAATCTATTTTGCTTTAGCTTTGTACCTATGTCCGTATCCTGGTAAAGTTCTTCCAATTCTTTGTTCGTCCTTCTCCTCCATTTCTGTTCTTCTTTGGTCCCTCCAAAAATTCGGCGTAGCATCTTCCTTTCCCACACATTTACCCTATTTTCTGTTTGTTTTGTTACTACCCACGTCTCACTTCCGTACAATAGCACTGGACTTATTACTGTCTTGAATAAACTTAATTTTCGATCACTTTTGACACTTTTGTTCGATAAGATGTGCATTAGTGAGCCCGCACATTTAGACGCATTTAGTATCCTCTTATTTATTTCTTGCTCATAGATTCCTTCACTGTTCAGTTCCACTCCTAGGTATGAGGCCGTGTTTGTTATCTGAAAAGTTAATTTTTCTTTGGTAATTTTTGTTTCTACAGTTAAGTTCTGGTTTGCTTTTTGGATTTTGTTTTCCAGGATCATATAATGTGATTTTTTTGTGTTAATTCTTAGCCCGACTTTCTGCGCTTCTTCTTCGAATTTCTGGTTCATAGATTTCAGTTGTTCTTTCGTTCTTGCCATCACTATTATATCGTCCGCATATGCTAGTATTTGTATCTTTGTAATTAGATTATAAATTCTTTTTCCCAGTTCCTCACTTCCGTATTTAATTAGTTCAATTTCAATGTTGCCTAGTCCTGGCTTTTTGTAATTTTTACTTTGCTTTAGAATTTTTTGGAAATGTTCCCAGGTTGGCAGATTTGGTTCATATTCTGCAAGTCCACTTCGTACTGGTAAGAGTAATGGTGAACATAAATATGCACAACCATGATAAGCCATGTAAATTGCCTATGTTTAGAGGTATGACCAACCACCCAGTATGTGAAGTAATGTCCTCTGGCTTTTTATTTACTGCTGCATCGAGTCGCTGTTATTATTGAGCTATTTAGGTTCGCCGTTACAAGTTTCATCAGGGAGTATTATTACCGAAGCTGGACAACGGCATAGCGCCCTTCTTGAACCTGCAACATCAGGTAATCGTAGTGTTCTTTGGAACACACTCCCATCTGCGGCTTGAGCTGTCGTGAGCGTATACTCCCAGGCTACCCGTTTCGGTGACAAGAGATTCATTTAGTGTTTATTAGCACTGGGGGCATTGTGTCATTATATCGGTTAATGGTTGTATTGGAAAAAGACAATAGATCTTCGACAAACATTTTTAGCTATACGTGTATTTCTCAAATGTCATAAATTATATATATTTCAGTGCTACAGGCCTTTCAGGCCCATGACTTAAAACAATAAGCAAACATTTCAGTTTACACATTTTTCTTAAACTACGTTTCCTCGATTTTCTTCACTATCTGTCTCCAGCAGTTTCTGTCCTGTGCCTTCCGTTTCCAATTCTCAATTCCCACCGTTCTAATGTCCGCTAACACAGAGTCTAACCACCTCTTCTTTGGTCGCCCTCTTCTCTTCTTTCTTCCACTTCCTTCACCAAATTTTAAAAAGTATACCTGACATTTCGTCAGGTCAGTTTTACATAACTAAACATGACCTACTGGAAATTTTTTTCGAAAGACCATAAAAAAATGAAATACAGAGAGATCGAATAAATTAGTAATAAGAGTAGCCTGTGATACGTGTTATATGTTTGACAGTTCTGAAGTTTATTGTTGATAGCACTGTCAGTCTACGTTAAATTCGAGGTTGTCAGGTTAGATTTTGTGTCAGTTTGTGTCAAATAACAAACAAAACCTAACCTGCTAACCTCGAATTAGACATATACCGACAGTGCCACCAACATTACACTTCAGTACTGCCAGATACGTTTATTTTATCTGTCATCTCTACCACTTTGAGCCCCTGCTGCAGCTTTCTCCACCACCGTAAACCAGGCAGACTTCCAAATCAATTATCAGCGATGTTAAGAGAGTATAGTAACATGATATTTTCTTAATCAAATGACAGAACTATTTTTATCGCTGGCTCTCCGTCTAATAGGGTGTAATGATAATGTCCGCTCATAATGAGTGCCTTGGGGAGTTAAGAACTGTTTTTCAATTTATTTATGTATTCAAAGTGGAAAATAAAACGTATGCAACACGGGCATTACTTGATGCTTATATCACTGAACTATATTAACAAATGGAAGAGCTGAATATACTACCTGCGCACGAAAATATGTGCGACAGTCGCTCACAGCGGGGTGTTGCGGGTTCGCGCTGTTCAGATTGCTTAAACGTCATTTAGCTGTCTGCAAAAATAACTTAACCTATTTTCTGTAAGAATAAGCGTATTGAGATTAAGAGGAATATACAGAAAAATTAGTATAGTCAACACATACGCACCAACAGAGGTAGCGGAATCTGAACGGAAGGAGAAATTTTACGATCAGTTAGAACACACAATCAGCAAAATACCAAAATATGATATAATCCTAATAATAGGAGATCAGAACGCAAAAATAGGGAAAGAAAGACAAATAGAATCAATAGCAGGAAAAGAAAGTCTCCACGAAAAAACAAATGACAATGGTGACCGCCTAGCAAATTTTGCTGCAAGAAACAACCTGATAATTAAGAGTACAATGAAAAAAAGAAGAAATATCCACAAAGCAACATGGCGCAGCCCCGATGGAAACACCATGAACCAGATAGACCATGTACTTGTATCCAAAAGGCAAGCAGAATGTGTAACGCAAGTAAAATCGTGCAGAGGAGCTGAGATAGGGTCGGACCACTTTATGCAAAAAATTAAAACTGAACAGCAGAAACCACAGTATAAAAATAGAAACCGAACAACCAAGAAAAGTATTGCAGAAGCCCTAAAGAAGGAGGAGACAAGAAAGAAATACATAAAAACACTGGAACAAAGCCTAAAAAAAAATGAATACTGAAAAAGAGATAGAAGATGAATGGCTACAGATAAAAACGACAATATTAGAGTGCATGGAAAAAATTGCGGACACAAAAGAAATGAAAAAAGAGGACTGGTTTGACCGAGAATGTAAACAAACAATTGAGGAAAGCAAAGCAGCAAAACTACAATGGCTACAACAGCAAACACAAGAGTCGGAAAGCCATTACAAGATACTGAGAAACAAAGTAAAAACAGTTTGCAGAAAAAAGAAAAGAGAAAACATAAATGAAAAAATAAAAGAATTGGAGGACTCATACAACAAAAATAAGGTAAAGGAATTCTACAGAATAACACGAGAAAAAAAGGAAGGATTCCAACAACAAACAATGGGTTTAAGAAACGAAGCAGGAGAACTGTGTATGAACGAGAATAAAATAGCAGAGATTTACCAACAATATTTTAAGAAAACCTTCAACAACGAAAAAGCTGAAACAATAAAATGGGAACAAAATACAGGAGAAGAAGTGAAATTACCGACCTGGGAAGACTTCCAACAAACAGTAAACAAAGCAAAGAACAATAGAAGTCCCGGATCAGATAATATCTCCATAGAATTAATAAAATATGGGAATGAAGACCTAGCCCAACGAATCTTCAATCTGATCAAATTAATATGGACAAAGAAAGAAATACCAAAGGAGTGGAAAACGGCACTAATAAGCCCAATCTATAAAAAAGGAAATACACAGCACGTAGAAAACTACAGGCCAATATCTCTCCTTAACACCACATACAAAATCCTGGCATCCTTAATAAATCAAAAGGTCAGAGAAGAATCCAAAGGCAAGATAGGAGACTACCAGGCAGGCTTTAGAGAAGGGAAATCTACCATAGACCAGATCTTTATATTAAGGCAAATCCAAGAAAAATGTAGAGCAAAAAATATAAGAGTACATGCACTGTATCTAGATTTTAAGCAAGCTTTTGACAAAGTGTACAGAAAAGCAATAATAGAAGCAATGAAAGAACTACAGTACAGCCAAGATACGATAGATCTAGTGGAGATGACCTTGAGGAAAACAACTAACAAGGTAAAATATAAAGGCTACCTTTCCAACGAATTTGAAAGCAACACAGGGTTAAAACAAGGAGACCCACTTTCACCCTTCCTCTTTAACATCATTTTAGAATACATCATGAGGAAAGCCCAAATTATTACAAACCAAGATGTCTTAGGTGGTCCATACCAAATTTTAGCGTTTGCAGACGACGTAGTTATAATGTCAAGAACAAAAGAGCAATTAAAAGGCTTAGTAAAAAGTTTTGGAATAAAAGCCCAAGAAGTAGGACTCGAAATAAATACAAAAAAATCACACTACATGGTAATAGGTAACACAAAAAAAAAACGAAAAACAGGAACTAAATGTAACAACAACTGAAAAATTAACATTTAAAATAACGAACAGCTTGACTTACCTAGGAGTGGAAATAAATAGCGAAGGAAAACAGGAAGCAGAAATACAAAAAAGAATCCTAAGTGCATCTAAGTGCGCAGGTTCCCTAAACAACCTCATAGTTAATAAAAATATACCAAGAGCGGCAAAATTACGTTTATATAAAACAATAATTAAACCGGTACTGACATATGGCAGTGAAACGTGGGTGATAACAAACGCAGAAGAAAATAGACTACAAACGTGGGAACGTAAAATACTCAGAAGAATCTTTGGAGGAGTGAAAGAAGATCAGACGTGGCGTCAAAGGACAAACAAAGAACTATACGAGTTATTTAAAGAAGCAAACATCACCACCACGCTAAAACAAAACAGGCTGAGGTGGCTGGGCCATATAATGAGGAGAGGAAAAGAAGAACCCATACGGAAAGTATTAGAAAAGGTACCAGCAGGAAGACAAAAAGTAGGAAGGCCAAAGAAAACATGGAAGATGCAAATAGAAGAGGACCTACAAGAAGACTATTTAAAAAATTGGAAAATAGAGATCCAAGATAGGAGGACATGGAGAAAGAGAATAGAAGCCATAGGCCAAATTGGCCTGTAGCGCTGTTTTATATATATATATATTTTCTGTATGTGTCATTTATCGTGTTGATTCTACATTTGTTCAAGTAATAAAGAATGTGAAATTATATTGTTTTTTTTTTTTTTAAATTATTAAGTAGGTACCATTACAAACATCCAAAGGCGCACGCAATTTTTTTTTTGTAAATTTGCCCTTTAATCATAGGCACAAACTTTTTTAATGTCACTGTCTCACTTTATTTTTAAATGATTTGAAAAAAAAGGAACGCCACTGCCTATTATAATGTATGGAAAAAATTAAGAAATTGCCTTAGTAACAAAAAACCGTGCACCTTTGGATGATCGCAATCGTACCTACAAAAATGTTTGTTCACCAGATCAAACGAAAGTCGACGTAAGCAGTGGTTGTGTGCCTTTGCCTTTGAAAAAGAAAAAAGCGGTTCAAAATCAACACGATTTCTTTGTCGGCACATAGATGGCAATCACAGAAAAATAATTTTTACTGATTAAACATGCTTATCGGTTGCAGGATATTAAGCCCTTGTTTACATATACAAAAGTAGGCTGGTAACTAAGCCATAACTGATCTGTACGGTAATAGTCCATTACCGTACATGGCAACCGATAAACTATTGAACAAACCACGAATGTTATGAATCATAACATTCCTAGATATGTTAATAGCTATTACAACAGAAGAAAAATTTAATAAGTGCAAAGGAAGCAGCACAAGTCATTGGAAAAGTTCAAAGAGACGAACAAAGACCCTGACGGCGGCGTAATGGTATGGTGGGGAAAAAATTAAGATGGAGCTTCCGAGTTACATTTATGAAAACGGTATCAAAACTTCGACTAAAGCGTCAGCAATGGCTGGATTTTTATTTTCTAAACCTTAGTTTTTGGGTTTAAATTGTCATTTAAACAACACTGGTTAACCCTTCAAATAAAGTAATCTTAAAGGGTTTAAATTGTTTATGTTTGAGTACGAATATTTTAGAAACCATTAAATTAAGTGTTATAAATTAGAATATCAGAAGGAAGTTCATTAAAAGAGCTTTACAAAAATACAAAAATATACAGGGTGTTCCATTTATAAAAACTCAAATTACTGAATTTGCAAGTTTTTAGCACCCTGTAAAGACTATTTTACATTCAAAGTTCATAAGAATCAATCGTTTTCTGTTACGGCAGCCACCTGAAGCTAGATATTTTGCATTAAATCGTTAATATCTCCACAATATTTGACGTTATAAATTGAAATGGCTTGATATTAAAATTTTTAGTATTTGACACAAAACTTTTAACCTGCAGCATTCTATTTAGAAAAAAGTTTGGTTCTCCACACTTTTTTGAGCTACTCGATATAATTAAAAATATTTTACCAATGTGCACCACCTTCATCATATACCTACAACATTCTTTTTGTATAGGTAAATTTTATGTAACCCTCATAATTTTAAAAATATCGACCAAACACTTACTTTAGTTGAGCTTTGAGATCTCTGATAATTTCATTTTCTGCAATCTTTGCTTCCTTCGCCCTCTGAATCTCTCTGTGGTCCTTTTCGGTCTTAATCGCCGGGTCCTTTTTGATAGTGCCCTTTTCTTGCTTAACAGCGCCTTCCTTCTTTGCTGTGGGCGAAGTCGCAGCACCTGGCACCTTGTCCTTATCCTCCTGCTCCTCCATTTGCTACGCACAAACATTAAAAATCGCACAAAGCAGCCCAAAGTCTTACCTCCGTCTCCTCTTCCCCTTCCTTTTTAATCGAGGGCTGGCTCGAACACTCCTCCTTCACCTGCACACTGCTCTCACCACTGGCGTTCTCCTCTTCCTTGATTTCCTGCTTGATGTTCTCCTTGCTATCCTGGGAAATGATCTGTTGCTGGCTTATTTTGGTGTTCAGCTCCTCGATTTCCTTACGTAGCTGCAACGTAAGTGTCAGTACAAGAAACTCGCTTAAAATGCACACAAGTACTTTTGGGATTTCCGCATTAGCTTCCTTATACTTGCGTTTGTATCTGTGAACTTCGCCCTTCAGTTGCGTGGTGTTGTTCTGCAGCGACGTAATTAAGTGCCTCATCTCTCTGTTTATTGGTCCCGTTTGCTCGTTTGCAGCCAGGTTCTGCTCGAACTCGATACGGAGCATTTCATACTCCTTGCGCAACTGGGCGAGCAGATCCTCCAGCTGCATGACTTCCTGGCGGAGCTTCTTCTGCGCCATCAGCTCCTCGCTCTAAACAGTTAAAGTAATTATCAACAATTTGGCCCATTTAAGGCTGTTTTTTTAGTTGCAACTTAAGTTAGAGTGTGTACCATTACATTCCACTAACCTCCATCATTTCAATATTTCTCAAGTGGGCATTCTTGCTCGACTGCAACTGCTGCCGAGCCTCGTCCAGCTGCGTCTTCAACTGCATCGACTCATTGTAAAGCACGGAAAACTGAGACTGCAAGCACTTGTATTCAGTCGTTTCAACAATAACACTTTCGGGCAGTTGACGAATCTAAAACACCACACGTAAGGCAAAATTTACGGCCAACCCAAGCCCTTACATCCATCTTTAGCTTTTCGACTTCCTTGAGCGTCTCCCGGTGTGTCTGGTGCAGCTTGTCGAGCTCCTGCAGGCGATTGTTGGCCAGCTCCCGCCACTCCTCCACTTCTTTGGTCAAGTCCTCCAGCTTCGCCTGTGAGACGCCCGACTGGATGGTCGGCTTGGGCTGCTGCGTGTCCTTCTCGCCCGTCGTGGTGTCGCCGTGCATCTGGTGGTAGGTTTTCAGCTTCTCAATGGCCTCGCCCAGGTGGTTCTCGAGCTTGTCGTTGCGGCAACGAACCTTCTCGAGCTCGTATTGCAAGTCGTCGATTTGGTTCTTCAACTCGGCAGTCTCGGTCTCCTTCGCTGTGACTGAGTCCTGAAGCTCCGACATCTTCAGACTGATGGTATGGTACTTTTCATGCAGGGTTGTGTTGAGGGCCTGCAGGTTGCGGTTTTCTGACTGCACCTCGATGTTGGTCTGCCTGATGATGTCGTCAATTGCTGGAGCTTCCTCTGAAATTTTAAAGCTGTTTAAAAAAACATGTTGCTACTTGGAAGCACATACACCTGAGATAAGAAAGAACAGTAGCTCAAACCAAATAACGAGGAAAATCTAAAAAACTATTACTACAATTGAACAAAAAAGAGCTGAGAAGAAGGATTATGAGAATGGGTAGTAAGAAATGCAAAACAAATCAAGCAAAATACAAATAACAACAAAATTAAAGAAACAATAAGAAAATTAGAAAAGATAAATACACACTTTTGTACAGCGGAGAAGAAAAATAAGAAAGAAAAGGAATCGAATTTAGTATATCAAACAAACTACAAGACAGCATATTACCATTTAAACCAATAAATGGAAGAATTACTAGCTATTCGTGTTAAAGGAAAATTGTAGAATTAATTACTATCAAGAGATTAAAAAAAAGTGGAAATTCAAACGTATCATAATATGTTGGTGGCACTGTAAGTCTATGTTAAATTTGAGGTTAGGTTTTGCTTCAGTCTGTGTCAAAACTGACGGAAAACTTAACCTGCTAACCTCGAATTTGACATAGACTTACAGTGCCACCAACATATTATTCATACGTTTGAATGTCCACAGCCCGCTGAGGATCAGCTTTTTTTTAGATCTCTCGATATAAGTAACAGATAAAGTGTAAAAATATGACAAGATAATAATTCTATGAGATTTTAATGTGCACACAGGAAAACAGAAATACATAAAAGCAGTAGCAGGTAGACATACAATCCACAACGCAACAAATGACAACGGTCACAAATTACGCAACTTTGCTACAGCAACAAAATTGTTTACAATGAGCACAAGACTGTAAAGAATCGCAAAATAAAAATAATGCAAGACTGAAATGGGTAAAAACAAAGAAAGGGGAAGATTATGAGATATACAAGGAGCTAAGAAAAGAAGCAACTATAAAATGTAAGCAAAGGAAAAAACAATGGATAACTCGGCAATTGCAAGAAATAGAAGATAACAACATAAAGAAATTTTATAGAAAGGTAAAAAAGCAGAAAAGAGAAAACGAAATAAGAAGAGACGACTTAAAAACAAGGGAAGACAATTAGAATATCCAGACGAAAAGATAAACCTAATATGAAATGACCACTCTTATAAACTACTAAACAGTCAAACCAAAAATGAACAAATACTAACAGAGGATGTGGATACAGTAGAGAAAGAAATATACAAACCCACTAAAGGAGTCATTAAAACAATAAATAAAACTAAAAAAAATCTGGTGTGATACACGCACACAACTTCCTTTTACAGTGATCTTATAATTAGCCAAAAATTACAAATGCTATGGAAACTGTACAAAATAGAGCGTTAGTGCAAGAGACAAATTAAAAAAATCTGGTGTGATACACGCACACAACTTCCTTTTACAGTGATCTTATAATTAGCCAAAAATTTTATTTAAAATGTTTTAAGCATTTGTCAAAAATTTTCAAAAATTACAAATTCTGCAAAAACAGTTCAAAATAGAGCGTTAGTTGAAGAGACAAATTTTCTCTAGAATTTTAAGCTGAATTCAAAAATGTAATAATATACCTGGTGTTCTATTTAAAATAAGAGTTAATAAAAAAAATAGACAAAAAAACAAAAGAAACCCATTTTAGAAGTATTCAACTGGAAAATCACCTATCTCACATCAATACACATTCAAAATGTAATAAAAATGTAAAGTTTAAAAAAAATCGTTAGAGCCGTTTTTGAAAAAATCGAAAAAAACTCAAAAATCACAAGAGTAAACACCTACTTCCGGTTATGCGATTTTTTTCAAAAGCTTGCTGTCTCATATACATAGTACACAAAACTTATATATGAAGTTTCAACGCCATACCGCTTTTCGTTTTTGAGATATTCTGTTCACAGACAGACACACAGACAGACACACAGACAGACAGACACACAGACCAATGAAAAAAAATATGTTTTTTGGGATCAGGGGACTCTAAAACGTGAAGATCTGTTGAAAACTCAATTTCGAATTTTTGGGGTGAATCCAATACTTCCTTTATCGTAAAAGGAAGTAAAAAGCTGAAAAATCACAAGAGTAAACACCATACTTCTGGTTATGCGATTTTCTTCAAAAGATTGCTGTCTCATCTACATAGTACACAAAACTTATATATGCAGTTTCAACGCCATACCTCTTTTCGTTTTTGAGATATTCTGTTTACAGACAGACACACACACAGACCAATGAACAAAAACATGTTTTTTTGGGCTCAGGGGACTTTGGGATGAATTCAATACTTCCTTTATCGTAAAAGGAAGTAAAAATAAGAAGGCACCCAGGAGCAACAAAATAGTAGAAAAAATGTTGAAAAATGGGGGAAGAATTGCACTTGGAAATATATATCCTCATCATTAGTACAGGGTTCCCCTCGGAAGGCAATGTGGTTTAGAAATGATGTCGCCTCACTTACAAGTGTTATATGTGTTGCAATAAACGAGTGTGGAGAATGAACAGTGAGAATTTATTATACACATTGTAATGTTTTGAGGCTCACAGCAATTCTGGTTGCATAAATAAGACACGAAAATTAAAGAATAATTCATATAAGCACAGAATTGATATTTTGTTTATTGCAACATTAAAGTAATTATAATACTCTAATAAATGCACAAGATATAATTATAATTTGATTGGCAGAGGTGAGGATTAGATAAAACAGTATCAGAAGGGTTACGTTTAACTTAATTTTCAATAATTGTGCTCATTATGGCAGATGCATTCAATTTATGTTGTCTGACAGATTGGACATTGTAAAGTCAAGACAATATAGTGAATATGATATGATACAGAGATCTTTGAGGCATTACAAAAAGTTATATACAGCATTTGAATTAAAATTGCGAAGCCAACCATCGGCAACGCAGCTGAAAGGTAAAAAGTGGTGTAAAGGAAGTATAGAATGCAAAGAAGCATTCAGATAAATAATATAATTAAGCCTAATCTGCTAATATTTTGGAGTTTTATCGATTTATAACGAACAAATTGATTTTTATTGTCAAATTTTCTGCTTTAGGTTGGTGTGACATCGTACTTTGTTTACGTAGTATTTCTAACCTAACTTATATTATTGTATGCTTAGAGTAGTATTCTTAGTCTGAGATTGTACATAAATTGTTACAAGTTGCGTTTTTTTGTAGTAATTTCAAACTTATTGATTGCGTTTATGCGTGTTGTGTGGTGGAAAAAATGCCAAAAGCTTTATGTAAGCTGTCAAAACAGCTTATAGCCTCCCTAATAAGCTATTTTGAGCAAGAACGCGACAATGGAGGGCCCTTAATTCCTTTAGCTGTTCTACAAGAGGTTAGTTACATTTTGGAATCAACGTATAATTATTGTATTATTACATTATAGTGTTTTATTTATAACTAGCGGACCCGACAGACGTTGTCCTGCCCGCTGCTTGCTATTAGCGGACCCGACAGACGTCCTGCCCGGTGCCTGCTATTAGCGGACCCGACAGACGTTGTCCTGCCCGCTGCCTGCTATTAGCGGGTTCAGCAAACTTTTATCGATTTTCGAATTTTCGATTTTTTTCATTTTAAAACATATTGGGGGGTGGTGGGGGGGTGAAATTTTGGGGTTATATGTTCTGATATGCGAGAAATCTTTTAAAAATTAAACCAAAGAAATTCGTCAAAAATTTAAAAAAATCCTAGAACCCGATTGCAGCGCTACCTACCAAGTCCAATTGTGAATCTAAACCATCCAGGGACCCACTCAAACACACACAAAAAATTTCATCAAAATCGGTCCAGTCGTTTAGGAGGAGTTCAGTGACATACACACGTACAGAAGAATTATATATATAAAGATAGAGAGTTGCAAATGCCTTGAAAGTACGTATACCAACCGTTAGTTCGGCTTCACAGATGGTAAAATCAAATGTACTTATCAAAAGTCCGAAGCGGAAAAAACTGAGAACGAAGTCCGCCCCACAGTGGACATTGACACAATGTGCTCTTTTGCAGAACATTACAAGTAAGAACAACATATTACTCGGACATCTATTGCAAACTTTGAAGGAAAGAGATGTTTTCAAGGGAGAAATATCTTTATTATGAAAGGTTCTGAAAGATATAGGATTCGGCTGGAAAACGGATGATCCACGAGGAGGGCTCACGGAGTTGAATCACATTGCTTTTCACAGAGTGGAGTTTTTAAGGAAGTACATTAAAAGTACCCAGTACCGATAAGGAAAAGACTCAGACAAGGAAATCTACTATCTCCAAAGTTATTTATAGCCACACTTTAGGATGTTTTCAGGAGCCTTGACTGGGTCCAAATGGGAATAAATATAAATGGAGAAAGACTACATCATCTGAGATACGCGGATGACATAGTTATAATATCGGATAATATTGAGGTTCTCAAGGAAATGATAAAAACTCCTAAAAATGCATTTAGAGAAGACTAAAGTAATCAAGGTTTGTATATTGTAGGTTGCCTCGTAACTCTGAAGTGAAGTGAGCGGGCAGGAGAAGGTGGCACGTTAGCCAGTATGCAGACTAATTGTGCGGTTACCAAGCTTATACGCTAACGTGTTTCTTTATTATTTGTTCCATTTTGTGTTATTTCTGGACCTATAAACTTAATTTACGTTAGTGTAGTTATATTTTATACTGGGTGTATCTTTCTATTACACATTTTTCGTTATTTCATTAAGAAATTGCGAGCAAAAATAAGTAGGCAGGTAATTCATTTACGGAATATCGACTTTATAAGGAGCTATTGCACTATAATGTTAACAGTATGTGAGAAAAACTAATTATTCAACATGCCTCGAACAATATGCAGGGTGGCTACCTGTCAAAATAACTCTGAAAAGGCCAAGAAAAGTGGGAAAAATATCGTTTTTAAAATGTTTTCATTACAAAGTCCAAAAATGCGCTTGAAAAGACAAGTTTGATCCCAAGAATAAAAGAATTTGTAGCAAAAATTTTACTTTAGATGAATTTGAAGATTCAGTGTAAGCAAATATACTGAGCACCTTTAAAAAAAAAACTAAAAAAAGTATGTAGTAGAATTAAATTGCACCTTATTAAATCTTTTGACAATTTATGTTTTATCGTTTAAGGGCACAGCTTAGATCTACGGTCTTTCAAAACTGGCTCTTACTAATCAGAAGTACCTACTTGATAGTTTAGGATGGGTAATTATATTTCAGACATTTTACTTTTCATTGGAAACTATACAGTATGTCCCCGGATTGAGTTTACAATAGGTATAATTGACCAAAAATTTTCGAATTGGAATTTCATATTTTGGGATTCCGCCCTGCTTGGTGTGAAACTTATTTTTAGTTTACGTTCGATTTTTTAAAGTCAAGTAGGCCTTGACAGGAAAGCGAAAACAATTTTATTTTCAGGTAAACTACCCGTTTTGTTCATGATACGGAAAAATTTAATTAAGAAAAGTTGTTGATAATGATAAATTATGATCCTATACAAAATTTCAGAAAGATCTTGCAACTTAGATTAAACCGTTATTTTTTAGATTAAACAAATTGCATTTATTAAAAATAACGGTTTAATCTAAGTCGACAGAGCTTTCTGAAATTTGTTATAGGGCCATAATTTTTTATTCTAAACAACTTTTCTTAATACAATTTTTCCGTATCATGAACAAAACGGGTAGTTTACCCGAAAATAAAATTGTTTTCGCTTCCCTGTCAAGGCCTACTTGACTTTAAAAAATCGAAAGTAAACTAAAAATAAGTTTCACACCAAACAGGGCGGAATCCCAAAATATAAAATTCCAATTCGAAAATTTTTGGTCAATCATACCTATTGTAAACTCAATCCGGGGACATACTGTATACATATGTTTAATTCATAATTAAATTTAAGAAATCCACCGTGTTTGAAATGTAATGACATTTTGCTGTGGATGCAGCACTCAGTAAAGGTCCGAACACACATTCCCGGACCGTGCCAGGGCCGGAGGACGGCCGTGTGACGGCCGTCACCCGGTGAATGAATTGCACAGTGAAATTAAATGCATCTGTTCACACATCACCGTGTCATGTCCGGGCGCCGTCACCGGACCGGGCCCGGGCCGGGTGATAATAGTTTTGCTTACTTTTTGACGGTGACGGTCCGGTCTCGGTGGTAGATTAGATCTGCTTTCACACAAGTGTTAGCGTTTGGAAAATACTTAGTGGGTGTATTTTGATCGCAGCATTTGAAAACTTTATAATTCATTGTTTATATAGGGTGAATATAGACATAGAACGACTGATAGAGGAGGTTCGAAAGTTTACGGTACTCTATAAGAATATAATCAAGCTAATGAAAAGTTCAGAAATGCAGAGTACAAGGACAGAGTTTGGAAGAAAATTGAGACAATATTCCCGTATATCTTTAACCGATCACGTCAAAGATTTCGAAGCAGACTGACAAAACTTCCGAGTCCCACTGTCCGGAACACGGCCGGCACACGGACATGTGTGGTTTCTAGATGAACGGGCCGAGACATAACCGGGTGACGGCCGTGTTCCGGCCCTGGCACGGTCCGGGAATGTGTGTTCGGACCTTAATACTGACATATTGTGCACCAGTTGTAATTCAGATATTCTTCAATAAGCATGGATGTAAAAGGCTATTAAATTAGGTGATTTACACATTATTTCGTTTGCTTTTCATATAGGTTTGCGGCCGTTTCATTGTTTTTTGCTTAAATGAACGTTATAAACCACCATTACAGCATTAGTGGTATGTCCTTACACCTTACCACTTGAGTGTGCCTCGGAGCCCGAAGCGCAACACGCAGCAAAGCGCTATAAAAAATCAATCGTATTTTTTATAACAATAAAGTAATATAGGCAATATTTTCACCAAAAATTTCTTTATTCTTTTCCACACATTCTATACGCGGGAAGTATGCATTTATGTGCAATAATAATAGTTAAATTGCCTCGATGCCAGGGTGCAAAGATTTAAATCAACTTGATTCAAATCGTGATTTAAATCATCCGATTTTTTTATTTTAATCATGTGATTTAAATCAAAAACTTCAGCTTGTTTAAATATTTTTTATTAATGAAGAATAACTAGTTATTATTAAGTGATTACATAACACAAAATTTATTCATTAAATACGATATTGCACTCACTGTTGTAATATTTAAATAAGAATACCAATTGGCCTGCCTTCTCTGTTCCACTCTATTACACTTTTCTCAATGTATTTTTTATACGAGCCACTAATCCTTGTAATTCAAGTTTGTACACTTTGCGTTTGCAAATTGCTCTGCATCCTGTTTTTCTCAGGACATTTTTCATTAGGAAGTACCGCCAAATTTCAATCTGCAGTAGTTTACTTTTACACCTTGAACCATTCAATAAAACTGAGCAGATGAAAATGGAAGATCTCCAGTGTTGCCAACTCTTGACTTTTTCCCATAATGGAAATTAATAAAAATGGTAATAGATTTGGCAGTTTGGGTAATAGACTAATAATAATTTAAGTTTTGCTCAAATACGTGAAAATGATTAGTTTTTTAGGTTAAAGTTGACTTTAGAACTCGGTCTTTAACCTCTGTAGACTGATTAGGGAAAGTTACATAATAGTGATACTTATTTACATAAGAACGGGTAAACTAGCACTCTATTATAAAAGGTAACATAAATTCATATACTGGCCATTCTAAAAAAAATAACTATTCTTGTTTTACAATACAACTTGCGAAACCGTGGCTTAAATATTATTTACTTCATATTTACACACAAGTATGTTTTTATTATCAATCATGACAATTTTGTTAAAATATATAATTTGTAATTAAAGAAGTTATGAAGGTATACATGTACCTCCGTTATATGTCACAAAACTGTTTCGTAATAATAGCTACATCATCGATGCTTTAAACTAAATAATTGAATAAAGTTGAGTTATTATTTTTAATTTTAATATATATTAAATAAAAAATTCAGAAAGTTAAATTTAGCATAAAAATATTATCATTACATTTTTTTTCAAAAAGTGTGTGTCACTGTCCAGAAGTGTAAGTCTAGAAATACCAGAAATATAAGTTCCCCTATTAGAGGTTAGAGTGTAGTTTTGATGCGTGTTGTGTCTAAAGAGAAAGAAAGGAAGCCATTTTGATTGATATATACTGTGAAAGTGAACATGTGCGTTTTAGTTTGGTGTTTTTAGTTTTGTTATTGATTGATGTGGCTGGTGGTTTTTCGACCATTGTATCCTCAGTTCTCGTCATAGTGTGTATTAATATTAAACTATTTTCAACAGTGTCTATTAATATTGTTATTTACATTAGTTGATTACCTACATGTGGAATTTCTAACTTCAATTATTGGAGTACAATAATTTGTTACATGTATGATATAACGGAGGATACAGTGTCTGTAATTGAGGATACTCAGCTCAGTAGCTAAGCACATTTGTGAGAATTCATAAAATGAAGTGTAAGTTCTGATATAATAATGCTGTATGTTTACTCAAGTTATTTTAAATTTTGAATAATTTTTACTTAACTAAATATAATATGGATTTTAATATAAATGAACCTGATAATACAGTGCTTTCTACTTTAACGAGATTTTTTCTTACTAAAGAAGTAACATCTGTTTGCAAAGTATTGTTCCTATTAATCGCCTCTTTTCAGAAAAGGCAAAAAATAATGGTACAAAAAAAGAACAATGATAGAGAAACATCTAATAAAGTGAAACAGAGAATGAGAGAGTAGGAATTGTATAAAGTGATCCAGAGAGGTATGAATTCATGAAGCAGAATGAAAGACAGTATTGCAGAAAGCGAGTTGATAGAAAGATTCAGTCAGTTGATCTTCAACTAAAGTCTAAGACATACAGCCTTTGTTTCAACATCACAGAAAAGACACTTAACAGGAACGTAATAGAAGAGTAATAGATATTGCAAAACGTAATAGATTTTGCTGCGAGAGTAATAGCGTAATAAACAGGGGCATAAACTAATAGATCTATTACTATAGTAATAGGGTTAGCAACACTGAAGAACTCGAATGCCATTGTCGACGAGTCATCAGCGCCTATTATTTTGACGAGAACGGCACATTATTGCATACATAATCCACAGCAGAGATATCAATTACGGTTGGTGGCGAAATCCATATGTTTGTTATCTTTATTGTTTTACTGATAAAAATGACCAGGGCCCTATTTCATACAACTTTGCAAATTTTCACTTTGCACTTTGCAGTTTTTAAATACTAAAAGTTGAAAAATTCTGCGTTTCATAAAATATAACTATAGTACGTTTTTTTCCTATAAAAATTTTCAAGGCCATGTTAAAATTGGCAAAACTGCTTTTTTAAAATTATTAGAAAATTTATTTTTGTCAGGTTTTTCTGTAAACGACTTTTGTCACTTTGACATTTAAAATTAAATTGTCAGTTTTTTTTGAAACTGAATACGCGTAAAAAACGGAATCTTTTAAAATTAAATGTAGTGAAGTGTGCAGAGGAACTGTTGGATCTGCATCTTAATACACCAGAAGAAGATGTTTACGAAAGATTAGCAAGAGCTTTTGATGTACATATAACCTTAATGCCAGATTTTAAATTTCCCACCAATTTTTAGTTCTATAAAGTTACTAAAGCAAATTTTGCCAACATATTATTTTAAAAGAATCCAAATAATGCCAACATAAACCCTAAATTCTTTGACCTTGAAAATTTTTATAGGAAAAAAACGTACTTTAGCTAGTTATCAACTGTTCACTTGCACTTCGCATAAACTTGATGAAATTTTACTTTTGAACTTTTAAAAACACTTTTGCTTGCCAGAAATTGACTGAAAATTGCAAAGTGCCAAGTGAAAAGTTGCAAAGTTGTTTTATGAAATGGGCATCAGTACAAGATTTAAAATTTAAACTATGTATGCCTACATTGCCTACTGTACAAGCATCTTTCAATTAAGTTAAACTTAAATATAACAAAAACAAAGAATGTGGAATTGTGAACGTCAGACGAGTGTATATTTATTAGAGCGTTAATTAATGCAGATTTTTAAATTTATGAAAAACCTGATTTAAATTAAAAAAATCCGGATTTAAACCGAAAAAATTGGTTTATAAATTTTTTTATTTTTTTATCGTGAATTTTTTGCACCGTGCTCGATGCTGAAGCATTTTCGAACAATAATTTTGAGATTAATTTGTCGGAATATAAATTTAGAAAGAATAAGCTTTTCATTGGTTAAAAACCATTAAGAAATATTAGAAAATAAGCTTGTAAATGCGATGTAAACGTTCCTGACTAGCATCCACGATATTCAAAGCTGCATACTAGTGACGTATTCGTACGCTGTTCTGCCATTGGTGTAGAGTAAAAGGCAAGCTACTATATAGAAGCCTTGTAAGGTAATGACAAATACCATCAATATTGAAGATATAATAATAGAAAATAAAAAACGAGACTGGGTGAACGAGTACATATAACTTCTTCTTCTTCTTCTTCATAATTTAGGACTTAGTCCTGTTATTTCCAATTTTGCCTCTTTGTTAGTCCTGGGATGCTGATGTCCAGCTTTCGTGCCATTGTTTTGGGGGTCGTCCTTGGGGTCTCTTTGTATTTGGTTTTTTCTCCCTTGCGATTTTTGCCAGTCTTGTTGCCGTGTATCCTATTTACATGACTATTCCAATTCCGCCGTCGTGTTCTCACCCACCTCACAACATCTTGAACTTTGCATGCTTCTCTAATGTTTTCGCTCTTTACTCTGTCTCGTAGGGTAACGCCTGCTATCTGCCTTAGGGTTGTCATTTCTGTTGTTCGCATAATGCGTTTAGTCTTGGCTGTTTCAGCTCTGGGACATATATATCTGGGACAACAAATTAAACCCAACAAAACTAATCAGACAGCAGAGGTAGATAGACGTATCAGACTGGGCTGGGCAGCATTCGGGAGACTTAGCGGAATCCTAAGAAATAAGAATATCCCAGTTTTACTGCCAGTATAGACTGGCTTGCTAGATGGAAGGATTGCCACGGGTGCGACAACTGTCAGTGACTGAGGAGTCTCTCAGGCAACGTGGATGATACAGAAGCTTTTAAGAAGAAATTTGAGAAAATGATAGCCAAGGAAAAGTTGACGTAGGCGCAAATTTATAATGTCGATGAGACAGGCCTAAATTATAAAATGTTCCCATATGTAAACTGGATGAAGCAGCTAGGGGCCATAAAATAAACAAAGAACGAGTAATGTTACTGTTGTATAGCAATGCTAGTGGTACACATAAATTACCGCTTGTGTTGATTGGAAAATCGGAAAAACTCGAGAGCGCTAAAAAATGTCAAACACACTTCATTACTCCTGCATTACACATCGCAAAAGTCGTGCTGGACGTCAACTATAATTTTTAAAGATGGTTTTTACAACACTTTGTACCTTCTGTGAAAAAGTTCTTGGTTAAGAAATGCTTGCGGTGACGTCAGCGAGCTGTTTTTACTGGCCAATGTTACTTCGTTGATACAACCCATGGATCAAGATGCAATTGAAACGGTTAAGAGACGATATGGGAAGAAGTTTCCGAGTATGATCATCGATGAAGAATCAAGGGACATCATTGCCACTGTAAAAAGTGACAATTAAAGATGATTAAAGATTTACAATAGAAGAAAATGGGAAATTGGACAGGGAAATAAACGAAAGAATGGGAAAAGCGGGTACAATATTTAATATGTTGAAGTCAACATTTCTAGGAAAAAGAGAAGTGCCAAAGAACATAAAAACTGAAGTTGTAAAGAAAGTGGTTAGGCCAACAATAATATACAGTAGTGAAACATGGACATTAACAGAAGGACAAAAATCTCGAGTAAATGCAATGGAAATGAGGTTCTTAAGAAAAATAGAAAACAAAACCAGGAGGGATAAAATTAGAAATGAAACTTTTAGGCAAAACTTACAAATAAAACCCATTAATGATAAAATTGCGGAAGGTCAACTCAGATGTTTCGGTCATGTGAGTCGAATGCGGGACGATAGACTTACGAAAATAGTGTTCGAAACGCGAGTGACAGGAAAAAATAAGAGGGGAAGACCGAGAACGAGATGGCTAGATAGAATAAAAGAAGAAGTGGAGAAGAGGGGAATGGCCTGGGATGGAATCCGAAACCTACTACAGGACAGAAAAGAATGGAGGAAAACATACAGGACTCAACCCCACCAGCCTTACACCCAAAGGTAGAAAGGCATAGGAATAAGTAAAAAAAAAGTAAAGATTTACATGACGGCTGTAGCATGGAACGAAGTTACACCGATTGCTCTGAACGAAACATGGAAAAAAAGCGAGACCCCTAAGGAATTTGACAAATCAGGAAATAACAAAAACATTTTGGAACTGTTACAAACATTAGTTGAAGAATTAAAGATCGAGCTTGAAGATGTGTTGGAATGGAGCTCATTTGACTTTAACAGAAGATGACATTGTAGCTGCTTGTTTGACAAGTCAACAAACCGAACCACACCAGCGCAACCGAGATGTTTGATGACCTAATGCTGTACATGGAGCAGCAAGATGACACATCCCCTATGGAATTGCTGCTGATGAGACAACTTTGAGATCGTGCAGCACAGCAACGTTCATCAAGTCTCAAGCAAAAGATCTTTAACTAGTGTATGTGCACTAAAAGCACCAAACTTTTGAATTGTAAGTTGCTGTGTATTGTTTATTTTGAAAAAGACTTTATTTTATACATGTACATATGTATGTATGTACAATGTACTTTAAAATAAAACGTGAATAAAGCCGTTTTTTATTATCTACCCCATTTTCAAGCTTGAAACTACGTATGTACATCGATGTTTCTGATTTCACTGAATTTCCACTTAACCATATTACCGTTTGCCCCATGAAATTCGGTTAAACGAGACTAGTATAACTGCAAAAATAGTTACAGTAACAGGGTAACTAGTAATTTAGTTACCTTTTTGGCCCAGTAACCAGGTTACTGAATAACTGTTCTACTTTATTGAACAAGTAACTGTAAATAATAGTTACTTTTCAAATCAACTTTGCCCAGCTCCGACTACAAACAATAATATCAAATGTAAGGATTCAACGTAATCTGCTATTACAGTTAACAAATACGCCGTACCAGAAACTTCACTAGAATCTACTCCCTAAGCAAGTACACCTAGACTAAAAACACAATTCAACTTACGTCCTTCCAACTCTCCCTTGATAACCATAGTGATCTTCTCGTTCCTCTGCATGAGGCGGTCAAACGCCTGGATGACTTTGGCTACGGCACGCTTCGAGACTTGCACACGGTTAGCCAGCTTGTCATCCAACTCCTCCTTGTCCCATGTGGACAGCTGCGTTAAGAACGACGTGGTGGCCTCGTTTTCATCTAGAATGTGCGTAATAATATTCACCGTTTCAAGTTACACTGTGTACGTACTTTTGCTTTCAGATTCATCCGAAGTTTCCGCGTCAAACCGCTGGAGCAGCACACGGATATCCTCATTGAGCTGGTTCCAGTACCGATTGACCACGTTCAGAACAGCATCGTCTTGAGTTTGGCGCTTTTCCAGCTGTTCGATCCTCTGGCGCAACTCAGCATCGGTGCGCAGTCGTTGCTCGATGCGCTAGGCACAGAAATATTAGATTGTAATTATTGTTTTTGGAGAGGTTACTACAGTTGGCAAACTATTTTATTTATTTATATACATCAACGGGAAATTCCCAATAATAGTTAATATAACAAACTGATATAATTAAAACAAAATATCACAATTTTACAATGCGCACGCCACAAGTAATACTAATAAGAAGACAACTAATAATGAAACTGTTATTACTAATTTTGTTAATGCTCAGTTTGTTGACGAAAACTGTGTGCAAGAAATTAGAAACGACTAAAGCGTTCCGGTAAAAGAAGCGTTAAACAGGTTGTTTCAGAAATCTCAGAAAAAGAAATAAACTAGCTGCATCAGTAGAAGTTGGAAAAATATATAGATTATATAATCAACCTTACAAGTGCAGAAAAAGGTGCAAATCAGAGGTACAGCATACAAGAAAATACATGTGACAAAGGCGGAGTTCAGATGTAGTACAAACACCTGTTCTTCTACTCAATCTGGAAATATGACATGGATACAACAGAGATATTTCATCTTGAATAACGTGCAAAGAAAAAATTTATTAAAGCACGATCTATAGTCGGACATATCATGTGTATCCGAAATAAAAATTGCGATCTAAAGAAGGTTCTGGGCCTAGATTTCGACCTTCTATATCACACTATAGAAGAGAATATGCTCCGAATAGAAGATACCTGCCTTTTTTTGAAAGTATAAAACGGCGAGTGTTTAACCGCTTTGCCAATAATCAAGTCACTATATAAAGATATGAACATTACCTTTTGTATCGCCATCAATAAGTAGGATTCCAAATCTCTTACGTTCAAAATATAAATGTGAACAAAATCCACTAGTATCGCTGACCAGTCAAATTTTTTTGCCATTTGTGATTTCATGGAGTAACTAAATATTCTTTTCTTCATTATAATCCATTCTATGCAGACGAAAAACCAAGGAGCCCATCAAATTATTAGATTTGCAGACATAAATTTCGACAAGTCGAAATACTTCAAATTTTGGCTATCCACGAAATAACCCAATTTCAACCAGACACAACCGGACAAATACCTGGTGCCCCATCACGCCCCCATACAATGTAATCAACCCTTTTCGCCAATCTAAAACTTGCATTCTCTACATCCAAATTAAATCAATATTAAGAACTTAAAACCTATACAAAAGTAAGGTTATGTTTACAAAAACTGGATTTTGTATGAGAAAATCTTGCAAATTGTGGTAGTTAATGACAATTTCCTTGGTTATACTTATGTTAATCAATCTGTTACTGCTTATACGCGAAGCATTTATACAAATGATGTAAAATGCGGCTACGCTAGTGCAAAACATCAGCGCACACTTTCAATGTACGCATACACACCTGGGCCAGCTTCTTGTTCTGGAACTGCAGGACCTTGATGTCCATCTCCTCCAGGGTGGACACAGGCCCGATGAGGTGGGGCTCGAAGTGGATCCGCTTGATAGCGGGCTGGCCGCTGGTGCTGGTCTCCTCGGCATGTCGCTTCGACATGGTGTACGGTACAACTTGGCTGCGGTTAGAGCTGCAAGATTGGGTCTCAAATAGAAGTAAATAGCTTTTAAGCCACCATGGCGCGTTTTTAAGATTTGTTGTGCTACTGCTCTTGCGAGGTTGTTGCTCTCGGTCAGTAAGCGGCCGCATGTGCAGCCGCGGGCATTCTATACGTACCTGACGCTCTACCGCATGTGCCGGCTGCGGGGGGCCCGGTTGCGCCTAAAAGCCGCGTTTAAATCTCATCGAAATGCGAGGAAATCCAAATTTCGTGCTGCCGGGCGCATCGTGACACATCGCAAATGGCGGAGCGAAGATGTGTTGCCCTTGGTTACCATTTCGGAATTTTTGGTTTGCGGTTGGGGCCTAAATTAAGGATCTAAACTCGCAGATTAGTTGTTATGGCCTTTGTAGAATTAAACGTTACATTTGCAATAGTTAATACTCAATGCTAACCTGTAGTTTTGAGAGTTGCTTTTGGCACCGCGCACATCTCTACAACCACTCGCTGATGACAAAATAACTATGTTTTATTGTTTTGTTTTACTGTTTTCTCAGATTATCAAAGTCAAATTGACGTTTGTGTCAAGCCTGTGAGGATATGGTTAAGAATGTTTGTATTTTAATTGCTTGTTAATTTCAAATGCTGTGCAAAAGTTACATAGGAAAACATTAAATTGTATAGTGCAGTGATAAAATTATTTGGATGAAAATGAATTTTGACGAGGAGAAACTTCAAGTCGCTTCTTACGTAGCACTTTCTATACTGCAAAGGCGACAAAGAACATACCAAAACAGTAAAAAAAGGATTTGAGTTACAGAATGGATTAAGAAACGTGATCGTTATGGAGCAGTAAATAATTTATTACCAGAATTAGATAGAGACGATGGTACATTCTATAAAACCGACCGACTGGTTGCAACATCATGTAAGATCCTTAGCAACAGGTACTTGATGTGTGAACACCATATTAAGTATTATTTACCGAGAACAATAACTGTACAGAGTTCTTTTTCAGGGAATAGCCACCAATTAGCCCTGTCGAGAGAGGGGTAGAGCCAATATATATTACCCGGACCTTGACCTTCAGAGGCTTGGCCTTCTAAAAATGGTTTATATCTAATACTATTATTAAATAGAACTGGAATTGATAGTTTATTATTGAAAAAAATAAATAAAATTCATTCCAGGAACAAAGTATTAAATTGTTTTCTTGATGAGACATTCCTTACTGAACGGGATTATAGGTATTAGCGGTTTATTTAACTTGCTTGAAGTTCTAGGTCATTATGACCAAGCACTAGCAAATCATTTGAGAAAAGTACAATTTTACTGCAAGTTTGTATTATGTATTGCCAGATATACAAAATGAATTTATATCATGTGCAGAACATGTTCTAAAAATCTGTAAAAGGCTTTACCCAGAACTTCCGTCGACATTGTAACACTTATAGTCTTTTCTACTACAGAAAATCAGTTTTACGAAAGAAATAATGGTATCTAGTGTTAAACTAGATTGAAGTACGTACATACCTACATTGCTGTGAAATTATATATTATGTAAGTACATGTACGGCAAAAAAATGGAAACTTTGGCATGAATTTAGTGATGGATATTCATTCGTTTTTTCGTTATTACTCGTATTACGATCTTGAAGTCACAGTGACTTAAAATATTGTTAGACAAAAATGGACAGTACCTTAAAACCAAGATAATTAGAAAAGACGGACAATGGAATTTAAAAATGGCAATTTGAATTTACTCTCAATTTTTTTGGCCGTAGCTGTACATATATATTATACAGGGTGTTTCGGAATTGCACGGCACTATTTTAGGGATGTGTTCTCTACCACGAAATAAACAAAAAAGGTCATACAAACGTGGGACCTAAATGGCTTCGTTTTCAAGATACAGGATGTTGAAGTGTAAACAAAATTTTTTTTTTTCAAAAATCTGAAAAACGCCTATAGGTATTCTAGTGAAACTTGGTGTAGGTTAGTATTTCATAAAGTGGCATTGTTTGGCCAAAATAAATTTAATTTATGTTCACCAGTAGCGTGCATCGGGGCCACCTACCTTATTTTAGAAAAATCTTGTACGTCACTTTTTTTTAGCCAATACGATAAGGTTTTTAGCTTCATCCATTGAAACTATACAAAAGAGGTGTCTCTAATTTTATTTTTTTTTGATAGAATAAACCTTTTTCGAGAAAAACGGAAAAATCTGTAACAGCAATTTCGTTCATTGGAAGTTAACGAGACCTAAACGGCTTCGTTTTCAAAATATAGTTTAAAGAAGTTTTAAAAAATATATTATTTAATAACAAACACCCTTACAATGCGTACAAAACTTTTGGCTAAAAAACAGTAGCACGCCAGATTTTGCGCGGGCTGCAGCAAAAACCAATTTCAACCTTGCCAGATTACCTTCAACTCGAGATGCTGAACGACTTCACTCCCTGTGGTCCTACCACCAGGTAAATACATACATTTTTCAATTTCATTTCCTGTTAATTTCTCATATAACATTATTTATCAGATTTCTTTGTATTCTATATTTATTGTATTACTAATTTATTTATGGATTTATCTTTATGACTTTTAATTAATTTGTATGTTTTTTTTCAGTTACATAAGTGGTTGGGTATTGACAAGAATCCCCTCGATTGGAGATGGGTGCGCACCCCCCTAGGTCTCATTCTACAAAAGACGGAAAATGATGCAGCCCCTCCATCCCTCTTGCAATGTGGGTGTAGAAAAGCTGGCTTTAAATATTCAGCAGTGTGCAAGAATTGTAGCGGGCAGTCATGTGAAAATGTGCCAAAATTAACTCTTGATGATGACTTTGATTCCCCAGACTTCAACCCTTCATTACCTGATGACGATGAATTAGATGATGTCCCTTGGACGGAACCTGATGGTGAAAAGGTTGAAGAGGAAGAAACGGGGAAAGAAGAGGAGAAAGACAGTGACAATGAGATGCAGGACACACCCGGGCCAACAAAAAGACAGAAAACAGTTACATAATTTCGTAATTAAAAATTTCATATTAAATCATTAATTGTTTAAACAAAGATAATATAAACTATATACAGAATATATCTTTTAAGTACAGGCAGTTTTTGAGTTATTTTTCAACAATTTTAGAATGCATCTTATGACAGAACGAGGTACCAAGGACCATTTTGGTCTCATATAATTATAATTTGAATGCAGATTGATTTGATTAACATTATTTGTGTTCTACTACTAACCTTTCGAGGTAGAACCGACTAAAATCCATAAAAATGGCAAAATGTAAAAAAAATTGTGAAACTTTGAAGAGTTGTGTCTTGAAAACTATTAGGTCTACAGACACCGTTCTGGTCTTAAATTGTTTAGAATTTCTTCTACACTAACACAGGATATCACCACTTTTGCTGAAAAAACAGAATGAAAATCGACAAAAATCATATTTCGGTCGAAAATTTCGGGGTTTTTTGGTAATTTTAGGTACTTCCGGCACAAAAAATCCGTTACCGGAGGGATTTGAACCGCGGCGCTTGCGACTGCGAACAAATTCACCCACAAATTTCTTACTACTCAGTAGTATGCCGACACCCCTAATTGGATTAAGTGTTCAATTAAATTAATCGATGCTCGATTAAATTAATCGGATGATTGACAGGTGCTCCAATTAAACCGCGGATTGATCTAATTAATTTTCGCGGATTGATCTAATTAATCACATGTATTTTGATATGTAGTTTTGATATGTGCTACTGATTAAATTACGCGGCGGCCATTTTTTAATTTAAACTTCCCGGGGTAGGCCATCTTGGTTTCTGCGAGCGCCCTTCTCTCGTATTTTTCAAATTTTTAATTTAGCGCCCATTTATGAATTTGATTACGTCAATCCGAAGTCGTCCATCTCGCTCCTCGCAGTTGTTCTTTCTCGTTCGCATTTATTTAATTTAAAAAAGCTTTTTACGCCGGCCGCCGGTCGGATTTGCATTTATATAATGAGTCGGTGAAAGTATGGCATCTTTGTGGCAACCGTAATTATAATTATCAGAGGTCACGTTAACAATACGAAGAAGCGGTGCCAAGACATCTCCTACAAGCTGTGGTTCCACAATATCGCAGTAAATAAACATTTGTGATGGTAAACCAACCCAGATATTTGCGGGGTGGCTGGGTACAGGTTCATCAACTATATTTATATCAGGTTTATAACCAAGTTGTAATGCCAGACGTTGTGAAAAGCCTAACATTTTCAATGAAGGCGTTTTAATTTCAAGGGACACTCGTTTTGTTACTCTATTGTATTGAAAATTCAGCAGCTTTTCTAATAACTTGTGATTGTTAATTTCAGCTGTAATATGTTCAATGCTTTCATAATTGGCGAGCTGAATACAGATTATGTGCCATCCATCACTACCATAGTAAATTTGCTCTCTATCACTTTTAAAATATGCACTAGCGTTTTGCAGTACTTTTTTCAGCTCAGTATACGTTTCTTCTCCGGTTTGCACTTTAGGTATTTCTGTGCGATAATAGACTAGATTTTCTGTATCTGTCACTGCCAAAAAGGAGCATGGATATTGCACTTCGGCAATACCTGTAACCCATTGCCCCGGTAACCTTATTCGTTTAGGGAGCTGCGTTATGAATTGTGCTGTGGTGTTATTTGGAAAATAGCCCATAGAACTATTGCTTAGCAAAGTTAGATAGAACTCATCGTCTGTATTCATATTAGTTGAAGATTAGCTGCAGGAATCCAGGAGTTGAACGTGTTATAATTTCTCCACTTTACAAAGTACTCTTTGCGCTGACCGTGTCCTCTTTCTTTTAGCACTTGTTCGACTTTAAACAAAGCGTTATCATCCAAAGTCACTGGCTGTAATTCCCCTTCATAAAAGACGCCCTCTATCGTATCGTTGCTTAAATCAACTATTTCGCACACAGGTGGTTTTCTAAGAATCACTTTTTTAATTATAAACACTTCGCCACTCCAATTAGTTTCATATCCTTTCTCGAATACTTCCTTCGTTCTACTAATTCTTGCATGTTGGTTCACTTTATATTTGGGCTTCCTGTCGACCCCCATCCCCTTTCTATACAGATTGTGCCACACTTCAAGTATATTGCTCTCATTTACAGCGGAGGGTGCCATCTTGATGCTTGAATGGTAGCGGTTGTTATACGAAGTCAGTAAATTTTGTAACACGTCTATGTATTTGTATGAATTAGAGTATGTGAAATAGCGCCACATTCTGGTCTTTAATGTTCTATTGAAACGCTCAATGACGGCTGCCTTAACATCGGGGTTTTGCGTTACGTAAAACGTGAGATCGTATTGTTTGAAAAAATTCTGTACGGATCTAGCAATAAATTCTTTTCCTTTGTCGGTTTGTAAATTTATGGGCGTGTTACCCACTTCAGCAAATATTTCACGAAATGCGTTTATTACTGAAGCAGCCGTTTTAAATTTTAGGGGTCTCGCCCAGGCAATTTTACTAAACACATCAATTACGGTGAAAATAAAATTATATCCGTCGTTGTGGGATGCTAAACTACGCATGTTGCAGAGGTCAGCTTGCCATAATTCGAAAATGTTGCTAACAATGTACTTGTTTCTAGGGAATTTTTTTCTTGCAGTTTTGTGAATAGTATATGCATCCTGTTTCTTTAGCCATTCTTTTACTTCACCACTGGGGTGACTATTTTTCACGGAAGAAATTAACGAGTGTGTGTCTGCAAAGCCTGAAGGGTTAGCGGCGTCAAAGTAGATGGCATCCAAATTTATTCTGCTACGTTAAAGTTTAAGACGTTCCCAGTCAGAAATGCCCTTTATTTTTGATATCGATCTTTGAGTTGTTTTCGGTGTTTTTCGCGTTAAACCCTCTTGCTTGGACGCTGTTGCAGACTCTATTAACTTTGATTTAGGATCGACGTCACTCTCCACATCTGATTTACTCACGTCTGGCACATTTTGACGTTTACTATCCCCAAACAGCACTTGAGGTACATTGCTCTCTTTAATGTAATCGAGGAACTTGTGTCGACCTGGCGGATTTGTAGTTTTCTTAGGTCTTAGAACATTATGCACTAAATCAATAATGTTGGAGGACGGTAAAATTTCACCTTTTATGCTGACTGTTCCCCTACCGTCCCACTCCACTTCATCTGACGTTCTTAAAAGCTGTAAAAAGGCTTCACCGTTTTTCTTAAAAGTATTAGGGAGCGTCGATAAAATATATGCGTCTGAAATACCCCTGTTGTTCGATTCTATAGGTATCTTGATTGATTGCCTCGTTTGATCCGCAAAATGAAGGTACCTTTGTAACACCTGATTGTACTGGACCCATTTATCGTGATCTGTTAATTTAGACCAGGGGTCGGCAACCTTTTTCGAACGGCGGGCCATTTTCAAAATAAAATTTTTTATGCGGGCCGCACATTCAAATATAACTTAAATAGTGCTTTTATATCATATACGAGTAAAATATTATTAAAAATAAATATAGAAAAAAATTATTTTTTATTGACATGCTATAATAACAATAATGTTAGAGAACAAAAATTTTACAATTCTTAAAAGGGAAAAAAAGAAAATACAATTCCAATTAAATATGTATAAATATGTAAATATAAAATATATAAATATAAAAAATATAAAATATTGTAGTGAAACGTCATACGGCTGTCAACATGAACGCACATATGAACATACAGTAGCAAACTGGCGAAATGAAAGAATTAGTGATGGGTCTATCAGGAAGGAATAATCGGAAAGTTTCCGATTGTTCAAAAAATCGGAAGGTTCCTATTATTTCGGAACATTTCGGAACTTTTCGGAACTCGATTATTTTACTGTTCGGTGGGCAAAATTCGGAACTTTCGGAATTCGATTATTTTACTATTCGGTACACAAAATAAGAAAACGAAATGCCAATTTGAACTGAACGGAATACGGAATGTTGTATTGACTCACCTGCCTGCTATATGTTGGTTGGCGAATGTCGACGGGTCGCGCCGTGTGCGCACGTGTATGATACGTGAATGGCACTAATGGCAGTGGTATTTCGTAGATTAATTATTAGATAGTACACCTACAGACTTCAAATTCAAGTATTGTTTTATACTATCTATTATGTACTTTATGTGCTATTAAACTTTAAAATATCACTACCATTTTCCGAAAGTCTATTAACGTAACTACTGTAATAATTTGAAAAAATATTTTATTTCCTCATATCCCACTGTGCGACTCAAACTCATAAATTGTTTTTTAGGATACTGCATTGGTAACTAGCGTTTACATTGTTACAAACGAGTCCGGTAGATAAAATTTACCGGCCTAGACCAGTAGTAGTTCTATTACTATATACTATATAACTAGCGTTTACATTGTTACAAACGAGTCCGGTAGATAAAATTTACCGGCCTAGACCAGTAGTAGTTCTATTACTACTGGTCTAGGCCGGTAAATTTTATCTACCGGACTCGTTTGTAACTATGTAGACGCTAGTTAGCAATGCAGTATCCTAAAAAATCTTATACGATACACGACCGGTAGAATTTTATGGCCTTGCCAAACATACAGGTCTCGCCCTACGGTTCGACCTGTAAAGTATTGGCGCTGCCATAAAAATGTTGCTACCGGTCTAATAACGTAAATAGCTATTACTGACCGTCCTACAAACCCAAACAATAGATGCCAACGCAGATAAGGGCTTACGGCGCGACGGCGAGTGCTCTCATCGTAAATTTGCACGCACTTTATCTTCCTTCCGCTTGTTGTTATTTCGCTTGTTTTCCCTTGCTTGCATTTACGGAATGTAAAATAATCGGATGATATTCCGATTTTATAAACATTCCGAAATGGAACATTCCGATTATTGAAATCATCCGATTATGCCCATCACTAGAAAGAATGCTACACTTGCTAAGCGAGACGTCGTATTCGCTGGGAAGTGGGGATTAAACTTGCGCAGTAAAATAGGTTTCCCACTATGCTTCTGTTTGTCGCGCATTTTTGTCACCGGCCACATTTCGGCACGCTTACGCTCTAAGTTTGTTGATTTTTCCTAAAGTTATATTGGTGCTTTGGCGGGCCGCGCAAAAAGTTGCAAAGGGCCGCATGCGGCCCGCGGGCCGCAGGTTGCCGACCCCTGATTTAGACGATAAAACCTTTTTTATTTCGTCATCAAGTTGCGATAATATATTTTGCTCTGCTTTTTCTGCATCCTTAAAGCGCTGCATGAATTCAGGAGGTACAATCATCATTTTTCTGGCATTTTCCATCTTACTTGAAAATAGAGCTCAATACACCAGTAATTAACGGAGCTAATATCAGGGGTAGGAAAGCACCCCCCTTCTGTATTAGTATTTGTCGCTTCTTTTTTATAGACTCTCCAGGCTTGACTAAGCTCCTAAGAACAGTTTTATGCTTCGAAATCGTTGATTTTTGATTAGGCGATAAAGGTATTTTTCCTTTTAAGATATTATGCACACACTCGCAGATACAGTGGATTTGTATATCGCCTATGGCTTTTAATAATGCGATTCGCTCCTTTGGTCCGAGTTTATGTAGAGCACGCAACAACTCCGAATTTCTAATTACTGATCGAGACATCACTAATGAATGAGAGTAAACTGGTTAGTGTACGAGCTTTTATACCCCTTTTTCGGAATATAAATATAGCACGCCCCGTCTTGCCGAAAAATCGATGTTCTATACCGTGTGGTCTAGCTGTGGCGTCCTCGTATGCCTCTTGAAGGAAGCGCGGGTTTTCTGGACATATCTGTCTGGTTAAGTGCTTTATTTGAGCTCTATCTCGCGGATTTTTGAAAAGAATAATGTAATGAGCATTTAGGGAAATATCTCGCTGTCCTTTTCCTTGGTGAAAAATGTTTTGCGTAATAAAAAACACACTGAGGTTATGATGATGGCTCCCCTTTGTAAATATGTCAACGACAGAGCTATTTGTCTCCCTCATTAAATCGTCAATTATTAAAAGTTTGGGTTCGAACCCCTCAAAAGATGCCATGTCTGGTAGACCTTGTTGAAAGTCGACTAAAGATTTTAATTCTTTGTACAATTTTTGCCACTCGCCATAACACCAAATAACTTTAGCGAAATTTACGCTGCAGAGTTTGCGCATATTTTTCAAATTAAAAAATGGCCGCCTCGTAATTTAATCAGTAGCACATATCAAAACTACATATCAAAACTACATATCAAAATACATATGTGATTAATTAGATCAATCCGCGAAAATTAATTAGATCAATCCGCGGTTTAATTGAAGCACCTGTCAATCATCCGATTAATTTAATCGAGCATCGATTAATTTAATTGAACACTTAATCCAATTAGGGGTGTCGGCATACTACTCTACTCTATGGAGTCGTGTTCGTATCATCGGCTTTCAGTTGGCTTAACCTTCACACCGGGCATGTCTTAAGAAAATGAATTATATTTTTTACATCAATAAACCAATGCAGATAATTATTTCACTAAAAATTTCTTTATTCATTTTTAAACATGGTAGGTACAATGTTCGGCGCAATAACCTATAAATCCGTCAACAGTGCAGCGAATTTGAGGTTTATCTAAAGTTCTAAAGGTGTAAAATAAACGTAGCAAAGGATGTGCCAACTGAATAAAAGTGCGGTAGTGCAGTGAAACGTAATTGGCGAGAAAGCAGAGTTAATATAGAGTGGGAAATTAGTAAATATCATTTAGGCGGCAATAATACACGGGCGATAATCGCACATAATAACATCGCGTGAAACAACCGACCGCGACACAGGCGCATTCCCGTAAATTATAAGCTTGCTGGATTGGCGCATTTTTGTCAAGGTCAGAAAGCAGTGGCGTGGAGTGTGAAGGGGTAACAGTAATTTTTTATGAGTTATAAAGAAATAAGTGGAAATAGGAGAGAAAGGGCTAACAGTGTTATCGGTATAAAAGACTTAATAAAACGGAAAAGACAAGGGGAAGACCCGGAAGATTTCGAGAAGTGGGAGCAGGAGCAATTAAAAACATTCGCTAAAAGTGCGAGGACAACACGAACCACACCAAAACAGCAATCTAGAGAAGAGATAAGAAACAAAGAGCAGACGAACGAGGTTGAAAACGATACGATGGAAGCAATACTGAAGAAGCTAGACGAGGTCAAGGAAGAGTTAAAGAAAAAAATGGCATGAAAACGGACTCTGCTGAAGTGAAGGATGAATTAAAGGAAGTAAAAGCTGAGTGGGAAGAAAAAGCTAAAATCTGGCAAAAGGAAAAAGGAGAGATGGAGAAGCGGATCAGTAACCTAGAGAACAAGCTAGAGAGACAAGAAAGAGAAAAAAGGAGAAATAACGTAGTAATCAAAGGGATAGATTTCGATAAGGAATAGCCAGGGAACCAAACTCTAAAGCAAAAGGTCACCGATTACTTTCAAAAAGAGATGGAGATGGATATCAAGGTGGAGGAAGCTATTGAAGTGGGAAAATTCGAGGAGAAAATTACGGTAGTGAAGTGCGCAGATTTTGAACACAAACTAGAGTTACTGAAGCTAAAGCGGAAACTCCCAGGCAGTGTATACATAGATAGCGATCTTACAATGGAAGAGGGAAAGTACAACGTGCAATAAAAAATGCAGCCTGAGAAGAAACGAGCACGGGAAAGAAAACAAGAGTAGGATGTAGGATATCGCAAACTGGAGGTAGACTGAATCAAGTACGAGTGGGCGCAAGAGGAAGGAGGTAGCCTAATAAGAGCTGACATGCAATAAACTAACAGCACCAAGCAGGCAAGAAGACACGAAGATGACCCAGGCACGGACAAGGACAACGAATGTAGGAAACAAGAGAAAGGATATGAATATTATTAAAATAGGCACGTGGAATGTCAGGAGTATATACGAACCAAGAGCAATTAAAATTTTAACAGCAATTATGACAAAATACAATCTGGACATAATGGCCGTACAGAAAACTAAGCTAAGGAATACCGGAATTTTCCAAGTGGATGACTATAAGTTTTTTAATAAAAGTGGGAAGAATAGATACTACGGAGTGGGCTTCATAGTAAGCAAAAGGATGAAGAATTTAGTAACGGACTTTCAGGGGATCACAGACAGGGTAGGCATGATAAGAATAAGGGGCAGGTACAGGAAAATAAGCATACTAAACGTACATGCCCCAACCGAGGTAAAGGATTGTGATACCAAAGACAAATTTTATGAGAAGATAAGGCAAAGCATGGAGAGAATACCAAGATACTATATTAAAATACTAATAGGAGACCTAAACGAGCAAGTGGGAAGGGAGAAAATATATAGAGTGTGTAACGGAGGGAAAAGCAAACATTTAGTAAGCAATGACAATGGGAACAGGCTGGTACAATTTGCAATGGAAATGAGCATGAAGATAATAAGCACTGCCTTTGACCACAAGGATATTCCCAAAGTGACATGGACATCACCGGACGGCAGGACAAAAACCCAGATAGACCACGTGGTAATTGAGAAGAAGCATGCAAGATCAGTAAATGATGTTAGAGCTTATAGAGGGGCGGACACAAATTCGGACCATACACTAGTAATAACAAAGTTAAAACAACAAATTCCTAACGAAACGAAGGGAAAGACAGAAAAATGGAAGAAGTTCAAGGGGATGGAATTAAAAAACAGCATAGTGAATACAAATTTTAAACAAGGCTTAGCAAATGCACTGGTAAGTAACCCGCAATCAAACAACATTCAGGAGGAATGAGATAGATGTGCGAAAATCATAAGAGAAGAGGCTGAAAAATGTCTAGGAAGGAAAAAGAAAAACGAAAAGAGAAAGGAGTAGTTTGACGACGAATGCGGAAATGCCCTAAAACAAGAAACGAAGCAAGGATAAGGATGCAAAAAAGTTACACTACAGAAAACAAAAGTACATATGACAGAGCAAGAAGGAAAGCAAACCAAATCTGCCAAAAAAGAAGAGGGAATATATGGAGAAGAAACTACAGAAAATAGAGGATTATTATGTAAACAAAGAGATAAGAAATTTCTACCAGAAAGCAAAGAAAAACAAACTAGGTTACACAGGGACAACATACTATGTGAAGGACAAGGAGGGACAATTAACAATTAATTGGAGAGAGTGAACGGAAACTAGATAGATGGGCACAGTACTACGAAGAGCTACTAGCGGAAGAAATAGAGAGAGAGAGCAAGACATCGAAGATGGAGAGGGAGAGGAAGATCCGCCGACACAGATTAAAGTAGAAGAACCATCGGAAGAAGAAATAATCGAGGTAATACGGAAATTACAAAAACAACAAAAGCCCAGGAGAAAATGGAATACCAGCAGAGTTTTTGAAAAAAGGAGGGACAACCATACTGAAAAGGATTGCTCAGCTAGTAAAAAGAGTATGGCAAGAAGAGAAGATGCCCAACCAATGGAAGACAGCGGTTATATGCCCCACATATAACAAAGGTGACAGGACGGTATGCGATAATTATCGAGGGATAGCACTCTTAGATGTGGTTTACAAAGTAGCACAACAATAATTAGGAATAGACTGCATAAAATACAAGAAGAAGAACTGGGTGAATATCAAGGTGGATTCAGAATAGGACGATCAACAACAGACCAGATTTTTGTGATGAAGCAAATATTACATAACACATATGAACAAAATCTAGATCTGCATATGCTATTTATCGATTTCAAGAAAGCATATGACTCCATTCTAAGAAATAAATTATATGAAGCCTTGGAAAAACTAAGAGTACCTGGAAAATTAGTAAAGCTGATAAAAATGACTCTACAAAATACGACCAACAAAGTAACAACAGAAGGAAGTTTATAATGATAGGTTCTTCCGGGTTATGCCGTGGTCGTCGATTTGAACTTGACGTTTCGCTGATCATGCTGTCAGCTTCTTCAGAAGTTTTCTAAAGACTGATGTTGGTGCCTTTTGCTCCTGGTTATATACCGAGGAGTCGTTACGGTTGGCTGCTCATGTAGATCTTGTGTGCTATTCGGATTTGTCGTTTTTTCGTTTGGTTGCTCAAGTGAAACTCGTTTATGGATGGATTGGTTTTGCAGAGCTACCTTCCATGTGTTACTAAGGCGATAGCCGTCTTCTCGAGTGAAATTGTTTGGATTTTTAATAATTCCTAGGAATTCGCGAATAACACGAGGGAAGTATGTTTTAGTTCTGGCTAGTATGTTTACGGAGTCGTAATTTATTCTATGGTCCCCTGGTCCTAATAAGTGTTCTGCGATGGCTGATTTTTGTATGTTTCCAAGTCGTGTGTGGCTCTGGTGTTCTTTTATTCGACATTGGATGCTTCTTCCCATTTGTCCGATGTAAGATTTGCCACAAGTACATTGGAGCTGGTAAACGCCTTCTGTCTGTAGTCTGGGCAAAGAATCTTTGTTGGAGGGGATCAATTGTTCGACCTTTCTTATTGTACCATAGCGGACTCCAATGTTCTTTTTATCTAATACCCTTCTTATTCTGTCGGTTACTCCGGCGATGAAAGGAAGACAGGCGTAATTAGTAGGTTTAGGTTTAGGTTCTTTCGGTTTTATGGTATATTGGTACGCTTTCTTGATGTCTCGTCGACTGTAGCCATTCCTGAGTAAGGCTTCTTCCACATGACTCAATTCTTGTGGTTTACTGTCCTCGTCACAGATAGCGTTGGCCCGATGAATAAGAGTCTTGATCAATGATAGCTTTTGTTGGGAATGATGATGGGACGAAGCATGCAGATAGCGGTCGGTGTTAGTCTTCTTTCGATATACTGTATGGCTTAATCTGTTGTTAGCGGTTTGTTTCACTAACACGTCCAGGAAAGGTAGGAGTCCATTTTCTTCAGTTTCCATAGTGAATCTTATTTTGGCATGGTGGTTGTTTAAGTGTACGAAGAAAGCTTCAAGAGCTGCTTTCCATGGGGCCATATAACGAAAGTGTCGTCGACGTAGCGGAACCAGCATTTAGGTTCGAGATGGCTGGACTGAATAGCTTCATCTTCAAAGGCTTCCATAAATATGTTAGCAATAACTGGGGATAACGGGGATCCCATAGCGGCTCCTTCCTTTTGCTCGTAGTATATTCCTTCCCAAAGAAAGTAGGTCGTCGTGAGGCACATCCTTACTAACTCTGGAATGTCTTCTCGAAGTCCTTGAAGAACGAAGCATTGTTGTATAAGATTTACTGAATGTTCTACTGGTACATTGGTGACCAGGGATTCCACATCGAAACTGACCAACATGTCCTGTCCATTAAATTCTGGAGTTTTAATTTTTGGATGTGTTAAAACTCGGTGCCCTAACGAAAATTTTCAATGGAGGAGCTTTGCTCACGACTAGGGTTTCCAAGTCTCGGAACCAAAAGTGTTTTCGGAACTTACGAGCTAAATTTCAAGTACCGGGACTAGTCCCGAAGATCCCGAAAATGGTCCCGCAAGGGAAATAGTGTTCAGGTGAAATTTCCGAATGCAATTTCCAAAGAAAAACAAGTGTTTTAAGTTAAATAAAGTATTTCTGTGCTGATAATCTGCGTTGGGTCTCGTCTATAACTTCATTGCTTTCTTCTGGTACTAATAATGAATGTCGCTCTTCATCTTTTGCTTTTGTGAACTGCAAAGTGCTTGTGTAATCCTTTCGTCAAGCTGCCTCTGATTATGATAATTTTATAGGAAGAAACTTTACATTTCGCAAATTGTTCATCTTCAATATACAGGGTGTTTCATAATATATGCGCAGAACTTCAGGATGTGATAGCTCGTCCAAAAATTTGAAAAAAGTTTCTATTAACTTACCCTCTAAAATGCACAATTTTCGAGATACAGGGTGTTGAAATTGAAAAAAAAATTTTGTTTTTTGCGAATATCTCCGGAACCGTTTATCGTACAGAAAACAGCTTTTGTAACCATTTTCTACTCATAATAAGCTATGTTTTTTGCGAGAAAAATTTTTTTTATGTCATAATTGGTGAAGATTTTGAAGGGGTAGTGGGTGTTTTTCTCCCCAACTTCTACGCCACTGGAAAAAGTACGGTTTTGAGACGCCCATTTGAACCGCCAATGTTTTCTACACAAAAAAGGTACTCTTGGTCATAAGCTCTAAAGTTGACCGTTTTCGAGAAAAAGTAACTTTTATGTTGAAAAACATGGTCAATTTTTTCAAATAAATGTCGCAAGATGCAACAATGCGTTCTCTTAATTGATCAACATTTATTTCAAAAAATTGACCATGTTTCTCAACATAAAAGTTGATTTTTCTCGAAAACAGTCAACTTTAGAGCTTATGACCAAGAGTACCTTTTTTGTGTAGAAAACATTGGCGGTTCAAATGGGCGTCTCAAAACCGTACTTTTTTCAGTGGCGTAGAAGTTGGAGAGAAAAACACTCACTACCCCTTCAAAATCTTCACCAATTATGACATAAAAAAAAATCTCGCAAAAAACAGCTTATTATGAGTAGAAAATGGTTACAAAAGCTGTTTTATGTACGATAAACGGTTCCGGAGATATTCGCAAAAAACAAATTTTTTTTTCAATTTCAACACCCTGTATCTCGAAAATTGTGCATTTTAGAGGGTAAGTTAATAGAAACTTTTTTTCAAATTTTTGGACGAGCTATCACATCCTGAAGTCCTGCGCATATATTATGAAACATCCTGTATAAAATTGTTGCCATATTGACTTCAATTCGTTATTTTTTTAATGCAGAATGAAGGTAGGTTGCTAATCGGAATTCATTCTAACGCTTTAGCAGACAAATAACGAACACATTTAAAACACAAGAATATAAATTATTCAGCTTCTTCGCACATCATTTTAAAAGTCTACAAATTTAGTTACCTTACTGTTACTACGTACGCACACGATTACGATTAAAATATATTTAAATCCAACAAAAGAATCAGACAAATACATAAATAGAAGAAGATGCAAATGTGGCTGAAACAACACACAAGTTCAATTCTAACCTACCGAAAACAATACCTCTCCTGCCTACGCAAAACGCAAATAATGTAGAATGTGCAAAAGGCATGAGTAATACGCTGGACGCTGGTGAATACCCGTCCTAATTCTTTGATATCGAGCATACGCATGCATGTTGACATGGTCCTGGGACTTCGCCTGGGCTGGCTGTGGTCTCGGGACTCGGTTTTTGTGGTAGTATCCCGTAACTGTCCCAAGACCGGATCCCAGGACTGGAAACCCTACTCACGACGCCATTTTAGAAAAATAGCGGACAAAATCGCTTTTTTGGGAATATTTAAGTTAGTGTTAGTCATACAATCAAAATACCTATTATCATTGTTATCAAGGATGTTTTCGAACAACCTTTGTTTGACACACATTTTTCTAAGTTGAATGTACTCTGAGCTATCGTTGATAAGAATGATAAGTGTTGTGGTCATACAATTAACAGGAACGTAGGTATTTCCGAAAAACAGATTTTGCCTGCCATTATCTAAGATGCTGTGAGCGACGCCCCTCCAAATTATAAGTTTTGGAATTTTCATTCGGGCACCAAGTTTCAAACCACATCCAAAACATTAAAACTCCAGGATTTATTGTTACTAAACATTTCCTGATGACCGGACTATTTTATTGGCTTTCAAAATAACAAGTTTTTCAAAATTGTCATCTTTGAGGGCATGGCGACGTGGTTTGTTCACCAGCATCGGAAATGAAAATAATCACTTATAATACCATGAGTAGTCAAAGTTATGTCGACTATTTTTGCGGTGGTGTCACGAATGTCCATTGCGCTTTGGTACGATTAGGACGAGTGCGCTAGCACGAGTCCTAATCCCAAGCGCAATGGACATGAGTAGTGATACCACCGCAAAAATAATCTACTTAACTTTGACTAAGAATGGTATTCGAGGGACTATTTAATGAACCAAACTACCTTTTCAAATTAGTTTTCAGTAAATCTAGCAACAAACTACGCAATTTCTATAGTAACAGAACACTAATATTGACTTTTTCTAATAAAAATCGCATTTGTTAAAAATAGTCAATTGAATACCTTCTAGGAAGATATATCCGCTGATATTTTTTTGATTGGTCAAGAAACGTCAGAATTCTGGATTTTCATTGGTTACTTTTTGACAGATGACAGGTGAATTGAATAGTCATTTTTATTCTATTGCGGCCAGTGGTTCAACACCTGTGGGTCACATGTTTAAACTCGCATAAAAATATACGTATTGACTAGTGCAATGTACTTGAGCACCCGAAAATGTATTCGGCTACGCGAAAATGTATTCGAGTACCCAAAAATATATTCAAGTAGAAGGATATGTATTTGAATACACATAAATGTATTCTAGTACATTTTTATAATCTGAAATGTGTCAAATACAGATACAAGTACATTTTAAAAAATCTGGTGTGATACAGGCACACAACTTCCTTTTACAGTGATCTTATAATTGGCCAAAAATTTGATTTTAAATTTTTAAGCATCTGTCAAAAATTTAAAAAAATTACAAATTCTATAAAAACGGTGCAAAAACGGAGCGTTAGGTGAAGAGACAAATTTTCTCTAGAATTTTAAGCTAAATTCAAAAATGTAATAATATACCGGGTGTTCTATTTAAAATAGAAGTTAATTAAAAAAATAGAAAAAAAGAACAAAAGAAACCCATTTTAGAAGTATTCAACTGGAAAATCACCTATCTCACATCAATACACATTAAAAATGTAATAAAAATGAGAAGTTTGGAAAAAATCGTTAGAGCCGTTTTTGAAAAAATCGAAAAAACTGAAAAATCACAAGAGTAAACACCTACTTCCGGTTATGCGATTTTCTTCAAAAGCTTGCTGTCACATCTACATAGTACACAAAACTTATATATGAAGTTTCAACCCCAAATCTCTTTTCCTTTTTGAGATATTCTGTTCACAGACACACAGACAGACACACAGACAGACAGATACACAGACAGACCAATGAAAAAAAATATGTTTTTTGGGATCAGGGGACTCGAAAACGTGAAGATCTGTTGAAAACTCAATTTCGAATTTTTGGGGTGAATCCAATACTTCCTTTATTGTAAAAGGAAGTAAAAATGTACTCGTGGACTGAGTACCGAGTACATGAAATGTACTCAAGAGTGCAATGACTGAGTACCTGTATTCGAGTACCGCACAGCACTGTACGAGATTGGGAAATATTAAAGGGAAATATAGATAGCTCTCTACACTTTGGTTCTCAAGAATGTAAAGTGTTAAAACATTTGCATAAAATTACCTGAAATAAAGAAAGCAATACACTAGTGATAGAACCAGTATTTCTGCATTCAATAAACCACGTACAACTCCAGTTTTCATATTCCTTAAGCTCAGCACTGAAAGAGAATTTGTACCCCCAAACATCTCCCTCCCTGGAATTTTAAGCGGGAAATGTAGTCTGTGAGGATGATCAAAATTTTTAGTCATTTTTGAGAACAATAATTTGATTTTTTTAGATTTTTTGTGGCATTTAGGCCCTACACTGAAGCTTTCTTTCAGAATGACCAAGTATTACCTAACTACAATCTAGATCAACAAGCATTTTGGCACTTATCTCTCCCACCAAACTGTGCATCGCAGTGAAACCATTGTCCGGTACTCGTTCTAAACCTAAAGCTTCGTAAAACATCTTACATTTTCATTGAAATTCTCCTGTATGAAATCTGTCCTTTCCAGATATTTCCCTCCCTGGAATTTTTAAATAGATACTGACTATGGGGTATCACTTATGAGTTATGAGTAAGAGGAAAATGTCTGTTAAGATGATCAAAATTAGAGTAATTTTTGAAAAAACATTTTTTTTGTATTTGAACCAAAGTCTGGTACTATCATTGTAAAGCTTTATAGAATACCTCCGTAAATTTTCATGGAAATCGTCTGTATGAAAATGTGTAGCCCCTCTCCTGATGTCACCTTGGGGTACCATTTAATGAGGAAAAATGATCAAAACCATTCGAGCCATTTTTTCCCAAAAAATATGTCATATGTCGTGTTTTTCAACATTTTTTGGGGTATTTGGGCCTCCTCGCGACGAACGTTGTAGCTCAGTGAAACCAAAGTCTGTTACCATCTTTCCAAAGCTTTATAGAACATCTGAAAATTTCCTTAAAAATTCATTCGTAACTTTCACTGCTATATGTGGCACATTCGTGAAGAGTTTGTTCTGTATTGAGTGAAAACGGACGTGAGTTAATAGCACCGGCGATTAAACCAAAATTCTAGGCATCGCCGTAAAATTAATTCGCGAAAAGTGGATAGTGAGAAAACCGAAAAGGAGCTGAGTATAAGAGGATAAAGTGAATAACAGGACCGAAAGTAGCCCAAAGTTATTAGCGAAAACTGCAATTAGAAAGTACGTAAAAGCGCGCACAAACGGGCGGAAGGTCGAAGCGGCGGCGCGATACGCGAGAAGTCGAGCGCTGCGCGAGGTGATACAGCGATAACTGCATATATATAATACACATATATTGCTGGTAGGGCCTGGAAACTTCAGAAAACATTACGGCACCGACATAGTCTCACTTCGAGTATAACGCGTCTCGTGCGCATGCGTGAGAATTTGAACTCCGCCTTTAGAAGCGAATTTTAAACTTGATCACGTCCCCATTGGGCGGACGACGCCGCTGCGCTTGCGCACAGCTTACCGTATACACGAAGGAGTTGGTTGTGTGTCTCACTTCATCGGTTAGTTTCCCACTCATAGATACTAGCAATATAGTAAGTATTAGATATATGGATAACTGCTAACACAGCAGTTCCAGCGATTCGAACCAGGAAAAAACGAGTTCACGGAATTTTATATACAGATGAATAGCGAAAGAAAGCGCGGAAGAAATAACGAACAGGAAGAGGAGGACGACCCCGGATATCAGAAAATTTTTGGCCGTAACAAAAAGACGTTAAGATCGCCCGAGCAAAGAAGAGCTGAGCAGGAAAGAGAAGAAAGGGCAGCAGAACACTGAAAAGAGGTCAAAAATAACAAAGAAGACAGGGAACAAAGTAAAATGGACGAACTGAAAGAAATGATGGTAAAAATAATGCAAGAAATGGCCAAAAACACGGCAGAAATAAAGGAAGAAATTAAAGAAATAAAATACGAAATAAAGAAAAAGGAAGAAAAATGGGAAAAGGAGAAGGAGGAACTGAAAAAAAGGATTGAAACTTTAGAAGCTAGAGCGGAAAAAGAGGAGAAGGAAAAGAGAAAGAACAACATTATAATAAAAGGTATACCAATGATAGAAGAAAACGCAATTGCAGGAATAGAGGAGTTCTTGATCAAAGAATTAGAAGTAACCACGAAAGTACGGAAGGTAAATATAATAAAAAAAGAAAGACCGGGAATGCTATTTGTGGAAATAGAATCCTTCTAAAAAAAAACGTGAAATAATGCAGGCCAAAAACAAGCTGAGGACCACAAAGGTGTATATAGATGACGACCTAACAAGAGAAGAGAAAAGCATTCAAAAAGAGATTAGAGATATCGCGAAAGAAGAAAGAGCTAAAGGAAACACAGTTAAAGTAGGCTATAAGAAAATAAAGATAAACGATGAAGAATATAAATGGAACACAGCAGAGCAAGGAGTAACAAGAGTGGAGAGGCAGAGAACAGAGCAAAAAAACTGCTAAAATCCACAAAAGAGAACAAGGACAGAATAGGTGTAATAATGAACCAGGCAATGAAAAAGGCTATGATCAAGGAAAATCAAAACCAGGAACCAGCAACGTGGAATGAACAAGAATCAAATTCCGCCAAATATACACAGTGTGAGGAGAAAGAGAGACATATGAGGACGAGACAGTACAACAAAGCATTACCAAACCAAAAAAAGAAACACAAAACAATTAGAATAGCAACATGGAACGTAAGAGGAACATACGAAGCAGGAGCACTGAAAAACTTAGTAAGAGAAATGATGAAATATAAAATAGATGTAATAGCAATACAAGAGACGAAGCAAAAATATAACGAGATTAGAGATATAGATGGCTATACATTGTTTAACAGCGGCGGGCAGAACAGGAGATTAGGAACGGGATTTCTGGTCAGTAAAACGTTCAGGAAAAATGTAATAAAGTTCACGCCCATAACTGACAGAATGAGCTACCTAAGAATCAAGGGAGAACACAGGATGTTGAGTTTACTAAATATACATGCACCGACAGAGGAAAAAGATTGAAGAAAAGGATTGCTACTATGAGATGATGGACAATGAGTACCAAAACATGCCAGGTTACGACATAAAAATAATATTGGGAGACTGCAACGCAAAGATAGAAAGAGAGGAGATTTACATGCCAACCATAGGCAGATATAGTAAACATGAAGTAACAAATGAGAACGGGGAAGACTAATAGGTTTTGCGACAGAAAAAAATATGAGGATAAGGAGCACACAGTTTCAGCATAAAAACATATACAAGGGCACATGGACAACACCGAATGGGCAAATAGTAAATCAGATCGACCCTGTATTAATCCAAACACAACATGCAAAGAGTATAATAAACATCAGAAGCTACAGAGGAGCTGACGCAGACTCAGACCACTTTTTAGTAGGAATGCCAATTAAACAACAAATAAAAAAGGCAAGAGTAAGGACCAAAACGAAAAGGAAGACCTATAATGCGATGAATCTACTGAAAGAAGACGTACAAGAGAAGTACCAACGACAAATAGAGAACAGATTTAAAAAAGTGGACGAGAAAAGAAACCTGGAAGCAAAATGGAAACAATTACAAGATATAATGCTGGAATCAGCCCAGGAACTTTTAACTGGGAAGAAAACAAATAAGAAGGAAGAGTGGTTCAACGCAGAGTGTACAACAGCATTGAATGAAAGAAACCTTGCCAGAGAAACAATGATAAAATTAAATACCGAAGAAAGTAAGAGAAAATATCGGGAATAAAGGAGAAGAACAAAGAGCATTCTAAGACAAGTGAAACGGAGACACAGAGAAAAAGAAATACAAGTCCTGGAAGAAAAATACATTAACAAGGAAATAAGGAATTTTTACCAGGAAGTAAAAAAAGAGAAAAAAGGGATGAAAGGAAAACAGTGTACTGCAAAGATAAAGATGGAAATCTGATAGGAGGAGAGAAGGAAATAATAGAAAGATGGAGAGAATATTTCAAGGAGATGTTGAATGATCAAGGGATGCGGACGGAAGAAAAGGAAAGGGTTCGTGAAGGAGAAACTGTCAGGGAAGAATTAGCAGGAGCAGAAAAGGAAGCACCGACAATGGAAGAAGTAAAAAAAGTAATTAATCGATTAAAAAATTACAAAAGTCCCAGCGAAAACGAAGTAAGAGCAGAATTAATAAAATATGGAAGTGAGGAAATATGCGACAGAATTAACGAAATAATACGAGAAATATGGGAAACAGAGACTATGCCAGAAAGCTGGACCAGAGCAGTATTGATACCAATAAATAAGAAAGGGGACAAGACAGAGTGCAGCAACTACAGGGGGATAGTCTTATTGGACACTACGTATAAGATACTGGCAACATTAATAAAAGAACGTCTGAACGGATACGCTGAGAAGATTATAGGCGAATACCAATGCGGCTTCCGAAATAACAGGTCAGTGATGGACCAAATTTTCACCCTAAAACAAGTACAAGCCAATTGCTATGAGCACAAGTTAAGTTCATAGACTTTAAGCAGGCATACGACTCAGTGGACAGGGAACAATTGTACAATGCAATGAAGGGGCTAGAAATACCAAAAAAACTGATAAACCTGGTGAGAATGACACTACACGGCACGGAAAATAAAGTGAAAATAAATGGATGGATGTCAGAAGAGTTTAAAATAAAAAAAGGTTTACGACAAGGAGACCCTCTTTAAACGGTCCTCTTCGGTTTGGTTTTGGAAAAAATAATAAGGAAAAGCAAAATAAACGAAAAGGGAACTATATACAACAAGAGCCACCAATGTCTAGCATACGCGGACGACATCACACTGCTAGCGAGATCAAAAAAAGAACTGTGTAGAATGGCAAGTAAGTTAGAAAAAGCTGCAAGAGGGATGGGACTGACAATAAATGAGCAGAAAACAAAGTTCATGGAAATGGGAAGAACAGAAGAAAGAAATTGACACAGACAAAACATAAAAATAAGACTAGGGGATAACCGTGAAATAGAAATCGAAAACGTAGAAAGTATTGTGTTTCGTGGCACGTTAATAACAGAAAATAGTGACGGTAGTAAGGAAATCGGGGCAAGAATAGTGAAAGGTGACAGATGTGCGGGCGCTCTAAATGATGTGATACGAGCAAAAAACGTGACGCGGGGGACTAAAGTTAGAGTATACAGAACAGTAATAAGGCCGACGGTAACGTATGCGTGCGAGACGTGGGTGATGAACAAAGCAGACCAGAATAGACTCGAGGTATGGGAGAGAAAAATACTACGAAGGATCTATGGAGGAAGAAGAGTAGGAGAAACATGGGAAAGGAGAACCAACGAGGAGGTCAGACAACTGTATGGAGAACCGAGTATCATAGGGGTAATCAAAGCACAAAGGGTGAGATGGCTGGGACACATCGAAAGGTTAGCACAAGAAAGAACCACAAAAATCGTACTGCGTGGAGGCTTAGAAAGCACACGAAAGAGAGGAAGACCTAGAAAAAGATGGCTGGAGGCAGTAAGGGAAGACCTGGAGAAGATAGGAATAAGAAACTGAGCAGAAAAAGCAAAGGACAGAAAGGAATGGAGGACAATAGTCCAACAAGCTATGGGCCTATAAGGCTTAATATAAGCTATATATTGCTATGTTATGCTAGCTGATAAATTTTTTTAAATTATCGTATTACTTTGCCCTTTATTTTTAACTTTCAATTCAAATCCGTATTTTACAATATTATTAATGAAACTCTCTCAGGTAGTTCGCAATATCTAGTAACCCAATGATTGACTTGTCAAATTCTCTTTGTTTAATTGCCAGTTCATTGACTTTCAAAAAATTGACACCTAACGTCAAATTAATCAAATTTCAGAACGAATATCAAGGTTTTTACAATAAGATCTAATATGCAATTCTTTCACCAATCTCTTATGTAAGTATGAAATTCAATTATATTTTTATACCTTCTTACTGGTTATAGCTTTTTAAATGTTTCATTTGACCTTTTAAAACACAAACCTGATTTAACACTTTGCTTGTTAATACTGCCAAAATCCTTCCAAGCTGGATCCTCACTCCGACTGCACTTAAACACCTGCTGGGTCCTTATCCAAACTGCATCACCTGCGATGAATGTAAACTCTCAGCATCACCTTATTGCCATCCACTTCAAAACTTCCACATCCTATACTGGATTCCTGCCGTTGTCCCCTGCTGCTGTCAACTTCAAGTCTCCTAGCTCCTGTACTGGATTACTGCAGCTCCGATCCCTCTCTGGTAAGTGTCAGCATAAAACTTGTTCCAAATATGAATTTTTTTCTTTTTTAGATAGTCCTACGTCTTCAATGATACCCACAGGTTTCCCAAAAACAATTCGCTGCACGTACTAACCTCTTGTTTGTGTCTTGTATTCCATTTCCAATGTAGTATCAATAATATCCTCACTGACCAAAGCTTGTCCCTTTATTTCTTGTTTTTAATATTTTATTTTATGTTTCCACCTCGAAGATTTTGCTTTTAACCCATATAATTTGCATCAACCATAATATTTACAAATTATACAACATTTATTAATGTTTCTTTATTCGAAAATCACACCCATATCAAATTATGTATACATTTTTGAGTTGTTTTTTTAGTAACTAATTAAACAAATTACAAATTATTACTACTAGACACGATTCTTGCTGCCTCCTATATACATTTTTTTATATAATCAAAACAGATATTTTATTTTAATTATCATAACAGATACATTTTAGTAGTAACCTTGGTATTTATTCCTATTCAGAATTTTCTTATTACAGATTAAGTTTGAGTAATCAATCATTATGCTATTATATGACTAACCAATAATAAGAAAGTTAATTTCATTATACTTTAACATGTATTTAGATCCATTAATTTGCTTATATCTGACTTCCAAATTTATTTGACTAAACTGTTTCTTTAGTAGTCATTTTTAAATTATCAAAGAATATAGTGTATCATAACAATATATATATATATGTGGCACATCCGTACATACACGGAAATGAATTTTTGCCCAGTCGTGTCGAAAGCCCTTGCTTCGTTCTTTGCATTTTTCAATAGTCAAAGGCCAAAAGTTTCTAATTTTTTGCAAATCTTCTAAAAAGCAAGATAGATCATCAACTTCTACATCAATCGTCTTATGTAAATGGAAGTTAATGTTTTCAATCAAAACACATGCAAATTAAAATATTTTAATGTCGTTTTAATCTGATCCATGTTCCTGGTTTTAAATTAATTGACTGAGCGAAGCGAATGCTTTCGACATGACTGGGCGAAAATTCATTTCTGTGTACGTACCCATGTACGTATGTGCCACACATAGCATCGAAAGTTATGAATGGATTTTTATGAAAATTTGTAGAGATTTCTATAAAATTTTGAAGCTGAGCTACAGCGTTCGTTGGTAGGAGGCCCAAATACCCCAAAAAATGTTGAAAAAGAGGACATCTCTTTACTAAAAAACAGAACAACTTCTCCATTTATCATTTTTTCGAAAATGCTCTCAAAACTGGGTTAAATTCAAAACAGTTTTACTCTAAAAATGCATACCCGCCTAACGAATAATATTTTAATGTAATGGCACAAAACATAAAAAATCTGGTGTGATACACGCACACAACTTCCTTTTACAGTGATCTTATAATTAACCAAAAATTTGATTTTAAATTTTTAAGCATTTGTCAAACATTTTCAAAAATTACAAATCTTACAAAAACGGTACAAAATACAATGTTAGTTCAAGAGACAAATTTTCTCTAAAATTTTAAGCTGAATTCAAAAATGTAATAATATACCGGGTGTTCTATTTAAAATAGGAGTTAATAAAAAAAATGTAAAAAAAAAACAAAAGAAACCCATTTTAGAAGTATTCAACTGGAAAATCACCTATCTCACATCAATACACATTAAAAATGTAAAGTTGAAAAAAAATCGTTAAAGCCGTTTTTGAAAAAATCGAAAAGAACTGAAAAATCACAAGAGTAAACACCTACTTCCGGTTATGCGATTTTTTTCAAAAGCTTACTGTCTCATCTACATAGTACACAAAACTTATATATGAAGTTTTAACGCCATACCTCTTTCCGTTTTTGAGATATTCTGTTCACAGACAGACAGACAGACACACAGACACACAGACACACAGACCAATGACCAAAAATATGTTTTTTGGGATGAGGGGACTCTAAAACGTGAAGATCTGTTAAAAACTCAATTTCGAATTTTTGGGGTGAATCCAATACTTCCTTTATTGTAAAAGGAAGTAAAAAACGTATTTTTGATATGCAAATCAACAAAAACTGCATAGGTATAGTATTCCAACCAGAAATTGGAAAGCTATTTAAAATCAGGCCAGCATTGCAAACAGTAAGTCACTTCGTAATTTAATTCATAAAATTACTGTTTGATGGTCATTCAGTGACACTTCGATAATAACCTTCAAATTTGACAGATGCATTGGGAAGTTTGGAAGATATATACGTTTTTTTGAAATTTCCTATGCTACTATACGGTTTTAAAAGCTCAACTAGTATCTAGTTAAATCATGCACAATGTTACAATGCCTTAACAAAACAGTTACATATACAATTTGCAGATGAACTGTCATTACTTGAAAGCTGATTGACATTAGAATATTATTTACTGATTGTATGAAACCAACTTATAAGCCGTTCACGATCTTTTTGGGTCAGGTGAGGCTATGACCATCTAGTAATTTTGTTGGCAGAACCTCTGTTGCAACTAAACTCCCTCATGGAAATTGACACTTTTTGTGTTAGGTTAGGTTGTTTTCAGTTTAAGGTTATACTTTCTGAATAGGAACATTGTTGCCGGATATTCTCTAGTCTCCACATCAACTGGCGTTTTTTTTTAAATTTGATCTGTACTTTTTAAATTGGAAGTAGCATCGTTTAATGGAAAATTTTTGTTGTAACAAAATTATTTTGGGCATATTGACTTTTCCTTTGACGAAAACTAAAATTATTTTTACACATTTGATAAATCATTTATTTTCTTACGAATATTAAAATAATAAAACTGGCAATGTGGTGGCAAGAAAATCTCGAACAGACACTGACAGAAAAAAAAAGCTGCATCCGCTACATTATCGAATCAGTTAGTCCAACATGAAAAGAAAAAATCATAGCCAACTCTGTCCCAAAAAGGTCGTGAACGGCTTATAGACATGACTTACACTTTTCATGGTGTACTGGATTTTAAATAGCTTTCCAATTTTTGGTTGGAATACTATACCTATTTAATCTCTGAAACTTCTTTGTGGCGTGAATTCATAATTCATTTTCTTATATGGGTATTTCGCCACTCTGCAAATTAAAATATTAAATAACGAAAATATTAACAACGAACGTTTCGAGGGACAATCTGCCCTCGTTATCAACGAATAACAATTAAAACTAACAAGAACTTATCTTTTTTTCACTGGAAGAAAAAACGACCAACCTCCAATGAATTTTCTGACATTGACGTTTGTTGATATCTGTACCTACTTGATCTCATCTTTAAGAATCGATAGCCAACTATTGTCTAAAAATATTGAGAAAGACGACACGCATTTTTCTTCGTTAAGTAAAATGTATGCCGTTTCCTTAATTTTTCGCCTAGTTGACATCGATTCTTTAGACAAGATCTTTGTGTTGTCCCATTGTATTTTATGGTTTTCATCCCAAGCATGTTCTGCCAGCTTAGACTTATTGAATTGATACGTTTTCAACATATTTTTATGTTCTTTAACTCTTACTGCTAAAGGCCTGGATGTTTCACCGATATAATATTTCCCGCATTCACAGGGAATACTATATATACAATTCCTTGAATGCTGTTCTTCGTTGAACGGTTTAGTTTTTGTAAGAACTGACCGTAAAGTATTCATCGTTTTGAATACCGTCCTAACATTGAATCTATTTCCAATTCGTCTAATTTTGTCAGATATGCCTGGAATATATGGTATAGTAAGAGTATTATATTTTTGAGTGTCATTCCTTTGTATGTGTGTGGCATTGCTTCGTGTATTGAAAATTTTTCGAACAAGAGTCTCTGGATAGCCATTATCTTGTAAAACATTAATAATAAATTCTTTCTCTTTTTTGAAAATTGTATCATTAGAGCAAACAACTTTGGCTCTGTCGTAAAGACTTTTTACAACGCCTGTCTTTATGTTTTTGTGATGGTTAGAATTAAAATGTAAGTACCTATTAGTATTGGTTTTCTTACGGTATAATGATGTTTCAAAAGTATTTATTGTGCGTGTGATTAGTGTATCAAGAAAGGGTAACTGATTGTTTTGCTCTGTTTCTAATGTGAATTTGATGGAGGTTTCTTTACTGTTAATATACATTTTACTTAACGAAGAAAAATGCGTGTCGTCTTTCTCAATATTTTTAGACAATAGTTGGCTATCGATTCTTAAAGATGAGATCAAGTAGGTACAGATATCAACAAACGTCAATGTCAGAAAATTCATTGGAGGTTGGTCGTTTTTTCTTCCAGTGAAAAAAAGATAAGTTCTTGTTAGTTTTAATTGTTATTCGTTGATAACGAGGGCAGATTGTCCCTCGAAACGTTCGTTGTTAATATTTTCGTTATTTAATATTTTAATTTGCAGAGTGGCGAAATACCCATATAAGAAAATGAACTATACCTATTTTACTAATAAAACCTTTAGGTCACATCTGGTACAAACGTTCTTTAAATCCACATTCTTTCAAAATTGAGTTTTGTGCATTTTTGGGGTTTTCCCATATATCTGTGTGTTTCATGAAGAAACCAGGTACAGCTTACAGATTCAAGTTTTGTATTGGTGACACTTTTGACATCTATCATATTGACATTAAATTGTTAACCTTATTTAATCTAAATGACACAATAAATCAGAGGCGTGCCCAATAATGTGGTATGGCTCATTTCCAAACAGAATTAACAACACACACACAAATAGCAACAATAACAAAATAACACAATTAACAAAATCAACAGCAACAGCAATTTTCACACTCTAAAACACAAAGAATCTGTCATACGACGTTAGTCACTGCGCAAACGAAATCCCTCTACCCATCACCACTGATTACTTGCGATTTAAAATATAACCAAACTGAAACTGTGTGTGTTTGACCATTACTTCTCTCCTTCTCTCCACATATTGCCAATTCAGTGAAATCAAATATGATCAAAGCGCCTTTCATAACCTACCTTGAGAGTCAATCTAGATTCTGTAAGCTGTATATCTATGAATTACAGTTCTTACAGCAGGTCGTCAAAGTTTCCGTTTAGTTTAGAAACTAAAAAGTCCCGGATTTATGTGGTTTCTTTCATATATCAGAATATCCTTTATCTAATAGACTTGTCTGTCCGGGACGCTGGTCCGTCCGGGACGCTGTTTCAGCAGCCAAACCGTAAGAGATAGAGAAAAAAGTTATGAAAGTTATATGTTTGGAATGGTCATGTCAGGCCAGGAACCGAATTTCAGTCACGTGACACTTCCGGTTTTCGAGAAATCACGTGATTTCCGTCTGTCCGGGACGCTGGTCCGTCCGGGACACTGTTTCAGCAGCCAAGCCGTAAAAGATAGAGAAAAAAGTTATGAAAGTTATATGTTTGGAATAGTCATGTCAGGTCAGGAACCGAATTTCAGTCACGTGACACTTCCGGTTTTTGATAAATCACGTGATTTCCGTCCGTCCGGGACGCTGATCCGTCCGCGACACTGTTTCAGCAGCCAAGCCGTAAAAGATAGAGAAAAAAGTTATGAAAGTTATATGTTTGGAATAGTCATGTCAGGTCAGGAACCGAATTTCAGTCACGTACCACTTCCGGTTTTCGAGAAATCACGTGATTTCCGTCCGTCCGGGACGCTGGTTCGTCCGGGACGCTCTTTCAGCAGCCAAACCGTAAGAGATAGAGAAAAAAGTTATTAAAGTTATATGTTTGGAATGGTCATGTCAGGTCAGTAACCGAATTTCAATCACGTGATTTTAAAAAATATTGTTTTTATTTAATACGCGTTCTATTTGAAAAACGGTCTTTTTTGTTTTATTAAATGAGACATTTGTCTCACTGGTTGCTAGTTGTTTGTAATGGACTTCATCGAAAACGAGATTCATCATCTCCACATATTTTCTGATGGGGCAAAACAAAAACCATTCTGTGATTAGAATGGGTGCAGCTCTTGTAGGTCTCGGTCGTTTCAAAAGCGTAAATTAATATTATCCATTCAGAGGACATTCTTACATGCCCTGCGATAGTGATTTTGCTGTATTAAAAATGAATATTAAAAAAACACAATTATTTACTCAAGGAATATATTGAACTTATTGTTGTCTCTAAGGCCCTGAACACACGGCATTCCGTATCCGAGATTCGGTATGCGGGATACAGAATCTGAGTCTGTTCAGACACGGCGACTGAATCTCAGACGCGGGCCTTCAGTCACTTGCAGTGCCGTGCTGTTATGGACCTAGCATTGCTGTTCTTTGTTTCTGTCGAATTAGTCTAAATGTGCCGTATTTAAAGTCAGGGATTGGGCTCTACTAAGCTAATAAATTTTTCATTGTCAAATAATGTACGCTCTATGATCTTTGTATAGTAACGAACGCACTGATTATTCGATTTAAATACAAGGTGAAGAAAATCGGCTACGCCTATGATATGATATCGCGTGTTGTGGCTCGCAAAATTATGCGCGTCCAGACCCTGGACACACGTGGATTTTGTATGCGAGATACGGAATCCCAGATACAGAAAATACACGCGCTCAAATGAAGCTGTTCACACGGCAGTAGAAAGAGGGCACCTATCCCCCACCACTTTTAATTGATTCGCGGATTCGCGGTTTAATTCGCGGTTTTATTCGCGGATTTCGCGGTTTTAATTTTATTTTGCGGATTGACCCAATTAATTTCGCGGTTTGATCTAATTAATCACATATGAAGTTTGATATGTAATTTACATATGTGCTACTGATTAAATTACGCGGCAGCCATTTTTTAATTTGCTTCCGGAATTACGCGGCGGCCATTTTATTTTCGCGCGCATATTTGAATTTGAAATTTTACAGATTATTTTTGAATTTAAACTTCCCGGGTGTCGACCATCTTGGTTTTCTGCTCGCGCACTTCTCTCGACTGACTTTTAATTTCAATTTTTCAGATTTTTTTTCTAAGTTTAATTTTTTGAATTTAAACTTCGTCGGCCATCTTGGTTTTCTGCGTGCGCACTTCTCGCGGTTGTCGTTTTAATTTCAATTTTCGCGGAAATATTTGAATTTAAAACTGATAGATCTTCCGTTTCCTTCATCTGGCGTTGGTTGTCTCTCTCTTGCATTCACAGAAGGGCTGTTTATATTTAAAAAAAATCTCTGGCCCCAAGTGGATTTGAACCCTAGTTGTTTGGCTAGTACCCAGACACCGTATCCATAGAGCTACCGAGCCGTTGCAAATTTTATGTGTATAACGGAAAGCTACTTTCTCTGCTCTGACGTCATACTGCCAGATTTAAAACAAACTATTTTTTCAAAAATTTAAATTATAAGAATGGGATTGCATAGCCTGTGGTATTAAACGAGTGTAGTAATTTTAAAAAACTGCTTTTGCAACTGGGTTTGCCATAATTAATTAGTTTATCTTTATAATATGAGTGCTGCGCATGAGTGAATTAACGATATTTCCATTGTCCCAACAGAGATTCTTATTGTCCCTACCTACTATATAGTTGGAAATTTCCGCTCGACCATCAAAATTTGAAAGCTATATGAATAGAAATAATTACTTTATTTTTATAATTTGCCCCAACAGAACGTATGCTATCTAGTTTATGCGCAAATTTCATAATAATATCAATTTTTACTAGAGCAAATACATTTTGTTCCTCGATCAAATTTCAAAAAGAGGCCAGTTTAAAACCGTTGGAGACGATTTTGCATTGTGCGTCACGGAATACGATAACATGAACAAGAAGATAATACGTATTGCTTGAGTAAGAAAGAGATAAACATAGTAGCAAATATTCGAGAAGGCTTGACTCTTAATTTAATTATGACATTTGTCAAGTATAAACATGCCTTTTTGTATGGCTATCGCTTTCTTACTCAAGCAATACGTATTATCTTCTTGTTCATGTTATCTCATTGCTGTTATATATAATTATGGCCCAGCAGTATATCCAAACCTGCACTTTTTCAAATTTTTGAGAGGTCATGCTAGCTCAGTTCCAAATTCTCTACAAAAACAGTATTTGGCGTGGATAGGCATCGATATGATATCTTAATAATTTTCAAACTACGTAAATCTAACTTGTTGCAATTTTAGTGAGATTTGAATAAACACACAATTTCGCTGAAAAAGTTCTAACCAAAAACGACAAAAACAATATTTTTATAATAATATTTTCTATCACAAGCATTTCTAGAAGCAAAATTGCCGTAACGTAGACTCGCTGTGCATTTTATTACAGAAATTTTTATACTTTTGATGAAAATATATGCATGTTGACTACAAATTAACATAAATTTGAAATAAAAACACGCACTTTCGCTGAAAAATGTTCTGTTCCACATCATCTCACATAATTTTTTACAAAAACTGACATCATGTCACTTGAAATTATACAAAAAACGACATTTTTACTCAACACACGACGAAAATTGAACAAAAATCACTCAATTACACAGCATCTCACATAAATTTTTACAAAATCGCCATCATGTTACATAAACTATGCATAATTTTGCAATTGTTTTATACTTTTTTATAAAATGCATCGCTCAAAATTAAAAGAAATCGCAATTTCATTGAAAAATCTTCTACCACAAGCATCTCGATAAGCAAAATTTTAGTTACGTAGACTCATTGTTCATTTTTATTACGAAAATTAACTCAAAATTGAACAAAAACTCACACAATTACAGATCATGTCACATACATTTTTACAAAAATCGACATCATGTCACATAAATTATACAAAAACTGACATCATGTCACTTGAAATTATACAAAAAACGACATTTTTACTCAACACACGACGAAAATTGAACAAAAATCACTCAATTACACAGCATCTCACATAATTTTTTACAAAATCGACATCATGTTACATAAACTATGCATAATTTTGCAAATGTTTTACACTTTTTATAAAATGCATAGCTCAAAATTAAAAGAAATCGCAATTTCGTTGAAAACATCTACCACAATCATTTCGATAAACAAAATTCAAAAATTCTTGTACTTTTGGTGGAAATATATGTATGTTGACCACAAATTAACATAATTTTGAATAAGAACGCGCAATTTCGTTGAAAAAATGTTCTGACACCGTCATTTCACTTAAAATTTTACAAAAACTGACATATCACTTGAAATTATACAAAAAACGACATTTTTATCCAATAAGCAATAAAAAATACACAATCTCACATTATTTCACTTAAAAAATGATCACAATTCGTTTTATAAATCGTTTTGTAAAACGAAAATGATGTAAATGCAGTTTTTAGAGTTATTTCTAAGCATAATTTTGCAAATGTTTTACACTTTTTTTTAAATGTATCGCTCAAAATTAAAAGAATTCACAATTTTTTAAATTATATCACACCATTATGAAATCGTAGATTGATTTTTTGAAATTTTACACTTTGTAACTGTAAAATATCTTCAAATACTAATATTTTAGCTTTAGATTTTGTAATTATTGCAGATTCGTGAAAAAACAAAAGCAGAGTAGAAATAAAAATCAGAAAAACTTTGTAATAAACAAATATATTGTTCTTATTTCGTATAATACTTAATAATATAAAAATAAATGTACAGCTGAACGTCTTATTTTCTAAAATTTCGCTATCAATTTACAACGTAGAACAAATTTCAGTGTGGCATTTTAAAGTTTAAGATGCTCCCAATCTAGATTTCCCTTCGCTTTTGATGTTGAGGACCTCTGCCTTAGAGGCGCTTTTGTAACGGCCCTTTTTTGGAGGCGTTTCCTTATCGGCGTTCTTCTGACTGAACCTTTTTGATGTGGACTTGGATGAGTAGCTGGTGTTTTTAATTTATATTCTAAATCGGACTCGCAGTTATTAGTTTCCATTTCGGTTTTTCCTGTAGTACCAGTCGGGGCTGGCACTTTTTGCTGCTTAGGTTTAGGCAGCAGCACATGAGCAACGTTAAGGTCTTTGATGAAATCAGCAAACTGTAGGCGTCCGGGTGGATTAATAGTTTTTCGAGGCCTCAGAGTGTCGTGAACTAAATCGACTATGTTAGACGCCGGTAAAATTTCACCCTTTATAGTAACGGTACCCTTGTGATCCCAGCTCACATCGTTTGAGGTACTCAAAATGCGTAGAAAAACTTCAGCCTTTTTCTTAAAAGTTTTGGGAAGTGTAGATAAAATAACGGCATTTGATAGGCTGTTACTGCTTGTTTCAATAGGTATTTTGATTGGCTGCCGTGCCTGGTTTGTGAAATGAAGGAATCTTTGTAAAACTTGGTTGTACTGCCCCCATTTATCTTGATCAGTTAATTTGGACTTTAAAACTTTTTGCATTTCGTCATCAAGCTGTGATAATATATTTTTTTCTATAGCACGTGTTAAAGTGTGCTTTTATCAACTCAAAACAAAAGGTCAAGTTTTACTTTAACAGCAAGGGTAGATAAAGTAGCACTTTAACATCAAGGATAGATAAAGTAATTTAGTTTCCTCACTTTTGTTTAAATTAAATATGACGGCTTCGTATTATCGTAGCAACCCAATCTAGCTACTGACATTTTGAAATGTGATTGACTGTCATTATTTTCTTTTGAAATTGTTAAAGTTCTTGCTATAGAAAAAAATATTGTGTTATACACGACGATAAAGTTATTTCTATCCACTCTTGAATCATTAACGTCTCGACTTCGTCTCGACGTTAAACGATTCGCTCGTGGATAAAATTTAACTTTATCGTCTTGTATAATAAATTACTATTTCTCCGTATTCTCGCCAGACTTATGACGTTGGACAAATTCCGGCGATACAATCAACATCTTCCGTTCTTGGTCCATTTTAGTCGAAAAGGAGCTCAGTCGTTTGTTCTGGTAGAGCCGTCGTGAATAAACTAACTTAAAATGAAGACTTTCATAATAAATATATATAAAAAAATATGGCAGGTACGGGAATCGAACCCGCATTCTCTCTCGAGATCAGAGCTTGAATCTGACGCCTTAACCATTCGGCCAACCTGCCTACCTGTATAAACGAGCACTCTCTGCATAATTAAGAAAACATATAGTTTAAAAGCCTTCTATTTGCAATTTCATACAATATTTCATATAAATTAAGTCATGTACAAATTTCTAAATCGGGTTTGATATATATTTATCGAAGGAGTTGCCCCTACATCTGTTGTTTTATTATTATTTATAGTGATGCGTCATCGCTGAATTTTACAAGAACCAGCCTGTCTGCTATGCGACGCACACAATGTCTCCATCCCTTTTTATTTTAAAACCTGTCTGCTGTGTGACGTACGCAATGTCTCCATCTCTTTTTATTTTAAAATTTGTAAAACCAGAGGCCCAGGATGCAGCCGCACCAGGTAACAGCGTACACGAGTTAGTGAGGCATCAGCTTGGGCATCTGGTTTTATAAATTTTAAAATAAAAAAGGTATGGAAACACTGAGTGCGTCACATAGCAGACAAGTTTTAAAATAAAAAGGGATGGAGACATTGTGTGCCTCGCATAGCAGACAGGCTGGTTCTTGTAAAATTCAGCGATGACGCATCACTATAAATAATAATAAAACAACAGATGTAGGGGCAACTCCTTCGATAAATATATATCAAACCCGATTTAGAAATTTGTACATGACTTAATTTATATGAAATATTGCATGAAATTGCAAATAGAAGGTTTTTAAAATACATATATGTTTTCTTAATTATGCAGAGAGTGCTCGTTTATATAGGGAGGCAGGTTGGCCGAATGGTTAAAGCGTCAGATTCAAGCTCTGATCTCGAGAGAGAATGCGGGTTCGATTCCCATACCTGCCATATTTTTTTATATATATTTATTATGAAAGTCTTCATTTTAAGTTAGTTTATTCACGACGGCTCTACCAGAACAAACGACTGAGCTCCTTTTCGACTAAAATGGACCAAGAACGGAAGATGATTGTATCTCCGGAATTTGTCCAACGTCTTAAGTCTGGCGAGAATACGGAGAAAAATATATTATCACAGCTTGATGACGAAATGCAAAAAGTTTTAAAGTCCAAATTAACTGATCACGATAAATGGGGGCAGTACAACCAAGTTTTACAAAGATTCCTTCATTTTACAAACCAGGCACGGCAGCCAATCAAAATACCTATTGAAACAAGGTTGGGTTGAAATCTCTATACAAATTGGTGGCGGAAAATGTGAACATAGATAATCAAATGAGTTAGAATACAGTTTATGGGTTTTGTAAGCGTTCGACAGAAATAGACATATATGATTTAAAATCTAGTATCCCAGGATTCAGTGTTTTCTGAAAACAAAACCCTTTGATTCTGCGGATACTAGATGTCTATCGCATATTACTCTATTCTGTCTAATGTATACAAAACGCATAAACTGTATGCTAGCTCATTTTATTGTTTATGTTCACATTATCCACCACAATCTGTAGAGTTCAATAGTGTTATTCCACAGTAATTGAAAAGAACGACTTTTTGCATTTTTGGATGCAGGTACTGTTATATATTTATGCCAGTCGATTGGTATTTCTATAAGTTGTACTATTTTTTTTAAAAGTTTATGATTTTCGGTTATTAGTACTAGTTGGCTAGCATATTTAATAGTTCATTACGAATTTCATTTTTTCCAGGTGCTTTTATGTTTTTCAGCTTGGTATTGCTGTTAGTTATTTCTACTTCAGTATTTAATTGTTGCTGATCTTCTTGTTGGTATATTGATTGGATGTAAATAGTAGTTGTAATTGTAAATAGTAGTTAGTAAATATAGTAAATAATACATAAATACAAATAGTTGCAAATACTGGTTCTTATTTTAATGCTTACGACATCTTGTTATATCCCAAACGAACTTTATATTCGTTCGACCCTAAAAACCCTTTACTAGCGTTTCTAATAAGATAAATCATGCATGTTTTTTCAACACCTGTCTATAAAATTGTACTTTTTTAAAATCGGCAGTGAAGAACGTCGAAATCGTCATCAAAATGCGAGAAATAGGTAATGAAGTAATCTATTGTTTTACTACAATTTGTAGGCGGCGGGGCGATAGGTAAACGTCAAAATAATCTACAAAAATTGGTTAAAATGTTGTAATTTCGATTTCTCGATTTAAAAAAAGCATAATGCACCCCTCGGCACTCAAGTTTCTTTTTATCCCACATTAGTGATAAAAAGGTAAACTTCAGTGTCTTGGTATACAAACTACTATTATCTACTAACATCTCGTTGCTAAAGTAACACTTTATTGACAAGGGTGGATAAGTAACTAAGTAAAGCAATTAATTTAAATACCAGTCAATATTTTTGTAAATGTGTAAGTTTAAATTGTAATTAAAAGAAACTTTTTTGTAGGTTTTGGAAACAGTTTTGTATGTCACACAAAAATATTTTTTCGACAACCGTCAAAAAAATCGGACATTCGCTCATCGCTATCAATGCACGAGGTTTGTAATTTTTTAGCGTGTTAAAAAATGGGATATGTATTTACGTTACCATTGAAAACGTAAAAATAGGCATTTTGCTCACTAGAGCGCCAAAAGTTTCGAATGACTTTTTTGACTCGGCTATCGCGTCATCAAAAGAAGTAAGGCTGAAAACACACGAAGCTGTTCACGCCGAGTCGGCAGCCGACTCTGCCCATGATTCTATGTATTTAAAGCGGACAAAACACACTCTGCGTCATGTAGCGCGTACGCCGCGCGTACGTCGAGCGTACACCGCGCGTACGTCGAGCTTTCGTCGAGCTTACGCCGACCGTACGCCGACCGTACGCTCATGCAGAACCATATATGTAATACTTACTATATTGCTAGCGGCTATGAGTGGGAAACTTACGAAGTAAGTGAGACAGACAACCAACTCTTCAATGTATAATGGTAAGCTGTGCGCAAGCTCGGCGGCGTCGTCTGCCCAGTGGGGAAGTGTTCAAGTTTAAAATTCGCTTCTAAAGGCGGAGTTCGAATTCTCACGCATGCGCACGAGACGCGTTATACTCTAAGTGAAAGTATGTCGGCGCCGTAATGTTTTCGGGCGTTCCGAAGCCCTACTAGCAATATATGTATAATACATATATGTGCAGAACAAGTGCCGAGCGCGGTTTTCTTATCGCTTCGTGCCTACCCTCAAGTCTGTGCTATCTTATGACTGTACACACGACAAGCGGCTTCAAAGCGGTGAGTATCAGGAGCGGTTGTCAAATATCTTTGTCATATATGAAAATATTTTACTTATAGGGCATTCAGTAAACACAAAAACATTTAAAGTTTTTTGAAGTTGGCATGTGCATATAATGTTTGTACTAGGGATTCTCTATTTTGTTTTGCAAAGGTTTCCACACCTGTATACAGGCAGATTTGAATTTAAAAATGACAATTAATTATTCTGATTGTCAGTGTCAAAGTAGATATTTTTTTAGAAAGTTTAATAAAATGTAATGAAAATGCCTATTAGTAAACGCTACGTCAATTGTATCCAACACAGTATTTGGATAATATCCTTAAAAGTTGTTTTATTTACAACATTTATGACATATGGGAAGTAAATGTCACACCTTTAACCTATTTGTTTTAGTAACGTTTAGTATGTACATTCCTAGACAAAGATAAATTCTGGAATTACACTCAAGAAATTTTGGAAATCAAAGGCCACTCTGTATTTTTATGTTTAGTAGTAGTAGTAGTAGTTGTGGGGAGACCGAAGTCTAGCAAGTAGGCCACCATAGGCCCTTTTTGCCAACCCCATGCCATCCCCTCAACCGCCTTCATTATCGTCCTCTTCGATGGGCTCTTCTCCCTGCTTAAACCTTCCTGATTTTCTAATGAAGATCAGAATATCGGCCCAGGATAGGGAGTTCAACTCTTCCATTCGAAGCGTAGGTGCTCCAAAGGTTCTATACCTCAGTCGCTGGTACGCTTTGCATTCTCCCAAGTAGTGAAAGGACGTTTCCTCGTCCCTCCCACATCTTGGGCAGATGGGATCTTTCTCTACTCCTATCAGTGTTAGGTGTCTCTTTAGTTTACAGTGGCCTGTCAAGATCCCTATCAAAAGATTTGTGGTTCTTCGGCTCCTTCCCATTAGCCAGACCGATTTCTTTGAATCAAATCCCGCTATGGGTACTTTGCCTGACGACAGCCCCTGCATCCTTTCCACTTTTCCTCGCTGGTCTTGTAGGCCCACCCGGTTAGGGCTGCTGAGACCTGCTGCCTTGTTATACCCAAAAAAGGTTCCGGTCCAAAACAAGTTTCCCCGGCTCCGAGTTTGGCTAGTTCGTCCGCCTTCTCGTTGCCTTGGACCCCCGTGTGTCCCGGGACCCAGATCAGCTCGACGTCCTTTTCCCTTGCCAATTCGGCTAAAGCATCTCCACATTCCTGGACAAGAGCTGATCTTGTCCTGGCCGAGAAGATTGCTTTTAGTGCGGCTTGGCTGTCGGAGCAAATATAAATTTTTTGTTCCAGGAATATCCTAACCTCGTTCCTTGTTGCCACCGATAGGATGGCATAAACTTCTGCTTGGAATACCGTGGTGAATCTTCCTAAAGCATAGATTTCTTGCACCCCCCGGCCTTCCATATAAATTCCTGCTTCAAAGGATTGCCTTTCCGCCACTCGAGAACCATCCGTGTAGCATATCAAGGCATTCGACTGGAGCTTAACCCTTTTTTGCTCCCACTGTTCCCTTGTTGGGATAGTGAGAGAGAATCCTTTTTCTAACCTTAGCCGGTCCTCTGCTTCGGTTACCCTGTAGGCTGATAGAGGTATTTCTCTAGCAGCCATGTCGGCGATCCTAGCATGGCCCATGCGAACTTCCTGGTCATTCCATAGCCCCGTATCCCGCATTCTGAGGTGGGTAGCCATGGCCTCTCTCTTTATCCAAGTGTCGAGGCCCTGGAGTCCCAATATTACCTCCAGTGCGGCTGTTGGGGTTGTTCTGCCCCTGTAATTCCGAGACAGGCTAGTCGTTGGACCTTTGCCAATCTTACGGAAATACTGGGGCGCTCTACACTAGGCCACCAGACCACTGAGCCGTACTGAACTCTTGGCCTTACTACCAATGTTTAGAGCCAGTGCAGAATCTTGGGGTTTATCCCCCAGTTCTTGCCTATAACTCTGCGCAACTGCCATAAGGTCGTTGTCGACTTCTTCACCGTCCTGTCGACATGCGACTTCCAACTTAATTTGCTGTCGAGGATTACCCCCAGGTACTTGACCTCTTGCACTAATGCAAGTGGTCTTCCGTACATAATGGGTATCCTCAGACCCTGAAGTTTTCGTCTCTTTGTGAAGAGAATGATCTCAGTTTTTAGTGGGTTTACCGACAGGCCTTTCTCTTCACACCATCTTTCAATA
>OW679196.1:152178016-152402301 GCA_940337035.1 Agriotes lineatus | reverse complement strand
GTAGTTGGAGACGCGTTATTCTTTTCATTGACTGTTACAACTGGCAACTGTCTGCACTTTCTTACCTTGTTCTGGTGGTACTACATTTACTACATTATAGTGCGATTAGTACTAGCTGTGAAAGTTGGATACACGTAATTTCCTTTCATAGATTGTTGGATCCGTTCAGCTGCCTACACCTTTCTAGCTTGTACTGGTGGCACAATATTTATTATATCAAATTACAGTTATTATTTGCTGTAAAAGTTGGATACACGCCATTCCCTCCATAGTTGGCTATATCCGCTCAACTCTGCACTTTCCTAGCTTGTACAAGTGGTACTACATGTATTATATCGTAGTACGGTTAGTACTCGTTCTGAACGTTGGAGGCACGTTATTCTTTTAATAGACTGTTACAACTGGTAACTGTCTACACCTTCGTAGCTTGTACTGGTGGTACTACGTTTATTATGTCGTAGTACGGTTAGTACTCGCTGTGAATGTTGGATACAAGCCATTCCCTTCATAGATTGCTAGATCCGCTCAACTCTGCACTTTCCTGGCTTGTACTAGTGGTACTACATGTATTATATCGTAGTACGGTTAGTACTCGCTCTGGTAGTTGGAGACACGTTATTCTTTTCATTGACTGTTACAACTGGCAACTGTCTGCACTTTCTTACCTTGTCCTGGTGGTACTACATTTACTACATTATAGTGCGATTAGTACTAGCTGTGAAAGTTGGATACACGTAATCTCCTTTCATAGATTGTTGGATCAGCTCAGCAGCCTACACTTTTCTAGCTTGTACTGGTGGAACTATGTTTATTATATCAAATTACAGTTATTATTTGCTGTAAAAGTTGAATACACGCCATTCCCTCCATAGTTGGCTAGATCCGCTCAACTCTGCACTTTCCTAGCTTGTACTAGTGGTACTACATGTATTATATCGTAGTACGGTTAGTACTCGCTCTGGTAGTTGGAGACACGTTATTCTTTTCATTGACCGTTACAACTGGCAACTGTCTGCACTTTCCTACCTTGTTCTGGTGGTACTACATTTACTACATTGTAGTGCGATTAGTACTAGCTGTGAAAGTTGGATACACGTAATTCTTTCATAGATTGTTGGATCAGCTCAGCAGCCTACACCTTTCTAGCTTGTACTGGTGGCACTATGTTTATTATATCAAATTACAGTTATTATTTGCTGTAAAGGTTGGATACACGCCATTCCCTCCATAGTTGGTTAGATCCGCTCAACTCTGCACTTTCCTAGCTTGTACTAGTGGTACTACATGTATTATATCGTAGTACGGTTAATACTCGCTCTGAACGTTGGAGGCACGTTATTCTTTTAATAGACTGTTACAACTGGTAACTGTCTACACCTTCGTAGCTTGTACTGGTGGTACTACGTTTATTATATCGTAGTACGGTTAGTACTCGCTGTGAATGTTGGATACAAGCAATTCCCTTCATAGATCGCTAGATCCGCCCAACTCTGCACGTTCCTCTCTTGTACTAGTGGTACTACATGTATTATATTGTAGTACGCTTAGTACTCGCTCTGATAGTTGGAGACACATTATTCTTTTCATTGACTGTTACAACTGGCAACTGTCTGCACTTTCCTACCTTGTTCTGGTGGTACTACATTTACTACATTGTAGTGCGATTAGTACTAGCTGTGAAAGTTGGCTACACGTAATTCTTTCATAGATTGTTGGATCAGCTCAGCAGCCTACACCTTTCTAGCTTGTACTGGTGGCACTATGTTTATTATATCCAATTACAGTTATTATTTGCTGTAAAAGTTGAATACACGCCATTCCTTCCATAGATTGTTAGATTCGCTCAACTCTGCACGTTCCTCGCTTTTACTAGTGGTACTACATGTATTATATCGTAGTACGGTTAGTACTCGCTCTGGTAGTTGGAGACACGTTATTCTTTTCATTGACCGTTACAACTGGCAACTGTCTGCACTTTCCTACCTTGTTCTGGTGGTACTACATTTACTACATTGTAGTGCGATTAGTACTAGCTGTGAAAGTTGGCTACACGTAATTCTTTCATAGATTGTTGGATCAGCTCAGCAGCCTACACCTTTCTAGCTTGTACTGGTGGCACTATGTTTATTATATCAAATTATAGTTATTATTTGCTGTAAAAGTTGAATACACGCCATTCCCTCCATAGTTGGCTATATCCGCTCAACTCTGCACTTTCCTAGCTTGTACTAGTGGTACTACATGTATTATATCGTAGTACGGTTAGTACTCGCTCTGGTAGTTGGAGACACGTTATTCTTTTCATTGACCGTTACAACTGGCAACTGTCTGCACTTTCCTACCTTGTTCTGGTGGTACTACATTTACTACATTGTAGTGCGATTAGTACTAGCTGTGAAAGTTGGATACACGTAATTTTTTCATAGATTGTTGGATCAGCTCAGCAGCCTACACCTTTCTAGCTTGTACTGGTGGCACTATGTTTATTATATCAAATTACAGTTATTATTTGCTGTAAAAGTTGAATACACGCCATTCCCTCCATAGTTGGCTAGATCCGCTCAACTCTGCACTTTCCTAGCTTGTACTAGTGGTACTACATGTATTATATCGTAGTACGGTTAGTACTCGCTCTGGTAGTTGGAGACACGTTATTCTTTTCATTGACCGTTACAACTGGCAACTGTCTGCACTTTCCTACCTTGTTCTGGTGGTACTACATTTACTACATTGTAGTGCGATTAGTACTAGCTGTGAAAGTTGGATACACGTAATTCTTTCATAGATTGTTGGATCAGCTCAGCAGCCTACACCTTTCTAGCTTGTACTGGTGGCACTATGTTTATTATATCAAATTACAGTTATTATTTGCTGTAAAAGTTGAATACACGCCATTCCCTCCATAGTTGGCTAGATCCGCTCAACTCTGCACTTTCCTAGCTTGTACTAGTGGTACTACATGTATTATATCGTAGTACGGTTAGTACTCGCTCTGGTGGTTGGAGACACGTTATTCTTTTCATTGACCGTTACAACTGGCAACTGTCTGCACTTTCCTACCTTGTTCTGGTGGTACTACATTTACTACATTGTAGTGCGATTAGTACTAGCTGTGAAAGTTGGATACACGTAATTCTTTCATAGATTGCTAGATCCGCTCAGCAGCCTACACCTTTCTAGCTTGTACTGGTGGCACTATGTTTATTATATCAAATTACAGTTATTATTTGCTGTAAAGGTTGGATACACGCCATTCCCTCCATAGTTGGCTAGATCCGCTCAACTCTGCACTTTCCTAGCTTGTACTAGTGGTACTACATGTATTATATCGTAGTACGGTTAATACTCGCTCTGAACGTTGGAGGCACGTTATTCTTTTAATAGACTGTTACAACTGGTAACTGTCTACACCTTCGTAGCTTGTACTGGTGGTACTACGTTTATTATGTCGTAGTACGGTTAGTACTCGCTGTGAATGTTGGATACAAGCAATTCCCTTCATAGATCGCTAGATCCGCTCAACTCTGCACGTTCCTCTCTTGTACTAGTGGTACTACATGTATTATATTGTAGTACGCTTAGTACTCGCTCTGATAGTTGGAGACACATTATTCTTTTCATTGACTGTTACAACTGGCAACTGTCTGCACTTTCCTACCTTCTTCTGGTAGTACTACATTTACTATATTGTAGTATGATTAGTACTAGCTGTGAAAGTTGGATACACGTAATTGCTTTCATAGATTGCTAGATCCGCTCAGCTGCCTACACCTTTCTAGCTTGTGCTGGTGGCTCTAGTTTATTATATCCATTTACAGTTAGTATTTGCTGTAAAAGTTGAATACACGCCATTCCTTCCATAGATTGTTAGATTCGCTCAACTCTGCACTTTCCTCGCTTGTACTAGTGGTACTACATGTATTATATCGTAGTACGGTTATTACTCGCTCTGATAGTTGGAGACACAATATTCTTTTCATTGACTGTTACAACTGGTAACTGTCTGCACCTTCGTAGCTTGTACTGGAGGTACTACGTTGATTATGTCGTAGTACGGTTAGTACTCGCTGTGAATGTTGGATACATCGCATTCCCTTCATAAATGACTAGATCCATTCTCACGTCTATACGTTTATAGCCTGTTCTGGTAGTACTACATTTATAATATTGTAGTACGGTCAGTACTCGCTCTGAAAGTTGGAGGCACGTTATTCTTTTCATGGACTGTTACAACTGGTAACTGTCTGCACCTTCGTAGCTTGTACTGGAGGTACTACGTTGATTATGTCGTAGTACGGTTAGTACTCGCTGTGAATGTTGGATACACCTCATTCCCTTCATAAATGGCTATATCCATTCTAACATCTATACGTTTATAGCTTGTTCTGGTGGTACATTTGTTATATTGTAGTACGATTAGTACGAGCTGTGAAAGTTGGGTACACCTTATTCCTCTCATAAATGACTAGATTCATTCTAACATCTACACGTTTATAGCTTGTTCCGGTGGTACTACATTTAATTTATTGTAGTACGATTAGTTATAGCTGTGAAAGTGAGATACACCTCATTCTCTTCATAAATCGCTAGATCGATGCTAACGTCTATACGTTTATAGCTTGTTCTGCTGGTAGTACATTCATTATATTGTAGTACGATTAGTAGCAGCTGTGAAAGTTAGGTACACCTCATTCCCTTCATAAATGGCTAGATCAATTCTAACATCTATACGTTTATAGCTTGTACTAGTGGTACCACATGTATTGTATCGTAGTACGGTTAGTACTAGCTGTGAAAGTGAGATACACCTCATTCCTTTCATAAATGGCTAGATCGATGCTAACATCTATACGTTTATAGCTTATTCTGCTGGTACTACACTTATATTGTAGTACGATTAATACCAGCTGTGAAAGTTAGGTACACCTCATTCCCTTCATAAATGGCGAGATCCATTCTAACGTCTATACGTTTATAGCTTGTTCTGCTGGTACTACACTTATGATATTGTAGTACGATTAATACCAGCTGTGAAAGTTAGATACACCTCATTCCCTTCATAAATGGCTAGATCCATTCTAACATCTATACGTTTATAGCTAGTGGTACCACATGTATTATATCGTAGTACGGTTAGTACTAGCTTTGAAAGTGAGATACACCTCATTCACTTCATAAATGGCCAGATCCATTCTAACATCTACACGTTTATAGCTTATTCTGGTGGTACTACATTTATTATATTGTAGTAAGATTAGTACTAGCTGTGAAATTTGGGCACACCTCATTCCCTTAATAAATGGCTAGATCCATTCAAATGTCTACACGTTCGCAGCTTGTACTAGTGGTACTACGTGTATTATATAGTGGTACTACGTATATTATATGGTAGTACGGTTAGTACTAGCTTTGAAAGTTGGATAGACGTCGTTCTCTTCATAGATGGCAAGATCTGCGCAAATGTCTAGGTACACTTTCGTAGCCTGTATTCGTGGTGCTACATTTATTACATTGCAGTACTATGAGTACCAGCTGTGAAAGTTGGATGCACTACACTCTATTCATAGATGGCTAGATCCATTCAAACATGCATACGTTTATAGCTTGAACTGGTGGTACTACATTACTTATAACGTAGAACGGTTCGTACTCGCTGAAAGTGTTAGATGCACTTCCGTCCTATTTTCCGTATATTGCTGTATACTGCCATATAAGCCAGGTGAATTTTACAAATTCTCTAGCTTGGGTAGGTCGCACCCCGCTGATTCATAGATCCGCCTAGCTGTCTACACTTTCCTAGCTTGTACTGGTGGTACTACATTTATTATATCGTAGTACGGTTAGCACTAGCTGTGAAAGTGGTTTACATTTAATTTCTTTCATGGATGGCTAGATCCGCTGAAATATATATATACTTCCGTAGCTTGTGCTAGTGGAACTGCAGTTATTATATCGTAGTACGTGAAAGTTGTATGCACTATACTCTATTTAGAGATGACTAAATCTGTTCAACCGTCTACACTGTTCTAGGTTGTACTAATGGTATCAATTTATTATATCGTAGTACGACTAGTATTCACTAGGAAAGATTCATAGACTGCTTTTTTTTCCTAGATTGCTTGTGTTAGTGGTACTAGATTTGTTATATCGTAGTGCTGTAAGTACTCGCTGTGAAAGTTAGATACATTTCGTTCGGTGGCTCGATCCGCTCAAATATATACACTTTCGTAGCTTGTGTTAGTGTTACTGCATGTATTATATCGTGTTACGGTTATTACTAGCTGTGGAAGTTAGATACATTTCGTTCGGTGGCTCGATCCGCTCAAATATATACACTTTCGTAGCTTGTGTTAGTGTTACTGCATGTATTATATCGGGTTACGGTGATTACTAGCTGTGGAAGTTGGATACACTTCATTCCCTTCAGAGGTGGCTTGATCCGCTCATTTATTATATCTTAGTGCGGTTAGTACTAGTTGTGAAAGCTTGATACATTCCACTTTTCTATAGATTGCTAAATCCGGTCAACCGTCTACACTTTCGTAGCTTGTAATAGTGGTCCTACATTTATTATATCGTGGTACGGTTAGTACTACCTGTGAAAGTTCTGCTTTGGAATCTCATTTATCCGGAACAAATCGGATATTGATAGAACTGATCGAACGAGTTGTTGGATGGAATTTGATTATAATCAAACCCAATTTGTAATTTAAGCAATATTTACTATAAAGTGGCTGCACATTTTACTGTTACAGCTATTATGCAGACTTCAACATTTTCTGAAAATGCATTGGCAGTGTAGGGAAACTCTTGTAAGTCTGCTAAGACAATCTCCTGGTGACTTTGGCAATCTACTACAAATATGTTATAGGCTGCGACAAACCTGATATTAATTTGCTGTAAATTTACCGGATGTTCATTGTGTGGTTGTGTGGTTAAACTTTGTTAGGATTTATAGTTGTTCACTTTAGTTTCCATAATTATAATTCAAATATTGTAACGCTGCGAGAGTATATTAGATGGCTCGTAAGCTAGCTGCAGAGGAGACGGAGTGCGGTTCTTTAAATGATGTAATTTCGGAATAATTTGAGCGCCAACAAGTTTTCCAATTACAACAAATATACTCAGGCCAAGAACTTATATACTCAAGAGTAAATCGCAGGATCCCATAACACAACATCTAAAATATAGAAGGAAACCGTAACGAACTTAGATACTAAAAGATTTAAGTCTGTGCATTAGAATTATTAAACAAAGTAATACCAGTACAGAAATATTATAAATTATCATACGTTCCCTACTGTAAAGGAGCACGCCAAATTAAGGTTATATCAATAATTAGTACGTTACATTTACACAAATATCGAACCAATAAAAGGTGCCGTTCTGTATTATACACAGTTACAGTTGATCTTATAAAGTTTGTGGTACGATCATTAAACATCATTAATAAGATGCACTACTTATCTGAGAGTGTTTACTATTGTGCCTGAGCTGATGATATATGACCCCAAACTGCAGACAACCAACGCCAGCCAACGTCATTCTAGAAGACCTTCAGGGATGAGGTTTCAAGCGCAAACTAGTCTTTCCTGGTGCGGTTTTGATTGGCGAAACCCCTACAACCTCGAGTGATGTTTAAAGTAGTAAACTCTGGCAATCAACCGGAGTTATTGATAATCTTGTACCATGAGTATTGTAGTATTTGACCTCCAAGGTGACGCCAAATCCCCAGACATAAGTCAGCTTATTGAAATTACGTTATTACAATTTGAAATCGGAGAAATTACATTCATCTGGCTATGCAAGCTTCCTCAAATAATAATTCACGAAATTTTACACTACAAGATAAACTTGGAGCACAAAATATGCACAGAATCCTACCGCCAGAAGGCACGCTAAATTTTTTTCACCAACTAATCGAAAGCAAATTCCTTGTTATTTTTCCAGCTGTTTCGACAGCCGGTAAAGCAGATTCCATCCCAAACGCTAATGCTGCGTTTACACAGCGACCGTGTCCCAATGAAGTAGCTTTTACACGGCCATATATTACACACTAAATAATTTTCAAGTTAATTGCGCTTTTAACACATAACAAGTTACCTAAAATGTCTATTATAAATTGAAAATTTTCCTCAAACGCTACAAAGTTACTGAAAATACTATAATTTACTGTAAATTTGCTTTTATAAAATTTCCCAAGCAATTTGTTCACATTTACTAGAACATTGTGGGACTTGAATATTGGGTTCTACATAAATCGATATCGACACAGTAACATATTCGATTAACCCATTTAAGTTGTAATTTGAATAAAATTATCAATCGATTCCAGTGGTGAATTAAATTGAATCCTCAATCGAATCGGATCGTGAATCAATCAGTTAATTCGATTGTAATGTCTTTCATTTGATTCGATTTCATTAATCTATGTGGATTTTACTGTCGAATGGAATTGAATAAAATTCTTTTTTGTCTCCATGATAATTTCGTGCAACTTTTCAATTTTCTCAAATCCGCTATAACAGTGTGGGCGGGCCTTAAATATTCAGTTCCAGATGAATCGGAAACCTAATCATCTAAATTATCATTTCTTTTTTCGATTACTCGGATTAAATTGTGAATCGTGAGATGCATTGGACTGAGAATGAATTCGTTGATTGGATTGATAGTTTTTTGATTCAATTCTTCGTTTTCTTCGTCCTATATTAGGCCAGTGGTTTGTTCAGTTCCACAAAGTTGTGGTTCTATGAGCCCTTCTTCTTAACTGGTAAGTTGGGTAGGTGGTTAGCCTTGCCCGTGGAAATGGATTAAGAGTTCCCTTGTTATAGGGGTTGACGACTACCTCAGGTTATAGCGTGGTAGCCGGGGAGCGTACCTACGATTCATAAATCCATCTACATTCGCGGGGAATGGAACCGGGGGTGCGCATTTACCGATGCTAAGCCTGAGCAGTGCAAATTCCAACGACAACAACTGATCGTTAGATATGCAAACCCTAAACTAATACAGCGCGTTTCGCTGTATTAAATGGTGGAATTTGATTTAAGCTACATAATAATAAACTTGCTAAAATTTCTTGTAATTTCAAAGATAATTTAGTGCAACTTTGTCAAAAATGTATTCCAAGTGTGCTGCAAAGTAAGTTTCTTAAAATTTGATGGAAATTTTCTTAAACTCTTGTGGAAAACAATGCTGGAAACACGCTTAAAACTTGCTGCCACTTTTCAAAAAGATTACTATGAGTCAAACATCTGTCTGTAGAATAGAAATAGATTCTTTTGTACGTATTAGTCTTTATATATACATTTGAAAAGTATGATTTGAACAATTAGAGGGAGATAAACTAAAGTTTCCAGTTTGAAGTCTTGGGAAATTATAATAATGGCTGATGGGTCATACTCATACAGCACAATAAAAATTATTTTTATGCTGAACCAACGAATTATACATTTTTTTTATAAAACCGCACAACAAACAAGTTTGAATTCCATCTACTAAATATAAAATTACTACGACGTAAACTACTAAAATGCCAATTGGAACTGTAAAGTAAAATTGATTCATTTAAAAAATAAAACGTTAAACGAAATCGGTAATATTGCATTATGTTAAAACATGTAAATGCAAGAAAACCAATAGATATCGAATAACACGTCCTTTCTTTTTTAATGCACTTGATTTGTTGAATACATAAAGCGACGTAAAATATTGTTAACCTTGGCATAGAGAGGGGAAACAAGAGCAGATTTTTACCAAAACTGACTTGTTTATAATTTTGCAGGGTATTCCTTATTTATTATATTTATTTATTAATTTGTAGTTACGCTATTGCATGTAACCAATTAATAACTTGTACTTAGTTAAGACCAAATGAGAATATAATACAACTACATATGTAAATCTTTCAGTTTTATTTAATACATTTTCAATTATAACGTTGCTATTTATAAAAATACACGTATCACTATAAAGTATAAAAATAGTCCTGTCTAATACAAACGCCCTTTACTCTCATTAGAAAAACGAAAAATATTAATATTTTAGGAATTTTAGTTTAGACTCTAAATTTGAAAAAGCACGGAATATTGCTATTGAATAATGCTTATTTTTTATGGCAAAAAAACTCACAAACATTATGTTCGGTTGATCACAGTTTGTAATTCAGCGTCCAGGCAATGAAAACTTTGAAATGAATAATTAATTTGACAGATCAAAAACATAACAAGCATAGACACAAGGTAGCATAGACACAAGGTAGAAGTTTTAAGCCCAAATAAAAAATAAAGAAACCAGAATATACCCATGATAATAAAGCATTTTCTTAAATCCTTCAGACTTGTATCTTTAAAGTGAAAAAATCTTGGACAACGAAATTATTATGATAAACTGCAGTACTGATAGAACAAAGGGAAATAAACCGCTCTCAGCAAGCACCTAGTATGTATTTCAGTCATTTCTTTATATTTTCTCAACTCAAACTTTCTAGTTGCCGTTGAACACTAAACTTACAATCGCTTTCATAAATATGCCAGTACCTTCCCAGAAGATGCTATCAACACCTGAAGTAGATACCCCCACCAAGGGACGGGTATAAATACCCGTGGGGCTTTTCGTTCATCCGAGCTCTGCAGAGTAGTGGTTATCACATCTGCTTAGCATTCGGGAGGTCGCGGGTTCGATTCCCCTGGCTGTCTGCTCTGATTCAGGTTTTTAGGTGGTTTTCCTTAGTCAACAGAGTACCTTCTCTGAGGCAAATGCCGGGGCAGTACTTCTCTATCTTTCCTGGCCTCTCTTCCATTCTCCACCCCTCCTTTCTCTCACCCATCCTATAATTCCCGGTCTTGGCTGAAGAGGGACGGAAGATCCCTATAGCAGCCCGCCCCCAGTTGTGGAATTGAAATAACCCTGAACCTTTTTTACTTCGTCCATTACAGTTGTAGAGTGCCACTGAGGCGAAAACTTCATCCAGGTAGGCCTTTTTGTTTTTTTTTATTGTTGTTTGGTATCATGGGCAAAATCTGTAATTTTGAAGATTTTCCGAATATGGACAACTGCTGCATGTTCCGTTCGTTTCTGTGTCTTTAGCCCATAGTACGAATTGAACTTGCTGTTGTTGCTGTTTGTTGTGACACGTCGTTGCTGTTGAGATGCTCGCCTCGGGCTTTGAGCGGTTTTCCTTCGTTTCTACATAGTTCGCTGTAGTACGGAGGTAACTCGCTTGAAGAATGAGGCGGCTGCGTCGTGGAAGCCTCCGATTTTCTATACTTTTCTAGCTTGCACTATTGGTACTGCGCTTGTGTTTCGTGCATACTTTTCCTTGTTGTCTTTAGCTTTGTGTGGTTTTGAAGTTCATAAAGCTAGACCAGCAAGGGATACTGAGCTTTTATTCATCGTTTGAAGGCTTCATAATGTTTCCACTATGTTTAGTCGCCAGTCGGAGTAGCTGGTTGAAAATTAGCAGTCTTTGTTTTATAAAATACCCTATATTTTTCAAACCTACTTACTTATGTAATATACACTACCGTTGCTACACCAAATATGGCGTTTATTGTATTGTTTCCCACAATTCTTCTTATTCAGGTGATTTAGACCAGGGCCGTCCAACTTCAAGTGGCCCGCGGGCCACATGTTGGACAGCCCTGATTTAGACAAACCTGAAATGAAATTTTTATTGCTATGCTGACATGTTTACAGAAGATATATGTCAATTCCGCTTTTTAATGCAGCTAGAACCATAAATGAACTTCTAGGAATTTTCCACATCCGCAAAACAAACTACTTTACTAGCTTGTACTGGCAGTACTACATTTATTATATTGTAATACGGTTAATACTAGCTATGAAAGTTGGCTACACTCCATTCCTTTAATAGATTGCTAGATTCGCTCAGCTGCCTACACTTGTCTAGCTTGTACTGGTGGTACTACGTTTATTATATCGTAGTACAGTTAGTATTCGCTGTAAATGTTGGATACAAGCCATTGCCCTCATAGATCGCTAGATCAGCTCAAATCTGCACTTTCCTAGCTTGTACTAGTGGTACTACATGCACTATATCGTAGTACGGTTAGTACTCGCTCTGAAAGTTGAAGACCTGTTATTCCTTTCATAGACTGTTACAACTGGCAACTATCTGCATCATCGTAGCTTGTACTGGTGGTACTACGTTTATTATGTCGTAGTACGGTTAGTACTCGCTAAAAGACTTAGATACACTTCAGTTCTACTTTCCGTAGATTGCTAAGTCTAGTGAATTTTCAACTATTGTAGTTTTTGTTGGTCGTACCCGGTTTATTCCTTCGACTTCGATGCACGACTGGCACACGCTATGAAAGTTTAATATGCTCTATTCGTTTCATAGAATACAAAATCCGCTCAGATGTACCTACACATTTTCGTAGCCGGTACTGGTAGTACTGCGTTTATTATATCGTAATACGGTCAGTATTCGCTGGAAAAGTTGGATAGACTCCGTTCATTGTATGAATCGCCATATCCGCTCAACTGACTGCACGTTTACAGCTTATACCGGTGGGAATACATATATTACCGTCGACACTTTTTAGCTTATAATGGTACTACATTTATTATATCATAGTGCGGTTAGGTATAGCTGTGAAAGTGGGATTCACTTCATTCCCTTCATTAATGGTTAGATCCCCTCTAACATCTACACGTTTATAGCTTGTTCTGGTGGTGCTACATTTATTATATTGTAGTACGATTAGTACTACCTTTAATAGTTGGGGTGCACTTCATTCTTTTCATAAGTGGCTAGATCCCCTTAACATCTACACGTTTATAGCTTGTTCATGTGGTACTACATTTATTATATTGTAGTACCATTAGTACTAGCTGTGAAAGTGAGATACACCTCATTCCCTTCATAAATGTATAGATGAGTTCTAACATCTATACGTTTATAGCTTGTTCTGGTGGTACTACATTTGTTATATTGTAGTACGATTAGTACTAGCTGTGAAAGTTGGATACACCTCATTCCTCTCATAAATGACTAGATCCTTTCTAACATCTACACGTTTATGGTTTGTTCTGGTGGTACTACATTTATTATATCTTAGTACGATTAGTACTAGCTGTGAAAGTGAGATACACCTCATTCCCTTCATAAATGGCTAGATCCATTATAACACCTACACGTTTATAGCTTGTTCTGGTGGTACTGCATTTATTATATCTTACTACGATTAGTACTAACTGTAAAAGTGAGATACACCTCATTCCTTTCATAAATGGCTAGATCCGTTCTTACATCTATACGTTTATAGCTTGTTCTGGTGGTACTACATTTATTATATTGTAGTACGATTAGTACTAGCTATGAAGGTTGGATACACGTCATTCCTTCCATAGATTGCTAGATCCGCTCAACTCTGCGCTTTCCTAGCTTGTACTAGTGGTACTACATGTATTATATCGTGGTACGGTTAGTACTCGCTCTGGACGTTGGAGGCACGTTATTCTTTTTATAGACTGTTACAACTGGTAACTGTCTGCACCTTCGTAGCTTGTACTGGTGGTACTACGTTTATTATGTCGTAGTACGGTTAGTACTCGCTGTGAATGTTGGATACACTGCATTTCCTTCATAAATGGCTAGATCCATTCTAATGTCTATACGTTTATAGCTTGTTCTGCTGGTACTACATTTATTATATTGTAGTACGATTAGTACTAGCTGTGAAAGTTGGGTACACCTCATTCCTCACATAAATGACTAGATCGATGCGAACATCTATATGTTTATAGCTTGTTCTGGTGGTACTGCATTTATTATATTGTAGTACGGTTTGTACTAGCTGTAAACGTTAAATACACGTAATTTCTTTCATATATTGTTAGATCCGCTCAGCTGCCTACACTTTTCTAGCTTTTACTGGTGGCACTATGTTTATTATATCCAATTACAGTTAGTATTTGCTGTAAAAGTTGGATACGCGCCATTCCCTCCATAGATTGCTAGATCCGCTCAACTCTGCACTTTCCTAGCTTGTACTAGTGGTACTACATGTATTATATCGTAGTACGGTTAGTACTCGCTCTGAAAGTTGAAGAAATGTTATTCTTTTCATAGACAGTTACAACTGGTAACTGTCTGCACCTTCGTAGTTTATACTGGTGGTACTACGTCTATTATGTCGTAGTACGGTTAGTACTCGCTGTGAATGTTGGATACAAGCCATTCCCTTCATAGATCGCTAGATCCGCTCAACTCTGCACTCTCCTCGTTTGTACTAGTGGTACTACATGTATTATATCGTAGTACGGTTAGTACTCGCTCTGATAATTGGATACACATTATTCTTTTCATTAACTGTTACAACTGGCAACTGTCTGCACTTTCCTACCTTGTTCTGGTAGTACTACATTTACTATATTGTAGTACGATTAGTACTAGCTGTGAAAGTTGAAAAAACACGTAATTGCTTTCATAGATTGCTAAATCCGCTCAGCTGCCTACACCTTTCTAGCTTGTACTGGTGGCACTATGTTGATTATATCCAATTACAGTTAGTATTTGCTGTAAAAGTTGGATACACGCCATTTCTTCCATAGATTGCTAGATCCGCTCAACTCTGCACTTTCCTCGCTTGTACTAGTGGTACTACATGTATTATATCGTAGTACGCTTAGTACTCGCTCTGATAATTGGAGACACAATATTCTTTTCATTCATTGTTACAACTGACAACTGTCTGCACTTTCCTAGCTTGTACTAGTGGTACTACGTTTATTATGTCGTAGTACGGTTAGTACTCGCTGTGAATGTTGACTACACCGCATTCCTTTCATAAATGGCTAGATCCATTCTAACGTCTATACGTTTATAGCTTGTTCTGGTGGTACTACATTTATAATATTGTAGTACGATTACTGCTAGCTGTGAAAGTTAGGTACACCTCATTCCTCACATAAATAACTAGATCGATGCGAACATCTATATGTTTATAGCTTTTTCTGGTGGTACTACATTTATTATATTGTAGTACGGTTAGTACTGGCTGTGAAAGTTGGATACACGTAATTTCTTTCATAGATTGTTAGATCCGCTCAGCTGCCTACACTTTTCTAGCTTGTACTGGTGGAACCATGTTTATTGCATCCAATTACAGTTAGTATTTGCTGTAAATGTTGGATACACGCCATTCCCTCCATAGATTGCTAGATCCGCTCAACTCTGCACTTTCCTAGCTTGTACTAGTGGTACTACATGTATTATATCGTAGGACGGTTAGTACTCGCTCTGATAGTTGGAGAAACGTTATTCTTTTCATAGACTGTTACAACTGGTAACTGTCTGCACCTTCGTAGTTTATACTGGTGGTACTCTACGTCTATTATGTCGTAGTACGGTTAGTACTCGCTGTGAATGTTGGATACAAGCCATTCCCTTCATAGATCGCTAGATCCGCTCAACTCTGCACTCTCCTCGTTTGTACTAGTGGTACTACATGTATTATATCGTAGTACGGTTAGTACTCGCTCTGAAAGTTGGAGGCATGTTATTCTTTTAGTAGACTGTTACAACTGGTAACTGTCTTCACCTTAGTAGCTTGTACTGGTGGTACTACGTTTATTATGTCGTAGTACGGTTGGTACTCGCTGTGAGTGTTGGATACAAGCCATTCCCTTCATAAATTGCTAGACCCGCTCAACTCTGCACTTTCCTCGCTTATACTAGTGGAACTACATGTATTATATCGTAGTACGGTTAGTACTCGCTTTGATAGTTGGAGACACAATATTCTTTTCATTGACTGTTACAACTGGCAACTGTCTGCACTTTCCTAGCTTGTACTAGTGGTACTACATGTATTATATTGTAGTACGGCTAGTACGCTCTGTGCATGTTGGATTCACCGCATTCTCTTCATAAATGGCTAGATCCATTCTAATGTCTATACGTTTATAGCTTGTTCTGGTGGTACTACATTAATTATATTGTAGGACGATTAGTACTAACTGTGAAAGTTGGGTACACCTCATTCCTCTCATAAGTGACTAGATCCGTTCTAACATCTATACGTTTATAGCTTATATTAGTGGTACTCAGAGCTGGGCAAATTACTTTTCAAAAGTAATTAATTACTAATTACCAATTACCGCCCAATGTAGTAATTTAATTACCAGAGATTCAATTACTCACAGGAAATAGTAATTCAAGTACCAATTACTTAGTAATTGTAATTGTAAACATCAATTACTTTTTCAATTACTTTCAATAAAAATAATTATCATATACTTGTATTTAGTAGAATTTTCTTGCAAGTTGCAACTATCATTAGTGTCGTGTCGATACGTAATCGTTATCTAAAAATGCTTAATTTTTATGTTTTGTTAACTATAGTAACCTAATACTTTATCACTTTTGAAGGTTTTTTGATAATTAAATCTTCTAGCTACATGCATCGTTCACCAAAACCAAAAGTTTTTAGTTTGTTTTGATGTAAGATGTAAGTAAATAAATAAATTTAAGGATAACAATTATACAGGGTGTCCCAAAGAAATGGGACGCCGATTTGGCATAGATTCCTTAGGTTATAATAAACCGATTAAACCTAATATACTTTAGTACAAAGTAACTTCAGTAAGAAGGTATAGGGACTTGGAAGTTCAAATCTATATATATTTTTTATATTAGTTACCACATAAGTTATCACTAAAGTTGAGCTTTTTATCACGATTGTGTATTTAGTTGCCGAGGCCCGAAGGGCCAAAGCAAATAAACCACACAAGGATTGAAATGAAACTTCCAGTGCCCAGGGGTACGTTGTTTTTTTTAAATCGAGAAATCGCGAAGTTACAACATTTTAACCAACTTTTATAGGTTACGTTGACGTCGGTTGATGTTTACCTTTCGCCCAGCCGCCTACAAAAAGTTGTAAAACAATGGATTACTTCACTGCCAATTTCTCGTATTTTATTTGATGATTTCGACGTTCTATACTGCCAATTAAAAAAATTTTTTTCGAATATGAAGAAATGTCGAATTTAATTTTGGCTAGATTTTGTAATGATATTAGAAAGAATAGCACGCTGAATATGTTATAAAAGCGATTTTTCCATGTTCGTGATAAATTAATCCATTCCCTCTGCATCACTCGCTCGTAAATTAAACGTTGAAAAACTTTCACTTTTCTTAACTTGTAGAACAATTTGATTGTTAAACGGGGATAAATAAGTCAATTTTAAATATTACAGATTTTTTAGCAGATAAATAACCGCTAACCTAAAAATTTTCTTTATATTTTAGCAATGTAAAATAATTATAATTTTAATCTGTTTATAAACCTTCAATTGCAATTTTTTACTGATGATGCTAACAAAACTGGCGAAACGTCTAAAATTTTAAAAATGTTAATTATTAAACAATTTTGACAAAACGATTTTTTATTTATCTGCTAAAAAATCTGTAATATTTAAAATTGACTTATTTATCCCCGTTTAACAATCAAATTTATAAAAAGTCAATAAATTAAACTTATATTGTAGAACAATTTATTATTAAATACGCTTAACATGAGGCTGAATGACGAAAATATGTAACTTACCTAAGTATACAGGGTGGAGCATTGGATTTCTTAAGTGTTTGACAGCAAATTTCTATTTAGATTTTGTAGAAGAACGATCCAATTGGCGCAACTTGAGCATTTTTTGTTGGCTCTGTTCAAAAATACTTTTTTTACACCTTTATACGAAAGTGACATTTTCTGTCGTCTGTTGGGGGTATAGGGAAAATATACGTTTGGGTCCCTGGTTGGTTTCCAATGGCAGTGGGAGGGAATATAATACATTGACTGCCGTTGCCATTAGAGATAATGTGATTATGATTAATAATAAATCAACTAGCCTCCTGGTTTTCATATTTAAATATTTTTGAACTAGAAACCAGTGAGACAAATGTCTCATTTGATAAAACAAAAAAGACCGTTTTTCAAATAGAACGCGTATTAAATAAAAACAATAATATTTTTTCAAATCACGTGATTGAAATTCGGTTCCTGACCTGACATGACCATTCCAAACGTATAACTTTCATAACTTTTTTCTCTATCTCTTACGGTTTGGTGCTGAAACAGCGTCCCGGACGGACCAGCGTCCCGGACAGACAAGTCTATTAGATAAAGGATGCAGCTGATCACAAGAGATAGTCTCATCATAAAATGTAAAAGTGTTGTATGTATAACTCTGGACTAAAACGTCATTTCATCTCTTGCATGATTACAATAAATTGATTAGGTACTGTTCTCGCAAACTCTGAAGAACTAAACTACATCTGCGGGAGGGAATGATACATTTTCCTCCCTAGTAAATAGTAATACAAATAGTTATTAAAAATGTATTAGGTAACTTCTGAAATTTTAAAACAAAATATCAATTCTTATTATTTTTCTGATAGGTATCCAGAGCAAAGGTGTACACAATTGCGCAAGATGAACCTAATTTGGCTACAACAAAGACGGGAAATAATTTAAAAAACGCAAAATTTTGGAATTTCACATTTAAAGAAGAACTACAATTAAAAATTTGTAATTTTCATTAAAAAATTAATACTTTACTGTGCAAGATCTTTTAAATTATGCGAAAGAAGAACTACAGTACAATGGATCTCGTAGTATAGTATGAAGGATAGTCAAAAGCATGGGCTATAAATTTAAAATCGTGAAAATATTATGTGAACAGCAACACGTTGTCGCTAAAAAATTCCTTTTTGAGGCAGTACCTTCAAAAAAATATATATTGCATTTTCAATACTTAAAGCTAAAGCTGATGTGTCAAACATTTATAGCCTAACATTTAAACTGACACTTTTTCTACACTGTTTTAAAAAACGTTCTTAATTTCAACGCCTACTCGGTGTCATGTAAAGTTGAAACGGACTTTACATTTTATATATGTGTTTTCCGCTGTTTAAATGTTGTTATCGGATTTTGTCCGTTTAATTCAATTCCTCACTCAAAAACGTAATTTTCTGGACTTAAGGTCTGTTACACTTGCACGGATCGTTTAAAACAAGCAAATTGAAATGAATAAATATTCATTATGAACCAATATCATCTAATAAAGCTATTTAAAATTATTATTTTACCGTAGGTATTGTAATCTGTAATGTACTTACCGCAAATATTCTTATAGCGTCTTACACTTAGCGTCTATCACAATAAATGTGTCACTATTACAAACTACAGATACACGCACTAATGCTCGTGGACGCGTCATACAAAATGCAGAAGTTGCTGTTATTCGACTCGTCAGAGGAAATAATAAATTAAGCATATATTGCGCGGGGAATACCCTGCGATTTGCTTAATATCAAAGAGCAATGCTCTTTGTTAATATGTAACTTAATAAGACCTTATTTATGCGTTCTGGAGATTTAGCACCCTATCGAGGTCAGTAATTCAGTAATTGAAATACCACAAAGTAATTCAATTACCTCGAGTAATTTCAATTACCACAAGTAATTCAAATACCTATAAAGTAATTTAAATACTTTAGAGTAATTTAATTACACGAAAGTAATTGAGTAATTGAATGCAGTAATTAATTACTTTTAAAAAGTAATTTTCAAGTACTTTCTAACAAAGATGGCAATTCCCAATTACAATTACCGCATTTTGAAAAGTAATTCAATTCCAAGGCAAATAAACAAAAAGGAATTTAATTAGTAATTTAATTAAAAAGTAATTAATTACTGCCCAGCTCTGGCTGGTACTACATGTATTATATCGTAATACGGTTAGTACTAGCTGTGAAAGTGAGATTCACCCCATTCTCTTCACAAACAGCTAGATCCATTCTAACATCTACACGTTTATAGCTTATTCTGGTGGTACTACATTTATTATAGTGTAGTACGATTAGTACTAGCTGTGAAAGTTGGGTATACTTCATTCCCTTCATAAATGGCTAGATCCAGTCAAAGGTCTACATGTTCGCAGCTTGTACTAGTGGTACTACGTTTATTATATGGTAGTACGGTTAGTACTAGCTGTGAATGTTGGATAGACTTCATTCGCTTCATAGATGACAAGATCCTCTCAAATGGTTAGACTTTCGTGACTTGTATTCGTGGTGCTACATTTATTACATTGCAGTACTATTGAGTACCAGCTGTGGAAGTTGGATGCACTACACTCTATTCATAAATGGCTAGATCCATTCAAACGTTTATACGTTTACAGCTTGTACTGGTGGTACTACATTAATTATAACGTAGTACGGTTCGTACTCACTGGAAGTTTTAGATGCACTTTCGTCCTATTTTCCGTATATTGCTGTATATTGCCATATAAGCCTAGGGAATTTTGCAAATTCTCTAGCTTGAGTTGGTCGCACCCCGCTGATTCATAGATCCGCCTAGCGTCTACACTTTCCTAGCTTGTACTGGTGGCACTACATTTATTATATCGTAGTACTGTTAGCACTAGCTGTGAAAGTTTGATACATTCCACTTTTCTATAGATTGCTAAATCCGTTCAACCGTCTACACTTTTCTGCTAGTACTAGTTGTACTAAATTTATTACATCGTAGTACGGTTAGTACTAACTGTGATAGTTGGATACACTTCATTCCCCTTCATAGGGGAGCAACGGTCTCTCTGGTCAGAACTTGGATGGGAGTTCCACGGCTGCTTTTCTCGGCACCTCGTGGTACGGCTACCACGGAAAAAAGTTGGTCCCGGATATCATAATAACATCATGATAGTCGTTAGTAGGGTTGGAAGTCCCCATAAAATGTATAGTGACGCCTATAATTGGCCTAACGGCTGTTGGCGAAGTACGGAATAAAATTTTAAAAAATAGATGGCTAGATCCGCTCAAATCTCTACACTTTCGTAGCTTGTACTAGTGGTACTACATTTATTATATCGTAGTACGGTTAGTACTAGCTGTGAAAGTTCTACTTTGGAATCTCATTTATGCGGAACAAATCGGATATTGATGGAAATGATCGAAGCAGTTGTTGGATGGAATTTGATTATAATCAAACCCAATTTGTAATATTAATTAAGCAATATTTACTCCAAAGTTGCTGCACATTTTACTGTTACAGCTATTATGCAGACTTCCACATTTTCAAAAAATTCATTGGCAGTGTAGGGAAACTCTTGTAAGTTTGCTAAGACAATCTCCTGGCGACTTTGGCAATCTACTACAAATATGTTATAGGCTGCGACAAACCTGATATTAATTTGATGTAGCATTCGTAGTTGTTCACTTTAGTTTCCCTAATTATAATTCAAATATTGTAACGTTACGCGAGTAAGCTAGCTGCAGAGGAAACGGAGTGCGGTTCTTTAAATGATGTTGTGACGTTAGCGCCGGCCGAAGTTATTATTTCTACACAATATAATGCGTTTTAATTTGGTCGCCGCCAAAATTTCGTCACAATAATCAGAAAGAAGGATCTTTAAGGCGCGTGGAGTGTGATAAGACGCGAAGGAACCATCGAGATTCGCGGGGTCACGAGTAGTCGTCTTTCGGCTCATCCCTGCCCAAAGTCCAGCACAGATAAACGCTCGCTGCAAAACTGACTTGATTCCTGCGACCAGTATTGCCTATCAAGCCTCCCTGAACCCGCTATTTCCTTAAGGCGTTCGTGGCTTTCTGACTAAGAACCTAAACGCCTCAAAATCTGCCTAAAGACGCTTCCCAGAACTAGCCGCAAGAATCATTACGAAAGCTTTTCGTTTCATTAAAGAATTTAAACCGTCTATATGGACGTTGTTAGCGAAATTCTAACGACCGACCGAGCACGTAACACAAGGCACCAGGTCTTAATTAAAGTCAATTGCAAAAGTTTGGAGCCTCACTCACCTTTCCGGAAACAAATTACCTGCTTACAGAAAACCACCTGAGATAAGTGTCATACAGGGAAGTTATTTGTTATACAAAGTATTCCCTAAATTTTATGAACCGACTCCCCTGAGGTAAGATTGTTTCATGTTTTCCGGAGCTAGCCCAACATTTATTGCAAATAAATAAAATAAAGTAAGAGTTATAAACCATTTACTTTTGATAGCAATAATAATTACAACATTTTCATTGGCCTTAAGTTTTGGCTTATAATTCAAATATTGAGACCCAGTAAAACTTATAAAAGTGTGGTGATTTGCCCTGAGTTTTAATTTTATTGCAAATGTTAATAATATTTAGTAAGAGAGGCAGTTATCATACATTACTTGTGGCAAATCTTATATTGGACAAACAGGAAGAAGCATCCAATGTCGAATAAAAGAACACAAGGAACCACACAGGACTTGGAAACATACAAAAATCAACCGTAGCAGAACACTTACGACTCCGTAAACATACCAGCCAGGACTAAAAAATACTTCCCTCGTGTTATTCGGGAATCCCTATATATTAATACAAATTCAAACAATTTCAATCGAGAAGACGGGAAGACACATGGAAGGCAGCTCTGTAAAACCAATTCACTTTGGTGGCTGGTCAGCTCCTACGACCCACCCATGATTTGTCCCGTGTTATTGTAGTACCTTGTGAACAAGGATACTTAGGCCTTTTCACTGTTTGTGCACCCATATAGACTAACGTTTCGCAAGATATTACAGCTTGCATCATCAGAGTCAACGTTTGTATTTGATGTAAATACTGCTTATTCTGGTGGCGAATACGTATCTGCGACTTTATAGATATACCATTATAGACAAGCCTCCCCATTATTTATAATGACAGATGCAGAGCAATGCTTTAGGGAGGTAGCTATCACGAGATTCTGATGGATTGCCAGGTTTGTCTGAAATTTTCCGAAAGTATGTTACTTGCAGGCCAAGCTCCTTCATGGGGTGTTAGAGTCTCACCATTATTATTATTATGTTACCGTCTACAATGTTATTCGCAATGATATTCACCAATAATATTCTCCACACATTTTTCCAAACTCGTTTTTTGGATACGTGGCTAATGTCTTGTATATCACGATCACGGTGAGTAAGATGATCCCTATACCGATGAGGCCACAATTATAAAGACAGATCAATAAAAAAACCACTTAGGGTAGGCTGTGATATGTGTTATAAGTTTGGCAGTACTGTAGTGTATTGTCCGTCTATGTCAAATTCGAGATTTGCAGGTTACGTTTTGTGTCAGTCTGTGTCAAACAACAAACAAAACCTAACCTACTAATCTCGAATTTGACATAGACTGACAATACACTTCAGTACTGCCAAACGTAGAACACATATCACAGCCTGCCCTAATTGGTTTTTTTATTAATCTGTCTGTATATAACAGCAATGAGATAATATGAACAAGAATATAACACATATTGCTTGGGTAAGAAAGAGATAAACATAGTAGCAAATATTCGAGAAGGCTTGACGCTTATTTTAATTATGACATTTGTCAAGTAAACATGCCTACTAAAATATTTTTTTTCGTATGGCCATCTCTTTTTTACTCAAGCATTCTATTTTGTTATTAATGTTATTTCATTGCTGTTATATATAATTATGGCCCCATCCGTATAACAGCAATAAGATAACATGAACAACAAAATAAAATGCTTGAGTAAGAAAGAGATTACCATACGATAAAATTATCTTAGTAGGCATGTTTACTTGACAAATGTCATAATTAAAATAAGCGTCAAGCCTTCTCGAATATTTGCTACTATGTTTATCTCTTTCTTACTCAAACAATACGTGTCATCTTGTCCAGCACACCGACTATTTTTTATTTTACTTAGTCTGTTTTTCATTTATATATATACAAGGTTGTACATTCCATCACGGAATAGTAACCACCTCTTCATTGAGGCTCTCAGACGCATTTGTTTTTGTGGTGCGTCACTCCACTTTTCTTTTTTCTTCACATGTCCTTCTTTAATTTTTTGTTTTTCTTTGCCACCTCTGCTATTTTCTTCCACTTTTTGCTGTCCTGTATTTTTCTTCCCCAGTCTGTAATTCCCATTATCTTTAGGTCTTTCTCGATTTGGTCGCTCCATCTGTTCTTCGGTCTTCATTTTGGTCTGCTTGATTCTGGTTTCCAGTCTGTAATCTTCTTAACATCGTTGCTATCCTTCATCCTTTTTATGTGTCCATACCATTTCAGTCCTGACGCTTTTATTATTCTTACTATATTTTCATTCTGAAGTATCTCTTCTATTTCAAAATTCATTAATCTTTGGTACTCCCCCTCTCTTATTTTCTTTGGACCATATATTTTTCTTATCATGTTTCTTTCGAAAATTTTTAGTTTTTCCTCCTCTCCACTTGTCATTGTTGTAGTTTCAGCCGCGTACGTGACTACTGGCCTGATTGCTGTCTTGTATATTTTCATTTTTGTTTCCCTTTTTATCGTTTTGCTTTGTATTATTTGTTTATATTTATGGTAGGCTCGATGTCCCGCCTGTATTCGCTGTGTTATTTCATCCTTTTTGTAATTGATATTTTTTCCAAGGTATCTGAAATTCTTCACCACCGCAAATATGTATTTATCGATTGCTATTTGTTTCATTTCCTTGTCTTTACTTCTTCCCTGTATCTCCATAAATTTCTCCTTTTCTTCATTAATTAGTAATCCTCTCTTCTTGGCGTTTCCTATAAGTTGTAGTGTTTCACCTAAACTTTTCTTATTTCTTGCTATAATTGCCACGTCGTCCGCGTATGCCACTATCTGTACTGCTTTATTCCTTATTGTTCCTGTTACGTCGCAGTCCTTTATAATTCCATCCATTGCTATATTGAAAATAGTTGCCGATAGTCCGTCTCCCTGTCTTACTCCCGTATTGGTCTTAAACTCCTTCGATATGCCTTCGTCCGTTATTATCGCTGCTTTCGTATTCTCCATTGTCATTTCCACTAGTTTTATTATTTTATTTGGTATTTTCATTCCTTGCATGTCGATTTTTATTTGTTTTCTATTTAGACTATCGAACGCTTGTTTAAAGTCGACGAATAGTAGTTGTGCTCGGATATCATGTTCGTAGCATTTTTCAATTATTGGCTAAGGATCTGGATGGCATCTATTGTTAACCTTCCCTGCCGGAACCCATACTGGTATTCACCCATCCTGGCTTCTGTTGCCTTCCTCATTCTTTTTTGTATTAAAGTCGTTAGTATCTTGTATACAGTATTCAACAAAGCGATCCCTCTTAATTGGTACATTTCAATGGGTTACCTTTCTTAAGTATTGGTACTATTAAACCTTCATTCCATTCCAGAGGCCTAGTTTCTGTTTCCCATATTTGTTCTATTAGTTTATGTATCGCCTTTAGTAATTCCTCTCCGCCGTATTGTATCATTTCGTTCATCATGTCACCTGGTCCCGCTGCTTTGCCATGCTTTAGCTTCTTTACAATTTCGTTCACTTCTTCTTCCGATGGTGCATCTTGTCTTTCTTCTATGTTTTGCTGTATCTCCTCGTCAATTTCATCCATTTCCTGTTCCGGTTTTGCTAGCAGATTCTTAAAGTGTTCTATCCAATCTTTATTTTCTATTTTTGCCATGTTTGGTTTCCTGTTCTGTTTCCTGATGTATTGGTATAGTTTGGAGTTACTCTTGCTTTCACTATCCATTTCCTCCATTATTTGTTCCACCCATTCATTCTTTTTCTTTTTCATTAGCCCATTTCCTTCTTTTCTTATTTCCTTATATCTTTCATAATCTGCATCTTTGCCTGTTTTTATCAATTTAAGCCTGGCTTTTTTCTTTTCCTGTATTATTTGGTCGCATTCCTCATCCCAACATTTGTTTTTATTTCCTCTCTTTTCTATTCATACTACTTTTTCCGTGGCTTTAATTGTCGCATTCTTTATTCTTTTCCATTTGGTTTCTATTTCGTTGTCTTCTTCCATTTCTGTTAGTTGCTTTTTTATTTCTTCCTGGTATTTTCCTTTTTTCTCTTTAATACTTTTTGTATCCCATTTTTTCCTTCCTGCCTGCTTCTTTGTTTGGTTTATTCCTCCTGTGTTGATCGTTACTACTACCATTATGTGGTCCGTGTCTATGCTTACCCCTCTGTATGATCTTACGTCGTGTATCATTCTTTCTCTCTTTTTTGATATTATATAATGGTCAATCTGGTTTCCTGTGGTTTTTCCCGGCAACATCCATGTAATTTTATGTTCATACTTCTGTTTAAATTTTGTGCTGACTATGTACATATTAATTTCTGTTGCCAGATTACATATCCTCATCCCGTTGTCATTTGTTTCCTTGTGCGGTGTATTCTTTCCTGCCACTTGCTCTATGTACTCCTCTTTTCCGATTTGTGCGTTTAGGTCTCCTAATATTATAACCGTCTCGTGTTTTGGGATTTCGTCGCATGATTTTCCTAATGTTTCATAGAACTTATTTTTATCTTCGTCCTCTGCGTCCTCCGTCGGTGCATACACATTTATTAATGCTAAGTTTGGTATTTTATTTTTAAGCCTCATGTACGATATTCTTCCATCTACTCTCTTGTACCTTCCTTTTAAAGCTTTCACTGACCAAAAAACCCGTTCCTCTGTGCCGCTGTTTGTCTTCCCCTCCGTACTATAGTATATAATCCTCCTTATCTAATCTTCCTTCTCCCTTCCATCTGATTTCCTGTACTGCCATCACTTCAACTTTATATTCTTTCATTTGCTTTGCAATTTCCTCCATTTTTCCTACGTTTTTTCCAGGTCGCGATCCTTATTATTGTTTTCTTTTTATTTTTTGTGTTTTTCTTGTTTCCATTATATCTTAGCCTGTGCATTGCCATATTCTTTGCCGTTTTGTCCAACCCATTTTCATTACCTAGTAGTTTTTTGGATTCGTTCTCGTGATTTTTCTTAGTTGTTCATTATGACTTTCAGGAGACCTTTTTGATACTGTACGTTTCTGTTCCTCTTGTTTTTCTTTCCCCATATTTTCAAAGTCTTCACATTCGTATTTTACGCCATTAATTATAAGTTTATTACGTTTGAGTACTGCTGTTTGTCCCTTCTGTCTGGCTTCTTTCATAAGTGGTATTTCCTTCTATCCTGTACTATCTTTGTGTAATCTTCGTCTATCCATATATCAGATCCTTTTAGGTTTTTGGTGTATCTATACATTTCCATTTTCTTTTCCCATGTTTTGAATTTAACAAGCATTGGTCTCTTCTCTCCTGTTCTAAATCCTCATATTCTTCTAATTTCAGTCACCTCTTCGTCGCTAATTCGTCCCAAACCCATTTTCTCGAAAATTTCTTTTACTTTTTCGTTCCCTTCTTCTGTATTTTCCTTTTCCTTATCCTCTACTCCTTTGATTATTACATTATTTTTCCTTATTTCATTTTCAATTAATTCTATTCTTTCATCTTGTTTAATTGTTTGTTTTAATTTTTTATTTTCTTTTTTCAAATCGCTTATTACTTCCGTATTTTTATCCATCTTCTCTTCTAAGCTTGATAATCTTTCCTGTATCTGAACAAACATTTCCTTTATTTCGTCCATACTTAATTTTTAGGCGTCTCAAACACCGTTATGTCTAAAACCTACTATGTTCACTTTTAGACCGGTAATTCAAGCTGGCCTATTCCTCAAATATGTGTAAAAATGTTCTTCGGTCGGTTTTCAAATTTTATTATTTATTATTATTCTGTATTCATGCAACCCACCAAACTAAATCCGGTATGGTGTGTTGCCTATCCGTCGGTCGTGGTGTTGGAGGTTTGAACTCAGTGGCGCAGCACGCGGAACGCGCACTCTATAACCTAGCAGTTGCAGTTAGCTGTTCTGAAGGTGTAATTCTTGTTTCGCAACGTGATTTCTTGTCTTTCCTTGTTAAAGGTAATACATTGTCTTTACAAAATCTCCAGAATATGCTAAATACAATAATTTGATACTCAAAAGTTCTATATTTTGTAATATACAAGTACCCCAACTTTACAACGAAAACCCTACGCCACTGCACATCAGCTGACTGGAGCTTGCCGGTCAGATTTGGCTGAATCATCATGTACTTCTTACATTTTACAGAGTCTACACACCTTGTCCTATCTTTGTTGTCACTTTTAATGCATGCAAATTTCAACTTTATGTTAGCTTTCCTTAACCTCAAACTTAGTTATTAAAATTCCTTTACTCACAGCTTTGTTGCTGCTCCCGTCTCTATTTCTTATCTCCCACTGTTTTTCATTTATACATGCATAATTTTTTGTCTTGGAAGGAGATGTTTTGGCATTTGTTGAGTACCGTTTTTGATAGAATTTTTTGAATTGCTTATGCTACATCTTTTTGCTGGAGATTATCTTTTTATCTTCTTGTTTTCCTCGTTATAGGTAGTTTAAAGCTCAATACTTTCATACCTGTATTTTCGTTAACAAAGTTTCTGATTTGTTTGGTATTGTATACTCTAATGGCTTTTGTAATTTATTTCTCTACTTGTTTGGTTATTTTTTTTATATTTATCTGTATCCTCGTTGCACTTCTTTCTTTGTTCTATTATTTTGATGATGTCTTGGATTAGCTTGGATGCCTTTTTTGTGGACCTGTATGCTGTGTGTGATATTCTCGGCCATTGTATCTATGTTTTGCGTTTCTAAGTGTTGTAATCTATTTTCTAGTTCTTTTTAATAGTCCTTTCTTCTTTGTAATTCTTTCGCTGTTGAAAAACATTTAGCTTGGACTAGTTTCTTTTTTTTTATCATAATTTTATAGCAAATGTTCATCTCACAGTTCCATGGTCATCACCGATGTTTAATTAGTTTAGCACACTGACATCTCGGCAGATGTTTCGATTGTTATCGTAGATATAATGTGTCTATCTCATTGGTCTTACCTTCTGGACTTTTCCAAGTTCATTTTCTGTGGATTTGTTTCTTGCAAAGTGTGTTCAGGCAAAACATCTTCTGACGACTACTACATTTTCTAGTATGTCACTCACCTCTTTGGTTTCGTATACCCACTCTAAATTTTGTTTTGGGTGTTAAAATCTTCTGTAACCATTTTATAATAAGAGTTTTCTTGTTGTTGTGCATGTGTTATGTCATTATAGTATTATATACTATTTCAATATGGGCATGACACCAGCGTATACATTTAATGAACTGAAACTGTGGACGAATATGACAGTTCAACCGATTTTTCATGCTTTAAAATTTTAATTAATGCACAAATTACCCCAAATATAAACGAATATATGTTACGGTTAGTTTGATTAATTAAAAATTATTAATAATTCATTGAAAACTATTAATAATTACCGGCAATTATTAATACCAACCAACCGGTTATTATTAATATTTACCGGTAATTATTAATAATTGACGCATTTATTACTCTGACCGTAACATGTACACTATATATCACTACTGGAGGTAATCATAAAAATGATTAAACGTTTAAAATGTTTTATTATTAATGTTAGAACTAGTAGTGCTCCGAAGCGTCTAAAAGAAAAAACGGAAGAGTTCCTGCAGAAAGGAGTTGAATTGTTAATAGATGAGGGAAATTAAAATGTTGCTATTGTTACTCCCGTTATGAAAAGATTGCATTTAATGGAATTTTCAAATCAAATAACATTTGTACTAGTGGATCTTCTGATCAAACAAATTCATTACATTTTTATTTGCCTTATCAAAGGCAGGTGAAATTTCCTGGTAAAATTGGACAATGAAAGTGATGAAAAGAAAATTATGAAAAACAAATCGAAGCTTGGAAAATTTTAACAGAAAAAGTATAGATACATAAATTATGAGTGGAAGAAAAAATATTGCTGAAAACGTTAAGCTAAAGTAGCATTTCGAAGAAATAATAACTATAGATCAAGCAAACGTAACAATAGAAGATCATTACGAATTAGACAACGCAAGAAATAATAAAGGTGGTAAAGGTTAAGATATAAAAATAGAAAACATAACTGAGGCAGTGAAATTGTTAAAAAGCAGGTCTTGTCAAAATAACTACGGAGATGGCTAAGAACTTGGAAATAAAGTATTTTGAAATGAGATAACGCAAGAAGACCAAGAGACTTGATTATATTTACTTACACCATATACTTATGTATCGCAACAAGTATTTTTTTAATTTCTGGTATTCGAGCAGATGCAATATTGTCAACATAACACAATATATGTTCCAAGGTTGGGCGCCAATTTTCTTGAATCCTTGGGTTTGGTGTGATACATATACACGGTGAGTTTTTTTTCATTATCACTATAGGGATCTCGGAAACCGTGAAAGATAGAAGGTTGGTTAAATGGAGAAAGAATTGCAGTTTTATGAGCTTATTCGAGATGTGCTTTTGTTTCTTTGAAAAAATCCAAGGCCTACTAGATACAAGCAAAATATTAAAATTACTTAATTTCTTAAAGTCGGTCTAGCGCCGTTATTATTGAAAATAGAAAAAAAATAATAAGAATAAAAGTTTTAGCTTTTTTTACGGTGTTTATCATACACTTATTAGTTTTCTTCTAGCTTTCATAGTTTTTGAGTTATAACATTAAGTTACATTTTTTTAAATAGCAATCATAGTTGGCTTAGACATTTCTAAAAAGAGCAAATTTTTCCGCTTACAATGATATATGGGTTGGTATACTTATTTTGAATGTTGAATAGCTAAACGCATTTTTGTAATACCTACTATTAACGATAAATCGTAGTGTGCCATGAAAACAATGAATCAAGAAAATATGATTGTAAATTGTTCTAGTTTACATTGTTTGACAGTTCATTGTGTAGTTTTTGAGTTATATCATTAAGTTACATTTTTTTAAATAGAAATCATAGTTGGCTTAGACATTTCTAAAAAGAGCTCACTTTTCCGCTTAAAATGACATAAGGTTTGTTATACCTATTTTGATAAATAATTATTTTACAATAATTCTTGTAATATGAAAAATAACGAAAACAAAGCGTGCTATGCAAAATAATGATCTAGCATGCTATTTTGGGTAAAACCATTTAATAGTAGTAATCTTAAGTAAAAAAAAGTTTGTTGTACGAAATAAGAAACAAATTTATTCGAATATAATTAGCTACAAAAAAAAAATTAAAGAATGTATTCATATTATGTATTGTAATTTTTTTAGATACCTATTTACAAAAGGGATGTTTATAGATGCTCGAAATGGCCACCATTATTTTCCACACATAGACGGCATCTTCTTGAAACTGAATTTATGGCTTTTCTTATTTTGCGGCCATCTAAGTTTCTAAAAGCAGTTACAACAGCAGCTCTAAGTTCATCTTTAGTATTGTAAGTACGTTGATAAATTAGATCTTTCAAAACTCCAAACAAAAAAAAATCCAGTACAGAAAGATCTGGAGATCTTGGTGACCAGGGAATAGCTCCCCCTCTTCCTATCCAGGCATTTGGAAACAACTCATCTAAATATTGCCTAACTTGTAATTGGTAATGTGGTGGAGCACCATCATGCTGGAACCATCGTAAATTAGCTCGCGTCTCTAAATCTAATTCATCCAACATGTCCTGGAACTCATTCTGTAGAAAATGGAGATAACGAGCACCAGTTAAAGTATCGTCAAAGATAAAGGGTCCAATAATACGAGAACCAATTATCCCACACCAAACATTAAAGCCAAATTTTACTTGCGGTCTTCTTTCATGTAGTTGATGAGGATTTTCCTGCATCCATATATGCTCATTATGCCGGTTGAACATTCCACAATTTGTAAATCGGGTTTCATCGGTCCATCATAACTCTATAATAAAGCAGAACACTTCCCAAGGTCAAACATGCATGCGCGTGGTCTATGTGTAGTTCAATTGTGGGCGTGGTATTGATATTTTCTAAGAGCCAGTAATATGGAAGGAGAGAACAATTAATGCTCTTGTTAGGGCCTACACACATTTTTTACATTACACAGGAATGTTTGTACTATGTACACATAAATATTAAATCTGCAAATAACCTAAATTCGGAGCTTTGTACAAAAATATGGTTATAAACTTTTTGCAAGTGGACTTTACTACCTCTAGGAAGAACGGTGGTTACAATAATGGCGTCCGTTCTACCAAAAAGAATAAAAGTAATAATTACTGTTGTGTGTTGCAGTGTAAAAATTATTGCACGGACAATGTTCCTATGCACGGTTTTCCGCGCAATAATAAAAATTTGTGCAAAACATGAGAAATACGTCTAAAAATAGGGAAACCCGTGTCGGCCCATATGAAAGTTTGCAGTAAGCATTTTGTGAAGGAAGATTTTATATTACCCGGTAAGTAGGTCTTGCCAGTTTGTATTTTCACTGGCTTGAAATAATCATAAATATGCTGCCTTAAAGATACATGTTAATTAAGCAAGTGCCACTTGATGTTAAACATCTTCAGCTTACTCCATTAATTTCATAATTTAGGAGTTTCAATATGATTGTTTACTTGTAGATTATGTCAACAAGCGCAGATGCCTGAAAAATTTGCCCCGTGGAAGTGTCGACAAACCGCCATCATTTAAAACAGTCCAAAGCAAACAGGCGCGTTTGAATAGGCTCCAAAAGAGGAAAACGGAGCAACTCACAAATTGTGTTACTACTGTTACCACAAAACACAGGCTCGTCAAGCACCGGACAACCTGAGCTGAGATGGAAGCAGCTAATGCTCTGTTAGAGTTGCACAATATGCAGATTGGCAGTAATAAACTGCATGAAGACAAAGCGGAGCAAGTGAACACATTTGTAGATAAGTGGTTGAAGTTTGACATTGCCGATATTATAAACATTGAATATAGGGTAAAATGTTGTACAGGCATAAATAATTTAGCCCTTTTTAACGTAATTGTTGATGTGGTGTCTTTAGATTTTTGTAAAAATTGGAGGTTAGCAGGTTAGGTTTTGCATCAGTTTTGACCAAGAGCACTATACTAAGGAGATGCAACTTCCTATGACGGCTGTATATAAAAGCGGCCCCTATGCCGGGGATAGCCGTCGCGGCACTGTTGACAGCGTGTAACTACTTCGGTCATTTTCATTTGTTTTCGCTGCTGTTCGAGAGTTGGAAGCGAGCTAAATTAACCTGTAATCCCGGTTAAAAGTCAGTTTACGGTTGTTAATCCAATGGAGTGTATTTCAAGTGTGTTATTAATTGTTAAAACATGGTCCGAATTTCCAGCTACACTCAGTAAATATTAGACATTGACAGTTCACGAGTGAATGTGTGAATGAATAAAGCTACACCACGACCGCCTTATTTGTCAACTTTTAGCGGTTCGCTTCGAAACGGGAGTTGCGTCTCCTTAATATAGTCTTCTTGGTTTTGACACAGACCGATGCAAAACCTAACCTGCTAACATCGAATTTGACATAGACTTACAGTGCCACCAACATATTATTCTGCTGCATAATGTCACATTTTACTGACGTTTGAATAAAAATACATTTCTATCGTGCAAAAAACCTCATGAGCATCACGAACGTTATGGAATTACCAATCTCAGACAATAATTTGAGTCGTCGCTTCACTCCTCCAAACAATTGTCTTTCATCGGTAAAATGTCCTTACCGTTCTTAATATTTAATATACTCTATAGGAAGTATAAATTGAATGACAGAAATAATAATGATAAATGGCTACAAAATCGTTGATATTTTAACTTTCTCTTATGGCAAATAGTATTTAAACGTTTTCTAAGTCATGGAATTGCCATGTTTCGTACAATTTTAGGCAACCTCTATATAAAAATGTTTATTGCAAGCAAAATAGTAATTGTTTTATTGAATTAAAAGTGTCACTTTGTTTGACAAGCAATTATTTTAATTATATGTACTATATTAACTCAAACAGAGCCACTTTTAATCCAAATAATGCATACTATTTTTTGTGCAACCTAGAAAAGTAAAAATTCAAAATTTTAGATTGCTTTTGACGTTACTCATTTAAAAACCATTATGACAAGTGCATCCATAGACGACCAGTTAGACCTTAATTTTAGTTCATAGGAAATATAGGCTATTTATGTTACAAGTATGAAGTTAAGGACTTCTTTTGGGTGAACCGCAGTGTACGGTAATGCGAGCGATGTACATAAAGAAGGCCAACCTTAATGAAACATTGGAATTGTATATATATATATTTATTTTTATAATTAATAATAAAATAATAAGTACATTTTATTGTTACTCTTTTCTCACTTGGGTGTTATCCTGTAATAAAATAATTTTTAGGTAATTTAATACCAGTAGAATTGTTCTGCAAATTGAGAAATAAGATTGAGATGACAAATTGCAATAAAATTGGGAATTAATTAAATTGCTCAATTTATTTAAAGTAGTGATATTTAATAAAACATTATTTTTAATATTAAGAACTAAAGTAAATACTTACAATTAAGAAAGGTTTTTGAATATGTACTTTGTAAATGCGACTATATTAATTATCGTTATGAGGCGGCAGTATTATAGTACCTTTGAAAGAGGTTTTAGTAAAGTTTTCGAAAATTTATTTGGAAGGATTCCAGAAAATCAGACTGATTTACAGTTATCAATTGAAAAAAAAAATGCAATAATACTAGCAGTCTTTTTTAAATCTCGTGGGTAGAATATGTTCAGGAAATTTATTGACAAATATAAATGTGTAATAACATTAGTTAAGCCAATTAGGTATTTTTTGTAGAAAAAGTAAGTAATATGATGGACATTTTACTTACCATGTTGATTCACACACCACTTATAAGAACAAGACACCAAGCTAAATAAACAATATACCAAGACAAAATTACAAGAGCGACTGAACACCAAGAACTTTAAGCAATAATGTTGCTGATATCAGGTAGTTTTACAGGTGGGGTTGATTACCTGAGTTTTTGGAATAGGAAGTAGACACTTAAATACGTTTACAAATTATCCATCATAACTAAAGCTGATATTATATGGCAAATGCATATTTTGTATAATTGATAAACCGGATAAACTTTTCGCATATGTATACTAATTATGTGAAAACAAATTGTTTAAGCCAAGTTTCACTTTGCATATTTTGCATTTTTATACGTTTTTGAGCACACTTTCTGGATTTTGCATATTTGGTTATATTTAGCAATAATTTGTAATGTATGAACTTTTAAAGATTTTTTTGTTAAATTTACTATTTCATGAAATTTATTAATTAAATGTTTGTGTGCAATTGAGATATATACTTTCACTTTCTGCCGCTGGAGTGCAGTGCGCATATCGAAATAAGCAGAGGAAAGGGAGAGTCCCTATTAAAATCTTTGACTATATCAACATAGACTGCCAGATACCCCCACTTTTCCCATAGAAGCAATGTATAAAGAATCAGACAATATAGAATCCACTTCAAGAGTGTTGGGTGAATAATAGTCTGGCGGGGTTAGGGGAAATCTCATTTTTATGTTGATTACAACCTGAAGTTGGCGTTGGCAGTCCATGTTTATATGGCCAAACGTTAAAACGAATGTCGTCTTTGAATAAATATTAGGGAATTAAATAAACTCATACAAAATAATTTAAATTTTTACATTATTTAGAATACTCACTTATAATACCATGAGTAGTCAAAGTTATGTCGACTATTTTTGTGGTGGTGTCACGAATGTCCATTGCGCTTTGGTACGATTAGGACTCTTGCTAGCGCACGAGTCCTAATCCCAAGCGCAATGGACATGAGTAGTGATACCACCGCAAAAATAATCTACTTAACTTTGACTAAGAATGGTATTCGAGGGACTATTTAATGAACCAAACTACCTTTTTCAAATTAGTTTTCAGTAAATCTAGCAACAAACTACGCAATTTCTATAGTAACAGAACACTAATGTTGACTTTTTCTAATAAAAATCGCATTTGTTAAAAATAGTCAGTTGAATACCTTCTAGGAAGATATATCCACTGATATTTTTTTGATTGGTCAAGAAACGTCAGAATTCTGGATTTTCATTGGTCACTTTTTGACAGATGACAGGTGAATTGAATAGTCCTACCTATTTTCAAAATAAAATGAAGAGCATATTATGTGCATATATTATAACTTTGGGTGCATATACTCAACAAAATATATGCATATATATGCGCATATTTTCATACATTTGAGTGCATATAATTATCAGCTTTAATCATAACAATAAAACATAATATTTCCTTTATATTTGGGATATTCCAAAAGCAAATAAGTACTTATTTGTCCCTATTTTCAGAAAGTTGTAGGTTTGTCTAAATATAGTGCTTTTAGATATCAGCGAACGGAGGATATAAGATGGGGAATAAAGAAATAAAAATAGTGTGCTACGCCTAGTGATGTGGGTCGGGTAAATACCCAGTGGGTACGGTATTTATAAATGGGTATTTACCTGGGTATTTACCCCTGCCTCGGGTAAATACCTAAACACTGGGTATTTATCAAATGTGTAATATTTAGAAAGCTAAGCTAAACTTTTACTCACATCATAATGTTATCTTAATAAATAAACTACATATAAATGCACTGGATTATTTTATGTAAAATAACAATTTAAATGTAACATTGAATAAGCATTCACCCAGGTAAATTACTCATCTATCGGGAAAGAACATTGGCTGCCGAAGTTTGTGGAAATAAACAGTTAGACGCAATAAATTGCGCCTGTTAGAGATTACAAAAAACATTGTGACGGCTCTGACTCCATTTTTAAAAAATGAACATAACATTAATTTGAAGAAATAATCCTTATAATTATTAACATTAATATATACTGATAGACATATTACGAAACAATCTTAATAAGGCAAAAAATATTACAAAATAATATAAACAACGCTGTATACCGATGGGACCATAAGTATGCAACAGCAATAAGATAGCATGAGCAAAAACACATAATACTTGAATAAGAGATAACCGTAAAAAAGTTATTTTAGTAGGCATATTTTGTTGACATATGCCATAATTAAAATGAACATCAAGTTTACTCAAATATTTGTTTGTATGTTCATCTCTTTCTTATTCAATCATTGAATTCTGTTTCTTCATGCTATCTCATTACTGTTGTATACAGGTTGCCTAAAATTATATGGAACATGGCAATTCCATGAGTTGGAAAAGATTCAAATACTAATTACCATAAGAGTAACCGAAATAGAAAATGCAATAATTACTTTGGTAGCTAGGCAACAAGTAGGTATAATAGCTACTTGTTGCCTAGCTACCAAAGTATTTATTGCATTTTCCATTTCGGTTACTCTTATGGTAATTAGTATTTGAATCTTTTCCAACTCATGGAATTGCCATGTTCCGTACAATTTTAGGCAAAACCTGTATAATTATGTCCCCATCTGTATTTTGGGCAGTAAATGTTCTCAGTTCAGCTATTTTCTTAAACATTTTTATAAAATTCGAATAGAGTACCTTCAGTTATGAATCAATTATACTCATTAGATAGATACATTAGATTATAATATTTGTAAATGAGTCTATAAATATCCGCTTAAATACCCATTTTGGGTATTTACCCGGATAAATACACCAGGTATTTACCCCTAAAAATAAATACCCGGGTAATTTACATCACTAGCTACGCCGATGATGCCGTGCTCCTGGCAGAAAATGAAAATGACTTGCAACGACTATTGTTTAGGTTCAAAACAGCAGCGGAAGAATTTAACATGAGAGTATCAACAGAAAAAACAAAATCATTGACTATCTCGAAAGAACCTCTTCGATGTAAATTGGCCGTTGATAATAATATGATTGAACAAGTTATGAACTTTAACTACCTAGGTGTACACACATCTAGCATGAGAAACCTAAACGAGGAAGTTTGCAATCAAGCAATGAAAGCGGCTGCGATATCAGGCTACCTACGAGACGTGATATGGACAAATAAGCACATGTCGGTTGAAAGTAAAGTACAGATCTATAAAACCTGCGTCAGACCCATCTTAACTTATGCCGCCGAAACCAGAGCTAAAACAGCCAAGAAGAAGAAGAAGAAGAAGATATCAGCAAATTCCAGGAATTTAGTTTTTGGAAACTGTCCCAGTGACATTTCCACTAATTCAATTTACAGCATTGTAACAATAATTATTATCATTTAAAACTGAACAGAAAAATCTGGTGTGATACACGCACACAACTTCCTTTTACAGTGATCTTATAATTAGTCAAAAATTTGATTTTAAATTTTTAAGCATTGGTCAAAAATTTTCAAAAATTACAAATTGTACAAAAACGGTGCAAAATAGAGCGTTAGGTGAAGAGACAAATTTTCTCTATAATTTTAAGCTGAATTCAAAAATGTAATAATAGACCGGGTCTTCTATTTAAAATAGGAGTTAATAAAAAATTTTTTAATAAACAAAAGAAACCCATTTTAGAGGTGTTCCACTGGAAAATCACCTATCTCACATCAATACACATTAAAAATGTAATACAAATGAGAAGTTTGAAAAAAATTGTTAGAACCGTTTTTGAATAAATCGAAAAAAAACTGAAAAATCACAAGAGTAAACACCTACTTCCAGTTATGCGATTTTCTTCAAAAGCTTGCTGTCACATCTACATAGTACACAAAACTTATATATAAAGTTTCAACCCCATACCTCTTTTCGTTTTTGAGATATTCTGTTCACAGACAGACACTCACACAGACACACACACACAGACAGACCCTCACACAGACACACACACACACACAGACAGACCAATAAAAAAATATATGTTTTTTGGGTTCAGGAGACTCTGAAACGTGAAGATCTGTTGAAAACTCAATTTCGAATTTTTGGGGTGAATCCAATACTTCCTTTATTGTAAAAGGAAGTAAAAAAGAAGACACTATTCAATTCAGCAGTATCGGCTGTATCCAATATGTAGGAAAGTGGCCTGAAGGCTATCCAAAAATTTCCAATCTCTAGCGTGCTTTTAAAACTTTCTTTAGTGCAACAAAAGTTATTAGATTCGTCCTACATTTTAAATGCGGCATATGCCGCGGGCTTCAGCTAGTGCTATTAATAATTAATATGTATTGCTTAACACTAATTATTTAAATAAAATCTTAGCAGCTCTCAGTATTTATAATTGGGATATGTTTGGGAAATCCATCATTTTGTTGTTCCATGTTAAGAAACCAATTGCTAAAGTTAAGTCTTAGTTGGTAATCGGTAGGATGCAAAGTTTGTCCAACAGATAATTTATAGGGGTGGAATTTATGTTTTTTTAAAATACGCATTACCGTTGTTTGAGATGTATCTGTTTCGGTAGCTATTTGCCGTGTCGAACTAGTAGGATTTTGAGTAACATATGCCAATACATCTATTTGCTTATCTTCGTTGATATTAGCATTTTCCCTTTTTGGTTTCTCAAAAGAGCCATACTCGTTCAAGTTTTGATACAAATTTCGAAAAGTAGCTCTTGATGGTTGACGCCGATTGGCGTACAATTGATTGTATCGTTCAGTAGCGCGTGTACTATTTTTGCGGCACTAAATGTAGCATTCCAGCATATTAAGCTTCTCGCTATTTGAAAAAACCATTTTGAATTACAAAAACTCACACACTACACAATGAACTGTCAAACAATGTAAACTAGAACAATTTACAATCATATTTTCTTGATTCATTGTTTTCATGGCACACTACGATTTATCGTTAATAGTAGGTATTACAAAAATGCGTTTAGCTATTCAACATTCAAAATAAGTATACCAACCCATATATCATTGTAAGCGGAAAAATTTGCTCTTTTTAGAAATGTCTAAGCCAACTATGATTGCTATTTAGAAAAATGTAACTTAATGTTATAACTCAAAAACTATGAAAGCTAGAAGAAAACTAATAAGTGTAAGATAAACACCGTAAAAAAAGCTAAAACTTTTATTCTTATTATTTTTTTTCTATTTTCAATAATAACGGCGCTAGACCGACTTTAAGAAATTAAGTAATTTTAATATTTTGCTTGTATCTAGTAGGCCTTGGATTTTTTCAAAGAAACAAAAGCACATCTCGAATAAGCTCATAAAACTGCAATTCTTTCTCCATTTAACCAACCTTCTATCTTTCACGGTTTCCGAGATCCCTATAGTGATAATGAAAAAAAAACTCACCCTGTATATGTACAATAATTAAAATTTTAATTATTAGGATGCTTGAGGACGCTTTGGTGGCGGTTGTGGTTCTTTTTTCCTCTGCGGATTCGAGCTTTCGGGTTCGGGGTTGGCAAGGGCTCAAATACAAAGCAGTTAAGAAGCACATGTGATATGAAGAGTAATCCAAGGGAAGAGTCGGCGAGGCAAAATTACTAATGACGAAATTACAGACGTGCAAAATACAGGACATAACAAAATGGACCAACAATAGTCGAAAGTATTGGAACAGACACGTAAATAGGATGGGTACCCATAGCCTGACAAGAAGATCAAAATAAAATCGTCCAGCAGATGGAAAACGACAGCCAGGAAGACCTCCCAAACGCTGGACCAAAAGTTGGGTTTCCACATCAGAGGAGGCATAAGAAGAAAGTTTGAAAAACATGCTTTTGGCCTATATTACAAGAAGAAGAAGAAGAGGTTGGCAAGGGCTTAAAGAGTCACTTTACCAAAGTGTTGGGCCTAGAAAAAGAAAAGGTAAAACCCCAGGGGCCGCTTTGACCTGGGCGTGGCGGCAGCGAGGATGAACAATGGTTTGGCCTCCAGGAGGTTGCTCAGTGCCAGGCGTTGAGCCTGAATGGAGCTACGTAGCTGGTGAAATACCGGCGGCCTTTTGGAGAAGAGTAGCTCCGGTGCGACCAGGAATAGTCGCTTACCGAGGATGCTTCCATACTTTGTAGGGATTTGACTGCAGAGCTAGGGCGGACAGGAAGAGTTTAGCTTCGAGAATTTATCTGCCAAACCTCTTTAGTTAGTTCAACCTGCAGAGCTTGTCTGCCAAAGCTCTTTGATGAATGAGTTGGTTCGACCTGCAGAGCTAGTTTTCCTTTTTTACTGATCGTCGGAGTATTTTGATTTGGGTTATATTATAATTTTTTAAAGGAGAAAAATGTGATTATACAGAAATGTGTAATAGAAAACCTGATTTATTTTAAAAAAATCAGTGCTTTATTTAGTTTTTTCTTAAAACTTATTTTTTTTATATAACAAAATATGTCATGATGCACGGCACAGTTATTTAGAAAAATGCCTTGCATCATGTTTTTATGTAAAATAAATAAGTTTTTAAATAAAAGAAACTTTTTGATACACATTTTCTAATAATCAAATTCGTATAGGTAGCCTACATTAAAAGTTTCTAACGAAACCATTTACATGGGTTGCTAATTTCAATCGCTTAAAGACATACGTAAAAATTAAGAAAAATAAATTAATAAATAATTCTGCTATTGGTAAAACATATCTGCCAATTTTTATTTTAATACCCTTTTCAAGTTTTCAATAAAATTACAAAAATCTAATTTTAATTCCCCTCTTTAGTATAATATTACACTGCTCTTTTTGTAAGTTGCAAGCCAAGTTGTAATAGTATCTCCTTCAGCCCTACTTAAGATGCCAAATTATAATATATACCTACTTCTCAGTCCCACGTTGCAAGATAAATTATAATACTACCTTCTTCCTTTGGTAGTTATTACAAATTAAATATACTCTTTTACTTAATAATAAGAAGTAGTATCAGGTATAGTTTGTTATATACTTACCTGACTCCTTATTGAATTCAATTAAAATTGACATCTCAATATTCAAATATGACATTTGAAATTATGTCATGTGATTCTAATTTTAAATACCTCGGCTAGACAGTTACTGAGCAATTAAACTCCTCATTTTCAGCTGAATGAGTTAAGGTGGCGATTTAGTCGCGAAAATCCGACGATCTTAAAATTTACTTAGTAAGTGGTGCTCTCTCGTCTTGAAAAGCATGCACCTCAAATGCAGGGTGTTAGGTTTGCAACCAGTCTAAATGAATGGGTCAGTGGCACAATTTTAAACACTTGTGATGGTCAGGTGGCCGCGGGGGGCGGGACGTTGCCGGCTAATCGCACAACAATGTTTTGGGGTCAGTTCATATCGGCCAACGATCATATCGGCCAACGATCATATCGGCCAATTTTGGGTGTTCATATCGGCCAACTTGTTCATATCGGCCAACATCAGATTTTGTTCATATCGGCCAACTTGTTCATATCGGCCACTTTTAAGTTTTTTCATATCGGCCAACGCGATCATATCGGCCAACGCTGGCGGAATATCTAAGAAAGGGGAGAAATCATATCGGCCAACGTTCATATCGGCCAACGAACACATCGGCCAACTATGGGCGTTCACATCGGCCAACTTGTTCATATCGGCCAATCAGGCGGTGACCGTAAGGAATACCGATACTAGCCGAAGAGCAACTTCTACCGCTACGCTGGACGCGCCATGTCTTATTATGCCTCTTCAGAACGCCCATCTATTGGATCACATCGGCCAACATTATTTCTTGCTCATAACGGCGATGTTATTTTTGGATTTTATATCTACTATCCTGGCATACAAATTTCCTCACAATTCATTTTTAATAAAGTTTAGTGCAACAGAAAGTTGTATTCAAGCTTGAAATTAAAATTTCAAATGTCAAATATTAGCGACACCACTAATAAAAAAATCGATTCATAAGGACTTTTTTGAAATGGTTATTTGTTAAACCCCCTGCTGCGCGTCTCGTTTTCCATAGTTGAACTCTTGCAAAAAAAACTTGCCTTATAGAACTTTTCCTTTAATATACTATTATTTAATTTTATTTCAATCATCTTAACCGTATTTTAATTAATGTTTTAATATTACTGAAAATTTTGTTTATATTACGCGAAATGTTGTAGAGCGTTCAAATTGCTTTTTAGTCCAATTACATTAGACGGAAACCCGCAGCATCTGCCGAAAAAATCCAAGCGAGCTGAAATTTTGCATACACCTTTATTTTAATATTACAAATAATGTCCCAAAAGTCCCCATAGATATCGCACTTGCGTTTTGAGTTATCCAAGGTCAAAGGTCACAGAAATAAGTTTTTCGCAAATATCTCGCTTTCTATGGGTCGTATGACTTTTTTAGTTATTACAAAAAATGAAGGCTAAAAAGTTCTCTACAAAAAAGATAATACAGGTTTTTTATATACAACTAACCATTCAGTAAATAACACACAGTTAAGTTTTTGAGACGGGTTTTACTTCCTTTTACAATAAAAGAAGTATTGGATTCACCCCAAAAATTCGAAATTGAGTTTTCAACAGATCTTCACGTTTTACAGTCCCCTGAACCCAAAAAACATGTTTTTGCTCATTGGTCTGCGTGTCTGTGAACAGAATATCTCAAAAACGAAAAGAGGTATGGCGTTGAAACTTCATATATAAGTTTTGTGTACTATCTAAATGAGACAGCAAACTTTTGAAGAAAATCGCATAACCGGAAGTATGATGTTTACTCTTTTGTTTCAAAACGGATGTAACCATTTTTTTCCAACTTTACATTTTTATTACATTTTTAATGTGTATTGATGTGAGATGGATGATTTTCCAGTTGAATACCTCTAAAATTCAACTGGAAAATCACCCATAGCGTAATCAATTTTAAAGTAGCACATTCTTGATTTATGCGAATAATGATGAGCTTTATTAAAAATTATATATTATTTGCTTTTCTACTTTCTTTAAACTTCGGTAGGTCGAATGATTCTTTCCCGCCCTTCCACTTAAAGGGGCTTTACATTATATCTATTAAATTTAAAGAACTGATTTAAACAAATAGCATTAAGTGTCTTGTCAAAAACAGCAACTTGAATGATCTAAAACATTGTATAGTATTGTAATGTTAAAACATTAATTAAAATAACATTAAGTTTATTGAAATAAAAATATATAATAGTACCTATATTAAAGGAAAAGTTCTATAAGGAAAGTTTTCTTTTGCAAGAGTTCAAATATGGAAAACGACTCGCGCAGCGGAGAGTTTAACAAAGAACCATTGCAAAAAGGCTCTTATGAATCGATTTTTTCTATTAGCGGTGTCGCTAATATTTGACGTTTGAAAGTTTAATTTCAAGTTTGAAGTCAACCTTTCGTTGCACTAAACTTGATTAAAAATGAATTTTGAGGGAACTTGTATGGCATGATAGTCGATATTACAGTGACTACTATATAATCAATCACTGTAGTCGATATAAAATCGAAAAGCAACATCGTGGTTATAAGCAAGAAATAATGGTGGCCGATGTGATCGAATGAATCTAGGAATAAAAAGCCGTGAACAAAACGGGGTTTAAAAATCCGGAAAAAAGCCGAGGAAAGAAAAGCCGGCGGAAAAAACCGGCGGAAAAAAACCGGCAGTAAAAAAAATCCGGTGGAAGAAAGCTGATGGTATAAATACTTAACATATTTCATAGGTAAATACTTCAAGCAATTAATTCCTTGTTTGTGTGTATTTTATTTGTAGAATTTATAAAATATAAATGACGGATATAAGTACGATAAATGTAGATGGGCGAGACGAGTCCGGAGTCAGCGTATGGCATTACACACGTTATTAAAGGATTCTCTGTTCATACCTGTCATTAACGGATTTACTGATACCAATACCAATTCGAAAAAGTGTAAAATTTAAGCTTATAATATATCAGACATGATTTATTTGCGGACACGAGTTTATTACATTCATAGCAAATTGTTAGCAGGTTTGTACAGCCCTTTAACATATTTACAGTAAATTGTTAAACTCTGCAGCAAATTGTTAGAAAATTGCAGCATTTTTCAAATGAAATTTATAGGAAATTTTCGCTACCCTTTCCATATTCTTTAGAAAAACTTCCAAGCCGGCAGATCAGTTTTAATTTTTCAAAAAAATATATAGCAAATTAGCAGTGCCCGAACTTATAAAAGTAACAAACTCTCCGTAATTTTATAGGCAAAAATATTCAGGATATTTCGCCAAAATTAACAATAAAATGTTGAACACTTAAATTCGATGTTAATTCGAATATCTTCATCTATCATCTAATTTTCCGTTTTTCGTGCTCTTATTTATTTGTTATTAGGGTTATGCCGTCATCGGTATTTGAGATTGCAGTCCAAATGTTTCTGCTGAATAGCTATTTGCAAATTGTGCTTGAATATCGTGAAATTTCATAATATATCTCGTGTGTTCGTCATAAATGGGATGTTATTTTAATTATAACTGCTTGAATTGATGGAACAGTCTGTTAGTATTTTTGAAGGAAGCACTTGCCTGCTTATCTGATGAGAATATGCTGACTGTCAGCCCTTATCAGCACAGAAGTGTTATCCGGTTAATACCATCCGCAAGAAGTGATTTTTCTCTTAAAGCGGATTAAATGAAACGTTGTACTTGCCTAGTTTAGGAAATGTAGTATGGACTTAATTTGAGTCATTTGCCGTTATTATAACAACTACTAAATTACGAAAAATGAAAACTGGGATCCAACTTCATGATTAGCGATTTTAATTAGAGCAGTTTCTTTAATAAAAGATAATTTTTGGATAAAAAATGTGTCTAAATCATTTATAATTTAGGAAATGCAGGTTCTTCCATTTACAGCCTATTTAAATGTTGATTGTTGGTTGAATTATAAACTCGCTAGATAAAAAGGAAATGTTTAATTAATTTTTTAAGCGATCACAATTATTTTCACTATTGTAATTGCACAAAACTCTAAATCGATTTGTGTAGAGAGTTTTCAACAATCCAATCGGACAAAATTGGACAAAAAAAACCCGGATCAAAACTCCAACATATTATGTTTACTGGGTGTTCAATTTTGGATTCGATTAAATGGAAATCGTCGTTATTATTAGAGCTAAAGGAAAATGATTTGCACATTATGAGGTCAACTTTTCGAGGGCAACACAACACAAGCAGGATACTACTCTTTTACTATGGCAAATCAAACATTTCTATTCGACGTCACAGTTCATTTGTTTGTCAAAATATTAAAACAATTCCATCTAGTGGAGGTGCTAGGTATAAAAAAACTGCAGATTGTGATAAGAAGATTCCCGTTGGCAGAAATGTAATTTATGACTATACAATTCATTTAAGAAGGGAAGGCAGCTCGAAAAGTTGTTATAATTCAAAATGGCGGCTGAAATTTAAAATGGCGTTATACAATGGAATTTTTTGCAATTTTCTTACTAACCATGGCACAAAAGTGTGTTTGGTGTCAATTTATATGTTTTTTAGGCCAACAAGTTCATTTTTCATGTTAAAAATAGTTTAAAAAAAGTATCAGTTCATGAGGGCATACAGATGTGCTTCCTGTGTACAAAAGGCAGTTGGTTATAAGAAAATCGAACAAACTCTTCTCAGCTGTCAGCATAGATCAAGCGCACGATTAAAACAATGCTCTAGTGAATGGAGATGGAGTTGCAGTAGGGTTAACACTGTTAATTGGGCCGGAAATTTGTCACTTTATACAAGAGTTTGAGTGTAAAATTCGGACAGCAGAGTTATTGTTGAAAAGGATATCAGTGCATTTGTTTATTTAGCTGAATCAACTGGTATTACACAGTTCCACAGTTTCATTGAGGAACGCCTGGTAAAAAGTTCCTCAACACTATTTCAGCCTTTGAAAAAGAACAAAATCCCCCTCTTCAGTTCTCCAACAAAAAGCATAAGCAAAAAAATGAAACTTTGAAGATTTTAAAAACATACAACCAGCTGTTTTCCAGGTTCCTAATAGTTACACATAATTGTCAGCTAGATATGCAGGACTTTTTCAAACTCGAAAATCAGCGATTTCCGCCCAGTAATGGAGAATTTCGACCCAGTCATAAAAGTGATCTACCACATATTTTAGAGGAAATTGTTGAAAAAAGTGACATTGTCTTTCCAGGAACCTGTGATGCTGTAATTTATGATGGTGCAGTTCTTGCTAACATTTTAAAGCCTCATCGGTCTTCAAAGACGTTAATTTTAAATGTAAGAGTCAATTTTTGTAAAATCTTGTATTAGTAGGTATTAATAAAAACAGATCTTTGGTAGTCATTCTTCTTACATTTTACTCTATAAATATAATACGACTTTACAAAACGTCTCCTATATTAATTTTTCATATTTCTGATATTACAAATGAAATTGTTCCCCTAAAAAACATATAAATTGACACCAAACACTATATTGTGCGATAGTAAGAAAATTGCAAACAATTCCATAGTATGACGCCATTTTGAATTACCGCCGCCATCTCGAATTCTAACGCGTTTTCGAGATGCCTCCCCTTCATGAATAAATTGTATAGTCATAAACTACATTTCTACCAAAGGAAATCTTCTTATCAGAATTTGCAGTTTTTTAATTAAATGATCCATGTAGCACCTCCACTACATCCATTGTCTCAACAGATGTCGCTTTATCTAAAGTACAGCGACCAAATACTTATAATTTTTAAATTGAGTTGGTATCACTTAATTTAAAAATTATAAGTATTTGGTCGCTTTACTTTAGATAAAGCGATATTTGTTGAGACAATTCAGAAGAGTTACCACTCCTTTTTGGGGCACCTTGTATGTAGGTACCGTCGGTTTTTTCGCCGGCTTTTTTCCTCGGCTTTTTTTACCCCGGCTTTTTTTCCACGTATTTTTATTCCGCCACCCAATTGAATAGATGGGCGTTCTGAACAGACATAATAAGAAATAAGACATTGCGCGTCCGTCGCCGGCGGTCGGTTTACGTTACCGTAGCGGTAGAAGTTGCTCTTCGGCTAGTATCGGTATTACTTACGGTTAGCGCCTGCATTGGCCGATATGATCAAGTTGGCCGATATGAACAAAAATAAAAGTGGCCAATATGAACAAGTTGGCCGATGTGAACGCCCATAATTGGCCGATGTGATCGTTGGCCGATATGAACGTTAGCCGATATGATTTCTCCCCTTTCTTAGATATTCCGCCAGCGTTGGCCGATATGATCGCGGTGGGTAATATGAACAAAAATAAAAGTGGCCGATATGAACAAGTTGGCCGATATGAACAAAATCTGATCTTGGCCGATATGAACAGGTTGGCCGATATGAACACCCAAAATTGGCCGATATGATCGTTGGCCGATATGAACGTTGGCCGATATGATATGGACCCAATGTTTTGGCTAGCTTCTTATCGATCGATAAAATCTTAAGCGACCACACGCCCGATGTGAATCGTTGCAGTCTGGTGAACTTGGGGTTGGGGTTTATATAATTAGCAAGGATTATAACAGTTTATTCCAAACTAATTTGTTTTACGTTGTTTTAGTATTTTATTAGGGTAGTTGTTATGACATTCATATTATTTTGTACCTATTATAACTTTAGCAATAGCTGTGTTCGTTCTACATTTGGCAGATCAGTAAAATTTGTTATTTCAGTTGTGACTAGGGTGACCACCTTCAAATTTATACAAACCCTGAGATCCTTTGTGAGTAAAAAAAGATTTTTTCTGCAACCGTCTGAAAAGTCATACTTTTTTATACCAAAATCTGTCATTGAAGTGGACGTTTTTCTTACTGACACAAAAAGGCATATGTTGCTAAGAAACACTTTTAGTTCCTAGGAAGTAAAAGTACTTTTACTTCCTAGGAACTAAAAGAACGTTTAAGTTTTCCGAATAGCTTTTATTTAAGAAGGCACTACACAGGTGTTAAAAAACTAGCCAAGCAGCACAGAGCTGAAATTAAATAACAAATAACTTAATACTCTATAACTCATAAATATACATAATAATAATTAATTTGTAATGTTAATATTAAAATTGCAATTTGAACATGCTTGAAAATTAAATAAACCTGATCTGTCAACCATCTTGAGCTTTTTAGAATTATTAATATTACTTTGAGCATCAGCAATTACGGTATTACTGCTTTTTTGAATGCTTAATCCTTTTTTAGGAATTGTTTCTGTAATTTCCTCCATATCTTCGTAATTAATTAAGCCAGTATTGTCAGTGTTGATAGGATGTATGATTTTACTGGTGCTAGGTTGATCGAGTCCCAATATTTTTTCAGCAATATCTGTCTTGTTTCTTAAAGATTCTTCGACGTATCCTTCTGCCACAGTACTTGATTTCCAACCCCCGTGTCTTTTAAGACACGTGAGGTCGCCGCCAGCATCGACTAGAAACGTGGCAGAAGTTCGTCGTAAGCAATGACCTGTAAATTCCTTCGCATTATCTAAATTTAAAAATTTAGCGACTTCTTGTGCAACACTGCTAATCTTATGAATTCCTACTACTTGTCGATGGCATATTCCATTTTGGTATCTTATAAAAAAACGTGGTTCTTCAAAGTTCTTTGGGCGAAGAGCTACGTATTTTCTATAAATATTTAAATATCTATCTCCCATAACCGTGAACGATCTGACCTTATTAGTTTTAGTCTTCAGAATTTTAATCAGTAAGGCTGATTTAAGATCTTCGATATCGGTAATTTTTAAGCGGACCAACTCGTCGCAGCGGCAAGCTCCAGCAACTCCCAAAATTAAAACAACCTGCAAAAAGTTAAAATTTAATTATCTTAAAGTATTCGTTTTAAAATTAAAACACACACCTTGACCATCAGGTATTGGTTATCGGGAGCACACTTCAAGAATTGGTCCACCTGTTCTTTACTTAAAATTCTTGATTTCTTAGGCGTGTACCCATGATTCTGCTTTTTTTAAAAAGGTACGAAGTTTTGAAAATTTTTCAATATCTATTCCATTTTTAAGACTAAGTGTTGCTTTAACCATCGAATATTGCGCCCAGAGTGTAGAAGCCTTCAATTTACTGGACAATTCAGCAAAGTATGCTATTAGTACACTCTCCGTATATGATTTTATATTTTTCTCGTTACACCAATTTACAATTTTATTATACGCACTTTCGTATACTTCTCGAGATTTATCGGGCAGAAGACTTGCAACAACTTCTTTTGCACGGCGTAAGATTTCTGGTGGTATATAATCTTTCACATCTTCGTATTCATTCATTTTTGGTAAACTTATTAAGCTTCGTTTCATTTACTTCTCAGTTTGACAGAATAAATAAAATTTGAAACAAAAGTCAAGGTGAGTCAATGGTACCTACTTATACTAGCATATTTTAGTAGTGTTCCTCTCATCTTAATTTTATTTTTAAATTCGATTTTTTCGGTTGCAGAAAAAATAGTATGTATTATACGGATTAAAAGTGACTCTGTTTGACGCGCAATTTTGAGTTTGCTCGGCTACGCTTCGCTCCGCCTTGCAAATGCAAACATAATTGCTTGTCAAACAAAGTGCCACTTTTAATCCTAATAAAACAATGTACTATTCTTCAATTAGAAATACAGAATGTTTATAGAAAACAAAAAGCAACAAAATTTATTGGAAAACCTGTTTTACTTAAAAATGTTTTAGGTCGTTTTAATTTTTTCTTAAAACTTATAGTTTTTTATAAAACTAACACATTATGAATTGCCAATTTCAACACCATAAAGCCCAATTAGCCTCTTACCCCTCCTGTCCAAAGTCTTCGAAAAACTCTTCCTCAAACGTCTAAAAGAAACCGTAGATTTCGACAATATTATTCCATCCTACCAGTTTGGATTTCGTGAAGCCCACTCCACGTTACACCAAGGTCATCGCATCGTAACCAACATTCTGGAAAGTTTCGAAACAAAAAAGATCTGTGCGGCCGCATTCTTAGATTTTCAACAAGCATTCGATAAGGTATGGCACACAGGGCTTTTATATAAAATCAAATTATATCTTCCATGTACATTTTATTTCGTACTAAAATCGTACCTGACTGAAAGAAACTTTCAAGTTACAATAAATAATGCAATCTCGAACTACCATCCAATACTAGCCGGAGTCCCCCAAGGTAGTGTCTTGGGGCCTCTGCTATATCTCATCTACTCTTGTGATTTGCCGACTACCGAGAACACTCTAATTGCTACGTTCGCGGACGATACAGCCTTGCTTTCGACCAATGATACACCTGAAGTAGCTGCAGATCACCTCCAGCATCACCTAGATCTCCTACAGGAATGGACTAACAAATGGAGGATAACGGTCAACAACGACAAGTCTGCGCAAGTAACCTTCACAACCAGACGATTAGCATGCCCACAAGTCAGCTTCAACAATGACCCAATACCAATTAAGACCGAAATTAAATATCTTGGGTTACACCTCGACGAGAAACTTACCTGGAAAGCGCACATCTGAGCTAAAAGAAAACAACTTGATCTGAAAACCAAACAAATGTACTGGCTCATTGGACGACAATCTCAACTCTCTCTACCAAATAAACTCCTTCTTTACAAAATCATCCTGAAGCCCATATGGAGCTATGGAATCCACTTATGGGGCTGCACAAAGGCTTCACACACAAAAATCATCCAACGCTTTCAGTCAAAAACCCTCCGATTGATAACTAATGCGCCCTGGTACATCAGTAACGACACGCTCCACAACGATCTGAATGTCCCGTACGTAGCCATCGAAATTGCAAGATTTACTACAGCTTATACCGACAGGCTCGCAGGACACCGAAACAACCTTGTTGAGAACCTCGCTAATCCGCCTGCTGTCACACGTCGATTGAAGCGGACATGGCCACAAGATATAGTTCAACAACCAGTTTGAATTAATATTTACTTACGGAACCCTAGCACTGGCAGGGTTCCCCTCATGTTCTGTTTAACTTAATCACATTTACCTAATACTCACTTATTAGAGTAGATTGTAAATATGCACTGTATTAATAAAAAAAAATAAAAATAAAGCCATATACATTTTTTTAACTTCTATTGGCAGAAAATATCTCCTTGACAAGTGTCAAAATTTATGTATACTTACTTTTAATATCCTGAATTGTTATGTTTGAGGTATAGATTTATCTATTTTTTAAATATTTTTCTATTTTGTTTTTTGTTTGTTTAAATACGAGTATTGTTAGTACTTTTGTGATTTAAATTACTAAAAGTATAAATAGTATAGGCATTTGCATTTCTTTGTCATTTTTGTAAAATACTCCCTAATCATTAATGATTTTTTATTTTGTAATAACGAAACTAAGAGGTAGAGTAACAAGGTTATCACATCACCATGACACACACCTCACAAAATTGTTGCTGCGCAAGCACAAAAGGCGCGCTCCAACTTTGTATCCCGAATCCATGGCAAGTTGAGCATTGTACCACCAGATGCAAGCGCATAAAGTACCAGCCTTTACATCGCAAGGTAAAATGAGGTTATCGATAATACATACATACACACATCTTCGTTCAATAGAGACGACGAGTACGACCGAAAGCAAGGTGGCAAGACACACTTCTCCAACCTTTTTGTCAATATTTGAATGTTTTGATATCTGCTTAGGCAAATATAACATTATAGGAAGTACGGAGTGATTTTTTAAAAACTCAATTGCAGCAGCCCCTGGATAGCTTGAATCACTTGGCAATGCTGAAATGTATTGTTGGTGACACTGTAAGTCTATGTTAAATACAAGGTTAGCAGGTTAGGTTTTGCGTCAGTCTGTGTCAAAACTGACGCAACACTTAAACTGTTAACCTCGAATTTGACATAGACTTACAGTGTCACCAACATTACATTTCAGTATTGGCAACTGATTCAGGCTATCCAGGGCCTGCTGCAATTGAGTTTTTAAAAAATTACTCGGAGTAAATTTGGTTGTAAACGGTATAACATTTACCAATATATAGCAATAAAATTTGTTAACAGTGTCTGCTTTCTTGTAAGGTGTTAATTTAACAAAGCGATCCCGGTTTGCAGTTGAATGTCAGTACAAATGATAAATGGCTACAAAATCGTCGAATTTTAGAACGCAGACGATTGCCATTTATAAATTAGCAGATGATACCAGCCAATATTTGTCTTTCAAACGCAGTTTTGTTTACAGTTAAAAAACTTTACTTTTCTTTATAATTTTTTGTTTAAAGAAGTGATGCTTTCTCAACGATTTTTCGTTTAAAAAAACACTTTTGTCATCACTATGCAAAAAACTAAATCTGTTACATTATTTGCATTAAGTGTAAAGATATAAACTACAATTAAATAAAGAATAGTATATTTCATTACGAGTCAATTCAAAACCTTCAAGCTGCCTAAATATAGGGAATTCCATAAAAAAGTAAGTTTTATTTGCCGCGCTTTTTTGAGGCACCCTGTATAATCAAAAGTATTTCAGTAATGTACACCATCTTTGCACCTACAACTAAGGTTAACTACATTCCGCCGATGCTGACACGAAGAAAAATAATTTGGGTGGGGGGATAAAATCAATGAAGATCAACCTGAAATAGTTTGTTACATTATTAATACGATTCCAAAAATTATTTTATATTTCTGAAATCGCATAAAATAATTCCGGCCTCATCAATAGTCATATGTCAAAACTTTCTTTGGAACACTTGTACATGGCATCATAATCATAATCATAATCATAATCATAACTGTATAATAAAGCAGAACACTTCCCAAGGTCAAACATGTATGCGCGTGGTCTATGTGTAGTTCGATTTTGGGCGTGGTCTTGATATTAGCAGCGTTGCCAGACCTGGTACAATTCTACGAATCTGGTACATTCTGAAACCGTTTCTGCAAAAGTATATTTTTAAAATATTTCTGGTACATTTTCATCCTCATTTATTAGATTAGACGAAACTGTCAAAAATAAATTAGCAAATCAGCCAGGCAAAGCGGAATTGGCAGACAAAATACGGCGTCAATCTTATTTATTTCGTACAGTATCCTCATTTAATTCTAAGAAATTGCAACTAAAGCAAGAGAATAAATTTTCGTAGAAGTGTATTATCGTGTCATACCAGCTTAAATAAACATTAATACTACAAACATAGTGTTTAGTGTTATGTTGTTTTCCTTTAATTATTGTACAATATTTTGAGGACGTCTGACAACACTGTTATTTCACGCACAACAAGGAGGCTGTGAACAGTTGACGCCATAACATAACCTGCTATAGAATTCCATCTGAGCTCACAAATAATGGAAAAATAGATGAATTACGTAGTTTGAGGAGAAAAAAGTGGATTGCTGCTCTCAAAAGGACTGATTTGACAAAAGCAAAAATTAAATATGGTCGTATTTGTTCAAGACATTTTATAACAGGCAAGTAAATTTTCCAATTCAGAAATTACGATGGCTTGACTGCTAGAGCGAACGAATTTATTTAGGCAAACCAACACAACTTAAGGCTGGCGTTTGGCTTATGTTGAAATAATAGGGACAGATTGATACATAGGAATCACTTACTATCGATTCACACGCGTCGTATGAAGTTAAGCAAGACGTCATTTCAAAGACGAATGTTGGCTGATCAGAATAAGCAATTTTATAAATGGTAACAGATTCGCTTGCGCTGTAAAATTGTGTTTAAAATATCGACGCTTTTGTAGGCATTTTTCATTTGTATTTCTGTCATCCAACAGTAAAATTTACTTGTGAAAATTAGAAAACAGAAACTGTAAAATGGCTTACAGGAAGATACGACTTTGATCTTTCATTTAAGACCCCATTGAACTATTTCTGACGTTTAGTTTTTGATAATAAGTGATTCCTAAAAAATTTGAAGCGGTTGTCATTTAGGGCGAATATTTCATTGGAATCGTCGGAAATTCGTGCCGGTTTTGTAAACACCTGATAAAATTTCCACAAAAATAGCGCACATATAGTTCAGCCATTATAAGACAGATGTCGCTTCATAATTAAGGTTGTGACATTGCACGAATGCCGGGAAATTTCTACTTGCAGTATACAGGCTAATCCGAAATTTACAATACGGTAAATAACGAATTCAAATGATAGTGGATGGTTATTATTAGAGCGTAGATTTCTAGCTATTTTACTATACGTAATAATTAATAGCTGAACAGAAATTCTTAGAATGAAATACGAATTGTAGATACAAAATATGAAAAGGTACTCATAACCCCCAAGGGATTTTTGAAATTATTTCTCCCTCAAACTCGTGGTAACCATGCAACTATAGGCAACGTCTTAGCAACCATACAATGAGGCAATTCTTGATGTTACTTACACATTCTAATTTTAAATGTCATTATGACATTTTGAAATTTCATACTATTTTTACTAATATAAATTAGTAATTTGTAGATGAAATCAGCTATGTTAGTATTGTATTAGCTTAGCTACTTGAAATTTCTACATGAAAAATAAGGTTCAATCAGAACTCTGTATTGTCAAAAACACATTAAAATTTTATTTAAAAGTTAATTATAACGTTTTGCTGGTTATACCAGCTTCATCAGATAAAATAAATTTAAAATACAAGCCTTTTGCAATAGTTAATCTGAAAGTTTAAACAAGCAAGCAATTGCAAGCAAGTGAAAGAATAAAACCTCACATTTAATACATACCAAGAAAAAACATATCGTATCTTAATGATTAGGATTCATTACATCTTCTTGTTTAAAATTGAAATATAATGTTTAAACTTTCAGAATAACTACTGCAAAAGGCTTGTATTTTAAATTTATTTTCTCTGATGAAGCTTGTATAACCAGCGAAACGTTATAATAACCTTTTAAATAAAATTTTAATGTGTTTTTGACAATACAGAGTTCTGATTGAAACTTATTTTTCATGTAGAAATTTCAAGTAGCTGAGCTAATACAATGCCAACATAGCTGATTTCATCTCCAAATTACTAGTTTATATACAAAAACAACTGTAACCCCAAAATTTAATTTTTACTAATATTGCTAGTAAATAAAATATTGTATGCACCATGGGAGATATTCATGTTCTTTATCTTCGGTTGACTTACAGACCTCAGACTAGAAGCCCTCGGTCTGTAACACATGTCAACCCAAGAGAAAAACATATTCATATCTCCGTTAATGCATAAGTATCTATTATTTTTAGGTTGAAAAAGAATGTTGTTCGGCAACCGTTTTTGAAGTGATTACTACCAAAACTGTCATTGAAGTAGACGTTTCTCTTACTGACACAAAAAGTGTATTTTGCAATGCAACACTTTTAGTTCCTAGAATTAATAGTATATTGTTTTATTAGAATTAAAAGTGGCACTTTGTTTGACGAGCAATTATGTTTGCATTTGCAAGACAAAGCGCACCGTAGCCGAGCAAATGCAAAAATTGCAAGTCAAACAGGGTCACTTTTAATCCAAATAATACATACTATTTTTTCTGCAACCTAGAAAAGTACAAAATATTAAAAATTTTAGATGATTCATTACTTTTGACGTTTCTCATTTAAAAATCATTATGACAACTACATTCACAGACGACCAAATGGAAGTTGCGTTTAGTTCCATGGAAGTAAAAGTACTTCCTAGGAACTAAAAGTGTTACATAGCAACATACACTTTTTGTGTCAGTAAGAGAAACGTCAACTTTAACCTTTTAAAGGCCATCGTTCCCATTTTGGGAACACGGCTTTTTTCTCATGTTATCAGCTATATATCATATTGTAAGCTGATGTATGTGTTTATTACTAAACATAAGGGTGTGTACTTGCTTTTTACTAAAGATGATTATATTTCTTTTTCACCATTGTGTTAATAATATTTCCTAAAAGTAACATAAAATTGAAGTTTTTGTCGCGTTTCGCAAAAAATGATGACAAACATACTATTTTTTGTTTTTTGAAATTTTTTTTTCACTAGAATAGTTGCCAATAAACTATATTTGATAACTATTACCACTGTTTTATGTTTGAATTATGATTTTATACTGAAAACCGTGCTAAAACTCGCATGTCCCAATTTGGGAACGTTGGCCAGTATACGACACAATATGTCATAAATCACTCTGGAGAACTAAAGCGCAGGTTTCTGCAGGTCTGTACATGTTGTTGCCGGCGTATCTTTTACAGATCAAATTTGCTTGTTGGCTTTTAGTTTTCATTTAGCTATTGCACAGTGCAGTTGTTTGACTAAAGTGTTGATCGACGTTGTGTAAGTTACAATTATGGATCCAAAGATGTTTTACGGGTTAGTCTAATAGAAAAAAGGTAAATTTTATATAATATAAAAATAATTAGGTCTGTCACAAAATACAGATTTTTGGAAAATGCGGTTGATGCGGTTGAAGCTTCAACGTCTGTAAAAGGAATGGATATAGTAATTCTTCCTCCAGAGTCTGCTGATCGAGACATTGATAGTGACGAAGATGAAATTGATGATGAGGTACTGCAATCAAACGATATGCCCGATGAAGTTCCTGGAGATATAGAATTACATATTCAAGAATCTTCGGATGATGAAGAAGAACAACAACCATCAGTAAAAAGAAAAGCAATGTGGAAAAAGACACAGGAAGTGGCAATCAATCGTGAAGCTGAGGATCCTCCAAAAGTAGGTGCAGAGCACATTGGAAAGTCGGAATATGAAATATTTTCTTTATTCCTTACGTCCGAAATTATTTCTTACATACGAGAACAAACTCAGCTCTATGCTAGAAGAGAGAAAAATATTCATAACTTTAGCGTATCTGACGAGGAGATCCGACAATTTCTGGGATTACTTCTAATCAGTGGCTATCATAGCGTTCCAAGTGAAAACGACTACTGGTCGACGGCTGATGATATGCAAGCACCGATTTTCGCTAAAACAATGAGTAGAGAAAAATTCCGAACCATAAAGCGCTACTTTCATCTAGTTGATAATCGTAACCTTCCTAATTCTAAGGTGGCAAAGGTTTTGGGGTTCTATGAAAAATTAAAAGAACGGTTTCAACAGTTTGGGGTTTTTCATAAGCATCTTAGTATAGATGAAGCAATGGTGCCATATCATGGGCGTCACTCGGCCAAAATGTTTATCAAAAATAAGCCGATTAGATTTGGCTTCAAGATATGGATGCTTTGCGGAAACGATGGATATCCATATAACTTGGAAATTTACTGTGGAAAGTCAGGAGATTCTACAATACCTTTAGGATGGCGAGTAGTTCATTCGATGCTGGAAGTATTAGATAACCCTGGCAATCATCTAGTGTACTTTGACATTTTTTTTACAAGCTATGCCCTCCTAGCAAGTTTGTCTGAAAAAGGTATTCGTGCTTGTGGCACGGTAAGGGAGAACAGAACGAATAAATGTCCCTTGATATCGTCAAAGGATATGAAGAAAAAGGATAGGGGTTCTTACATAGGTCAGATGGGAATGTACTGTGCGTAAAATGGAACGACAATGCTGTAGTGACTGTAGCAAGTAACCACTTCAAAGTTACGCCAGTTCAAAAAACGGCAAGAAGGGTGAAGTCTGAAAATAAAAAAGTCACCCAACCAAATCTAATTAGCAAGTATAATTTTGGAATGGGTGGCGTTGATCTTCTGGACCGCTTATCGGCTAGCTACCGACCGATGTTGCGATCGAAGAAGTGGTGGTGGAATCTTTTCTCACATGGTCTAAATTTAGCCGTTATTGCTGCATTTCGATTTTATCAACATGTGAATCCCGGAACTTCTATAACCCTGCAGTTTAGACGAAATGTAGCATTAGCGCTTATAAACGTTGGCGCAGCCCAACGTAAAAGACATCAGATTTGACGGTGTAAATCATATTCCTACAAGTACATCGCAAGGGCGTTGCATAGTCTGCCAAAACAACACAAGGCTGAAATGCAGCAAATGCGAGAAACGACTTCACAAAAATTTTTGTTTTGATAATTATCATACTAAGCAATAGTTGTAGCTGTACATTATTGTTTATGTAGTAACTAATTAGTAATTATTTAGTAGATAGCTTTCTTTTCTTATATATTATACAGATATTATCCGAAATAAATAGTAGTAAAATCAATTTTTATGTATTTTCTCAAAGTATCCAAATAAGTAACATTAGCGTATCATAATAGGCCAACGTTCCCAAAATGGGAACATGGCTTTTTTTCAAAACGAATAAATTTAGACAAATTTTGACTTCAGAACTACTTATAATATATAACTAAGAACAAGTTTTTAGAATATTATCACCCTAGGTGCACGCTATCAAGACGCGGCCATTAAAAGGTTAATGACAGATTTTGGTATTAATAGTTATTTACTATACAAGTGGAATAACAGCATCATTAATATACGTGTGTGTAAGTTACAAACGAGTGCGTAGCACGAGTTATGTAAGCACACAAGTATATTAATGATGCATTATCATACATCTATTGTACAAAATTTTATCTACGACTGCCTAAAATTTAGAAAAGTGCATTAAGAGAAATGTCAGATCTGTCATTTTCAAAAATATTTTAGTAGGCAAATGTCATGTCATTCATTTGACACTATTTCAGTTACGTAATAAAGTCATTACACAACTCAGTTGCGTAATGAAACCATTACATAACTGAGTGGTGTAATGAGCTTCCTTACATAACTGAAATAGTGTCAAATGAGTGACGTAATGCGTTACTTATCCCACTGGAGTAGATAAAAGTAATTACTTTTGGTTGCGGAAAATACTATTTTATTTAACAAGCATATAATGTAGGCTATATTACGCGAAGATGAAATCATCCAAGTGTAATACAGCCATTATATGCAAGTCAAGTGCAATAATTTATCTACAACTATATAGTTTTTGATAATAACTAGGTACCTAATTAATCAACTTGATAATATATTCAAATTTATCAATCGATATTTACCTTCAAAACCTTTCTGCCATTTAACAGCACACCGGAATCACTTTGCAACACCTTACAAGAAAACAGATAGTTACCAAATTTTACTGCGATATATTGGTAAATGTTATACGTTTACAACTCAATTTATACTTCCTATAATGCTGTATTTGCCTAAACAGATATCAAAAACTTTAAATATTGACAAAGAAAAAAGTATTTTTTATTACACTACTTTATTTTCAATACAAGATTAATAGCAGATACACTGTGATTGAGGTCACCGCCCTGGGGCGAAGTGGTTTAGAATTTCGTCTTGATGTCTTGCTTTCGGTCGTATTCGTCCTCTCTATTGAACGAAGATAGTAATCAATAATAAGTACAAAAAATTGCTAAAAATTTTAACAGAAGTTATTACTTCTAAAGAAAAAAAATGCTCATTGTATTTATGGTACTTTTTGATATTGTTTGTATTCGCAGAGTAGCACAATTCAAACGCTGCTAAATATTGCAGCATAATTCTAATTTGCAGTAATACTCGTTTCGTGTTGTTCTGATCCCGGTCATGGAAAAAATTGTATATAAGCAGGAGAGAACGCCATTTTTTCTTCTATGTATTTGTAGTCCTCGCGTTTCGCACTTCCGCCTCAAACTCACACTTTGGAAAAACGTATGCCTTTCTCTTCCTTGTTAGAAAGTACTATTGATTCATGTTACCATCGATATTCTTCAGTTATTTTATCACCCCGCCCGCCTCAATTTTTCGTCGGGGATTGGCACAATGTTGGCAACCCTATGCAGAAAAACCATTTTTGCCCATGATGAATGTAGATTTCGTGAAGTTATTAGAATTTTGAATTAAACAACAAAAATATAAACAAGAAAGCTTAATAAACTTTTTTTATACAAGGTACAGTTACTGAAGAAATTGAAATTAAAAATGAAAAAACTTTATTTTTAACCTGACTTGTTCAGCTGCTGTACGTATTAATCTTCCTTACTTTTGGTTGTTTAGTTACAAAATACTATTTTTTTAAGAAATAAAATATTTTATATTACATTTAATAAAAATTACTATTTGTTTCTAGCTTTGATACGGTCCTGTCGCTAGACTCGCACCTCTATTTTATAGATGTTTTGTAAGAATTGTCTAAATAGCATAAAAATGTATTAAAACTAGATTGACTTGTTTATAAAAAAATGTACACATGTATTTACCAAACATAAACTGAATTGTTAATAAAAAAGTAGAAATTTACAAAAAATAAACCGAATTGTTAATAAAAAAGTGCATACATATTTACCAAAGATTTCTTATTAACAGTAAGTAATAAACTATATTGTAACTAAAATTGGAAAGTTTTTACTTTACATTTTTGAAAAAAAATTAAAAATATTGTAAACTTTGAAACAGTTATTAACAATTTAAATAGGGTCGGTCACTCTGCCGGACCCTGTACTACTTACTCTTCGTATTCTTGCACAGACCCCAATGTAAAGTCATACTCATTTTCTTCAATGATTTCTGCAGTAATATCGGATGTTTCTTGTTTACTTGAAACTGGAGATTCGCTGCGGTTACAATCTTCGACAATTTTCTCTAAAATACCCCTACAAAATTGGCCTGTTTCTGTGAAAAAAAAACAGAAGGTTGCACCATTTCATTATTGAATGAAAACATACGTGTCAGCAAAGGTATTTTCTCAATGATGCTGTTAGAAAGAATTTCCACGTCTTTTCTTATACAGGGTGTTTCAGAATAACTGTTCCTAATTCTCAGAATTGAGAGAGGGCATGTTATGCAACACTTTTTAATAATAAACTAGTGTTCGGAAATACTTCCGTTTCGAGATAATACGACATTAAGGAATTGAGTACTTGAGATAATCTCAATATGGAAAGTAACGCATGCATGCAAAATAGCTGCAGATAGTGAACCTTATCCATGGCAACATGGCCGGAGTTACTTGAAGATGTGCCACTTAATATTCGTAGAGACTTGGTCTTTCAATATGATGGTGCACCAGCGCATTTCGGTTTAAATGTTCGAGATTATTTAAATGCACAATTTCGAAACCGATGGATTGGGAGACAAGGTCCTATTCTTTGGCCTGCACGTTCGCCAGATATGACTCCAATTGATTTTTGTATTTGGGGTCATATTAAATCACTCGTCTATGTGACACCTGTGGACACAGCAGAGGAGTTAGTGGCTCGAATTATTTTGGCTTTTGATGACATTCGTGATCGTCCGCAGATATTTCGAAGAATTACCTTGTGTGTCGACAATGGCGGCCATAATTTTGAACAATTCTTATAATTTTTGTGTAATACCATTTTTTAAATATTAATAAAATTTGCAACCGCTGGAAATCAATAAAATCGTTACTTTTCACATTGACATTATTTCAAGTACTCAATTCGTTAATGTCGTATTATCTCGAAACGGAAGTATTTCCGAACACTAGTTTATCATTAAAAAGTGTTGAATAACATGCCCTCTCTCAATTCTGAGAATTAGGAACAGTTATTCTGAAACACCCTGTATATCGTATCTGCGTACCCCTCCTTGAAGCAGTTGCCTTATTATGTCTTCTCTTTCGACGTGCGAAATTATGTTTAACCATTGTTATATTTGTATAACTAACGTCAAATTCTTCGTATTTATTGATATCGCACATGCACAAAGTTGCCAGGTCAAAGAAATACAATACACGAGATTGGAGTTACAAATATTACCAGATAGCTTTTTATGTCTTGTCATTTTTATAATCTATTTGCACCTGTTGTCTGGGCACGACGTTACAAAACACAAACACCTGACATCTTTTCAGCAGAGAACACCACCTTAGTTAGTCGTATACTTACCTAAAGTAGAAATGTTTATAACTAGTTTGACTATAAATTTCCAGGTGGTAGCATGCTGCAACACAATAAAGCGAGAGGGAAGATTGGAGCATATTCTTTGTTCCAATCCCCAACCTTAAGGATACAGATAACCCAGACTAGATACCTTCGCAACACCTTGGTTACGGATCTGCAGCATTAAGCAAGCAAACTTCAAAAAGTTGCTAGAGCAGAATAGAGGTCGAGCGCAGTCCCAATGTTAGTACGCGACGGTTGTCCATATCCTGTAATGGTTTATATACATGGTGGCGATTTTGTTAGAGGAGCTTCGAATTTATTTCAAGGACACATTTTGGGTACGTTTTACAAAGTTGTGGACTAGGAGCGTTAGGTAATCGTAAAGCTAAATTGTTCTCGCAATATGAACATGACTTTTCTTGTAGGTTTTCTTAATACAGGCGATGTTAATTCACCTGGGAACTATGGTATTCTTGATCAAGCAATGACATTAAAATGCGTGTATGACAATTTGGAATAATTCAATGGCGATCGAAATTCCATTATTTTATTCGGTCCTGGAGCGGGAGCTGGGCTTCTTATGGTTGCCCCAGATACCAGGTATATGTTGGTATTTTAGAATCACTATATGGTGTTTTATTTAAATTTTATTTCAGAGTGCATCGGCAGTAGCTGATTGGGCATTAATAGTGGATATTTTGAAAGAAACTACCGAATATTTATTAAAAACTGGAAAATTTTATCAAAGCCTAAGGTACAGTCGTGTGCAAATAAATCTGGGACAATGTTTTTTTCATATGTAAATTGAGTTAAGATTTGAAGCATATTTCCATGGATTTCCTGCTATCAGAAAGAGTTACATTAAACTTTGACAAGTAAATGAAAATGTAGCTCTTTCTGGTAGCAGAAAATCCATGGAAATATTCTTCAATTTCCAACTCAACCTACATATGAAAAAACCATTGTCCCAGATTTATTTGCACACGACTGTACATATCTAATGTAACTATATGGGAAGCGTCAGATTTTGTTTGTAAGTTATTTAGTGGAATTTCATTATGTGTGGTTATTTTTTGTGTGTTAACAGATAAAAATGAAAGTTTGGGACTCGATCGCATATAGTGAATCAAGATTTTTTCGATCAAAAGATTAGGGAATTTGTGTTACGATTTAATTATACTTTAAATCCCAATGGCACATATGAAGCAATTACATACAGTGTGTCCCAGATCGAGTGGGATTGCATGGCTAACTTTCTTATCATTGAAGATGGAGATTTGGTTAAATGGACAATGTTTTGCAGTTTCATATGCTGATTTAATATCTGTTTGAAAAAGTTCAAAATGTCGAAGCAGTCAAAAGTTATTAGAGAAAAACTAAAAACCGTCATTTTCTTGTATGTCAAATATCTTTGTAAGTATAAGAGATACGAAAAAAAGTAATACCGATGGGGCCACAATTATACCGTGTGTCCACAGAAGGACGCACCATAGGGATAACCAAATAGAATAGAAAGATCGGCTAATGCTGTGCTCGCCGGCACGCTAAAACGTTGTTTTCTGGCTTCCGACTCGCCACTGTATGAAACAATATTGTTATAAATGGTACAAGAAAAGGGACGGTGGTCATAGCACTGGTTAATATTTATATTCTATTAGCATTATCTTATCTCTATGGTGCGTACTCCTGTGGACACACGGGATATAACAGCAATGAGATAACATGAACAAGAAAATAACTCGTATTGCTCTAGTAAGAAAGAGATAAATATAGTAGCAAATATTCAAGAAGGCTTGACGCTTAATTTAATTATGACATATGTTAACTAAACATGCCTACTAAAATATTTTTTTTCGAAAACTGTCATCCAATGTTGACATTTTCGTTAAATTCTCAGTAAGCAAAGTGATTCTTTTTTGTCACTTAACAGCGAAATACTTTTATGTTCTAGAACGCAAAACTCTTTTGCGTTCTAGAACATAAAAGAAATGTCAAAAAATTTGTAAATTTTAGGAACTTATTTGTGATTTTATTAATTAAGTAACCCACATTAGTTTTATATTAAGTAATTTAAAATTTCAATAGATACTAATAACGATTATAAACTATTATAAACATGACTAATTTATGTTGTACTACATGTAAATTGAAGGTGCCGATATTGCAGTGAGTTACATTTATACGTCACTTTGACGTTTGTTAAACAATTCAGCAGGCCGTGGTTCAAAAATTAATTGTTTATGAAATATAAAATTGTCAATTAACGTTGACAGTTACCTTATTTAATTTTTTTTATTCTCATACTACTTAGTTTTATTGCAGTTTTCGAAAAATCATTGTTTGCATCTCGAATGCGAAATGCTTTTGCGTTCTCGAATTGGTATTTTGCCTCGCTAAAGCTCGGCAAAATAACTTCCATTCTCGAACGCAAAAGTAGCATTTTGCATTCTAGATACAAAAATAGCCATTTCGTATGGCCATCTCTTTCTTACTCAAGCATTCTATTTTGTTATTCATGTTATCTCATTGCTGTTATATACCGGGTGTCCGTTCTCAAAGTCGAACATAGGCGAATAACATTGTATTGAACGTTTTTGCCGATTCCTGCTCGCCAATTCAACTTACAGGGAAGGTAATGGTATCAATGGAAAGATAAAATTATTACGCATCAAATGATACCAATAATAATATTCAAGATGCGATTTTTATTTTAAAATTTTAATTTAAAACTTGGGAATTTTAAATATATTATGCAAAGTTCGATAGCATTTGTAAAAAAATTGGTATTTAGTTGGCTTAAATCAGATATTTTCTGTCAACGTCTGTTAAAATTATCTACAGAAAAATTAATTATTTCAATGAAGAACGAGTGAATGCACAGATGTTAATTGCCTATGTTCGACATTGAGAATGGACACCCGGTATAATTATGGTCCCTTCCATATTTGATTTTTAGGTTACTAAATAGAATTTTTACTTCCTTTTACAATAAAGGAGGTATTGGATTCACCCCAAAAATTCGAAATTGAGTTTTCAACAAATCTTCACGTTTTAGAGTCCCCTGATCCCAAAAAACATATTTTTTTTTCATTGGTCTGTCTGTGTGTCTGTCTGTCTGTGAACAGAATATCTCAAAAACGAAAAGAGGTATGGTGTTGAAACTTCATATATAAGTTTTGTATAGTATGTACATGCGACAGCAAGCGTTTGAAGAAAATTTCATAACCGGAAGTAGGTGTTTACTCTTGCGATTTTTTAGTTTTTTTAGATTTTTTCAAAAACGGCTCTAACGATTTCCTTCAAACTTTATGTTTTTATTACATTTTTAATGTGTATTGACGTGAGATAAGTGATTTTCCAGTTGAATATCTCTAAAATGGGTTTCTTTTGTTTTTTTTTCTATTTTTTGTATTAACTCCTATTTTAAGTACAACACCCGGTATATTATTACATTTTTGAATTCAGCTTAAAATTCTAGAGAAAATTTGTCTCTTGTTCTAATTCTCTATTTTGTACGGTTTTTGTACCATTTGCAATTTTTGAAAATGTTTGACAGATGCTTAAAAATTTAAAATCAAATTTTTACCTAATTATAAGATCACTGTAAAAGGAAGTTGTGTGAGTGTATCACACCAGATTTTTTTTATTCAATCATAAGTTATCTTACATCGTTGAAAAGAGAATAAAAAATTCTATTCAGTAACCTAAAAATCAAATATTACTTTTTTTCGTATCTCTTATACTTACAAAGATATTTGACATACAAGAAAATGACAGTTTTTAGTTTTTCTCTAATAACTTTTGACTGGTTCGACATTTTGAACTTTTTCAAACCGATATTAAATCAGCATATGAAACTGCAAAGCATTGTCCATTTAACCAAATCTTCATCTTCAATGATAAAAAAGTTACTTATGCAATCCCACTCAATCTGGGACACACTGTATATGTACATTTACTGGCCAGATTCATATATGGTAAGAAAATCGTTTTAATTTAATTTTAATTGTGTGGAGCCAGTAACTTAATATTTTCCAAGCAAAACGCAAGAGGCTTTAAGCCCTATAAGTCAAATGTTCTTAGCCGCGACGAAATTTTGAGGTTCATTCGTACTTCACCGGACGAAAAGTATTTACTTGCAAAGGTTAACATTATTGATCAATTTCTTTCCTTTTAATTGTAAAATTACATTGCAGACTATACTTATGAGTATAGCTGGCGGTTGTCGCATTGGAGAACTGGTCAAAATGAAAATTGACGACGTGGACGTCGTTTTGTTAATTTAGTTGTAATGTACTTATGTATAATTTTTTGATAAATTATTGATTTATTTTGGTTGACTTTTATTGACATTTTTAAAGCGCTAGCGGAATAAACATTTTAAATCGCTAGCGGAATACAAATTTTAAATGACTGTTTATAAAACATCAACTTTCATGGGCAGGCCAGAAACAAATAACGGTCACTTTATACGGCAAAATTGAATAAAATTATTTAAGATTAATTTAGTTTGAAATGTGTATAGCTCAATAAGTACTGAGAATAGGACACATGTTCATATGAATTTTTTTACTTGAAATGATCTCAAGAACATGCTCCCGTGCCGGGAGAACTTTGCGAGACACTACTGAAAGGTTAAGTAATTCAGGAAATTCTGGTTGCATTGCATCAATAATGTGTCAGTTACGCGATCCCGGTTTGCTCCTGAATGACAGAAATACTAATGATAAATGGCTACAAAATCGTTGATATTTTAACTTTTTCTTATGGCAAATAGTATTTAAACGTTTTCTAAGACATGGAATTGCCATGTTTCGTACAATTTTACGCAACCTCTATATAAAAATGTTGATTGCAAATAAAATAGTAATTGTCACTTTGTTTGACAAGCAATTATTGCAAGTCAAACAGAGCCACTTTTAATCCAAATAATGCATACTATTTTTTCTGCAACCTAGAAAAGTACAAAATTCAAAATTTTTGATGTTTGATTGCTTTTGACGTTACTTATTTAAAACCATTATGACAAGTGCATCCCTAGGCGACCAGTTAGACCTTAATTTTAGTTTATAGGAAATAATTGCTATTTATGTTACAAGTATAAAATTAAGGACTTCTTTTGGGTGAACCGCAGTGTACGGTAATGCGAGCGATGTACATAAAGAAGGCCAACCTTAATGAAACATTGGAATTGTATATATATATATATATATATATATATATTAATATTACGAAGGTTTTCGCGGCTGATATGTATTAAAGGTAAACATTTCAGGGTGTCATACCGCTTAATAAATTTGAAGATTTCTTCAACTGGTTGAAGAACATCTTGAATGGCGTTTGGGGTTGGACGACGTTTCGACGAAATCACATTCGTCATTTTCAAGTCCTTGTAGTCCGGGTTTGGCTTCTAGTTATGCGGCAACACGACGGACTGTCAACTTGATGCACAGCTGACTGAATAGGTTGTTTATCAATTACTGTGGCAACTAGCATCGAGGGAGCTGTACTGCTAGGACGGATGGCTGGTGTTCGCAGAGAATGGCCGGCCGTTGCTTGTAGTAACGTTGGTAACCACGATGCAGGTAATCGGCTTGTGTCGTCGCGGGTGTTCATACAATTCGGACGTTTCACGATTTCGATGGCTTCTCGTATGATGCATGCGTCTTTGTGTTCGACGCTGGCAATGGCCTATTCAGTCAGCTGTGCATCAAGTTGACAGTCCGTCGTGTTGCCGCATAACTAGAAGCCAAACCCGGACTACAAGGACTTGAAAATGACGAATGTGATTTCGTCGAAACGTCGTCCAACCCCAAACGCCATTCAAGATGTTCTTCAACCAGTTGAAGAAATCTTCAAATTTATTAAGCGGTATGACACCCTGAAATGTTTACCTTTAATATATATATATATATATATATATATATATATATATATTTATTTTTATAATTAATAATAAAATAATAAGTACATTTTTATTGTTACTCTTTTCTCACTTGGGTGTTATCCTGTAATAAAATAATTATTAGGTAATTTAATACCAGTAGAATTGTTCTGCAAATTGAGAAATAAGATTGAGATGACAAATTGCAATAAAATTGGGAATTAATTAAATTGCTCTATTTATTTAAAATAGTGATATTTAATAAAACATTATTTTAAATATTAAGAACCAAAGTAAATACAATTAAGAAATGTTTTTGAATATGTACTTTGTAAATGCGATTAAATTAATTATCGGTATGAGGTGGCAGTATTATAGCACCTTTGAAAGAGGGCTTAGTAAAGTTTTCGAAAATTAATTTGGAAGGATTTCACAAAATCAACAACACTGATTTACAGTTATCAATTGAAAAAAAACTGCAATAATACTAGCAGTCTTTTTTAAATCTCGGTAGAATATGTTCAAGAAATTTATTGACAAATATAAATGTGTAATAACATTAGTTAAGCCAATTACGTATTTTTTTGTAGAAAAAGTAGGTAATATGATGGACATTTTACTTACCATGTTGATTCACACACCACTTATAAGAGCAAGACACCAAGCCAAATAAACAATATACCAAGACAAAATTACAAAAGCGACTGAACACCAAGAACTTTAAGCAATAATTTGCTGATATCAGGTAGTTTTACAGGTTTTGGAATAGAAAGTATACACTTAAATACGTATAGAAATTATCCATCATAACAATAAAACATAATATTTCCTTTATATTTGGGATATTCCAAAAGCAGATAAGTACTTAATTGGCCCTATTTTCAGAAAATTGTAGGTTTGTCTAAATATAGTGCTTTTAGAGATCAGCAAATTCCAGGAATTTAGTTTTTGGAAACTGTCCCAGTGACATTTCCACAAACTGGATTTACAGCATTGTAACAATAATTAGCATTTAATACTGAACACAAAAAAGAAGACACTATTCAATTCAGCAGTATTGGCGTTTCCAATATGTAGGAAAGTGGCCTGGAGGCTATCCAAAAATTTTCAATCTCTAGCGTGCTTTTAAAACTTTCTTTAGTACAACAAAAGTTATTAGATTTGTCCTACATTTTAAATGCGGCATATGCCGCGGGCTTCAGCTAGTGCTATTAATAATTAATATGTATTGCTTAACACTAATTATTTAAATAAAATCTTAGCAGCTCTCAGTATTTATAATTGGGTAGACTATTAAATCCAATCCAATGTATCTGAGAAGTAAACCGCAGAGAAACTAAATTTTTGTGGAGAAAATTTAAAATAATTTCTAAAATTATATTTCGGAACTTTACCCACTTTCTACTTCTACTACATACCGACTTTTGCTTTGGAACTTTTAAATATGAACCTCTAGTTAACCCGAAGAATTTTGTTGATAACCCGAAGTCTTCGGGTCAAAATGTCAATATTGGTCACCCTACCTACAACTTTTATACAAGTGATATTTATGTAACTCTCATAGTTTAACAACTATTTTCCACCCCGTTGCTGTTATCGGGCCCAGGATTGTGGTCGTCTAAAAATATTCAAGTTGCATGTTTATGCATATCTCAATTCGAGTTTGAATTACGTCATTAGTAGAAGTGCCACCTACCTTACAGAGGCTGAACTATTTTTAGCAGAGAAACACGTATCAAAGCTCAAATTGCCAACACGAAATTTACTCACGATGAGCTATTACAAGTATGTGTTGCTTCTCGGTCATCTGCTAAACTTCTGGTTCAAATTATTTGAATTTTTAGTATGTTATAGTTAAAACTCTAGAGAATATGGCCCCCCATTTTGTTTTACTGTTTGAAGAGTATTTCTTACAGAAATAAATCGTCGAATTTCACGTTCAAAAATGCACTTTATTTATATTTTTTTAGTCAAAGCTGTGATTTATAAACTAAATTTTAAATACGGAGGCCACCTTCCTTGAATTTTTCTGCTTATTTACGTATATTGTAGATTCAATTTGGTTCAGTATTAATCGCACTGCCTGCTCTCGAGTGAAGTCATGATAACCGCAATTTTAAGTTAAATTTCGTAAGAGTAAATCGCCACCTTAATGTTCAATCAACAACTGTTATTATTCAAAACTGAATTACTATAAAATATTAATGAATTGATTTCGTTAATCAAAAACACTCCTTAGTACATCACATTGAACTTATTGCTTCTTTAGTTAGTACTTGAAAGTTTGGTCTGATATTACAAAAAAAAAATCAGATATTAGTTGTTAAAATATTTAATCAGATGTTTAATTGTTCCCAAACTTGATTTAAAATTATCTATAAATGCCTACTTCAAAATAAGTAAATTTCAAATTATAATGTCCGAAAACGTCGAGTACCCGAATCACTATGTAAATTTAGAAAACTAATATTGTAAATTACGCTCTAAATATAAAATTACAATTGTTTCTACTAATTTGTCGTTCCAAACTTGTTATATATTTCTTAATGATATATAAGAAATAAGCACTAACCTTCTTGAAGTATCTCTTGTACCTGAGTGTATATTAATACCAGCTCCTAACTGGATGTTGATCTCCAAACACCTCCTTTGGGTTGTTCACGACCAAAACAAGCTCGTTGCAGCTCTCTGATCCCTCAATATCTGAATATACAGTTCTACAGCATACCACAAACACAAGCACTTGCCTCTCTTTTACTGGTTTCGAAGTAAAATTTACCACTTCAAATGGCTTCAAACTATCTTGAATTATATTTTTAATAATAGTTGTGACTCTGTCAAATTTGATCGTAAAGAATATCGTATTACTTTTACGTATCAAATATACAATTATTACTTTTCACAATTAAAGGAAATCTAGCCCTTTAACGTCATTATTTTAACGTCGATAATTATTTTTAAGATACTTTTTTACTTCATGTTAACAACCACACTGGTTGCCCATTACTACCCCACCAGTTATCTACACACAACTGTTATCACATGATATCTATTGAATATCTGGATATTATTTTTGAATTAAATTAATCATCCACAGACATCCACTGCATTACATTAGTAGCATGTGTCAACGTATTCTATAACTCCTTTAAGTTTGGCACCTTATTTTTTTAAACATCCTTGATACATATCAGAGGTGTACACTATTATTTTTTTCTGTATTAGGGGTACACGATCAAAAAAATTTGGAAACCACTAGTCTAACCAGCCCAAGAAATATTATGCCGGTAAAATTAGCATTGAAAAAAGCTTAAGAGAAGCTGTTTCTCTCCAAGAAGCAGGTCAAACATCAAATATGTTACTATCAAATTCACCAACACATTTTCCAGGCCCATCAAGAAGTTCATGAAGAAAGAAGCAACCACAGCCATTCAGCAGTTATGATTGTGGCGATGGTTCCTTGAAACTTGGGCCGGAGTGTATGTATGTATGTATTATCGATAACCTCATTTACCTTGCGGTGTAGAGGCTGGTGCTTTATGCGCTTGAATCTGATGGTACAATGCTCAATTTGCCCCGGATTCGGGATACAACGTTGGAGCGCGCCTTTTGTGCTTGCGCAGCTACCATTGTGTGAGATGTGTGTCATGGTGATGTGTTGACCTTATTACTATCTCTAACTGTGAATGGTCTCACCAAGCCCGATTCCAATTGCCAAGGCTGCGGAAAAATTCTGGCCCCCGCGGGATTCGAACCGAGGACTTGCTTAATGCAAGCCTAGCGCTTACCCAACTGCGCTACGCGGCTTCTCTGGGCCGGAGTGTACGGACAGAAAAAATGCGAATAATAACAGTCTTACTAATTTTATTCATTTCCATAATTACATAGTAATATAAAAAACAAAGAGAAGATAACATTAATAAGATAGTAAATTAATGTGCTAAGTAATAAAATAGTCGAGCAAAATATACAGTCAGACCTCGCCGTTCGCGGGGGTTACGTTCCAGAAGAATGCCGCGAAGCGCAAAACCGCGATGCGCACATAAATGATAAAAACGGGATTAGGTTCCATTAACTAGATTTATTTATATTATGCAACTTCAAAAAACCAAAACTTTTCTGCGATTTTTTTCTGGCAAATCTGAAGCAGACACTTTACGCTTTGACGACATGGTTTTTCGTGTTTTAAAGATTAAACTCAATTGAATTTTCGGCAGAAACGCTCGAGAATACAGTACAGTTGGAACTAAAATTCCATACGTAACATAAGTCTGCCACTTGAATCTAGAGCTCGAATGTCTATTTGTTTATTCAAGTTATAATTTTTCAATTTATTTTAGGTCCGATTTGGTAATAAATTTTGGTGATAAATAATGTTATTTAGGTGTTCATGACATAAACCGCATACGTCTGCTTTATTTACTTACGGCCGGTCTTATGTAGGCCACTAATCTGACTTTAACATTAAATCGCTGTTAAAATAAACAAAAGCTCATCAAAACGTTGGCGCTTATGACATATTATTCATTAGTAAACGAAATTTTATGCGCTTTTGTTTATTTTAACAGCGAATTAAAGTTAACGTCAGTTTAGTGGCCTTCATAAGACCGGCCGTTAGTGTGTGAAAGTTGAAACGGTTGGCAATTCCATCAGCGAACGGCAAAGCAAATATCCGCGAACGGCAAGAAAAAGGGAGCACAAAGGTGCCCCACGTAAAATCAAATCAGCGAGCCGCAAAGCCGCGAACGGCGAGGTCTGACTGTATATAGTTATTAGTAGGGTGCTTTAGACAGTTCTGGAACCCCCACACCATTTTCAAGCTCAAGATCAGTGACAGGGTGGTTCCAGAACACCCTACCTTTATTTTTTTTACTATCAGGAGACCGATTTGGCTTAATATATGGGTATTTTAAAAAAGATATATACAGAGTGAGCCTTGCAAAGGTGATCTTGACACACCTGGAAATATAAACCAATACCCAGAATTCTTTATTGATATTGTCAGTAAACCAAGCAACATAGAAATACTTAACGTTAAACGTCTGCTGAATGCGGTTGTTAATTTCGAAGAACCCATAAAGGTAAAAGTAACTTACTGTCCCAGATTCTGGTGCTATGGGCACATTAAAAGTAACTGCACAAGACCCCATTGCTGCTACAAATGTGCAGGAAATCACAATTGCAAAGCTTGCTCCAGATTGGCCTTCAAAATGCACAACCACATCTTGAACAACAAGTCGTTACCACACACTAAAATCAGCCAAATTATTTAAGACCCAGTCAAGTAAACAATGGAAATATAAGCTCCCATATTCCAGCGCTAGTGTCAATAAGGAATCCAAATTCGAATGTTTCTACCAAATACAGTAGCAAACCAACAGCAAAAACTTAGTTGTCTAACAGAAAAAATATTAAATAATAAGATAGATAAACGACTAATCGAATTTTTAATAAAAAGTAATAGTCATAGCTCCACGCCATACTAAGTCTTATAGAATGCAAACGGCTTAGCCTTACATAGGCAAAAAGTAGAAATATTTCTAACAAAATTGACATCCTTCTAGTTAACAGTCGCACAAGACGAGGCGCAACAATGTTTATAATAAAGAAACATATCAAGCATTATGAAATACAAAAGTATAAAAAAAAAACTAGCTGCAGACTGTAAGTGTTGCCATTGAAGATTGGTATGGTACCTTTACAAGTTGTTCTGCATACTGCCCACCAAACAACCGCCCAAATAAAAGAGGAATGTCAGAGTACTTAAATTCTTTTGTAAGTAAATTTATATTAGGGGGCGATATCAATGTCAAGAAAGCATTGAGTACTCGGCTAACTGCACCTAGTAGAGGCATACTGCTTTATCACATTGTACAAAGACTTAGTCTCCTATCGAAATTTTTCCAATCTACTGGCCCTCAGATCCAGGGAAATTTCTGGATCTACTTGATTTCTTTCTTACAAAAGGTATTGCTACAGGTTAGCTTGGTGTTGAATTAAATCTGGACTTATATTCTGATCATATATCTGTAGTAGCCACAGTCAGCAAACAGAAAACCACCAACTTTGTTCAAAAAGAGAACGGGTTGGTATCTTTACAAACAACTTATTGCTTAAAAAGCAAACTGCTCCATTCCGCTAAGAACAAAAACAGATATAGAAGAACCAGTAAACGATCTCATTGGTTTAATACAAAACTCCGCATAGAAAGCTACTCCTTCAGTCTCCACAAAAAGATTAAACCATAATTGTCTCGTAGAAATTAAAGAAACAAAATAGCAAATAAAAGGCATCTCAGAAGAATTTGTCAACATTCTAAATACCCTTCAGACAAGCAGAGATATGAGGAAGCATCTAGAGCAGTGGTCTCCAAAGTGAGGTACGCATACCGCAGGGGGTACGTGACTCGATACTTGGGGGTAGGCCAAGTCACATAAAAAAATTGAAAATCAATTGAAAATTAACAAATATCAACTAGAATTTGAAATTACACGATGATGAACACTAAATATAGATGAATTGATATGAATATGAATTGATAGCGGTGACACTATCTTGTACTGTTATACAAGCCTCGTCTCATCGAATTTGGCCCAATCAGTAAAACTTTGTTTAGCAATGGAAAGATCTGATAAAAAAAATAGACAAGTACATTTATTATTGTTTTTATTGAATTAATAACCAATTAATGAAATTACAACAAAAATTGAACACTGTTAAGCAAGTGAGAGATATTTTAGCTGTTTTAAAGTACAAACTACATTTCGAGCTAAATTAGCTAAGATTACAAGATCATACAAATTCAGTTTTACCATTGAATGATGTCATATTTTCTCTTTCAAGCAGCCTCTATACGTTTGGGTATAGTATTAACCAGGTCCTGACATTCATCTGGGGTAAAACCGTCCCAGATATCTTGAAGGCGTGATCACAATTCTGGTAATGTTCTCGCAGGATGTGCTCGTAACCTTTTTTTCAATATATGCCTCGTTTTTAGGTCTGATAAACCTACTGCAACTATCGCCACTAAATCTGGATTTGTCGCACCAGTGTACTGCATTCCATTGGTCTTGACACCAATTTCTATAATCTTTTGCCCAGCGCAGCCTATTCTTCTTTGGTTGCACCATTAACAAAGGTTTCTATTTTGTCTGCAAAATAAATCGGTTTTTAGTGTTTTTGTAGAATGAAAATTAATAGAATAAAAACCTACCGTGTAAATTTTAAAATTAAGTTCTTCTGCTGTCCTGTGGCAAGTGGCTCTTGAGAAACATTTTCGAGTTGCATTATTCCATAACACACTGAGTTCACCAAAATTAGAACGCCTATTTTGCTTCATTATTCTTCTTAAAGTTCTTTTATTAATGTCAGTTATGTGAGATTTTTTTCCAATTTTCAGCAATGAAACCGGTTGATTTATCCAAATGATTAATGTTGCGACAGTATATCATAATAACTTCACAATTTTACTTATTTTTGCGCCAGATTTGCCATATTTTGACAGACATGATTATTTTACGAGTATCTTTCGTTACTGACTTTCCACTTACCATGTTTGGTCAACTTAAACTATTTAGCATAGGAATACCCACTTTTAATAGATACTACTTACACATTTAGAAACGTCAAACATCTTTAGATTGTTTTCATAAACTACAACTAACTTGATTATAGAATTAGCTGAAATGAGAAGTAATGATCGCATTAGGAAAACCTGGAATTTTGTTGCACTCATCAAAAATCATTTGTTTTAATATTAATTATTAAAAAAGTAAAAATAGCAGTAAAAATTAAAAACACGGTTCATAGTTCTACTATCTCTTCAAAAAAGAATCATAATTGCAACTTTTAAGTAATTGGAGGAAAATTAATGAAACGGGGCTCGTGTGTACCTATATCTGAGTTTTTTTTTATATTAAGTATTTTAAGGGAAGCAACTGCAAACATTATAGAGAAATGGGAAATCCTCTCGGAGAAATAAAAATAACAACGTCCCACTCAGTAACAATTATAATTGCATATGGGCCAAACGACTGTGAGAAATCGGAAAAAAAAAGTTTTGGGAGCTCCTAGAAGAAACATTAAAAAATTGCAAAGGAGAAATAGTGATCCTCGGAGATCTGAACTGTAGAGTAGGAAATAAAGCGCAGATACCCAGCAGTGTAATTGGTACGTATGGAGAAGCAGCGGAGAACAACGGTAATTTGATACCCGTTAGGGTGACAGAATTTATTATAGTGTTATTATAATTACTGTTGCAAATATAAATAAATAATAAATCATTAAAAAGTAATAATAATAATATGCAGAGCATTAAACAATTTTTTATAATGTATTTGTTCCAGTTTCATACACCCTTAAGGGGTACGTTTTACCCCTGTTTAGTTGACACAGTGTTTAGAAGTGGTCCAAGATGCTATAGGTATCCTCTTCCGAGCATCACTTGTTCATATGGTTGAAATCGATCTAATTTATTGGTCAATCTGTTCGATATGACTTCCCTAATTTATATACATATGATAGTATATTACTGGTCTGCATTTCTTTAAATCTCCTCTAACAACTAGACTTTTTCCAATTTGACGATATTTTACCCTGGTTGAGGCTGTTATAATTCCTTGTACTTATGCTCTTAAGTAATTCTATAATTACTCCATTATCATTCGGGATCTTATTGTTTTCAATTGCTCTGTTGCCATTTGTATCTCTGTGGTAGTGAAATCGTGGAGGTTTTCTGTATAGTGCCTCATCAATTTTATTTTATCTATTTCTTGAACGTGGTTGTCCTTTCTCATTACATATAATTCCTCATAGAAACTTGCACCTCTGCCCATAATTTCCTTTCCTTTTAATTGTTTTGAAACATTACAGTATGCCTGCTGTTTATACGCATTTAATTTTCTGCCTTTGTTATTGTTTATAATTTTTTGAGGCCGAAAACTAACGGTTGGTTCGCACATTTAAATAAAAGTAGTTGAGATTATAACAGTAATGCAAGACCTAAAAAAGTAACAAATGCTACATTCACATGTTACAATTATTCGCTTATACAACCTCCCTTACACTTGTGTTTGCAGCAGAGTCGTCGTTTAGTTTCGAATAGTTGGCACTTGATCGTACAACCATTTATACAACGAACAAGTTCTGTGTAGAACGCTAATTGCAATCAAGTTTATTGTTTAAAAATCCGTCCGCAAAGCAAGTAAACAGCAGGTAGCTCGTTACCACGAAGCGGTAAATTAAACTGAATAGTCGAAAACCTTCAATAGTTCAAGCTCGAAACAGTTAGGTAGGTACTTTAATAAGTTTCTGTATCATAATATCAACAGGCACGTTCGGGAAAAATTCCAAATAAAACTGCGGGTGATTCAAGTTGCACCTCGCATACAGTAATTAACCTTCATTACCCGATGTGTAAAACTTAAACGCAGCATTAACTCGATGAACTAACTAGCATGTATATTTAATTATCACCACATCGCACAGTGCCGGACCGATGGAAATTTGCGGCTACTTTTTACGTTAAACCTTCGAAAAGTTATTCCTGAATGAATCGATGAATACAATTGCCCGAAGATTGGTATTGTGTTGTCGATACATTTGGCTAAGATTGCTGAAAGTCTCAGGTTCAAGTTTCAGGATTGAGGGTAGACTTGCAGCCAATCTATTTTTTTTAAATTGAGTACCTACCAAACCTCCTGTCAAAGTAGAGAAGTAGTGCAAAACGTAATTCTACGCCGCTACCCTTGGAATAGACGATCTAAGCTGCTGCATTCCAAGTTGAACTTTTCCTTGAAATGCAAACTGTAATTTAATTGACAGCCATTTATTGTCCTGCATTGTTCAAAAATTGTTGGTGCTTCAACGTTGCTACACGCATTTCCAAAATTGTATCTAGATATATCTTCGTTATTTAATTACACTTGAAAAATTACACACTGTTCCGAAAATGTGATCTATTACCAAACATTATGACCAAAACCAAGATATAATCTGCTCTTTTCTTGTCTTTGACAATTTTCTTCAAGACCAATATCTTCTTCTTTTCCTGATCCCTTGTACCACTACGGCGTCGAGTCAAGACCAATATCATAACTTGTAATTTTCGTTGTGGTTTTAGTCAGACGAATCTGTAATTTCGCTACTTAAAGTGAAATTGTCTACTAAACTAGTTCTGATTAAAAAATATCTCATGCATATTTTGTGATTGGTTTTGTGCAAAACGGGTTCAGTCTTTGGTTTTTATATTTGAGTTATGAAGCTTGGAGTTTAAAATTATGTGTACGCATCAGCTAAAAACGGGACTATAGTAATAACTAAAGAAGTTATTATATGTACCATATTCGCCACAAAAGGAAAACCGGTGGTAAGCAATTATACATTATAGTGGATATTTAGAGCAGAAATTATTACACACTGAACGAACAACTGAAGAATATGAACATATAAAAACCAGCACAAAAGAAACCGCTCAGAAAGCCTTAGAAAAAGAGAATAGAAACAAGAAGCCTTATTAGTGGAATAAAACCATATAGGAGTAAATTAGAGGGAAGGAGCGGATTTGCCTACTTGAAATTTCTGCAGTTTGAAATATTCAACAGACAAATAGAAGAGTAACACAAGAAGTTTCAAATGAGAATAACACGTAATGGAATCAATAATAAGAATATGGGGATCAGCCTCGAAGACTTTAAAGTTCATAAGTCGATAGCTTCCATTAATAACATTAAACCTAAAAAAGGGACAAAATACTTTTAAAATCATTTAGAAGAGAAACTACAACAGTTTAAGCTACAAACATCGTAGCAAGGGAGTCAGGTGGAAATGTAATATGGAAATGGAAAGGTTAGAAAGTAAGAAATAAGGAATTGTATGTGTGTAGTAGAAACTGTACCAGGAGAAGTGGAATAGATACAGTTAAATTAGCTTGAACATACGAAAAGAATGGAGCAAGACAGATGGCCAAGTAAGATATTGATATGGGTTCCACCAGAATACTTATAGAAAGAAAGACAGACCACGAACAGATTGGATAAATGATGTGAATACGACTATGAAGGCTACACGTGCGATAAATTGCATGAGGATGGTAGGTACTATAGTAGATAAAGTAGAAAAGAGACAGGTAACTTGGCTTGAACACATGAAGTGAACGAAGGAAGGTCAATGACCGAGGAGAAAGAAAACCATAAAGAGAGTGGATAGATGATGTGAATGAGACCGTGGAGGCTAGAGATGTGAGAAATTGCATATGTATGGTAGGAACTATGGCGAAAGAAGTAGAACAGATACAGTTAGCTTGGCTTGGACATACAAAGAGAATGTAGAAAGTCAGAAACGCAAGGACAATACTGAAATGGTTCTACCAGAATAAAAAAAGAAAAACCACCAAGAGAGTGCATAGATTATATGAATGAGACTATGAAGGCTAGAGATGCGAGAGATTGCATAGGTGTGGTAGGAACTATAGCAGAAGTAGAAAAAGGAGTGACTTGAACATACGAAGTGAATGAAGGAAGGCAGATGGCAAAAGAAAATATCGGAATGGGGCCCACCAGAAAAGAAAATAAGAAAAAGAAAACCACCAAGAATCTCGATAGATGATGTGAATTAGACCATGAAGGCTAGAGATGTGAAAGACTATGACGACAATGCCTTTGGAAGGCTTAGAATTTTTACCTTTGCTGAAAGGTTCGACTGATAAAATACATTAAAACTGTGTTCACGATCAATGAAACATCAGTTAGCGGTTTCAGATCAGTAAAAAACAAAAATCCTAGTTTAAAATCCGTTGGTGTATATCACATTTCTTTCTCTTGCGGCTCGAGTTACATTGGGCAGATTGGTCGTTCCATTGATCTAAGGCTTCAAGAACATAATAGCGATTTCAAACACAAACGCATCATAAAATCAGCCGTAGCTGAGCATGCATTTACCAATGGGTACACCTTAGAATTTGAGCACGCTTGAGTACTTGCCAGAATACCTCACTACTTCCCACGAGTGATACGTGAAACCATAGAAATAGAAAAATATCCGAATAATATAAACAGGGAAGATGGCTTTAAGCATAGTAAAACGTGGACTCCTGTGATACACAATCTAAAGCATTACAACCACTGTGCGTCAGACGGCCACGCCCCACAGTTTCAAACTACGCTGCACTTGAATAACCAATCAGCGTTATGTCGCTCCGAGCAGCTGGCACAGAAGACTATAAATAGCTCCACACCAACCTTCAGTTCTTAGTGCGACTTTCACTCTACTGATGCATTCTGCAATATCTTGCGAAACGTTAGTCAATATGGGTGCTCAAATAGCAACAAGGTCAAAATCTGCTTACGTATAGTCATTCTGAAGGTATTCAAACAACAAGAACTACCAAAGAACATAGCCATCGCATGGATCCATGCTTGAATTCACAAGGTGCAAAGCACATTAAGCCAGAAAATACTGGGCGTTCATCTACAAAGACTACGCGGTCTAAATCTAAATTCGTTTTTAACAAGAAGAATGGAGGAAGGTAGGTGGTCAAGAACAATATTGAAACGAGTCCTACCAACAAAAAGAAAGAAAGGAAGGCCACTAAGAAACTGCATAGATGATGTGAATGAGATCATAGAGGTTAAAAATGTGAGAAATGGGTAAGGTAGGAACTGTAGCAGACGAAGTAGAAAAGAGCATGGACATACGAAGAGAATGCACCAAAGTCAAGCAAAATATTGGAATGATGACACTACAAAAAAAAAGAAAGAAAGACCGCGAGAAGACGCATAGATGCTGTGAATGAGGCCACGAAGGCTAGGGATGTGATAAATTGCATGGGTATAGTAGAAACTGTAGCAGGAAAAGTAGACATGAGACAGTTAACTTGGCTTGGACATAGGAAGAGAATGGAGGAAGGCAGATTGCCAGTAAATATTAAAATGAGTCCCACCAAAATGAAAGACAAACGAAACCACAAGGAGAATGAATATATCATTGAGAGCATGGAGGCATATGTGAGATATTTCATTGGTATGATAGAAACTATAGCAGACGAAATGGAAAAGAGGGTTAACTTGGCTTGGATATACGAAAAGAATGGAGGAAAGCAGGTAGACAAGGAAAATATGAAAATTGTTCTCAGCAGAAAAAAGAAAGGAAAGCCACAACGAGACTGGATAGATGATGTTGGACTCTACTTTAAGATTATTTAAATAGATGAATTTTTGTGCGATTAGTTTGCAAGGTTTCAGTTAAATTCAAAAAGTTCTCACGGTGTTGTGAAGTTTGCCAAAATTATTCATAAGCACGTTCTTAAGTTTATTACTTTATTACCCTAAGAGGCTATGGCATTTGCAACCCCAATAAAACCTTTGCCGACAAGTGCACTTGTTCGTGAGAACCGCAAAATCTTAGTTTTTCCACGCCAAAAGTTACCGAACGTTTCATTGGCTATTTCGACACCCCCACGGGACTTGCAGATAGCCTACCAAATTTCAGTTTAGTTTGTAAGCAGTATCACAGAATCATGTTAACGATAACTATCCAGGAACGCAGACGTCACTCTTAAGTGCTACTTGTATATATTATGTGAATATAATCTAAAACTATAAAATCAACACTCTTTAATTTATTCAACTGTACCAACATATATTGTGGTGTAAAACGCTACACTGCATCACCAATCCAGATGATATGCATGGCACCATGAAGGCTAGAGATGTGAGAGATTGCATAGGCACGGTAAGAACTATAGCAAAAAAAGGAAACCACAAAGGGTTGGATGTATTATATGACTGTGGGAATGGAGGCTAGATTTGTGTGTTAACTAACAACATTTATATTGTAATGACTATTGCATACATCTGTCGAACGATGTCATTTGACCAATGGTCGCACTCGCTTTTTGAACTTTCAACCAATCAAAAATTGCTTCGCTGTCGGGCGTATTTTCTTAACAATCCAGCGGTCGTGCAATCTGACCAGCATTATCGGCAAGTCACTATGCACTTGATAACTCCTGTACTAAAAAGGGGTGTTAATAATAATAAATAAATAACTGGGGCTAATCGCCACAATTTACAAATTAAAATAGTTTTAATCAAGAATTCTTGTGTATTGTATCAATCTCAGGGCTTATTAAAAATGATGTTAGAAGTAATATTTGCAAAATAAATGGTTTATTACTCTTTCTATTTTATTCATTTGCAATTAAATAAAATCAAGCTGCTCCGGTCTAGCATGAGAAGAACTCTTTTTCAAAGGGTTAGGTCTTAACACTTGTAATTACTTTTGAGTAGGACAGATTAACTCGTATTATAATTGCTCGAATTCGTATCTGACATAACAGTTTAACCTTTAAAGTGACATTAAAACAGATATGGATTTGAAGGCCAAACTCCAAAAATGGCAAAATGCACATCAGATAAAAACAATGCAAATAATATGACGTAATTTCCGGCTAACCTGGTTTTGTTTCAGTGACGTAGGAACGCTGAGATCTGCATTTGTTTAACTTTCTGCAAAACGCTCCAAATTTCTGGTCCAAATCAAAGGACGCTACCTCGATTATAAAACCCTAGATGAATCTATGTAGCTGGAATTACGTTCAACCCCTCGTGCAATGTTTATTCTTGGTGAAACCTACAGCTAGTGGGCTTTCTCCAACTGCTTCCCTGTGAAATTTACCTTGCAATTTACCTTGCAAGGGTAGATTAATTGGCTGGGTCACAAAATCAAATGATGCCACGGTAATTATAAACTTGGTGACGGTTTCTCGCTCCAAATCTCTGGATGTAGGGCTCGATAAAGGATTTCCCAATACGCAGCACACACAATTCTTGTTAGCAGATGCTTCCAACTATTTGAAAACTTGCCCGAAAAACTGACCTCCCCACTGGGGTGTTCTAGCACGAAGAAACTTTATACACCTACACTCTGCAGATTGGTGAATATAAAAAAAACACTTTTTTGGCTCACAGAAAACTTTTTAATATGTATTTACATAAAACTGTGAGCACACGGCATAATTTTACAAGGCTTGTTTATTTACTAACAATTGAATATCTCATGTACTATTTGAGGCTTTCGCGGTTACTCAAATTATTCTCCTTAGCATATAATTTCGGCTTAGACCGCGTAGTATTTGTATATGAACACCCAGCATTTTCAGGCTTAATGTGCCTTGCACCTTGTGAAGTCGAGCAAAAACCCTCGCGATGGCCATGTTCTTTGATGGCTCGTGTTGTTTGAGTATCTTGAGAACGAGGATACTTAGGCAGATTTGGCCGTTTTGCTGTTTGTGCATCCATATTCACTAACGTTTCGCAAGACCTTGCAGCTTGCATCATCCGAGTGAAAGTCGCACTAAGAACCGAAGGTCGGTGCGGAGCTATTTATAGTCCTCCCTGCCAGGCGTGCGGAGTGGCGTAACGCTGGTTGGTCATCCGAGTGCAACGTAATCCGTGGTGCGTGGCCGTTTGACGCACAGTGGTTGTAATGCTTTAGATCGTGTATCACAGGAGTCCACGTTTTACTAAGCTTAAAGCCATCTTCCCTGTTGATATTATTTGGATGTTTTTCTATGTCTATGGCTTCACGTATCACTCGTGGGAAGTAATGAGGTATTCTGGCAAGTACTCTGGCATGCTCAAATTCTAGAGTGTACCCATTTGTAAATGTATGCTCAGCTACGGCTGATTTTGTGATGCGTTTGTGTTTGCAATCGCCTTTATGTTCTTGGAGTCTTACATCAACGGAACGACCAGTCTGTCCAATGTAAGTCGAGCTGCAAGAACAAGGAATGCGATATACGCCAGCGGTTTTTAAACTTGGAATCTTGTCTTTTACCGATCTGAAGCCGTTACCCAAAGTTTCCTTGGTCGTGAACACAGTTTTGATGTTGCATCGTTGCAGGACACGTCCTATCTTATCAGTCGAGCCTTTAACGTAAGGTAGAAATGTTAAGCCTTCCAGAGGTGGAGATTCTTCTTTAGCCTTTTTTGTCATAGTCTTGTCTAGTGCTTTTCGTATGGCGGTAGTTGTGTATCCGTTCCTTTGTAAAGAGTCAAACAGATGTAGCTTTTCTCTCTCTAGATTTTCCTCGTCTGAGATACGAACGGCTCTTGTCGCCAGAGTCTGGAGAACTGTTGCTTTTTGCATTGGATGATGGTGTGAGTCAGCATTTAGATATCTGTCCGTGTGTGTTTTCTACTACGTCGAAACTGACTAAGAGATCATCTTTGTTTAACTTTATGTTCTTTAGTTTCTGGACAAAATCTGCTGAATTCTTGACAAAGAAGTCTGTTTTACCAGTTAGAGGCTGTAGTATACTGGTTAAATGTCTTGCCAAAGCATGTGTAGGAGAATTGATCGCGCGGACAATTGGTCTCAACGGCACGCCCTCCTTCTGTATCTTGGGTAGACCATACATGCGAGGAGTTATGGCATTTCTAGGAATCAATCGGTGCTTTAAAGTGGGATCGATACATCGGAGCATTTTATGGCAGAGGTTATCTTTGTTTTGAGAGAGGTAGTGGGATTGCGGTTTAGACTTTTGTAAGTTGTATCAGATAGTAAGACTTCCATCTTCGCATTATAATCTTCAGTGTTCATTATCACAGTAGCATTTCCTTTGTCAGCTTTGAGAACGACAATGTCTTTGTTCTTCTTTAATGCTTTAGCTGCCTCTCTCTCTGCTTTACTGATGTTGGAGCGGGGCGATTTCGCTCTTGTTAAAATACAAGACACATCCTGTCGGATGATTTCTGCATCTTTTCTGGGGAGTTTTTGGATTGCTGCTTCCACTCCACATATTATCTCCTCCACAGGTATTTGCTTAGGGGCTACGGCGAAGTTAAAACCTTTCTTTAGTAAGGATGTGGTCTGTTTATCCAGTTGTATGTTGCTAAGGTTTACGATTACTTTGTCCGTAGCCAATTGTTTGGAAGACTGCTTAGGCGCTAGCTTCTCATATTTGGCAGATTGTTTAGCTGTTGCTTGTTTCAGTGTATTGTGTGCTTGTCTCGTAGTGATAGCGTCGATTTTCTCCCACAATGTTGGCTCCAGGGTGTTGGCCAGTTTTATGTGTAGGGTGTACAGCCTTGATCCTGTACTATCTAATTCCTGTCTAACTCTTTGTATTTCGGATCTTAATAAGACCAGACTGGAATTGTTGAGAATTCTGTTGTTATGATGATTTCTTAGATGGTGTAAAACGTGGATCCCTGTGAAACACGATCTAAAGGATTACAACCACTGTGCGTCATACGGCCACGCCCCACGGATTACGTTGCACTCGGATGACCAACCAGGGTTACGCCACTTCGCGCGCCTGGCACAGAGGACTATAAATAGCTCCACACCGACCTTCGGTTCTTAGTGCGACTTTCACTCTGATGATGCAAGCTGCAAAGTCTTGCGAAACGTTAGTGAATATGGATGCACAAACAGCAAAACGGCCCAATATGTGTAAGTATCTTCGTTCTCAAGATCCTCAAACAACACGAGCCACCAAAGAGCATGGCCATCGCGCGGGTTTTTGCTCGACTACACAAGGTGCAAGGCACATTAAGCCAGAAAATGCTGGGTGTTCATATACAAATACTACGCGGTCGAAGCCGAAATTCTATGCCAAGGAGAATTGAATATCTCGTTTCCTAGCAACTAAATTTTACAATTGTTTTATGAAATAAGTTTTGATATAATGTTTTTACTTAGGAATTAAACTGTCTTTTTCCTGTAAATCGTCACTTTAACCTTTACTCTGTTTTTAATCACTTTAGTTTTTAAATGCACTGTTCCACAAGTTTATAATTAGCACTGCATAATTGTCTGTGTTCTATGATAGGTTTTTTATCTTGCTCTTTGCAATATTTGCTTCCTTGCACTGCTTTGCACCGTTTCTTTACCCGTCATCTGTCTTGCCGTTTTGCTGGCTTCATAAACTTTTACTCATAAGGATCATCTAATTTTTGTCATGGCACAAACCATCTCTGTATCATATTAAATTCAAATTATTGTATTGACGTTACCAAATCAAATCTGCCAGCTACATAAATTAAGGTGCGCTTGGCATTCTGAACATTAATAATGAACAGAATGTTAAACGTAACCCTTTTGATTCTCCCTTATCTTATGCTAACCTTTCTCAATGAAATTGTAGTTATTGCTAATCGTATCATGTGCAATTATTAGTGTAAAATAAACAAAACATTGATTCTGTGCTCATTTTGAAATTCTTCCATTCTGGTATTAGTTAGGCAACCAGAATTGTTATGGGCATTAAACCATTGCAATATACAGCGTGTTGCAGAAATAAGTGCTCTAATTGTAACTACTTACAGTATTCGTTAGATGGAAGAACTCTTTTATTTATGTTCCCGAATACGCGTATATTTGAACAATCCCCCTCCCATCCCCACTTCAAATTTGACGAGTCTTATCCTTAATTCATTTCTAATTCTATAGGAAATAATTATGATAAACTTCTAGTTTTGGCAAGAAAACCCTAGTTGTGCTTGTGACACAATAAAGTGAAAGTGAGGGCGAGCAAAATGCTCATTGATAACAATGGTTTGGTTACATTGTTTCAATGACAACGGCAGAGTAAAGCTACGCTGTGGCCTACAGCTTTTTTTACTTAGAATACATTTTTCGAAAAATGGTACATACGACTTGTATTAAACTTAAACCTAAAGTGGCTAAAGTACTTGCTTCTGTATAGTCAAAATTATACCCATTCGAAGTCACGTGACTTTTGTCTGTCTCTGTTCATCTTTAGTAAAATAGATGAAATGGAAGAAATTTGAAAAAAAGGCATGTCGATTCATAAAATTAATTTTAAAAATTTGACGTTTCTAATCTGTCAGATTATATTTTTCGTGTAAGTTATTGAGATAAGGGTAATAAAACCTAAAATTGTTGAGCCGAAAACTGGAAATTAAAAGAAACCATCGGACATGCGGTATAACGAGCAGTCACAACAATTAATTTGAATATTATGCGTTTTTTTTTATGAAGAGTACAATATTAATAATAGTAAATCAACAGTTTCACCCTCCAACGCTGTTCGCCGTGCTTCTCTTGCGTTAAATATCTCGGAGAGCACAATTTACCGAAAATATGAGCCAGAAAGTGAAGAATGCAAAAACGGAAGTCGACAAAGCAGTCAAGACACTGTATATAAAATGTATGTAGCTAAAGAATTTGTAACCATAAAAAATCTAAAAAATGCTTGGTTGAAGAATCTGGAGATTTTTCACATTCAGTTTCTTCCCTAAATAGATTGTGCAAGGAAATAGGCTTCAAATGGCAATGTTCTATAACAGAATATGCATGCACAGAAATTGACTTAAAATTTGCTATACGCAGCAGGTTTTTAATGTAGCAGCTGACATATCTTTATTATATTTACATTTTACGACATGTTATGTTTTCTTTAACCTGTAAATTCAGTTTGATTTCATATAAGAGAATAAACCCGTAGCAACCTTGTTTTAGAAATTGGCATATGTCAGGATAACCTACAAAACGGAATGTCATTTATTTCCCTAAAATTGCATTTTTAAGAATCGACATACGTAAAATTACTAGATTATCACGTGACTCCGAATGGGTATAAATTTGACTATAACACCCTGTGTATGATTTAAAAAAAGCTTTTAAAATTTTGTATTTGTAGTTTATTGTTAACGTCAGTTATAATTGAAATAAATAATCGAAGAATTCATATTAAGTTAATAGAAATGCTAGTATCGCTGCAACATTTTATGCTTGCAGCATTTTATTATATTTTTAAGTTAATACAAAATTTTTAGATGTTGCCACTTTTGGTTTTATTGTCGATAGAGTGGTAATAGAAAATAAGTACCTAGGTTTGAGTATGAAATCAACATTTTGATTTAAATTAAATGCAATGCAAAAATGTTTATCCACATTTTTTGTGCATGCCACGTGTCACGTGCGTGTATTTTGCAGGTTGTATGCTTACACGAGAGAAAAGCCATATGGCACGAGGGAAAAGCCATATGAACACTTCGATATATTATTAATTGACTTTTTAAATTGTTATAATAATTATAAGGCAATTTTGAGACTGGTATCAGTGCGCGCGTCGCGGTCGGGCCCCCTCCTCGCTCCAGCCCTGGCCGGAGAGAAGGAAAGTAGAATGGGCCCACCTTCTCGAGTTGTCGAGCGGCGCAGAAACTTGGAGTGCCAGTGCCGACAGGTGTTCGAATCTCGCGCGGTGCTTTCTTAGTCGTTATTTTTGGTGCTGTCTAATGATGACAGAAACAGTGGTAAATGTGCAGGATGCACCCAACAGCAACGCCGCCAAGCAGGGCGAGCCTCGACGCGGACGGGACTTTATTAAAATAAACTTGGATTACTTTAAGTCGCTCCCCGGAATCATCAAAATCGCGGAGCTGGTGAGTATCCGAATTCCAGAAACCGGGTTATTTTTGAGTGGCGCTCAACCCATTTTCCGGTTTAAAAATAATTTACAACAAACCGGCACAGAAACGTGCCTCAGTAAAATAATTATGTGCCAGGCGTATTGTTAACCGCGATAAGGGCATTTCCTTCCACATGTCTTGCGGTTGTTGCCAATATTATTGTTCCTAGTTGAGATTGGGGATTCGTTACCATACGCAAGGGTTCGTCTTTATTGACTTAGCAAATTAAGACGAATTAAACCTTGCTGAAGGTTTTGCGTCTTGTTTGCGTCGACATTCCCCGTTTAAATCAGCAATTCTGGGCGCGGTTTCGCTTTAACTATTCCACGAATGTAGCACGTTAAGTTTTACCTTTGCATATGTGAAATTGCGTTTACAGTTGGCGTTGCGTTTCCTTCTTCCTTTAAGGCCCGCGTTTTGTTTCGTAGCCGTTTTGACAGACTAGTCGAAAACAAGACACCCTGATAAACGAATAATTAATCCCAATTATTTTAATCTCTGACGCTGCGACCCAATTTCGCCAAAAAAAAACAGAAATTATTGTAGTCGCCAGTGGCAGATTTATAAATAATGTTGTCCTAAGTCCAGTCACGCTTGGTGTCCCATTATTAAATTAAAAAAATGTATGTTATTGTTCTGTTCGTTAACTTTTATGTAGTTAACACTATTTTAACTATCGTGTATATGTATACGACTTGTTACTCTTTAAAAAGGGATTGTTTAATGTAATTAGAGCATCAAGTTTCATTTAAATGAGCGTTTTGTGGTCAAAATAACTCCACTCTCGTATGTGCAACTTTTAACTCATTAAAAAAGTACTGGTGTCTGTTAAAAGTTAGTTTTATTTCATCTAATCTCAATGAGTAAGTCTCGTTTAAATAAACTTTTTGTTCGTATTCTCGTATATGCCATTTATGACTCGTAACATTTTTTTTTTTCGTAAAAATGGCTTACTGTACCTTTTTAAAGCGATTATTGAACTATTTTAAATTCGATTCAAGTCTCGATTGAGTGACTTTCGTCGCTAAAACTACTCGAACGATCATATAATGCTATTTTAAATGATTTTTGAGGCTTTCACGGCCATTGTCATTAAGTAACAAACAACTTCCGGGATTGGACCGTGTCATGATTGAGATTGAGATCGTTTGTTACTTAGTGCTATTTTAAACTTGTTAAAAAAGGACTTTTTACGTGTTTATGAAGTATTAAGAACGGTAAGGACATTTTACCGATCGAAGACAATTGTTGTCTGAGATCGGTAATTCCTTAACGTTCGTGATGCTTCTGACGTTTTTTTTTTGCACGATAGAAACGTCAGTAAAATGTGACATTATACCACAGAATAATATGTTGGCGGTACTGTAAGCTTATGTCAAATTCGGGGTTGGTAGGTTAGGTTTTGCGTCAGTATGTGTCAAAACTGACGCAAAACCTAACCGTTCTAGAACCGTAATCATAACTTACTGATTTGACAACAAACACGTTAACTAAGTAAAATCGTTCTATCGTACAAAAAAGTAAGTTTTAATCTAATATCAATTATTAAGTCTCCTTTAAAAAATCTGTTTGTGTACTCTCGCATATGCGATTTTTAACTCGTTAAAAAAAATGACTGAACACATTTTTACCTTGCTAAAGCGATTATTCAACTAATTTCGTATATGAAGTTTCAATGGAATAATGACCTTTTGTCGTTAAAACTACTGTAACTCTTATATATGCTAATTTTAACTCGTCCAAAGGAGATTTGAGACTCGCTAAATATAACTCAATCCCAATGATTAAGTCCCGTTTAGCTTGTTAGTACTTTCGTATATGCAATTTATAACTCGTAAAAATAATATTTTCTCGTAATAATGACTTACTGAAGACAGTTTTATATTGCGAAGGCGATTATTCAACTAATTTCAATTAGGAAGCGTCGTGTGCATGACTTTTTGTTGTTAAAAGTACTGTAGCTGTCGTATATGCTACTTTTAACTCGTTAAGGGTGGGGGGTGACTTGAAAAAGTAAGTTTTAATCCAATCTTATTGAGCAAGTCCCGTTTAAATAAACTGTTTGATGTTTTACCTTGGAAAGGCGTAATTTCAATTATGAAGCCTCGTTTGAATGAGTTTGTTGTTAAAAGTACTATAGTTGTTGTATAATGTATATGCCACTTTTAACTCGTTAAAGGGGGGAGGGGGTTGGGGGGTTAACGTGCAAAAGTAAGTTTTAATCCACTCTCATTGAGCAAGTCTCGTTTAAATAAACTGTTTGTTCGTACTCTTGTATATGCAATTTACAACTCGTTAAAAAGGAATGTCTTCTTAAAGTAATGACTTCCTGGAAAAAAAATTACGTTGCTACTGTGATTATTCAACTAATTTCAATTAGGAAGCTTCGTTTCATTAATTTTTCGTTGTTAAAACTACTGTAGTTCTCGTATGTAGTTGCTATTTGTAACTTCTTAAAAGAGGACTTTTGACTCGTCAAAGTGAGTTTTAATTCAGTCTCGTTTAAATAAATTATTCGTTCGTACTGTTGTATATACGATTTATAACTCGTTAAAAAGGAATTTCGTTACATACAAATTTTACTGAAAAGACTTTTATCGTAGTAAAGCGATTATTCAGCTATTTCCAATTATGAAGTCTCGTTTGAATAACTTCGTGTCGTTAAACCTACATTAACTCTCGTCTATGATACTTTTAACTCATTAAAAAAATTATAACATTACATCTAGTCTCAATAAATGCCTCGTTTATAGGTGTAACCAGTTTAATCTTAGTCCAGTATATGTGATTTATAACTCATTAAGAAAGGAATTTTGTCTCCTAGAAATGATTTTAAATTTATCTGAAAAGTATTTTACCTTGGTTTATTATTCAACTATTTTCAGTTATGAAGTTTTGTTTGAATGGCTTTCGTCGTTAAAACTCTTCTAACTCGCTAAAAAAGGACATTTGTTTCATTAAAATTAGTATTAATTAAGTCCCAGTGATCGTTTCGTTTAAAGAAACTGTTTCTTTTTATTCTCGTATATGACTGTAGTCGTCTCATAAAAATTACTTTAAATTTTACTGAAAAACTGTCACCTTGTTAAATTGATTATCAACTAGGCTATATTTTCGATTTTAAAGTCTCGTTAGAATGACTTTTGTTGTTAAAGTTACTTTAACTCTCCTATGTGCTTCTTTTAACTCGTTAAAAAATAACTTTTGTTTCGCTAAGGTGAGTTTTAATTTTTTGTCAATGATTAGATAACGTTTGCTCATACTTTCACGTATGCGACTGAACTCTTTAAAAAAAGTAATTTTGTTACGTAAAAATTAGTTGAAATTTTACTGAAAAGGATTTTAACTTTTTAAGGCATTCTTAAAACTATTTTTGATCCTAAAGTCTCGTTTGAATGACTTGTATGTCGTTACAATTACTTGAACTCTTGTATATGCTAATTTTAACTTATTAGAGAATATAGTGTTAATGATTAAATCGCGTTTAAATAAATCAGTTATTCATACTTCAACTATTTCCTTGTGTAGATAATCTATTTGTTTATACTCTCGTATGCGATTTATAACCCTTTAAACTTATAACTTCATCATGTAAAAATTACTTTTACCTTGTTCCAGCGATTATTCAACTATTTTCAAGTATGACGTCTCGTTTGAATGCCGTTTTAGACATTAAAACTACTGTAACCCTCAAATATCGCACCTTCAATTCGTTAAAAAAAGAACTTTTGACTTGTTAAAGTGAGTTTTAATCTAGTGTCAATGATTAAGTTTCATATAAATAACTTATTTGTACCCATGTCCTCGTATATTCGTAAAAAGGGAATTTCGTCTCGTAAAAAAAACTTAACATTTTAAAGCGACTATTTAACTGTTTTCAATTCTGAAGGCTTGTTTTAATAGCTTAAAACTATATAAACTCTCGTATATAATATTGTTAACTTATAAAAAAACTGGTCTCGTTAAACTTAGTTTCAATGATCGTTATTGAGACCTTTTGTCTTTAAAATTATTGGAACTACTAATTTAAACTGGTTAAAAAGACGTTTGTCTCATTGAATAACTTTTGATCTAGTGTTCTATTTTTAACACGTCAACAAAGGCGTTTTGATTGGTTAAAGTGAGTTTTAATGTAGTGTCAATGCCTAAGTTTCATATAAATAATTTGCTTGTTCATAATTACTGTTATATATGTCATCTATAACACGTTAAAAAATAAGTTCAATTATTATTAAGTCTCGTTTAAATGACGTTACTTTAACTCGCGATAAGCAAATTTTAACTCGTTAAAAATGACTTTCACCTCATTAGAATTACTTAGTCGCGTTGATACGACTTTATATTTTGCTAAAAATCATTTTATTTTGTTAAGGCCATTAGTAATGTAGTTTGAATGAAGTCTCATTTAAATCTCCTTTTTGTTATTAACCAGATGTTAAATCTTATATGGGCCTCTTTCAACTCGTTAAGAAAAGAAGTAGTCTTCTTAAAATGGATTTTAAGTCGTTAGAACGATACTATATCTTATTTAAATACGTTTTTATAGTATTTAAACGAGCTTAATTCTTTTCGTATCTCTCTCGTCAAACTTTAAATTTCATCAAAGCTTATTTTAGTTCGTAAGACTGCTTTTTCAATCTAGTTTGAACGATTTCTAGTATATCTCGTTAAATTGACTTAAAATCAATAAAATCCCGTCAAATCTATTTGTTTTGTAGTAAATTCATTGTAAACAACCCATATTTCATTAAAATATTATATTTTCTTTAAACGTATGCAAATATTGTTAAAATGAGTTTAAATGATATTCATGCCATCTGAAACGTCGTCGATACGATTTGTAGATGTCGCCAAAACTACTTTTCATTCGTTGAAACCACTGACCTGATAATCTTTTCTGTAGTTTGTATAAAGCAAAGTGAGCTACTTATTTTTTAAGTCTCTAGTGCGTTGTTTGTTGTAACTGTTCAGGTGTATCTGAGGCGCGCTGTAGGTTTAACCTTCATCTGTTTGTTTAAATGCTCCGAAACGAGTAAACGGCGATTATTGTTGTATGCAAATTAAGACAACCGAAATTGTTTTAAGTAATTTTCAAACGTCCAGTCAAGTTTCTTGGTCTTATAGCTAAATCCACCTCTGGCCAACTCTGTTCAAGCCCTGCTACATTGCGTATTTATAACCTTGTGAAAATAGATTCTTTAGCATTTGGCTCCCACTAGACCGTAACCGATAGTTAGCGATGAAGGTTGGAAAATTACTTTGACCACATGGCGAGGTTTTCTTCTATTATTCAGCTGTGTCAACGGTTAATCAATAATTTAGCGAGTGAACGAGCCGGCGACGTCTTTAAAATTTGTTGCACTTAAGACGGCCCTGCGCAGCCATCTGCCGAACTTAAATTGGGAGCAAAGTGTACGTTATCAGTGTTGTTACACCATCAATCTGCCAATAATAATAACAGTTATCTGAAGTCGGTGCTTTCTTTAGAATTCGACTTTCCTGAAAGGGGCGTAAGCGCTAAAACCCCGTTTTTGAAACCACAAGGTCGCCACATTCCGAGATAACTTCGACAATGTTTTCGACCAGATGGTGCGAGGCCCAAGGTTTTGAAGTGCATGTAGGCATACAGAGATATGGATTGAATTTAGACAAACCTTTGTTTTCATAGACGCAAGAATTCTTCTGGTTTTGTAAACTTGCATTTCCTATTTTGATTACTATTGCAGTTAGATTAATTTAAAACAGTTGAAGGCAACTTTTAGGTCTCCAACGTTAATTTTATATAAATGCCAGTGAAGACCATGAACGATGTACATACCTAGCAAGAAACATATCTTCGCAGCAAACGATTAAGCACAACAATCTAGCAGAGCGTTTTATTAAATTCATTTTTACAACAGTTTTAATTAATCTTAACGCTCATAAAGCACCAAGCTGAGAACTCGACGAAGTCGACCACAGCCACAGCTGCAATGGAACCGATTATTAAAACTCCATTAACCAGAGTCAATTCCGATTTCTGCCCATCGCCGCCCATCCCTGTCGTGTGTCATCAGGCGATGGGCGTTTCGACGCTGCATGGTTTACCTCATTTTAGCTTGGCCATAATTAATACCTCACTTCTGTTGGCAAATCTGCTACTTCCGAGTGTGGTGTCATGGTCATTGAACCAGGCGTTTCAGTGCCAATTATGAAGTATGGCACGTAACCGTTCTCTGATCGCCGTTTTTATGCGGACTGAATCGGTAGTGGTACACGCTAGTTTTTGTGCATTGCAAGTAATGTGAAATGCTATTGGGACTGTTTCTTCAATAGTTCCTTGTTAAAATAAGTTTGTTAATTTAAACCAGCTGAACCAAATTGACAATTGAAATAACTGGTACAACTATTACTAGTGTGCGAAGCTTTCTTGTCAGTATAAATTAACAAACAGTATTTTATGAAACCTGAAGGCAATATAATATACGTTAAGATTAAATTGCAAAATACTTATGATGACCTTAAGTTGCATAATTTGCCGGGCCTTTTTGCCATAAATCTTGAATTCAGTGTACTGAGGATGAGGCAGTTGTATCGAAACCAATCACAAGCTATTACACAATTGCATAGCAAGGTAGCCACTCCTAGGGTGAGCAGTTCAATTGCAAGTGATGTTGTTAAAATTACTTGAAATTCTAAGGTGAGCATAGAATATGGATCAATAGTTTACACTGGAAAAAAAATCCGTAAAGTCACTTTACCAAGAGGGACACGACGTTACTTAGAAGTGGAACACCGATCATTAGTAAAATTTAATTTTAATGCAAAACCTACACTTCACACGTCAACGCATCAGACTGCAGAGTAATAATTTTTTTATTACAGCATGGGAATATTTGCAAAATTGCATGTGGTCTCGAATAAATTTAGTTTGCTCTGGAAACATCGAACCTTTCCGGGTTGTGAAGTATGTTACCTAATGGGAGTTCCGAGTGACTAATCTGCAATCTTTTGGTAGTCTTCTTTTTTATAGGACAATTTGTAGTTTGGCTAGAAGAACGTCTTTTATATGATACACCAGGACTCTTACCAAAAATAAACTGTGCTACCACTTCTTGATATGTGGCAACATCATACGCCAGTAACAGTCCATCAGAACGATGAGCTTCTGTCAAACGATAATATCCTCCCAAGAAGTACTTAGGTACTTATATTCTTTGACTTGTTGCAGGAGTAAACGGTATCCGAAACGAAACAGGTCCCCAAGTGGGCGGGCATTAAGTCGTTACTTGATTAATAAGCTTCTCAAGGGCGTAACCTGATGTACAATTACAGTAAGAGATTATATTGTCCTAACACGTAGGTGTGCCCTACACAAGCTTACTCCGGCTAGCTGGTCAGTCGAGACAGTAGGGTGGGTTCGCTCAACGATACGTTGGTGTAAGAAAATAGCTTAAAACTTGGGTTGCCTTGGCGCCACGGATTCTATACTTAGTTTCCTTCGTGCTCGTGTAAAATCTGAAAGAGGTAACAAGCGACATCCACTGGAACTTACCTTGAATAATATTGGTACTTGCCTGCTAATGTACAAGGCTTAACAGAACATGGAAAATGCAATAAAACATGCAAAACATCTATTAACTCTGTCAAGTATGAAAATAATTACAGTTACACACACATTGATACTAGAATGAACAATGGCTATCAAAGGCTAACGATTTCCTAAAGCTAAGCGTAAAAGAGGCAATTTGAACAAGTCAAAAGTTAAACACATCGCTAATAATTCAGCGTTTAGTATTACCGAAACACTTGTAATCACACTTCCGCGAACGCTCAACATATAATGCTATTTCAGTTACCTTAAGCAGTTGAGAGTACGTCCGGATTGAAGCATTTGTCTCGTTGTTACAGGGCCAAGCGAAAAAAGACAGGCAGAATGTGGGGGGGGGGGGGGGTTGCTGCTGGAGGTGTTTGCCCTGGGGAGTTGCGGAAAAGCTGCGGTAATACAACAGCCGAAGATGAAGACACTTTCCCTCGGTAATTCTTGTTAAACGGCCCTTTTATATAAATCCGGCGTTTGGGGGTAATTAAAAACGTAGTTTCCGATATTAGGGTTCCTATATTACACGGTGAACTAATTGCTCCCACCGCGCGCTATAATCGACACCCTGAAACACCACGGGCTGAATGCCAACTCAAGCTGCAAGAAGTCTCCCCGCTTACGAGCGGGGTATAAAACACGACAAAAAAATCCCCGATGCACCGTCAGCGGTCTGGCGGGCGCTGTCCAGCCGCAGCTGAATCATGCCGAACAGTGACGAACTCGTCAAAAAGATCGAAAATGAAATGGGTCTCGGCAGGTGGGGAAGATAACTTAAGAGACCGTTACGTGTGAAAAACGTAATTAACATTGCAATTTATTTTGTGCTTAATTCTTGGCCGTGTAAAAGCTCCTTTATTTGAACGCGATCGTCGTGCGAACGCAGCTTTTGCGATTCGTTGGTAATCTGCTTTACCGGCAGACTGAGCAGCTGTTTCAAACTATTCGTTTTGCTTTCGTTTGTTTTTTTCTCGCAAAGAAATGACGTCGGCAGAATTCCTGTGATTGTGCTCGAAATTTTAGCTCTCAGATTCAGGTATTTTGAAATATGATTTGTAGAAGCTTCGGTTTGATGCGGTTTGTGGGCTTTGGGAACTTATGTAGGACAAGTACTGCGCGTCCTTGAGACGGTTTATTTATCATATGTTTGCTAGCCGTCTTGGCAAATTAGCTGAATTTCGCCCGGTATTGTTAGCGTCATCTGTGACTTGCAAAACATCGGCGATTCTGGTTGAGAATTCTCTCCAGACGTCACCCGAGAGCTGTAAAAACTCTGTTTCTGGGCCTAGCCCGAGTTTGGATTTCATCTCCTGAGTGGTTTGTATGCTGTGTCGTTTGCCAGCACCCTTCACAGCCTATTTGGGAGGCTATTTGATTCGCCTCCTGAAGAGGCATGACGCTCTCAAATAAGTAGTGTACGACCTAAATGATCTGTGGTAATGATATTGGCACCTCCGGCAACATGAAAGAAACTCTAGCTGTTCTTAATATGTAATTGTATATTTTACTTGTGTAGGTAATACTAGATTGCGATTGAATTGTGCAATTCACTGTCATGTTAACGGTATTTGGGGTACATCTTTCGAGTAAATAACGCCTAATCAAAATTATAGAAATTCTGTATTGGTTACTATATACAGCGTTGTTTAATAAATCTAGTGCACTATTTATAGCAGCCATTGTCTGATTTTGTTATTGCTACCTTCCGTATTTCAGATATTGTGTTATAGCCTGCTGAGATTCAAACTGTGTCAGTTCACTTGTGTTGCTTTCGTGAGTGCTAGAGGTATCGATACTATGAATATTGTGTCTACCTATGGCACAACTTACAATAACCAGCCCTAAATCTGAAGCAGTAATGTTACATGTAAATTATGCTTTAGTTAAAATTAAGTTAATATTTAGAGATTCTCTTGAATTTCCATCTATTTTCCATTATTATTATATTGGTTAGGTTACCACTTTTTCGTTGGAGTATATACGGCTGCCTAACTTGTTGTATTTCTGTGTGAATTTCGAAAATCCTTGGGATTTACAATTTTGCATGTTTTGGAAATATTGCGAGTATATAGAGCGATTTCCTGTATAGCCATCTTGGTAGCTGATTTCATAGATTGCTTCTGGTACGGTATGTGTGCTGAATTTTCCAGAGGATCACGATATGTGACTCAACACATCGGTTATCTTGTAGAGTTTTTCTCAGCATTAATGTGTAGTGTATACAGTCGTTGAAATTAATCTGATTATACTGGGATTCAAAACTTACCTGTGGCAGCCTTCCAACTCTGGCCTCTTATTACCAGGCTTTGTACTATAACGATAATGTTGCGATCTAGCCATCTGGTTCGTGTTGTGTAGGCTACGATCGTAAACAGTACTTTCCTTGGGATTTGGTGCCATCACGTGAATCACCTGGAGAACGGATTGGTGAGCGGTTTTGTGTGTCCTGTCAACTGCACATCTTTAACTGGAGAAAAGAACTCAACCCTATGCAATTTGAGCAGCTTATCCACGGCTGCTGTAACTTCTCCATAGTCGCCATTTAGGTTTGTACATTTTCAGGTGCCCCCTTTGTGGTCCGCGTAAAGGCAGATTTCATGTAGATGCTATACCTTATTGTAGTATTTAACTTACGGTTTGCAGTCTATGCAATTTGCGGAGGGATAAATTGGCTGCAGCTTTACTTATTGTGTGCCTAGTGTGCCAGGGAGGACTAGAGCGTTTCCAGTCCTTGTAATCGGTCTCGCACGAATTGATGTGTGCTATAATTCAGTCGCCATAGGCCTAGTGCGCGAATATCGGTTTCTAACGTAATTTAGCCTCATAGGTAGGTCTTCTGGTTTGGATCGTCTCGAACGCTTCTGGACAGCCCACCCCGTCCTGCTCCTGTATTCTATATTTATCTGGCAAAACTTTGCTACACCACAAGACAATTCCCGAATCACAGTGTTTTATTTTTGTAAATCATCGTTGAGTAATATTGAATTTATCATGTCAAAATGCCTCGTGCAGCAATTTCTCTAACTGGGTACCCCTTAAAGAGTTCTTGTTTCTGATTTAGTGTTTTCTTTTTTTTTGAGTAATTCGCAAACTGATTGTAATAATCGAATCAAACAATAGTTACAGTTGCGCATAAAAAATCTGCTTGAACAGCTATTTTATGTCTACGTTTGCACCATTTTTTGTGAGTTACGTAATTACGTCTTGTATTCTTTGAGACTCTTTTTTTTTCCTTTATTTTGCTTCTAGGCTTTCTTTGTGTCCCATATTTAAATTTCTTGTGCTTGACTGTTTTTCCGTACTTTTCGTTTTCATCTTTGTGAACTCTGTCTCCATCTCCAATGGGTACTTTATAGAATACAGTTTGTCAAAACAGTTTCAAAATGTAGCTTTAACTGCAAAATATCAGTAACCATGTAAGGATTAAGTTATAGATAGGATTCACAATGGCAAAAAACCTTTAGGTTTTACAATATGGGATAAAAATATGAGCATTTTAAATAATTTTTGCCAATATGTACCTACTTGTATCATAAAACTAGAGAAAATCGAGAAATTACAAGAATTAAAACATAAAACCCTTTTTGAATTCCACATTGGGAGAAAGTTGCGCCTTCATTTATGGGGACTAGTTTTTGGTTAGAAATCCGGCAGGGTTTTTGTCCATTTTTTTGCGACTACAACATACCATTAATTTGCTAATTAGTCGAAATCGTCAGCAGGATGAAAACAGCAAAACCGCGACCTTAAATGCAAATAAATTCCTGGCGGATCGCTCTTCATTTCTCACTGTACGCTCGCAAGGAGCGACACCCATTCGCCATTTTGTCATAATTATTTAAAACTATCCAGCGTCAGCAGCACGCCAAGGCCGTTCCTATTCTAGAGGAATACCTCATGTTTCACCTCTTAAATGTTTGTTTGCGTGTAACCGACAAATGCATCGTCGCTGTAACCGCCAGCGTCGTAGAAATGGGAAAAATTCTTAAAGTGCCAATTTTTATTGCGTCCGGGGTCTCCTCTTTCAATCCGGCCCAGGTCGAGTGTTTACGTTGAAGAAGCGCCGGAGGACCGCAACGGCCCCCAAAAGTAGATGCTGCTTTCTCGCGGTTGGCGTATGTAGGTCGTAGAAATTGCGGCAAATAAGTTGACGTCTCCGCCGGCTTTATCGGGCAATAAAACCCGCTTTTTGTATTTGTTTGGATTAGATAGAACCTGCTCGGCTTAATTATTGTTTTCGAGAGTGGCCCAAGAAGCTTGGTAATTATGTTAAGCGGAAACACTGATAGATTTCGGGAGAAAATTATCTAGACAGTAGTTTTCACCGATGCAATTTTCACAGTAGTTCTTGCAAACACTCATTATATACCTGTCCAATATGTATTGAGTTTTTATGGTTGACGTTGTTGCTTTCTCATCGTTGTTACAGTAAATATGATCGAAACATATGCACTACACTTGCTTTGTGTGAAAATATTGCTTTAGATACATATAGTTCCACATAGTCGGTGTTGAAGTTATAAAAATAAAAAATTGAGGTGGTTTTTCCCTCGCACATTTTGAATAAAAAAATATCAGTTGAATATCTTGGGCTTCTGTAACTAAATTTACTAGAACAAAACAATTTTGAGAGATTCTAACTAAAATGATAGAAATAATGGTGTCCGGCGATAAAGACGATATAAACACAAACATTCTTAAAGGGCTTTTTCCTCGTCTGAAGATTAACATCTTGTGGCTTGTGGTTTATATAGCCACACAAACCGCTTCCATATAATAGAAAACATACATATAACTGCTGCAGAGCTGTTTTGAACAGCAGTTTTTTTTTCATGCTGTCATATCAGAGTAATCGGAGGGACTAAAAGAATAAGAAATTATGGCTTTTGAAAGGGTTTTTTGCTCGTTTGTAAATTTATTTTCGGGAAAAATCGCTGCACTGTTGGAGTAATTGGTCTAAAAATAGCAAACGCTTATATTATATTGAAATGGTTTTTCCCTAGTTGTGAAGTTTACGTAATTTTTGTCGTTTATGAAAGGAGCTTAAATGTTTGTCCCTCGTAGCGGGTTCGCATTCCCAAAACTATTCAAGTTTGTTACCGTGGGATTAGGGACGTCTATATAAATAGCGCAAACTCCGTGTGGTGTAATTTTAGAAACCCCAAATTTTAAAATTTTTGTACACTTCTGTATAGCAGAAAAATCGCAGTAGAAACCGGGTTTTGCCTAACAGCAGTGCTTGAAATGTCACATCGGCGTTATACTCCACTTCAACCGTTCTCCAACACAGCTGGTAATTGAAATGGGAGCAGTACTGAATTTAAATTTAGCTGTACAGAGCAGTGGCCGTGCCTGAATGGCACTGGAATTAATGCAATGGCGACAGAATTCAGTCTGGCAGGTGATACCAAGCCGACTCAACTGCAATACAGGAAACGGCTCTGTGGTGCTGATAAGAGCAACTATTGATAGCAGACTTCTCACCGAAGTGGAAACCTATTAGCACCGGTTATTCAATGATGACATTGACGTTCGAACTTGGGAAATAGCCAGGTTTTTCACTGAAGGCGAGGAAAAATTCGTTGGCTACTAAGGTCGCTCTGCCGTTCACAACTTTTTCCGAAAATACGCCGAGGCGCTAGCATTTATGTTGTGAATGAAATCATTTAACTTAGATTCTTCCCTGACAGTTTTGTTACTTTTCTGTTAGAAAATCATTTCTGATTTTAATGAAGACGTTGACTACCTTGTTCGGTTGATTTATAGCACTTTCTAATAACTAGGAATGAGCTATTGGGAATGTTAGTGATTACAACTGCATGTAGGCTGTTTAAAGACGTTTTCCGGTACGAGGCGCAGTAAAGCAGCGAGAAGTCCACCCGTTCCTTATCAAAGGCTCGAGCAATTTTTTTTATCAAAAAGCAAACGTTGACTAACGAATGTAAACAAATTACTGAGCAGGAGCCATGGGAAAGCTATAATAGCTGCTGGAAATTTCTAAAATAACATGCAAATTAGTGCGTCGCCTGCAACATAATTAAAGTGGCCAAGGCTGCGAACCAACGAATTCTTTTGCCTTTCAAATTCTTAATTTAATTTACGCATTTTAGGGAACTATAAGTGGCCTTTTGTCTAAGTTACGATACTAGAGATTCAACTACTTTCAATCAATTAACACAATATATACAGTGACCGCCAAAAAGTCAGCATCAAATGGGGAAACAAATTTATTTTTGATTTTTGAAAACACTTTTTACGGCAATAAATTGTGCTTGTCAGAAAACTTATTTAGCCGCTATCAGATATACCAAGGGATTTTTGACTTAGTTAGAAACTGGCGTTTTTCGAAATTGTCAAAATTTAAAGTGCCATTTTTCTTTAACTTCAACAACAATAGTAATTTACGTAACAAGTATAGAAAGTGGAGCTTTTCAGTACGAGTGAGATGTTTCCGAAAGAGGCCGTTAGGCCGAGTCCGGAATTTCGAGACGAGTATGGAAAAGCCACTTTCATACGAGTTTCGTACAATATTTTTTCGTACATTAGCATACAAAACGGAATACTACATTTATCCTCGTATATAGCAAATAAGTAGAGTAATGTTATTATGTACGTAACGTTTTATATGTGTTGTAACTAAGGAAACGTACGGCAAAGTAGCACTTTGCCGTACGAATACCGCAAAATATTACTTTGCCGTACGAATACCGCAAAGTGCAACTTTCTGATTAATAAATTGTACGGCAAAGTAGCTCTTTCAATGCTAGTGTACGAAAAATGAAATTTTGCAATTTTTGGAATATTTTCAAGATTTCAAATACATACCAAGACCTAATTTCAAAATTCAATTTTTTTTTGTGTGAAAACTAAAGGGTTATAATTGGAAAAACAATAGAAAATGATAATATTTTGTTAGATTTTTTATTATTAAAAATAGGAGAGAGATCAGCTATAAAGAGTATTTGGTAAGTTTGGAGTTTATTTGTTGGAAATGGTGTTATAAAAAATAAACAGTATTACTCAGTACAAAATTTCATTAAAATTTATTGAAAGGTAACGTTACGTTTCGCAGAATTTATATCTGCTTCATCAAACATATAAATAAAAACAATCAAGTTCTACATGCGTGAGATGGATCCGTTTAAAGTCAGTAATCTTGTAATACATTATAAAAATTTTAAGTAAAATTTCCTTGAAAGATTTTGATGGTTGTTATATGTTATTTAATATATTTAAAAATGCTGCCATCAAAATGGAAGACTAGTATAATGACGTAACATTTGCTCCAATTATTAATATTTAAAATTATTGACACGTCCAACAGTCCAAGTGAATTTCCAATTGAATATTAACGACACCCAAAAAAACTTTAAATACATGGTTCCTAAAAACACATGCCAAGTTTCTGTATCAAATTACAACAAATTTTACGCAACAACCATAAACAGAATAAAAAACTTAACCTAAAATTTGCACAAGGTCAATTCCCAAAGATCAATGCTTTTAAAAATTTAATCAAAACGTGTTAAAATGCTACAAGTAAGAAGTTACAAATATTCACGCAACATAACCCACAATATTTCAAACTTCTCATTGGAAATTAATAAAACAGTTTCCGTCCACTGTCTAATACCAACATATCCAAAACCGATTTCAACTACATTACGTCCAACTAAACCACACGTCTTCCAAACGTTACTTAAAATATAACTTCAACCAAAATATTGTGGAACTATAAATGTCAGTCGTATACGTTCCTGAGTCCAAAACACCATGTACTGCTTATACCAATTATTCAACTGCATCTTTCTAAATGATTCATGAATCATTTTTTTAAAAATATGTTAAGTAACATTACAACCATCAAAATCTTTCAAGGGAATTTTACTTAAAGTTTTTACAATGTATTACAAGATTACTGACTTTAAACCGATCCATCTCACTCATGTACAACTTGATTGTTTTTATTTATATGTCTCATGAAACAGATTTAAAATCTGCAAAACGTAACGTTACCTTTCAATAAATTTTAATTAAATTTTATACTGACTAAAACTGTATATTTTTTATGAACTATCATTTCTAAAAAATAAACTTAGTAACTTACCAAATACTCTTTATAGCTGATCTCTCTCATATCTTTAATAATATATAATACAACAGCTGTTACCGAAATTTTAAATATTTAGATTTTTTATTATTTACCGAAAAGTAATATTTTTGCTTAATTTTTTCGCTTATGATGCAAGGTGATTTTTAAGAAAATATTTTTCAATTGTAATTAATATTTAGTTAAATGGCTGTTAATAGTAATTAACGTATTAAGAGGGGTAACCCAGTCTTAACATTCGAGCATATTTTTACCACTCGAGCGAGCACAGCGAAGCGACAGATGGTGGAAGTCATGTGACAACTTTTGTTTCGCCCAATTGTAATGTTTTGCAACCACCTCTGATCGTCAAGATTTAATTTTTCAAAGAACTCTAAATTAAAAAAAATCCCATTTGATGCAAACTTTTTGGCAATCACTGTATATATTAAAGCTAGGCTTCTTCGGGGTTGGCGTGTTGATCAGAACACTGGAGCTGTGATTGATTCTGATTTTATTTCACTGATATACAAGGCGGCGCAAGACGGAGTCCCCAATATGATTTTTACTTCCCTCGTCTAAAAGACGGAAGGAAGTATTGTAATCGCGAAAAAATAACCTTCCGAAATTTCTTCAGATGGTCACGTTTCCGGGTCCCGAGTTGATGACACACAGGTTTTTGTAACTCCGTCTGTCTGTCTGTCTGTTTAGTGTCACAACGTCCACTTGCGAGGGAAGTTCTGAGTAAAACCCTTTGTAGATTTTTTTATAATAGTGAGGTTATTCAAGACACTCTGGATTTGTCGGTCATAAATATTTATTTGAACCTTGGAAATTGATTACATTATTATATTAACGTTCACACAATGGCCAGCCACTTTTAAAGCATTTTTCATTTAATTACTTTCTCCAACATTTCAGGTGGCATTTTGGCTATTTCCTCCTGTATGTTCGGTTTTATGGCTTTCTAAGTTTCACTAATACTCGATCTTTCAGACAACCCCATTAAGAAGTCCGCCACTGTCAAACCTGATGATCTTGGTGGATATGGAACAGCGTCGTTTTTTTCGAGATAATCCGCACAGGAAACATTTCCCCTAAAGTGGTTATTATTCCACGGGCTGTGTGTGCTGTGGCGTCGTCCTGTTGGTACCACACATCCTCTATGCCAAGCTATTCCATTTGCAGTCGCAGAAAATCTCTCAACATCATTTCTAGCGCTGTCCATTCACAGTAATGGTTCTATCCCCGTCGTCCTCAAAAAATAAGACCCAAGACTTTTCCAGCAGTAAAGTCACTTTTGGCTAGTATAGTGGTAGCTCTTGAATAATTATTGGGTTTTTACTACCCCAGAAGCGATGGCTTGGTTTGTTCACAATTCCCTTGAAGCAGAAATAGTCGTGGATAATTTTTTTAAATATAAAATTTGATTTTCAAGGTTTTCCGCCAGTCCTCGAAGTATTATACCGCTTCATGGAGAATTTCCCATGAGTCTATTTTTTAGTTGTGGAAAGTTCCTGGGTTTTGTCAACTTAAATAGGGGATTTTATTTTTCCCCACTTATTAGATATACAGATGTACAATAATTAGGCTGCGTGATGACGCGCTGGCGGTGGTTATGGTTATGGCTATGGCTGTTTTTATCCTTCTGCGGAGCGGTGATTCCAAGTTCTCGGTTGGCAATGGCTCGAAGAGGCGCTCGACCAAGGTCTGGGCTTAAAAAGAAAAATCCGCGACTATGTTTCTGACTGGACGTGGCGGTAGCGGGGTTGAACAGCAGTTCGGACTCCTGGAGGATGGGCATAGAGATGTTGAGATGTTCAACCTGGACGGCGCTGTGAGCTGGTGACCAACGGTGAGGCCTCCTGGAGGATGCGTAATGTCCGGCGAACGAAGGGTCTTGTGGAGGCGAAGCTTAGTTCGGTGTCCCGGTCCAGATGTAGCTTCGGGGTGACCAGAGGAGCTCGTCCGTTGAAGATACTGGCGTACTTTGGGAAGTTCGGCCACAGAGACGGCTGTCAAGCCCGTAGGCGAACAGGAATTGTTCGACCACAGAGAAAATGCCAAAGTTTTAGGGGAACTGGGGTAGTTTGGCGTTAAAGCTGGGCTGTCCGAGCTCTTAGGCGAACAGAAATAGCTTCTGCATTTTTAAACTTTAAATTTGCTTATAGGAATAGTCTTAATCCACTTTTATCGAGTATAAACGGGGCTGCGCGCGCTATTGCGCGGTCTATCCTATTCAATTTACCACCATTTTTAGGTCTATTACGTTGGGCCATTCCGTTTTGTTACACACCCCGCCCCTGTCTCCCCCTGCCGTCCACCTGACCAAAGAAGGGGGCCCGCGGGGCTCCGCCCCGCTCGCGAAATCGAGGCGACAGCGAAATGCATGCAAATGCAAATGCCGCCGCTAACGTAACCCATATTCACTCAATCAGAGACATCACTTCTGCAATTGTCGTGACGAACACACACGTCTGGTTGTTCTCCTTTATTATTTAAATATAATATATAGACGGTATTTCTACAATTAGGGGTATTTGCCCGGGTAAATACCCAAAATGGGTATTTATAGCCTCATTTACATTTATAAAGCTAATCTAACCAGTATAATTGATTGGTAAGTGGAGGTGCTCTGTTTGAATTTAATAAAAATGTGGAACAAAAAAATAGCTGGACTGAGAACAAACAGTTCCTGTCCAAAATACCGATGGTGCCATAATTATACAGGTTGCCTAAAATTGTACGGAACATGGCAATTCCATGAGTTGGAAAAGGTTCAAATTTGCCGTAAGAGTAACAGAAATAGAAAATGCAATAATTACTTTCGTAGCTAGAGAACAAGTCGCTATTGCACTCTCTTATTCCCTAGCTATCAAAGTTTATTGCATTTTCTATTTCGGTTACTCTTATGGCAAATAGTATTTGAACCTTTTCCAACTCATGAAATTGCCATGTTCCGTACAATTTTAGGCAACCTGTATATAACAGCAATAACATAGCATGAATAAAAACAGAATACAATGCTTGAAGAAGAAAGAGATGAACATAGAAACAAATATTTGAGTAGACTTGACGCTCATTTTAATTATGGCATATGTCAACTGAATATGCCTACTAAAATAACCTTTTACGGTTATCTCTTGTACTCAAGTATTATGTGCTTTTGTTTATGCCATCTCACTGCTGTTATACATAATTATGGTCTCATCGGTATACAACGTTGTTTATATCGTTTTGTTATTTTCCTCTCCTTATTAAGATTGTTTCTTAATATGTATATAAGTATGTATTATTATTAATGTTCTCCAAGTTAATGTTAAGTTCATTTTTCAAAAGTGGAAACAAGTTGGAAAATAATATACAAACAATATAAATCATCCCAATCTCCGGAGTCAGAGCCATCACATTTTTTTTGTAAATTCTCACAGGTGCAATTGGTTGCTTATTGTTTATTTCCATAAACGTCGGCAGCCAATGTTTCTTCCCGATAAACTATTAATTTACCTGGGTGACTGCTTATTCAGTGTTACATTTAAACTGTTATTTTACATAAAATATTTCTGTGCACTTATACAGCGTGAGTACTAAGGCAGGGAAAGAGCGGGAAATGTTTAATTAAATCCTAGTAATGTTTTGCTTTTATGTATCACCCTTTTGGTTTTGTTTTGTTTTGACACACACTGACGCAACAACTAACCTGCTAATCTCGAATTTGACATATATTTACAGTGCCACCAATGATATGTAACCAGAAAATTGGGGTGATACACCTGCGAGAAACATAAAAGCAAAAAATTACTATGATTTAATTTCCCGCACTTTCCCCACTTTTTAGTACTCACGCTGTACTTAGTTTATTTATTAAGATAACATTATCATGTGGGTAAAAGTTAGCTTAATTTTCTAAATATTACAAATTTGATAAATACCCAGTTTTTAGGTATTTACCCGCGGCAGGGGTAAATAACCAGGCAAATGTTAATGGTGGTAATAATGGTGAGACACTAACACCCCATGAAGGAGCTTGGCCTGCAAGGCGGAAGGTCAGAGCTTCCGTATCCTCGCTCTCACACCCGGCTGTCGCGTGTCAAATTCATGACACGCGGTGATGTGGTGAGCACCACGCATTAGACAACCGCATTATTACCCCTTGTTCTTTCGAACGCAGGTCCCCAATTATTTAAAGCGACTGGGTAGGCCGCCCGCCAGGCATCGATTCTGGGTTTTGAACTCCAGACTTCCGCACCGCAGTCCAATACTCTTAAAGTGGGTGGTTAAGGTGTTCGTTAGAAATTACAGACACGAATAACTATACCACTTTTAATATTCTTTATTTAACGCAACGGATTATTCTGAAATAATTCTAATTTGATTTGGATTTCCTCTATTGTTTGCAGATAAACATCATTTACCCTTACGTCCTTCCACATTCCCAAATGTGATTAAGCATTCTACATTGTTCTGATTTTGCTTTACAATGTGTGTAAACAGCTGTAGAGTTTTCTTGAGACACTGTTGATAGCTTAAGCGTCCAGTGGCGGTCCTAAAGCTAAGTCTGCTTTGAACGATTATTTTTTGCCAGCATAAGCGCAGTTGCAAGTCGCGGGTTAAAATCGTACAGTGTCGATCTTCTCTAAAATAGTCGACCAGCTCTTTTCGTGCATCAGAGTAATTTTAATTAAATCTGGTGATATTTGGATTTGATTTATTGTTCGTATAGGTAAGCATTCTTGGCTTCTTCGACCTTCCACGTTCCCAGATATGATTAGGCCTTCTAAATTGTCCTCATTTAGACGTTCAATGTGTTTAACAACTATATAGTTTTCTTGATATACTACGGATAACCTAAGCGTCCAGTAGCTGTCCTAAGGCGTCGCTTGAATGATTAATTTTGCTGTGTGTCAGGCTCAAATCAAACTCGTACCTGACGCATGGTAACCAGTCTACCCAACTACTTTCATAAATCGGTCAGCTCTCTTCTGTCTGTTCCTCATTATTGAAATTCGTGAGCTTCCTCAGAATAGTTGTTCGTGCCCTTCCACAGATACGATTAGGCTTACTACATTGCTCCCATCCCTCCATGCAACGTCTCTAAAAAATTATACTTTTCTTGAGACATTGCGCATAGCCTAGTGTGGATTTCCAAATCCTGAAAGATAGATATGCGTCTTCACACTCACATCTGAGACCATTCATTTTTCTCCATTTCGAACAATCTTATGATCTATGTTTTGGCGCCATAGAGAAAGATGAGAAGAGTAACATGCATATGAGTCACATTTTGTCTTTTAGATATAGAACGAGTCTGACGAGAGGAGTGAAGCGAGTGAATTCGCACTTTTGCCAAGTTTACTTGATTGTTGTTTGTATTTAAAGTACGAAATGTTTCGGCACTTCCATTTCCACCAATTTCTTCCAAATATTATTGGGATTTTCAATTCACTTCCATTTTCAGGAAGCTGTCTTACGCTAACGAGGGAGTCGTTTCCTTCTCTTTAACGAAACCCGCCATCTTTGTGTTATTGAAGTTTCTAAAGGATTATTGCATTTCGTGGTTGTACCTTTTTTGTGAATTTGGATATCTACAGAGGTGTGAGGTGGCCTAATCAATTAATCATTTGGCCAATTGTCTTGCTTTTTTCATATTGCAAAGATCTTCATTAGTCGAATTCCTCGTTCAACTAGACATTGTAAAAGCTCCTCCAGAGATGCTACAACTTCCTGGCGATTTGTGTATCTTTCAAGCACCAGCTTTTTCGATTTCCGATAACATGACGTCAGTTTCAAAGTGATATCTGCAGGTATAGGCTACACCTACACTCGTTGATGCTGTAATTTTTTGCGAATACTATTTGCAGGTTGGCGTCATTGATCGGCTGTTGAATAGTTTCGTTCGTTCTAATATCGAGCAGAGGGAAGCAAAAACTCACCGAAGCCATGCTACGCCACTGCGTCCATTACGGTTATGTCGTAGGCAGGTCCGATAGCCAAGTTTACCTTGACGGCTTGAATACCTAACCGCTCATTCTCGTGGGTAAAAGTATCGTTGCAGGAAACTGTCCCAGCTATCTGCCCATTTTCAAACCGTGACGCAACAGGTTGATTGCAAAACGCGCGAAATATGATATCCCATCGGCGGCACAGCGCGGGGGCGCGTGGCTTAATTCGCTTCGTAATCGCCCATTTAAATAACGTGCGACGGCCTAATTGGGCTAATTACAAGATGCCCCGTTTGCTTCGGCTCAAATTGGGGCTTCATCGGGAGTGTGAAGCTTGAAGTCTTCCCTGTCAACTAAGTTAATTATTTTTGAAGCGGCGCGCTTGTTAGAACTGTCAATTTGTCGCTTTAGATTTGTTTGTGTTCTAGCTGCAGCCAGGGCATTCGCAATCGTAAAAGCTTAGCTGAGATATAGGAAATCAATTCGTTTCAAAATTTCATACTATTTTAGAAGGCTTAACGGAACTGAGATAAAGTTCAAACAAGATCAAAAAGCGAACAGCCGCAAGCCACACATATCAAACTTATTTAAAAAAGCAATTAAGTTTCTTCGCTACGAAGACGGGAACTGTCACGTTTCTGTCCTCCAGATTCGTTCAAATTGAAAATTTTAATCCCGTGGGCATGCCTTATGGTTGTCGATTACTAAAAATGTTATCGTCTAAAACTCGATCGGCCTCAAACTATCAGGTTCTGGTAATTTATTCAGGGCAATAGCGTGAGCTAGCGATTGGGGGAACGGAATTCTCGCCAGTTTTTATGAAAAACATAACTAAGATTCAGCTGCTTAAGCGTAGTTAGGAATGTAAGTTACGAAAACACATATTGAACTGTGCCGATCTGTGTACGTTAAATTTAAGCAAGTAGTGTTACTGACCTCAAAACTGGTAAATATTTGTAAACATAGCATCCACCTCGAAATTGCAAGTTGGTTTCAAAATATGTTGGTGGTTTCGAAAACCACATTTAGTTTAATTAGGAATAGTGTCTTTGACGACTACATCAAAAATACAATCAGACACAGCGACTTTATACTACGCCTGTTCGTATTTATTCATGTCTCTTTTTTCATTTTCATTGTTAAACTACCTTGAAAAGCTTGGAAGTTTAATCAATATCTAAAAAACATAGCAAACTCTCTTTTATTTAAGCTCCATCAAATTCGCAATGGAAAAGCTTGAAACTGTTATGTAACACATTGTTTAAATTTGGTAAAGGCTGTATAATCCGCCCGAAAATCGATATCGTTAGTTTTTTTATAAATCTATTTAGGACAGTCCTACTACAACTTTCACTATCAACTACGATTTTCGGGCGATGTCGTGTTTGCCAAGAATGTAATTTGCCCCATCTTCATGACATATGTTGTTCCGCCACTAACTATGAGTTTCCGCCAGTGTCGTCTTTGCCAAGAACAATGTTTGACGCATGTTCACTAAATATGTTGTTAGTTTCTTTAGAAGTTTGTTTAGGATAGTCTTACTACAATATTCACTGCAAATTACTGTTTTCAGCCGATGTCGTGTTTTCTAAGTATAAAATTTGTCTCTTGTGCACTGCATAAGTTGTTATTTTCCTTAGAAGTGTTTTTAAAGTTTGCCTCGTATTTACGACATATATGTTGTCAGTGTCTCTAGAAGTTTATTTAAAACATTATTACTGCAGCTTTTACTGTGAACTGCGGTCTTTATGCGATCTCGTGTTCTCCAAGAATAAAGTTTGCTTGGTGTAGTCTGTGTCCTTAAAAGTTTGTCAAGACAGTTTTAATACAACTTCCACTACGAACTATGGTTTTCGGACGATATCAAGTTTGCCAATAATCTAATTTGTCTAGTGTTCACGACATACGTTGTTAGTTTCTTTAGGAGTTTGTTTAGACAGTCGTACTACAATATTCACTACGAACTACAGTTTTCGGAGTATGCCGAGTTTCCAAGTCTAAGATTTCCTTCGTGTTCATATGTGTTGTTAGTTTCTTTAGAATTGTGTTTAAGACAGTCTTACTACAAGTTTCACTACGAACTATGGTTTTTAGGCGATGTCGTGTTTGTAAAAAATATAATTTGCCTTTTGTTCACGACATATGTTGTTAGTTTCTTTAGTTTGTTTAAGACAGCCTTACTACAACATTTACTGCGAATTACTGTTTTCGGACGATGTCGTGTGTTCTAAAAATAAAATTTGTCTCTTGTGCACTGCATAGGTTGTTACATTCTTTAGAAGTTTCTTTAAAACAGTCTTACTATAAGTTTCACTATGTACTACGATTTTCGGGCTATGTTGTGTTTTCCATGAATAGAACTTGATTCGTGTTTTAGACAAATGGAATGTCTTTGGAATTTTGTCTATGACAGTCTTATTGCAATTTTCATTACGAACTACAATTTCGGACTATGTCGTGATTGCCAAGAATAAATTACACCTCGTATTTACGACGTATGTCGTCAGTGTCTCTAGAAGTTTGTTTAAAACAGTCACTACAGCTTTTACATCGATTTACGGTATTTGGGCGATGCCGTGTTCTCCAAGAATAACATTTGCTTTTCGTGTAGTTTTGTGTCCTTATAAATTGGTTAAGACAGTCTTAATACAACTTTCACTACGAACTAAGGTTTTCAGGCGATATCAAGTTTGCTAAGCATCTAATTTACCACGTGTCCACGACACAAGTTCTTAGTTTCTTTAGACAGTCGTACTACAATATTCACTACGAACTGCAGGTGTCGGGGTATGTCGAGTTTCCACGCCTAAAATTTCTTCCGTGTTCATATGTGTTGTTAGTTTCTTTAGAATCCTGTGTAAGATAGTCTTACTATAACCTTTACTACGAATTATGGTTATCGGGCGATATCATGTTTGCCAAGAATCTAATTTTCCTGTTGTTTACGACATACATTGGTAGTTTCTTTAGAAGTTTGTTTAGACAGTCGGGCCACAAAATTCACTGCAACTTTCTGTGGATTTTGGGCGATTTTGTGTTTGTCAAAAATAAAATGTTGCCTTTTGTTCACGACATATTTTGTTAGTTTCTTGAAGACAGTCTTACTACTTCTTTCACTGCAAATTACGATTTTCGTGCGATGGCGAGATTCCAAGCCTAAAATTTGCTTCGTGTTGACGACGTATGTTGTTAGTTTCTTTAGAAGTTTGTTTAAGACAGTCTCACCACAACTTTTGCTAAGGAGTAGGGTTTTCGGGCAATGTCGTGATCGCTAAGAATAAAATTTGCCTTCTGTTCATCACATATGTTGTTAGTTTCTTTAGAAGTCTGTTGGAGACAGTCTTATTACAACTTTAACTACTACGGTTCTAGGGCGATGTGTCTACTAAGAATAAAATTGCCCCGTGTTCACAACATATGTTGCCAGTGTCTTTATAGGTTTAAATAAACAGTCTTATCACATATTTAACTTAAAACTGCAGTTTTTGGGTGATGTGTTTGCCAAGAACAACATTTTCGCCGTGTTTACGACTTTACTCACAATGTCTTCAGTCTTACTAAAACTTTTACTAGGAAGTGTGGTTTTTGGGCGATTTCGTGTTTGCCAAGAATAAAATTTGCCTCGTGTTCACAACATATTTTGTCAGTGTCTTTATAAGTTTGTATAAAACAGTCTTATTCCAAATTTAACTTGAAACTGCAGTTTTTGGGCGATGCCGTGTTTGCCAAGAATAAAATTTGCCTCACGTTCACCACATATGTTGTCAGTGTGTTTATAAGTGTGTATAAAACAGTCTTACTCCAAATTTAACTTAAAACTGCAGTTTTTGGGCGATGTCGTGTTTGCCAAGAATAAAATTTGCCTCGTGTTCACAACATATTTTGTCAGTGTCTTTATAAGTTTGTATAAAATAGTCTTACTCCGAATTTAACTTGAAACTGCAGTTTTCGGGCGATGTCGTGCTTGCCAATAATAAAATTTGCCTCACTTTCACCACATATGTTGTCAGTGTGTTTATAAGTTTGTATAAAACAGTCTTACTCCAAATGTAACTTAAAACTGCAGTTTTTGGGCGATGTCGTGTTTGCCAAGAATAAAATTTGCCTCGTGTTCACAACATATTTTGTCAGTGTCTTTATAAGTTTGTATAAAATAGTCTTACTCCGAATTTAACTTGAAACTGCAGTTTTCGGGCGATGTCGTGCTTGCCAAGAATAAAATTTGCCTCACGTTCACCACATATGTTGTCAGTGTGTTTATAAGTTTGTATAAAACAGTCTTACTCCAAATTTAACTTAAAACTGCAGTTTTTGGGCGATGTCGTGTTTGCCAAGAATAAAATTTGCCTCGTGTTCACAACATATTTTGTCAGTGTCTTTATAAGTTTGTATAAAATAGTCTTACTCCGAATTTAACTTGAAACTGCAGTTTTCGGGCGATGTCGTGCTTGCCAAGAATAAAATTTGCCTCACGTTCACAACCTATGTTGTCAGTGTGTTTATAAGTTTGTATAAAACAGTCTTACTCCAAATTTAACTTAAAACTGCAGTTTTTGGGCGATGTCGTGTTTGCCAAGAATAAAATTTGCCTCGTGTTCACAACATATTTTGTCAGTGTCTTTATAAGTTTGTATAAAATAGTCTTACTCCGAATTTAACTTGAAACTGCAGTTTTCGGGCGATGTCGTGCTTGCCAAGAATAAAATTTGCCTCACGTTCACCACATATGTTGTCAGTGTGTTTATAAGTTTGTATAAAACAGTCTTACTTCAAATTTAACTTAAAACTGCAGTTTTTGGGCGATGTCGTGTTTGCCAAGAATAAAATTTGCCTCGTGTTCACAACATATTTTGTCAGTGTCTTTATAAGTTTGAATAAAATAGTCTTACTTCAAATTTAACTTGAAACTGCAGTTTTCGGGCGGTGTCGTGTTTGCCAAGAATAAAATTTGCCTCACGTTCACCACATATGTTGTCAGTGTGTTTATAAGTTTGTATAAAACAGTCTTACTCCAAATTTAACTTAAAACTGCAGTTTTTGGGCGATGTCGTGTTTGCCAAGAATAAAATTTGCCTCGTGTTCACAACATATTTTGTCAGTGTCTTTAGAAGTTTGTATAAAATAGTCTTACTCCGAATTTAACTTGAAACTGCAGTTTTCGGGCGATGTCGTGCTTGCCAAGAATAAAATTTGCCTCACGTTCACCACATATGTTGTCAGTGTGTTTATAAGTTTGTATAAAACAGTCTTACTCCGAATTTAACTTAAAACTGCAGTTTTTGGGCGATGTCGTGTTTGCCAAGAATAAAATTTGCTTCGTGTTCACAACATATTTTGTCAGTGTCTTTATAAGTTTGTATAAAATAGTCTTACTCCGAATTTAACTTGAAACTGCAGTTTTCGGGCGATGTCGTGCTTGCCAAGAATAAAATTTGCCTCACGTTCACAACATATGTTGTCACTGTCTTTATAAGTTTGTATAAAACAGTCTTACTCCAAATTTAACTTGAAACTGCAGTTTTCGGGCGATGTCGTGTTTGCCAAGAATAAAATTTGCCTCAGGTTCACAACATATGTTGTCAGTGTCTTTATAAGTTTGTATAAAACAGTCTTATTCCAAATTTAACTTGAAACTGCAGTTTTTGGGCGATGTCGTGTTTGCCAAGAATAAAATTTGCCTCACGTTCACAATATAATTATGTTGTCAGTGTGTTTATAAGTTTGTATAAAAGTCTTACTCCAAATTTAACTTAAAACTGCAGTTTTTGGGCGATGTCGTGCTTGCCAAGAATAAAATTTGCCTCACGTTCACAACATATGTTGTCACTGTCTTTATAAGTTTGTATAAAACAGTCTTACTCCAAATTTAACTTGAAACTGCAGTTTTCGGGCGATGTCGTGCTTGCCAAGAATAACATTTGCCTCACGTTCACAACATACGTTGTCACTGTCTTTATAAGTTTGTATAAAACAGTCTTACTCCAAATTTAACTTGAAACTGCAGTTTTCGGGCGATGTCGTGTTTGGCAAGAATAAAATTTGCCTCGTGTTTACGACTTTATCTTCACAGTGTCTTCATAAATTTGTTTAAGACAGTCGACTACAACTTTTACTAGGAAGTACAGTATTTGGGCAACCGACGTCGTGTTTGCTAAGAATATAATTTGTCTCGTGTTTACGACCTATGCTGACAGTGTCTACATAAGTTTGGTTAAGACAATCTTAAGTTGAATATATAACAGACAAGAACTATGTTCTAATAGAAGTGCTTCTATGGGTTGGATACTAACGTGTAAACCTTCCGGTGATATACATCATTCTGGGATTAGCTTGATCTTATCCTGATTAGTGGATAGATTGATTTTGAAGTTAAATCAGGTCAACTTCTTATACGCGATAGACCAACCATCATGATTTTCCAGATTGCTACTATGTGTCTATTAATGTTTAAGGAAGCTAAATTTTTTAGAAGGTTCTGAGGAAATTGGCCCAGACAGACGGGTCTCGATCGAAAACATTGATTCCTAGAAATTACTCAAGTGTCACCAAAAGTTTATAAATTATGCCAACATTATTGCCGATCCGGTTCGGCACAGGACTCCAAAAATAACGAAGTCAGAATAAATTACCCACAACAGGCTCGAGAATAGCGACACATGTTCTTCTCTTCACCCGATCCTGACTTGTTAAGCATTAAAATACTGTTCTTAGCTAAACCCTGGCAGGCGGCCAGTTGTTTGTCTCCGGAATTAAAATAGTTTTACAACAATTCCTCTGGGTATATTTTAGATCGCTAATGAATACGCTAAATTTCCGATATGCGGGGGAATCGTTGACTCAGCGCCTATTTTCGCTGCGACGCTGACGGCGCTGCTCATTCAATCTTGAGTTCGCTCTTCCGAAGGCAGAAAATCGCGCACGTGGTTTGGCCGAACAGGTTAACCACTTGTTTTATGGAGAAAGTGGTGCTAATTATCTGCGTTGTTCCTACTTATTCGTTCTAACATTGAAAGCTAATAGCACGTCGTTGTACTTTCTTGCCTGATGACTTTCTATCAATCAATCGCTCGCTGAGTTTGGGTTTCCACATTGCACTTGACTCAGGCCGATAATTTTACTTTGGGAGAAAACGCTTCCACATATCCCGCCTCAGTTTTAAGTTTTTTGCCAGTGTGAAATTATGCTTTTATTTTCCTCACAAGAAGTATCTGTTGCTGAAATCACACATCTAATTCCATGGTGTTGTATAAACCTAAAGAAAATGGTTTTGTCTTTTAAAACTGATTAAAAAACTTGTGAATTCGCACTGGCAATAATTCTTTTAAGTCTCTTCTGCGAAGCTCCATGAGACAAATCTTAATATACGAAAGTAGAAAGGGGCGTGGCCAGTATGCCACCACATCCTGCTCGGGGTATACGTCAACCAGCTCAAATTTTAAATTCAAGCTTGCACCGACCGAGTTACCTTTCAATCCATACCACACGACAGGAAAGAATAAATTCCGCAACGGTTATGTAAGCCGGGTGACTGCATATTTTAACCGTTTAGCTGATACCAGTGGCATACAATAAGGCAAGCTACCGTTTGTTTCCATAATTGCTCGCACACAGTGTATGTATGCACAATGTGTTAGTGAGCAGAAGAAATGAAACTTTGTAATCGGGCTTCCGCCTACATTTTCCTGTTTGTTTTTCCACTAAGTCTCAAGATCGAAGGTTGGATCTGATTCACGGTTCGTTTCTCCGTGGTTGCGTATGCCGCTGGGGGCTTAAATTATTCTACTGTATGCATTTGTTGGTTTTTACTGCTTTTCTTCTGTCTAATTACATTTGCTCATAACTTCGTGTTTACTCACGTAAAATTTTATTTATAAACGTTTGCGTGTTTTTCATTATTTATTTGTTCATGTTCCAAGGTTGGTTTCATCATTTGTTGGTAATGCCATACGTTTACTTTTTTAATAGCACTATTGTAAAGTAGTGAGTGCATTTACAAAAGACTTTCTTTTGGTTTGTTAAAATTACTGTAAATTCTGCTAAAGCGATTTTTAATATTCCTTAAACGACCTGAAATTTCATGAAGGCGAATTCAATGCCATCTGCAACACTGAATTAACGTCAAGAATTAATTTCCAACTCTCTGGAGTCGTTTTAACGAGATTCACAGTCGTTTTAAAGGAGTTTAGATTCGTTTTAACTAGATTTATTAGATTCGTTTTAACGATATTCAGACTAGCTTTAACGAGTTTTTAGGTATTTTTAACGAGTTTTAAAATCGTTTTAATGATATTCAGCGCCGTTTTATCGAACCTGGCTATCGTTCTAGGGAGAATTCGAGTCTTTTTACTAGATTGAAGGTTAAGACATTTGGGCGCAGTCGTTTTTGAATATTAAAAACAGTAACCTACCGCTTCGATTCAAATTCTGAACGTTCATGGAGTTGTTTGCTCTTGTTTAATGTTTGAAGTTTGACTTAACAGCAAAGTAAAATCCAGGTGATCACTAGTGTTATTTGCTAAATCCACATGCTTCCTAGAATTGCTCAAGACATGTCATGTTCTTCTAATAGTGGGAAACAGTTGAAAGAAGCCGAAACGTGGGCAAATGCCGCCCAAAATGTAGGCCGCCCACAGGCGGCGAGCCGAAATCCGAATTTCATGGCTGTTCATCGATGGCACCTGCATTAACCCTCTTTGAGCCTGACCAAAATTTCGGGAAAACTTAAAATGCTAACCCCGACCTCGAGCAAAACTCAGGGCCGTAGCTACAGGCTTGGGGGCCCTGGGGCAACAAATAATTATGGGGCCCCCATGTTATCTTCCCCTTTACCTCTACATCACTTTCACTTAGTAAGACTTTTTTAATAGTGTTACTATTTGGTGATTTTTTTTCTGTTAAGATAGAAGAATGGGTATTTAAAACAGACAAAACACATATTTACTTCACATTGAGTTTAATATAAAACTGTATTTAACGTTTAAACAGGCTAAGTTTAGCTCAAAACTTTTTAAAGACAATTTCGTAAAAAACTTCCTCCGTCTTCGGGGGCCCCTATGTTCGGGGGCCCTGGGGCACTGCCCCGGTTGCCCCGGTGGTAGCTACGGCTCTGGCAAAACTGATTGTTTGGGCAGCGTCTTCGACGGTAAACAGAGCCAGCGAATTCGCATTGAACTATAAATAGCAAGTTGTAAAGTGAAATTATGCGCACCGACACCGCTGGCCTTCCTCAACATTCCAAAAAAACTGGAGCGAAGCTGCTTGTTACTAGATCTTAGGACTGACGATATACAGGTTGCAACAACTTACAACTCGCCCATTTTTAGAGCAACATTAAACAAACAGTTCTACTTCCCCCAATAAGTGCAAACGAGATGAACAAGTGCGGAAAAGGTGAATTAATAGTTATGTTAAATCTATGTTACGCCTTTAGCACTGTAACTCCGCAACTTTCTATCAATCGTTTGCACCTTCATATGAACCGAAGAGACTAAATAATATTGTTATATCGCTGTTGTCAGCTTTACAACTTAAGCGTATTCGCACCTTTCCGGTTGAGTGGTGACAACACATGCAAGGGTAAATTCCAGGGCCACTGTAAGCAACAGGTTACCTCGTTTTGCCATTTTCTTTACAATGCTTTATGCAGAGCTGGATTCAGGCAAAGCCCAGGAAGCTTGTTTAGGATTTAATGTGACTTACTTAAACTGTAAAAAAATCCGCATCGGATACCTTAATTATAAGAGATTTAGTTTAGTTTACACGAGGTAAAACGAGATTCACAGTGGTTTTTCAGTCGTTTAATAAGATTTACAGGCGTTTTAATACGACAACAGTCATTAAAACAATTATTGATTATTTAAACTGGAGTAAAGGTCATTTTACCAAAGTTCAAATAAGTCAGTCGTTTAAACCACCTTAAAAGTCATTTGAAGAAGATTAAGAGCGTGCAATTGACAGTCGTTTTAGTGAGTATTGTTTAACATATAGTGGGGATTAAATCATTTACATCACGTCTTGGCGAGGGAAAAGTCTTTTAAACAGAATTTGAATAATTTAAATTGAATTAAAAATTATTTAAAGGTAAAATCATTTGTCCTTGACTTAAAAATTTTTAACAAGACAATCTCATTTTAATGAGAATTGTGAATGGATATCAATCATATAGACGAAATTGAGACTTTTTCTCGAGATTAATAGTATTCTAACGAAATCATATTGAAAGAATTAACTCCGTCTAAACGCACTGTTAAATTTTTTTTTAAGGAAGCACAAATTGTGAAAAAAAGATTTAATCGTTTACGCTATCTTGTATGCTGTATAAATGAGATTTTATATTTTAAATGTATTTTAACTCTTTGAAGTGGATTAAGAGTAATAAGTAAGAGAAATACTAGGAAAGTGGTTTAGGTGAAATTGAATAGAATTACATTTAATTTAGCGTAATTTAGTCATTGTACTGTTGATTTAAAGTCATTTTAGTAGACGTAAAGGTTACATTAATTGGTTTAAATATTATTTAACAAGATTTAAAATCATTGGAATCAATGGGACTAAAGACCTTTAAACAAATCTTAAAATTATTTTAACGAGGCCTAAGTCGACAAAACGAGCTCTTATCGTTTAAACGTCATTAATATTCGTTTAGAAAGTTTAAATTGCAACTATTTTAACCCCATTTTAACAACATTTAAAACCTTTTAGAGAGGTTAAAATTTTAACGAGATTAACATCAATTTAACGGGTTTAAAATCATTTTAGGGAAATTTGGATATATTATTTTAACGATATTTAAATCATTCTATCGAGATCTAAATCACTATCGATATTTAAAACTTCAACGCGATTAAAAGCATTTTAGCGAGATTAAAATAATTTTAATGGAAATGCAAGCATTTTAACGCGATGATAATCTGTGTAACGAGATTAAAATAATTTTAAATAGATTTTAAAATTATTTTAACAAGTTATTTGTCAATAAAGCGAGTTCTTATCGTTCAAATTTCATTAATATTCGTATAATGAGATGAACGACGTTTGACGCAATTTAAAATAATTTCAATTAGGGTAACATCATTTTAACTGGTTTAAATCATGTAATAGTATTTTATTTAACAAGCATATAATGTAGGCTATATTAAACGAGGATGAAGTTACACACGAGCCGAAGGCGAGTATTGTAATCGTCGAAGTGTAATACAGCCATTATATGCGTGTCAAATACAATATTTTATCTATAACTATCTATATAGTTGGTGACACTATAAGTCTATGTCAAATTCGAGGTTAGCAGGATAGGTTTTGCGTCAGTCTGTGTCAAAATTGACGTAAAACCTAACCTGCTAACCTCGACATTAATATCATTTGTTGACAATTTAGCCCACCAATTAAAAAAAATACTTTGTGGAATATGCAATTTCATATTCCACTATTGTAATATGAGCTGCTTTTTGTATTTAGAGTTGGATATATAATGCATTAATTATTTGGCAGTTGTAGATAAAGATATTTTAATCATTCTACCGAAGTTAATATCATTTTAGTGAAGGTAAAAGCATCTTAACGAGATTAAATTAATTTTAAAGAGGTTAAAGTCATTCCGACGGCATTTAAACCATTTTAAAGGAATTAAGCATTTTAACGAGATTAAAACATTTAAACTAGATTAAAACCATTGAAACAAGATTCAAATAATTTTAATGAGATTAAAATTAATGAGATTAAAATCAATTTAACAACGGAATACAAATCTATTTTAACGATATTAAAATAATTTTAATGGCATGAAAACCACTTTAACTCGATTAAAAATAAAATCCATTTCAATAAGCTTTTTAATTACGTTAAAGGTCGTATAAACGAGATTGTAGGTTACTGTAATTAGATTTAATATTATTTTTACAAGATTTAAAGTTGTTTCAAAGAGACTAAACGCACTTTACAACAAATATGAAAGGCATTTCAACGACGTATAAGTCGATAACCTACATTGTAATTCGTTTTAACAAGTTGAAAGTCTTGACGACGCCGAAAAAAAGGAAAGGTTAAGGTCATTTCAATTCCCCCAACTGGGGGCGGGCTGCTATAGGGACCTTGCGTCCTTCTTCAGCCAAGAACGGGAGGTATAGGATGGGTGAGAAAAATGAGGGGTGGAGAGTGGAAGAAAGGCAAAGAAATGTGGAGAAGTACAGCCCCGGCATTCGCCTTAGAGAAGGTACTGTGTTAACTCGGGAAAACCACCTAAAACCCTGAATCACAGCAGACGGCCGCGGGAATCGAACCCACGACCTCCCGAATGCTAGGGCGACGCAGACAATTGAAATTTTTAATAAGATTAGAGTCATTTTAAAGAGGTAATAGTAATTTTAAGGAGATTAAAAGTATTTTAGCGAGATTAAAATTATGTTGACAAAATTAAACCAATTTTTCCAATGATAGCCTATTTATCAGTTTCTTTAATGTATAAACAATTGTTTATTAAATACCCCCTATCAATGACAATTTTATAAATAAATGATTTTAATATAGGTAATCAAAGATACTAATGATTCAAATCTTTAAGTCTCAAATTTTTGTTACGGAATAAAATTATGATTTCCCCAATTTCATAAGATACGGTCAACGGAAAAATATTGTAACTAACTCGTGTGTTAATCCACGATTAATAATCTAAACAATTACGCTCACCCGTTAAAATGTATCGATTATTAATCGCTCTCGACGCTCTCACTACAATTATATAATGGTATGAAAATCTATGTAAGGAGATTAAAATCATTTTAAAAAAGATTTTAAAGTTATTTTAATGACGTATATGTCGATAAAGCGAACTCTTGTCGTTTGAACTTCATTAATATTCGTTTAATGAGATGAAAGTCGTTAAGACGCAATTTAAAATAAATTAAATTAAAGTAACATTATTTTAACGAGTTGAAAATCATTTAACCAGAGTTTAATCATTTTAACTAGATTAAAATCATTTTAGCGGGAGTAAAAACATTTTAACGAGATTAAATTGTAGGTAATGAGCTGAAACTCATTTTAGAGAGATTAAATTCATTTTAAAGGGTCATTTCGGAGGGATTAAATGGATTTTAAAGAGATTAAAAGTATTTATAGAAATCGAAAATAAAATAGGAGGAACTCAGAGTAGTGAAGCATGGAGATTGATCAAAAATCTTAAGACAGATAACAAGGATAGTTTCAATAAGTGGGTGGATATGAACACATGGAAGGCACATTACGAACAATTACTAATGGAGAACAGGAAAGAATTTATAGGAGGAGAACAAGCAACAGAGGTCAAAGAGAACACTGGGGCTGAGATTATAATATCAACGAAGGATGTTCAAGAAGCACTCACTACTATGAAAAATGGAAGATCCTCTGGCCCAGGAAATATACCAGCAGAGCTATTAAAATGTGGTGGTCCTGCTCTCATTGAACGGTTAACAAACCTTATTAAGAACATATGCACTCATAACAAAATACCAAAAGAATGGAAGATCTCACATGTAGTTTCAATTTTTAAGAAAGGTAACAAAAACGACCCAAATTGTTATAGGGGACTTAGTGTTAACTCTTCAATGAGTAGACTCTTTGGCAAAATTATACAAGCCAAGTTAAGAAAGGACATAGGACATAAAATTGGGGATGATCAGAGCGGATTCACTCCTGGAAGATCCTGTATTGACAACCTATTTACCATCCAGCAACTACTTGAAAAATACATCTCAGTTGGCCAAGAAGTACACTTAGCATTCATAGACCTTGAAAAGGCATACGACTCGGTTCCTCGACAAAAACTATGGGAAGCATTGTATGCATTTCAAGTCGACAAGTACCTACCTAGTGAATATCATTAAAGAATTCTATAAAGACAACCAAGCATACATTAAACTAGGCAACAACTTGTCAGAGGAAATTGTCAGTAGCAAGGGACTACGACAGGGATGCAGCATGTCTCCCATTTTGTTCAATATTTACATTGAAGTAGTACTTAAAGAATGGAAGAGGAGTTGTAGAGGAATGGGTATTCCAATAGGTGACGAAAATTTACTTACTTTGAGTTTTGCTGATGACCAGGTGGTGATGGCGCAGGATTCTTTTGATCTCGAATTCTTACTTAAAAGGCTATACACCGAATATAGTAAATGGGGCTTACAAATAAGTTTAACAAAAACCGAATACATGGTCGTAAACTCGGAAGCAAATTTCGAAGTCCTGGTTAATGACGATGTTCAGCTGAAACAGGTCGAAAGTTTTAAATATCTTGGAGCAACTATTAGTCGAAATGGGTTAGGACAACAGGAAATAAACTGCGCATTGAAAATGCCAAGAAAATCATTGGCTGCCTGAACTCTCTCTGGTGGGATAGGCATATCTCACGAAAAAACAAGAAACGCTTGGGGGAATCACTTGTAGAAGCAGTTTTATGTTATGGGTGTGAAGCATGGACCATCAATGCAGAAATGAAACGGAGGTTACTTGCAACAGAAATGGACTACCTCAGGCGAAGTGCGAGAATTTCCAAGCTGGAAAGAGTAAGGAATGACGAGATACGGGAAATAATGAAAGCTACGGACACAGTCATTGATCGGATAGAGAGAAAATCCTTAAAGTGGTTTGGTCACCTAATGAGAATGCCCGATAACCGATGGCCAAAACGCGTGTTCTCTTGGACTCACCCAGGCACCAGGAAAAGGGGCAGACCACGAAGATCGTGGAACGAGGGGATCAGACAGGCAATGGCGTCAAGAGAACTGGACGAAGATGATGTCTTTGACAGAGAGGTTTGGAGAAGGGATACGGGGAGACGACGACAGTTGTAATAGATGTAGTAATAGTGTTTTGTATTGTATTGTATTGTGTATACATCTTAACCCGTAATATATATATATCTAAATTCGACGGCCATGTTGGCCAAATAGCTAATAAAATTATTGTAAATCAAATTTTAAATGTGCTAGTAATTTTTAATGTGTAACTGACTAGATGTATGACTAAGTGTATTTATATCATGTGCAGCCCAGGTCTGTAATCTTGGTGGCCTACTGCCCCTGTTTATGAATTTGTTCAAATTTGAATATCTTCACATGCTTTTAATAAAACATGTGTTTTGGTCCACAAGGTGTTAGCTTTTGATAACGTTTTGAATAAAAACGAAACGTCAGGCGAAACATACAAGTGGTTTTAATTCAATCTAACCATTAAAGCTTGGTACCTGTGCGTAGCACTGAGATTGGAGTTTTTCCAAACCCTATCCCAGTCAAGAAATAACATTTTACTGTGTATGTAACCACACAAGCTGTGAGAGGGACTATCTTTATATATATATATATATATATAAAAGTATTTAACGAGACCAAACACATTGAAACGAGATTAAAATAATGAGATTAAACTCTATTTAAGGGGATTAAAATCACTTTAACAGCGGAATTCAATTTTTTTTACTGCATGAAAATTAAATGCATTTTAATGGGCTTCTTAACGACTTTAAAGGTCGTGTAGACTATAGGTTACTATAATTAGAATTAATGTTATTTAACCATATTTAAAATTGTTTCAAGGAGACCAAAATCAGTTTACAACAAATATGAAAGTCATTTCAATTTCAACTACGCATAAGTCGATCAACTACGTTAAAATCGGGGTCTCGAGTGGTGTAGCTTGAACAAGCGTCCACGTTCGATCAGCAGAGTTAAGCAACGCTCTCTCTGGTCAGAACTTGGATGGGAGTTCCACGGCTGCATCTCTCGGCGCCTCGTGGTACGGCTATCACGGAAAAAAGTTGGTCCCGGCGGTCATACAACATCATGACAGTCGTTAGTGGGGTTGGAAGTCCTCATAACTGCACAGCGACGCCTATAATTGGCCTAACGGCTTGTTGGCTGAGTGCGAATTAAATAAATAAATAGATATTCGTTTTGGCGAGGCGAACGTCGTTTGGCGAGAATAAAATATATTTCAATGGGCTTTTTAACGTTACAGGTTCTATAGCGCTTAAATATCGGCCAATCGAGATTTAAGGTCGTTTAGGGGAAAGATTTAGTCATTCAAATCACAGTAAAATTTGTATACACAGTCATTTTAAGAACATTAACATCTTCCATGGTGTAGCCGCGTAAACGAGATTGAGATTTACTTTCCTATATTCAATGTCACATAGACGAGGTGTTGCTGTATAGCCTTTAAACCGTAGGTGGAATGGGGTAATATAGTTAAATATTTAAACGGCGCTAGGTGGAAGTGAGACATTAAAAAAGTGATTGTAAACAAAGGTTGCTTTTACTTTTACGCTTAGTTGCCAAGTAAATATGCTAAAATAATCAAAACAGTTAACACCACTGGATCTAAGCTATACCATTTGGTCGGAAATGATACGAATGTGTATTTTTAGATCTGACGGTTGCATTTGTTAGCTGCAATATCATCCGTAAATATTTCAGATGAGCATAAACGAATGTCTGTCATTCAAAATGAATCATTGGCCATATCATCGTAAGAATTATAACTTGCATAGCATCTTTTATAACATAAACATTATTGAATTTAGACTACAGTTTTATGTAAATACTCTTCAATAATATTTTAGTTTAATTATAATTCTATCTATTCTGCGAGAACTTCATGAATTACCAACTGATCACGTCACATTAGGGCAGTGTCCGGATAAAATTAACCTCGTGAGTTTTTACGGGATCACAAACCGACACAATGTTATTGAAGTGAATTCGATTCAATGCTACGAAAAGTACAGAGCTTCTGTTTTACAATCACAAACCGGACGGTTTAAAATTCAAATAGCCCTAATTTGGAAATTTATGAGCTGCACGGTCACGATTCTGTTAGTTTTCCGAGGCATTAATATTAATTTGTTGTTATTTACGTTTAATGTGTTGTAAGATTCGCATGTGATTGCGGATCTTTCTTGGAGTTGTTGCTCAGCATACTTTTATACCAGGAATAAGTAATCAAAGATGTGAAATAAATAAGGACCATTGGGAAACTTAGAAGCATGGCAGAAAACGATTGAAGCGTAGAGATTCGTCAGGATATGGAAAAGACTTTAGGGGTTCTCCTTACTGTAGGAGACAGAAGAGAGTTTCTGCGTTCAAGAAGGGTAAATTTGACGTTCACGACGAGAAGAGGCACATATCTGTGTCCATCTTTGAAAATCTATAGATCGTTCAAATTCAGTATGGGGAGGATAGGGCAATTTAAATCTTATGGGAGTTTTCTGGGCGTCGTTGCCACTTTTCGGCAGCGACCGACGGTCTAAGTTTACTTGAAGTAATGCCAGATGCGGATTCGAGGAAGCAAAGCCATTACTAGATGTTAAGTGCTCCGAAATACAAATTTTGGATTTATTTATGATTGACAGGTGCATATTTACTTCCAAAGAGATTTGTGCTGAAATGTGGCAACGCGGTTTTGCATAAGACACCATTCTGAATTTGAAGTATGAAACAATGTATAGCCACTGAACATTATTTGAGAATAAAACATAGTTGTTAAAGGTGTTTTCCCTCAGTAATAGGTGTAGCATTCACCAATGTGCCATCGCAGTCCCAAAAATGTATTTCAATTTCAAACAGTTTTATGGGAAAGCCAGAGAAGGAGATATTCTTATCAGTTATAGCATTCTTAGATGAACACAGTAAAGCACTTTTACTATGCCTTAAAAAATTAGTTATTCGTCACACCAGTCGCCCAAGTAAGCCGAAGATGGAGATTCCAGAGCCTGTAAGCGGCAAACGTGTGCATAAGCCGACTAACAAGAATCGTGGGCGCGTTTTTTGTAGATGTCCTGACGCAATATCACATTCTGAGCCTTATAGGAACTGTTCTTCGAGTTGAGCCACGACGTCCTCCTTATCCCACTTATTAACACCTACTTTGCCCAGCACGCCGATGCGTTGGCTATGACTTAAGTAACGTAATTACGACATTGGACGGATATTTCGTATATAGCGTTGGATTTATTTATAACGCTGAAGAACATTGTAGGAACAGGCGATAACCTTTGATTAAGCCGAGTCCCACTAGACCTTTAACTCCTTCGCTGCGGTAAACAAAGTAGGAAAATTTTTGGAACGTTATGTCACTTATATTTCTGATTGTGCACGGTGCAGATTGGAACGTGATTATCTTTTCCAGCAAAAATTTGAAGCTGACGCGTTGCTACGTTAAATTAATAAGAAGAATAAACCAGAAGGGCGTTTCTAGTAGCCATCAATTGGCGATAATAATTTCTAAATATCATTTAGACGAGTATAATTTGGAATAATCTGTGAATTCAACTATGAAATATTTGCCGACAAACACGAAAATATGGTCGTAAGTCCTCTTTGCATTTTAGCCATGTGTATTAGTTAACTAGAGTAAGTATTAATTTAAGCAAAGATGTGAATTTAGATTATACCATTGATTAACTATATACTTCTTTAATCAATGATTATACTGAAATACTACCCGTAAAGAGTCTCCATGAAAGATTATAAAAAATATTCTATTTGGATAAATCAGTAAAGTTATACAAAATTGAGGCACGAGTGATTAAAGGTCACATATATGTTAGAAGCTTCCTTCGCGAAACTCAAAAGTGAGACTTTGTAGAACTGCTCCTCGACTAGTAGAATTCTGGGAAAGGCAAAGTCTAAGAACAATCTTTGGCGGAAAGAAAACAGATGATTACTGGAAAAGAGAGTCAAATGGGAAAACAATGAGTCGATAAGCATCAATTCAAAGAATTGGCGGCTCTGCCATCTCGAAAGGTAAGGATAAAACAGAAAATAGAAATAGAAAGTATAGAATGAGGAGAAATAACTGGTACGAAATTTGTTGGAAGGCCAAAAATAAAGTGGCTACACGCAATAATGGAGTATCTAGTCAACAAAGCTAAAATCCACGGGCAAAACAAGGCAAATTGGAAAATAGGAAAAATTACCAAGCAATGGGTCATACGTCGTATAAACGCGATATACAGGTTGGGCAAATTTCGATGGTTTCACAGGGAATCTCGGTAGCTATAGGAGATATGGAAAAATGAACCCCTCATCCTCGATCTCGATAGCCGATTTTGGTTTTTTTATTATTTACAAAAACCAGTTTTATTGCGAAGGTTAATAAATCATTAAATGATGCTGAGGTTATTCACATGCACGAGCACAGTCTAATCACATTTCAGGTATACATAGTCCAAGAACTATCAACTTAATAAGGCGGCGAATTTAGGCAATCCTGAAATATCTATAACTAAACGTCGAATTATTTCCATAGAAAATTCCCACTCACCAAGCGCAATTTCATTATGGAGATTAATAAATAATGAAATGAAGCTGTGCTTTTCAGAGAAAACGGGAACAACCTAATCACAACTAAATATACGTAGTTCAAGAACTACGATTTAATAAGGCTGCTAACTTACGCATTAAATACCTCTAACTAATCGTGGAAATATTTCCATACAACATTCTCATTTGTAAAATGCAGTTTAATTATAGAGCTTAGCAAATGATAAAATATGTAAAGGGCTTTACATGGAAGTTTCCTTACAAGTGGAAGTTTTGAAATTACAAATTTTGAAAACGAAAAAGAATTAACTTTGCCCCACTGTTTTTCTTACATACTTGATCTTAGTTTTATCTCTTATCCAGGTGTTTCTTTTTATGTCATTTAGCGTTATCTGTAACATTTGTCTTTCCTTGGGTCTTTTTGTCACTATTAGTCTGTTTATGTTTTTCTTTGTCAGTGTCCATATTCGGGCGCCACAGTTAAAACAGGTAGAATGCAAGCGTCAAACACTTTCGTTTTTAGGTGTTGGGAAGTTTTCCTATTTCTCAGTATGTGGCTAAGTTTTCGAAAGGATGCCCAAGCTGAGCTTATTCACATAAAATCAGCATAATCTGATTGCAATTAAGTATACGTAGTTCAAGAACTATGAATTTAACTAAGACTGTCAATTTAGACAAATATTAAATACGTATAAGTAATTAGGGAAATATTTTCATACAAAATTCCCATTACCAAAATGCAATTTAATTATGAAGCTTAGTAAATAATAAATAAAGCTGAGATTATTCATACCAAACGAGCACAATTTGATCACAATTAAATATACGTAGTTCAGGAACTATAAATTTCATAAGGTTGTGAATTTAGGCAACTTTAAAGTACCTGTAACCAAAAATATATAATATTATATGATGTATACGCTGTAACTAAACATAGTAACCATTTTCATCGAAGGTGTTCATTTACAAAATCAGTTTAATTATGGATTCATAAATAATGAAATGAAGCTGAGCATATTCACATCAAGCGAGCACAATCTAATAACTACGATTTAACAAGGCTGCAACTTTAGGCAATCCTGAAGTACTTGTAACTAAACATAAAAATATTTCGATAGAAAATTCTCATTGGTAAAATGCAGTTTAATTATGTAGGTTAATAAATAATAAAATGACGCTGAGATTATTTACATCAAACGAGCACATTCTAATTCTAATTAAGTATACTTAGTTCACGAACTCTCGATTTAATAAGGCTGCGAATTTAGGCAAGTATGAAAAGCCCATTGGCAAGATGCAATTTAATTATGGAGGTTAATATTTAATTAACTGAAGCTGTGCTTATTCGCAAGAAACGAGGAGCACCATCTAATCACAATTCAAGTACACCTAGTCCAAGAACTATCGAATTGAACAAGGCAGTGACGTTAGGTAACTGTGAAATAGCTGAAACTAAAAATGGTAATGCTTCCATAAGCGACTCTCATTGGCAAAATGCAGTTCAATTCTTGAGGTTAGTAAATAGTGAATTGAAGATGTTCTTATTCATAGGAAACGAGAGCATTCTATGTGCAATTCAAGTACACCTTGTCTAAGAACTATCGAGTTGAACAAGGCAGTGATATTACGCAACTGTGACATACCTCAAACTAAAAATGGAAATGATTCCATAAGCGATTCTCATTGGCAAAATGCAGTTCAATTGTTGAAGTTAATAAATAGTGAAATGAAGCTGTGCGTATTCGCAGGAAACGAGCACAATCTAATCACAATTTAAGTTCACGTAGCCCAAGAATTATCGAATTCAAAAGGGCAGTGATGTTAGGTAACTGTGAAATACCCGAAACTAAAAAACGAAATGGTTTCATGGGCAATTATCATTAATGCAGTTCAATTGTTGAGATTCATAAATAGTGAAATGAAGCTGTGTTTATTCACAGGAAACGAGCATAATAGAATCACAATTCAAGTTCACGTAACTCAAGAACTATCGAATTCAACCAAGCAGTAATGTTAGGTAACTGTGAAATACCTGAAACTAAAAATGGTAATGCTTCCTTGGGCGATTCTCATTGGCAAAATGCCGTTCAATTGTTGAGGTTAATAAATAGTTAATTGAAGCTGTGCTTATTCACAGGAAACGAGCACAATCTAATCACATTTCAATTTCACGTAGCCCAAGAACTATCGAATTGAACAAGGCAGTGCTGTTAGATAACTATGAAATACCTAAAACTAAAAATTTTAATGTTTCTATGGGCGATTCTTATTGGCAAAATGCACTTCAATTGCTGAGCTTAATAATAAATAGTGAAATAAAGCTGCACTTATTCACAGGCAACGAGCACAATCTAATCACAATTTAAGTTCACGTAGCCCAAGAACTATCGAATTGAACAAGGCAGTGCTGTTAGATAACTATGAAATACCTAAAACTAAAAATTGTAATGTTTCTATGGGCGATTCTTATTGGCAAAATGCAGTTCAATTGCTGAGCTTAATAATAAATAGTGAAATAAAGCTGCACTTATTCACAGGCAACGAGCACAATCTAATCACAATTTAAGTTCACGTAGCCTAAGAACTATCAAATTGAACAAGGCAGTGATGTTAGGTAACTGTGAAATACCCAAAACTAAAAATGGAAATGTTTCCATGGGCAATTCTCATTGGCAAAATGCAGTTCAATAGTTGAAGTTAATAAATAATGTGCTTATTCACAGGAAACGAGAACAATCTACGCAAATGTGAAGTACATAAAGTCCGAAAACTATGGAGTTGAACAAGGCAGTGATGTTAGGCAACTGTGAAATACCTGAAACCTGAAATTTAAAATAGAAATGTTTCCACGATTATCATTAGCAAAATGCAGTTCAATTGTTGAAGATAATAAATAGTGAAATGAAGCTGTGCTTATTCATAGGAAACGAGCACAATCTAATCACAATTCAAGTTCACGTAGCCCAAGAACTATCAAATTGAACAAGGCAGTGATGTTAGGTAACTGTGAAATACCCAAAACTAAAAATGGAAATGTTTCCATGGGCAATTCTCATTGGCAAAATGCAGTTCAATAGTTGAAGTTAATAAATAATGTGCTTATTCACAGGAAACGAGAACAATCTACGCAAAAGTGAAGTACATAAAGTCCGAAAACTATGGAGTTGAACAAGGCAGTGATGTTAGGCAACTGTGAAATACCTGAAACCTGAAATTTAAAATAGAAATGTTTCCACGATTATCATTGGCAAAATGCAGTTCAATTGTTGAGGTTAATAAATAGTGAATAATGAAACTGTGCTTATTCACAGGCAACGAGCACAATCTAATCACAATTTAAGTTCACGTAGCCCAAGAACTATCGAATTGAACAAGGCAGTGCTGTTAGATAACTGTGAAATACCTGAAACTAAAAATTGTAATGTTCTATGGGTGATTCTCATTGGCAAAATGCAGTTCAATAGTTGAAGTTAATAAATAATGTGCTTATTCACAGGAAACGAGAACAATCTACGCAAAAGTGAAGTACATAAAGTCCGAAAACTATCGAGTTGAACAAGGCAGTGATGTTAGGCAACTGTGAAATACCTGAAACCTGAAATTTAAAATGGAAATGTTTCCATGGACGATTATCATTGGCAAAATGCAGTTCAATTGTTGAGGTTAATAAATAGTGAAGAATGAAGCTGTGCTTATTCACAGGCAACGAGCACAATCTAATCACAATTTAAGTTCACGTAGCCCAAGAACTATCGAATTGAACAAGGCAGTGCTGTTAGATAACTGTGAAATACCTGAAACTAAAAATTGTAATGTTCTATGGGTGATTCTCATTGGCAAAATGCAGTTCAATAGTTGAAGTTAATAACTAATGTGCTTATTCACAGGAAACGAGAACAATCTACGCACAAGTGAAGTACATAAAGTCCGAAAACTATCGAGTTGAACAAGGCAGTGATGTTAGGCAACTGTGAAATACCTGAAACCTGAAATTTAAAATGGAAATGTTTCCATGGACGATTATCATTGGCAAAATGCAGTTCAATTGTTGAGGTTAATAAATAGTGAAATGAAGCTGTGCTTATTCACAAGAAACGAGCACAATATAATCACAATTCAAGTTCACGTAGACCAAGAACTATCAAATTCAACAACTTAGTGATGTTAGGTAACTGTGAAATACCCGAAACTAAAAATGGTAATGTTTCCATGGGCGATTCTCAGTGGCAAAATGCAGTTCAATTGTTGAGGTTAATAAATAGTGAAATGAAGCTGTGCTTATTCATAGGAAACGAGCACAATCTAATCACAATTCAAGTTCACGTAGCCCAAGAACTATCAAATTGAACAAGGCAGTGATGTTAGGTAACTGTGAAATACCCAAAACTAAAAATGGAAATGTTTCCATGGGCAATTCTCATTGGCAAAATGCAGTTCAATTGTTGAAGTTAATAAATAATGTGCTTATTCACAGGAAACGAGAACAATCTACGCAAAAGTGAAGTACATAAAGTCCGAAAACTATCGAGTTGAACAAGGCAGTGATGTTAGGCAACTGTGAAATACCTGAAACCTGAAATTTAAAATGGAAATGTTTCCATGGACGATTATCATTGGCAAAATGCAGTTCAATTGTTGAGGTTAATAAATAGTGAATAATGAAGCTGTGCTTATTCACAGGCAACGAGCACAATCTAATCACAATTTAAGTTCACGTAGCCCAAGAACTATCGAATTGAACAAGGCAGTGCTGTTAGATAACTGTGAAATATCTGAAACTAAAAATTGTAATGTTCTATGGGTGATTCTTATTGGCAAAATGCAGTCCAATTGTTGAAGTTAATAAATAATGTGCTTATTCACAGGAAACGAGAACAATCTACGCAAAAGTGAAGTACATAAAGTCCGAAAACTATCGAGTTGAACAAGGCAGTGATGTTAGGCAACTGTGAAATACCTGAAACCTGAAATTTAAAATGGAAATGTTTCCATGGACGATTATCATTGGCAAAATGCAGTTCAATTGTTGAGGTAATAAGTAATGACATGAAGCTGTGCTTATTCACAGGAAACCAGCACAATTCAAGTAGGTACACACAGTACAACTATCAAGTTCAACAAGGCAGTGATCTTAGGCGACTGTGCCATACCTAAAACTAAAAATGAAAAGGTTTCCATAGGTGATTCTCATTGACAAAATGCCGTTCAATTATTGAGGTAATAAGTAATGACATGAAGCTGTGCTTATTCACAGGAAACGAGCAAAATTCAAGCACACCTATTCCAAGAACTATCAAGTTAAACAAAGTTGTGATTTTGGCCAATCGACATATCTGAAATTATTAAACATTGATATATTTACATAGATTTCCATTTGCAAAATGTAGTTTAATTACGGAAGTTAGTAAATAATGAAATTAAGCTGTGTTATTCACAAGAAACGAGCACAATCTAATCACAATTCCAGCAATGCTGTGAGCTTAGACAACTCTGAAGTACCTAAAACTAAGTATAAATAGATATCATTTACAGAACGTAGTTTAATTATGGATATTGATGAATAATGATATGAGGCTGCGCTTATACATGAAACGAACACAATCTAACCATAGTTACAATATGAGTAGTCCAACTATCGATTTAAACAAGGCTGACTGATGATAACTTCATATTTAGGTAACATATGAAATGTGGATGTGGGATACTAACATCCAAATTCTCACATTTGCTTCTTCATTTCACCACATCGTAATTCTAATTTACATTTATTTAATATTTTAAATATTAAGAAGCCAATTAATTAGAAGTTGTGTATAATGCCTCAGCTAACAATATACAATTGCCTGGCCAACAGTTGTGCAAATGAAAACGGTGCTTACAAGACTCGGACCAGCACCGCTATCGACAAATTTGCAAACTAATCTAAAATCAAAGGAGGCAATTGGCACCGTTAGTGTTTAACTAGTGATACCTATAAATAGATGTGTTCGTACTTAACCAGCTACTTAAAAACCCGTTATGGACTTATATTCTAGAGGCAACCACATGTTGCGCTATCTGGGGCACATACTCGGGTATTTCAGCTCTGCCTCCTGCTGAATTCCAGCAGGATTTCCGACCCCTGTGTATGATTTTTCTAAAAATACAGGCTTTTATTTCTAGAGGCTGTACAAACTCCTATTGCAATAGAGCCATTCCCGGTAGGTTAATACGGCTTTCAGTAGCAGTTTATACTTTACAAAAAAATGTTATGACTTCAAATTCAGCTTGAAATAATACATTTACCTCGTAAGATTTCCTTCTAGAAATATAAAAATTCGTTCCTGCGAGATCCTAGAAATGCCTAATAAGTTATTTTGCAACAGATTACGTTAACTCAATTAGCTAACAGTAACATGTTGAATTCCAATAGCTGTGCAGGTAGCTTTAGATAAAAATGAACATGTGCCTTATTACGTCCAATATCGTGATAAAACGACGGATTTGTTATTTTACGAGTTCCGCTGGGATAGGGTTTGTTAAACCGTTTGATTAGGGTTAATTAGATAACATGCGGATGATATGTGGGTCAACTGGGACCTTTCATAACGGTTATTAAGGTTTGTTGAACTAAGGATCGGTGAAAAACAGGGAAGGAGGAAATGTTAGTTTTGCTAACTAAAAAATTTATGAAAATTAACACCAGTGGAGTTGAGGCTTAGTGATATCCTAGTGCGTATAGATGATCTAAAGAAGCATATTTAACAGATTTGAATTATAAGCAGAATCTTGAATGTATAAGTAAACAAATTTATTTTTGCACAAGAAATTACGTACATATTCAAATTTAATTATGGTTTCATATTTTTTATACGGCATTAATATTATTGTTGTAAGTAAGTATCTGTATGTGGTTTTGTAAGAGTGATAATATTTCATTTGTACGTTCCCGCGAGACGTTTCATTTTCATGGTATTTTTTATTATTTTTAAAATTATAACCCACTAAACAACTAGTAGTGGACGATTTACTTAAAGGTGCATTATTCGTTAATACAGTATTATTATTATTATTATTATTATTGTGAATTTCAAGTTGTGATAGTTAAAGTTGCACTGCTGATATCTGACATTTAGATCATTTTCTTGAAACTTCAGGTGATATTTAAATCTTATTTATGTCTTGTAAATTTCACATTGTGATACGTAATATTGCATAAGTGAAATTTAGTCTTTATTTGTGACACTTTATTTCTTAATGAGCGAAATATAATTTTAGTTGTGTCTTGCGAATTTCACATTGTGATACGTAATATTGCACTGCTGGTATGTGAAATTTAGTTTTTATTTGTGGCACTTTATTTGTTAACTAGTGAGTCACCCGAACTACGCTTCGGTTCGCTAACTTAAGAGAGATTCATTAATATAAATTTAAAAAAAAGAATGCATGGGCCGGGAATCGAACCGGGGCCGCCCGCGTGGCAGGCGAGCACTCTACCCCAGGACTAACCTGGGCTTGTCTGAATAATGCGCCGTTATAATGATATATGAACATAGGTATTCACCCGAGCTAATAGCACACGGCGACAGCAGCTGTCACACCGTAGCCCACGGCGACAGGCGCTCCGCTCTGCTGCTTAGAGAATTTAATTAAATTAAATCTTTTTCGTACTTTTTTTGAAAATAAAAACCGGTCTACGATCTAAGTCTAAAAATTTGCAAACTTTCAAGCTTCCATACAACTTAATCAGTCCAGTATCTTCGGAGGAGATAGCGAACAAACATAGAAAGAAAGGCAGAAAGAAAGAGAGCAACGATTTTATATTATAGGATAATCGAAATATAATTTTATTGGTGTCTTGTGAATTTCACATTGCGATATTTAAAATTGCAGACTGGTATGTGCAGTTTAAATCATATTTATGTCTTGCGAATTTCACATTGATAAATTTATAGTTTCACTGCTGACATGTGAGATTGAAATTGCTGAACTGATATGTGAAATTTATTTTTTTGTGAAACTTCACTTTTATATAAGTGAAAGTTAAACGTTTATTTGCATCTTGTCATTTTCAAATTGTGATATTTAAGGTTGCACTGCTGATATGTGAAATGTAGTCCTTTTCTTCACTTCCTTCACTTCTTCATAAGTGAAATTCAAATTTCAATTGTGTCTTGTGGATTTTATGTTGTGATATTTAAGATTGCACTGCTGATATGTGCAATTTGTGTTTTTGTGAGACTTCAGTTCTTTATAAATGAAAACCAAACATTTCTACGTCTTGTCAATTTCAAATTGTGGTATTTAAGAATTAATTGCAGATACATGAAAATTAGTCCTTTTTTCATAATTTAAATTCAATATTTCATTTACAGTTTGTCATTCTCAAATTGTGGTATTTAGGATTTCACTGCTGATATGTGAAAATTAATCCTTTTGTGAAACTTTTATTTTTTCATAATTGAAATTCAGTATTTCATTTACATTGCGTTATTTTGAAATTTTTAAGGTTGCACAGTTGCACTGCTGATGTGCGAAATTTGGTTCTTTTTGTGAATATTTACTTCTTATTTTACATCTTTTCAAATTCAAGTTATGATGTTTAAGATTGCACTGCTGATATATGAAACTTGCACCTTAAAATTAAAATTCAAACTGTTATTTACATCTTGTCAACTTCAAATTGTGATATTAAAGAGTACTCTGCTGATATATGAAATGTGGTCGTTTTTGTGAAATTTCACTTCTTTATGAGTGAAACTTAGACATTTATTTACATCGTGTTACTTTGAAATTGGTTGCACTGCTGATATGTGGATATTGATCTTTTGTCGTGTTACTTCACTTCATTGTAATTGAAGTTCATACTATCACGTACATCTTACCAACTTTAAATTGTGATATTTAAGATTATACTGCTGTTATATGAAATTTGGGTTTATTTGTGAAACTTCACATCTTCATACGCGAAATGCAAACTTGCATTTACGCATTGTAAATTTGAAATTATAATATTTAAGATTCCACTGGTCATATGTGAAATTTGGTTCTTTTTTGTAACATTTCATTTCTTCGTAAGCGAAATTCGAAGTTTCATTTATATATTTTCAATGTCAAATTGTGATATTTATTATTGCATTGCTGATATATGCAATTTGGTTCTTTTTTGTGACACGTCTTGATAAAGGAAATTCAAATTTCTATTTATCTGTTGTCAATTTCAAATTGTGATATTTAAGACTCTATCGTCGATATGTAAAATTTAGTTCTCTCTTTAAAAAAGTTCGTCCTTGCATAAAGTGAAGTTTAAGTTTTAATACAAATATATGTTCTGAATTTTTGTGCAAAAGTCCATAATATGTTTAGTCACAAATCCCCTTGAGTATCTTGTTACGGCTGCCTGTGAAAGTGGACAAGTTCAGATACTCATGGAACCTTTTTATTAGTAGCTTCAGCGTAATTATGCGAACGTCCGTCCGTCTGTCTGTCTGTCTGTCTGTCTGTCTGTCTGTCTGTCTGTCTGTCTGTCTGTCTGTCTGTCTGTCTGTCTGTCTGTCTGGATCGCCTGTAACTTTCGAACGGCTACAGATATCGAAATTTTGAAAGGGGGCAAAGTTGTTGCTAAGGTCCCGAGCACCTTCATGCGCTATTTGGTTTTGGCGAAAGGTGGCGATTTTTCACTTTGCAAAATTTCCAAGCATTGTAGCACAGTGGCGGCTTGTCCACTTGGCGCCATCTACAGAAGTTCGGTGGTCACGTTTTGAACTACACATTCTGGGTGCACTATAATACTTAGGGCAGGTTGCAGAAAGCTATGTTAAGTCTGGTGTTAGCTAACATCGCGTCAAAGTGAACAAAAACGCATCAAATCTCAAATGCTTATGGTAACTAATACATTAGTAAACAAAATTTGATGCGATTTTGTTCACTTTGACGCGATGTTAGCTAACACCAGACTTAACATTGCTTTCTGCAACCGGACCTTAATGTTTTCGCAGTGCTGAAGCTACTCTTTAGACCTGTACTTGAGCAGTTTATTTATTTTTTATTTTATTTTGGTACTTAGCCAACAGCCGTTAGGCCAATTATAGGCGTCGCTGTATCTTTAAAATATTAGAAATACAGTTTATAGAATATTATTGAAATAGTGTTTTCCCATAACTGTTCCTGGAAAATGAAGCCATTAATTCCGTAAATTTAAAAATTATGAAAGGCACGCCGCTTGTGTCGGCTGGCGATAAAAGATTCTTATGGCGATGTCACCAATCGCCAAGACACTCGGGTTAACGATATACAGGCTCCGGTTGCGCACAGCTGCCATGATCACCCGTACCTTCCACGTAGATGGCCTTGAACTCGAGTGTTCCGCTACACCTCATAACCCATTGCCGTTATTACCCAGCCAACGCTCTTGGATATTAATGGAGGGCACCTGCAGAACCAATCGCGGGAGCAAAAACGCGCTCTTATCTATGTGGTTCGTTCTTTAATTTGTTCGGCAGCAGTTGATCACCAAAGGCTTTCTGCCCCATACGAGTAGGCCAGCCCCAGGTGGATGACCTCTGGTGCGTCTGCAGGTGCGGCGGTGCAATTCCGTTACGCAAGCGGAAGTCACATTGTTCTGGAAGCGGAAGCACGGCGAATCGCGCATTCTTGCGACGGCGGCGGCGGCGAATTTGGAAGATCGCAGTTCAAGACTGCAAAAAACCTTAATCGCTTCCCCACCTGACGCGATAATGCAATTAAACAGCTCGGTGGGTATGCACCGCCTCCGTGCCTGTTGCACTTAGAATGTGGGTTGAACCGGTCATATGACGAATACTGAAGAGGGCTACTCGCCACTGTGAATTTACACTGGCGAGTAGTCACCGTAACGCCGTTAGCTTATTGGGTATTGTGAAGATTCTTGAATATTTATAGCCATATATAGATTCAAATATGGCTGTTATAATTTTATAGGAAGAAATGATGGTAAATTAACATTTTAATTAATGAGCTAATTAGGCATAGCTCTGAGCCTATCTCTATAGTTCTAAAAAGCAGCATCTGCTTTACTATAATACATGACCTTTTCACGATGATGCAAGGAAAATGGAGCATGCGGTAATTATAATGTTAATATTGTAAATGCTTACTTAGTTGCAATTGGATGTTGTTTATAAAATTTGAAAGCAAGCTCTAATGTTCCGCTTGCCTAATATTGTAACTCAAGATTTCAGTTAAGAGAAGCCTTCCTACTGGAACCGTCATCAAAGCATCCCTTTAGTCTATAAATGGAACTCCGGTCTATTTATGTCACCGCCGTTTATCAAGCGAAATGAACAAAGGTGTTCCTTGTAGTGGGGAGACTATTTATTATAACGCAAACTCGATACCGTGGAAAATTGGCTGCTCGAATACGGCTGTTTGTTTTAACAGAATTATGGGCCATTAATATAAAGATGTTTGTTGTCCAACTCATTTCGAGATGGCAGTCTTTGCGGCGAATTATTTCAGGCCAAGCCGATGGCAATAAAAACATATTAATGAAACGTATCATTCCAGCAGTGTTCTGAGAGGGGGGGGCCCTATATTGGTTGCGTGATGTTGTTCTTGTCTGACTGTATTAAATAGGTATTAAATATAATCACGTGTTGTATATGTTTCAAAATCTATCATGCCATCGCAATGATCAGTATTAAATTTTCTTCTTCTTTTATTATTATAAACGGTATTAAGATGAAGTATGAGATTAGTATACTATCAAAATACGTCTCCCGCATCATATAACGTTTGTACCGACCATTGTGTTTAACGCAAAACAAGTCGTTAAGAATTACGGCAGCGTTTATACAAATTGTACACGTGAAATTTTCTTCCAGTCCCGTTAGCAAAATCGCGCCAAATGTTCATACAAAACAATAAAACATTATTTCCGCCAGCTTCGAACAAAACCAGGCAGCGTGCATAAAAACGAATAATGCGTTCGCCAGCTGAAAGCTCCGTAACCGTTAGTCGTGCAGATGATATCTATTTTCTTTACTTTGTGGTGCGCTTCACATAGTAATTCGTCATTAAACTTTCACTGCAAAATTCAGCAATTCCTTTGTTGTGCGCTCAGCTTTCTTGAACTTGCGAAAGCTGCCGCGCTTCATGGTGCTGGCCACATGATGTTCCGCAACTGAAAGCCTCTTTTTCCAGATACTGGGCATCCTGTGCATGTCTCTGGCGTCCACATACTACGAGAAGGCCACTCACTTCTTCCTCTTCGTCGCCGTCGTCAGCTTCATGTTGACGCTCATCTGGATCTTCGTATACTTTCTAGGCATAAGAGAGGCTACGGCGAACCTGCCCATCAACTGGATTTTAACAGTAAGTGGACCCTGGTGGCTTAAATTAATTGCCTTAAGTTGTAGACCATAATCCGCGGATGCAATTGTGTCGCAAAGGCCTTTGGATAACCAAGGGCATTCATTATTACATTAAATTAACGCTTTGTAAAAAAGGTCTTTGCTCAATGACATGGGCGCTATCAGAACTAGGACCCATCTACTGTCTTAACACTTGAATAAATTACGTTGTGAGATTGTAAATGCGTTGGAGTCATTCTGGTAAATATTAAACTTCTGCGATCTTAAGCTCTCTGAAAATGTGAAGAAACCTGGCAGTAAAATGTCATTATCAAGGCTACAAAACTCAACAGTATGTTTGTTTTATAGTGTAAGCCCTGGATTTCATATATTCTGTCATGAGTCTAGACCTGGTTCCAAAGATTTATATTTAGTAAATTATTTTTAATATTGTAGTGGGGCTTATTAATGTTGGCAAATAATTTTTAAAGGCAATAAAGTCATAGCTTAATATTTACTGGCTTTTGTTGTTTAACATCCTGATAATCTAAAGTGAATTTGCCCGGAAAATGTAGTGGATATTGGCAATTACATGGTCACAATGTGGCTCCTGATTTGTAAAAAAGTAAACAAACCGACCGGTCAGGAACACATTCTGATAAATTGTTTCTATCTACTGTGTCTTTCAGTGAATCTACTTTGAATATGTGTAACAAACAGGTAACTCGTTCCAAAGACGTAGGTGGACATCTATTTAGTTATTTGTTAGTCTGTAGGAACATAGAAATAATCATACAAATTTTTAAATATTGCTCTTAAGTTCAGGTTAAAAATGCTCCTTTTTTGCTACAATGTTTATGTAATATTATGCCAGCAATTAGAGTTAATGTTACGGAATGCAATGACACGTTAAATTAGGCAAGGTTATCTAATAGGCGGTAAAACAGTAATTTCGTCACAGAAACAATTATAAACATGCATTAATATAAGACATTTCAGTAGTGTTAACGTATAATCTGTCACAAAACTCACACCTCACAGGGGTACAAGAACTTTCTTATTATTGTTGCAAAGTTAAATTTGAACACTTCGTAACCCCAAGGTCCTATCACTAAAAACTATCCTCGGGGGCGACTTGTGCCATAATTTGGCAATACTGAAAATGACCAGGACACGATTACCATGTGGATTCACTGTATTTTTAAACATCCATTCTGTTGCAATTAGATGATCTAACAGTTTGACCTTAGTTTTCCAAGATCTTGAAGTTTTGAAAGGTCTTAGTTTCGAATAAAGGCTTAACTAATTCCTGAATCTCTGTTTTAGGAAACACTGAACACTGGAATATGTGCCGTAGCCTACGGCATTGCCTTCATCATCCAGCTGGCAGTGTGGGTTGGAAATCATGGATACCCTAGTCGAGGGTCTAACATTGCAGCTGGGGTAAGTGACCGAACGGTTGTGTAACAGAAGTGTGTTGCAAAATATCAATTAATTAGTTGACGAAATACAGTCAGTTGCATATTCACCTCTTAGAGTAGCTCCAAGGCTAAATGCCGTAGGATTGCAATGCATGCCGTTTCTAATCTGACGTCTTTTACAGGTATTCGGCCTGTTCAACACCATAGCATACGGATTTGGAACATACCTGCTGTACATAGAGTCGAGGCAAAACAGAACTTAATTTAGGGTAACTTTGTACAAGCGATAATTGAAACTGATCTGCAGTTATATTTATTTGTTATGTAATTTACAAAATATCATCCGCTCATCTTATCATAACAATCCATTCACGCTCCAGTTTTGTAAATTTTTAAGTATTCGTCTCAACGAGAGGCTCTGCGGAGTTCAACGTCGTTATATTTTTTACGTTACACAGTAATGAGTTATTTAGACGATTAGCCTACCTGTAAGATTGCAACTCACGTTAAATATTAAGTTTTCAGATTTTATCATGTAACGTACTATTAATGTATTGTATGTTTTATCTCGAAATAAATGTGTAACTGTTTTTATACGATCACTCTATTTTATTTCAAGGTCTTGCATGACTAAAAATAAGACTTCATAATTTCTAGTCGGCGTGCAACTCGCCCAACACGTTTTGCAAAACTGGGTAACACATGCTGATGCTTTAATATGTTGCCAATGAACTGTTTCCAATAGTCAAAATTATGGGAAGACAATAAAAAGACAAACAAGCCCGCCTCTACTGTTCCTAAGAAACCTTGAATTTGTTTGTCAATACCGAGAGGACGTAATTGTTTTTATGGGAGCAGTATCTTGGTAATTAGCTGTAAGACTAGCTTTGATAAACTCCAGTCTTTTCGTTCCACTTGTGGATGTATTAATAGCTTATGCATATTGATTTATTTTAACTAGTTTTATGGACTTCCTAATCACTCATTGTCTGAATATGGAGATAAGTGGGTCAGGATTTAAGAAATAATTTATGAAGCGGTTAATATGTATGAGCAATATCGACCTAGCAGCTGATAGTTTTTTTCAGCTAAACGTAATGTATCTACAGACTTCTTGATTGAATTTTAGTGTACCTCTTCTAAAATTTAAATCTGTTTTCCTAAAGGACACTAAAAGCTAGAAGTGTGAGTTTGTATAGAAACTCACTAGCTGTATCTCATTAAAATTAAGTAATTACAGTCATAATTATTTATTAGTAGTAAAATTAACTGGATGCCACTTTGGTGACATAAATTAACCAGTTACTAATTTAAAACCTCATGGGAATACTAACGGCTCTTCTAAATTAATTATGGAAATGGGATTATCAAGTAAAAACTATATCAATTCAGTAATGCTGCCAGTTTAATTTCTGTTAAAAAGTGCATGATGTGAAGTTAATAGAACTATAACATTAAATGTATTACAACAACGTGGTTAAGTGCAGTCACGATTTGTAGGAAACAATTGCAATACCTGGGAGTAACGTAAATCTAAAGAACATATAACGCTAAATATTGGACTTAATATTCAAGAAAATAACCATTGACATAGCCCGTGAAAAGACCTCTTGTGCATATCATAAACTGTTAACAATCACGTAAAAGTAGCAAAAAAATGCTTACACCAGAAGATTGGAATATGATTTAACCAAGGGGGCTGCAGGCTGGCAGAATGTGTTCGACTCAATGGAGTAAAGGCTTTTCCCCAAGTGTGAGGTGTAGTTGGGACGAGTGAAAGGCCTGACGAAGTGCACCAGGAGTACCTCAGTATGAATTAGAACGACTCAGTTGTTACACATAACTGAGAGGATCACTTGCATGGGACATAACTTGCAGATTCGCTTGATGGGGACGTGAAAATCACTGAAAAATCAACATGATGGACCAAAATCAGGCGAGTTTTTTCTTAAATATTGTTAGATCCTGAATTAACCAGTCATATTTCAGCAAATTACAAAACCAACAAACAAATGCTGAATCTGATTTTGTACAAATTTGAAGCATTAGCCACTCCTAAAGTGGTGCACCAAAGAACACCTTTGAAAATATGGTCTACTGCACGAAAAGCAATATCAAGAAACAGGAAATTACTCTCCCTATAAACTGACAATATTCAAAAAGCAGATATCAATATAAATCGAAAGTTACGAAAATTGATAGGGTCAAGGTTTTTAAAATTCTGAAACTTGAGATAGAAGCGTAGGCAACCTAACATACTCATAATTATTAAGAATTCTTAAAACAAGGACATGAAGTTCCCAGGACCCACCGTAATTTATGTAGAGGAGGAAAGGAATCAGGAAAATGTTGCTTCGGCTTGGGCAGAAATGCTAGACATCGCAACTAGTTGAACATGGACCGCTAACAGAAGACAACTACAATCACAACCCAAAACATCCCTCCCCAATACACAAAATAAGAGTATTAAAAACCCAGAAAGATTCACAACACACATCCAAACCAACCCATAGCCACCACAGGACAAATCCAAATTCCACCTTGATGCTAAGGAACCCTAGAAAAGTAAGGGAGAAAAATTAGAATCTAATCTAATAAAGTGCCCCTATAAATTCACGATTCCCAAAAGGCAGATACAAATACAGTAGAACTCGCTTTTAACGATCACGGTTACAGCGAATTCACGTTTATAACGAATAATGTTGAAGGTATATTTGAATTACATTTGATTTAATGCATGTATTTCATGTTTATTACGAATTCGTTTCACGGGAATAACGAACCAAAATTTAAGAATACATTCTCAGAACTGATCCTTTTCATCTCCTAATAAAATGTAACTGAAAGATATTAGGTATTTTGTTGTGGCAACATTATAATAAGGAAGGTTTTCTAGGAAAATAGTGGTCAGTTAAATTTTGTAGTATGCCACTTTCTCTAGCTCTCTCTAGCACTCTGTACAATAGCGCGAGATAGTGGGCATTGTAAGCAACTCCGTTTTTCTTAAAATCCGGCAGCTACCTGCAGGATCCAGTTCTTCGAAAAGCGATAATGGGTTTCGCCCGATGTTATGGCTCAGTTCTGTTATCGCATTCTGCAAAACGAAAGTGTTGCGTCATAGCCACGTCTTAGCTATTGTATTTAACAAAACCCTTTACAGGATTAAAAATACAATAGCTACAAGACGTTGGCCTATAACGCAACAAAAAGAGTTGCAAACATCTTCAAGTGGATGTATCTTGGTCGTTCCTTTACATTCAGTATGTACCTACGCATTTTCTAGTTGTGGAAAAATGTCGGGAGTCAAACAGCAAATTTTATCGGTTTCCGAAAAAGTAGAAATTATACGGAAATTGAAAATTTGCTCAAATTATGACCTTCTTGGGTATAACGAATAACGGTTATTACGAACAAATATAGCGGTCCCGTGGAATTCGTTATAACCGAGTTCTACTGTATAATCAAGTCACCAAAAATTAGAGCGTCGATGTTTCTTTAAAATTCCGGAAACTGTAGTAGCAGCATAGGCAACCTAACATACTCAATAATTATTAACAATATAAAAGAAAAGAGACGGGAAGTTAGGGATTATTCCCAGAATCCATCCAAATTTATGTAGAAAGAGAAAACCTGGAGGAAATTGCCACAAAAATTCTGGTTCAGGTTGAGCACCAATACTAGTCATTGCAGCTAGGTGGGCAAGACATGCCGGTAACCAGACTAGCATGGACCCCTAACACAAGACAATCCCTCTGCAATCACTCATTCCAATCACAATCAAAAGCCAAACCATCCCACCCAATACTCAAAACAAATGTCTTAAAAATTTAGAAAGATATCACAACACACATTCGAAATTCGAATCAACCCACAGGACAAATCCAAATTCCACCCTGAAGATAAGGAACTCCAGCAAAAAACAAGAATCTAATCAACTAACCCAAAAAAATAATTCATGGAAAATATTAACTAAGTAGGTATCCACCTACTAATAAAAATTTACTACATAGCAACAAATTGTTCATTTTGTGGCAGTACAGAAGTTTCCAGTCAATATTTCAGACTGTAGTTTAATTTATTAACTGATTATGACAGTAATTACAAGATGTAGTACTAATTATTAGTTTTTTGAATGGAACATTAACAGAAGAGTCTAGTTTCTATATGCATAGCTTAGCAGTTGAATGCGAATTACAAATCTGGAGTGAGCTGTCTTCACAATTGTATATTTTCTAAATTGTTTTTAAATAAATTAATATATTTGTTTTTATTTATGAAACAATTAACCACTTTCATATGAACTTGCAACGTCAGTGTAAATAAACTACCTTAAAGTGGAGCTTTCTGATTTTTCTAAGACAAGGCACTTGTAAATATTTTAGCAGAACTCTTAAACTTATCTAATACCGTCAAACGGGGTTAAGGCGGAAGTGCCGCCATCTGCCCTAAGATTTCGCGGTTCTTGCGTGGAAACTGGCACGTCACTGTATGTGGTTGATGGTGTATTGGTTCACTTAGAAAAAGCATGTATCACGTAGCGTCTTACTGATTAGCAAATTAGAGTGACTTTTTGAAATGCTAGAAACGTTTTGCTGTAGATGTACTCAATTTGAACCCTGATTTACTTACATGCAATAAATGTGTTAGTTAGTTATATATAAACATACTTTTTTTTCAAAATTTATTTACTTACATTCTACGATTTTTTATTCCCAGAGGATTGTTAGGGGGTAAAAAGAATCATTTATTTTTTATTTACAGTTACCTATGTTAATGTTTCACGATGCGTTCTAATAATTTTTGTTATTTTCAGAATGCTTAGAGTATATAAAAAAAGTTGAGGCCACAAGGTAAATGTAATTATGATCCTGAATATGTTCGGAAAACGGTGGCAGCGGTTTGCCGAGGAGATATGTCGATGAGAATTTATACAAATATTTAAGGGTTTACGTTTTATTTTGTTTTGTTAGTTCAAAGTTTAAAAGTGTTTTTTATGAATACTATACATTTTTTTGTAAACATTTTTAGTTTTAAACGTATTTTTAAATAAAGATTTAATTATTTTTTTTCAAATTTGATACAATTTTTTTTTTATTTTAAACTGATTCACTTTATCCATTAGTGTTTTAAAGTGAATTTTTATGCATTTTAAAGGCCTGATTCATTTTACCCAAAAGTAGTGGATGGGTAAAGTGAATCAACTTTTACTACAAAAACTGGTTTTCATATTTAAAAAAAAAATAATGATTTATGTCTCAAACACATCGCAAAATGCCAAAGAAACTTCAATGATTTTTTCAAATTTTTTCTTTTGTTAATATGTATCAGAGAAAATAATCAAAATTTACCATTTCTGATTCACTTAACCCCGTTTGACGGCAATTCTTTCTTATACCATTGTAGTCTTTAAAGCATTATACAAGGTTACAAAGTATTAATGTAAGGACGTGGATATAGTCCCGTACGTGGGACCCGAAAATAAAAATTGTAGTCCCGCACGGGCGGAGTCTTATCACGCGTTTGCGCGGTTCATGTCCTATGGTCCGGGACTGCTAATTATTCGTTAGAATCCCGACCTACTTTCATACACTTTTGCACTTTAATTTCTAAAATGGTATTAGGTAGAGCTGGAGGTAAATGAATATTTTAAGCTAATTAATAAAAACCGATTATGAAACCGATAATTATTTGATAGGAAACTACTAGATAGAATGAGCAACAAAATATATGTATCGCATTTCATTTGGAAATGTATCTACTACATTTCTTCATTCAAAATCGTTAAGAAATGTGGTACTTTTCCCATTAGCAACACTTTTCTGCCTAGCAACGGCGATTCATTTTACGTTTGGCAATACTGAAGTGTGTTCTTGGTGACACTGTAAGCCTATGTCAAATTCGAGGTTAGTAGGTTAGGTTTTGCGTCAGTTTTGACACAGATTGACGCCTAACCTGTTAACCTCGAATTTGACATAGACTTACAGTGTCACCAACAAGACACTTTAGTACTGCCAAACGCATATCATCAACTGAAGCTGCTTATTGTGCTTTAGTACATAGGAATGAGTTATGCTCATCTTGGTTATGTTTTGATAGTTTGTGTCACTTGTATGTAAAAATTTAATATTTTACATTTCTTATGAATTGCGATAAAACAGTATACTTAACACGTTAGAAAAGTGGTTTTACTGAACTCGTATGGCCGTTTAAGTACTCACTAACGCTCGTGCTCAAACACGCCATACTTGTTCAGTAAAACATAATTTTTTTCAACTTGTTGAGTAATATACTATTTTTCGAAAACTGATAAAAAATTTTGACATTTACATTACACCTAAATCGGTTGTCAAAGTGACTGTTTTTTGTTCATTGGATGTAAAAGTTTTTTACAATCTAGAACAAAAAGACTTTTACGTTCAGCAATTTTTGATTAAAGAAGAGGTCACAATGTAGACAAAATTTTCTTTGAGTTTCCGCTAATGTGGAGCTGTGCAGTTTTCGAAAAAAACGTTGTTTGATACTCGATTGTACAATTCTTTTGTATTCTCGAATGTTTTCTTGCTCGCCATGCTCGCAAAAAACTCATTATGAAATGCAAAACTAACATTTCGCAATCTAGATTAAAAAATAACTATTTTTACCTATCGAGATATTAATGAGAATTTTACACTAACAAATTCCGACTCCTACTATATTTGTTGTGCCAAAAGAATTTTCAACTGCCATTGTATACACAGGACATCGAATATTTACTAATTTGTATGTTCCGTCCGTAAAAAGCATTTCAGGAAATAAAGAAAACGACCATTTCATGCTTGGATTTTGAAAAAAATATGCTTTTGAATGTATTCTCTTTAACTTGTATATTAACTGAACAGTCATGCTGTTCTTTCATACGCGATATAATTTCTTGAAAGTTGTTTTGCTGGTGACTTAAGAAGTCGCAGTAATATCGAATTTCCTGTTTTTTTTCACTAACTCTGCTTGCAATAGTTGCAAGATCAAAGCCGTTTTTTTATTTTCATCGGAGAGCTTTCTTTGTTCAGTAGCTGCATCAATACTTCCCTAAATAATAAAATATAAAAAAACAACTTCTGCAATGTCTTTTTTTTACTCACGTTGTTGGATTATCATGATTATGATCGGTGCTCATACTTTTAATAATCAATGATTCCCCCCTCCCCCCGCCCCGACAGAGAGATCTTTATTTTTGCCGGACAACCTTGCTTAAAAGTGCTGTAATAAAAATGTTGATTTTTGTTTTCTTCCCAATTAAGTATACACTCACCCTCTCATGTAGACATCGCCTACTGTTAGACGGCTTTTAAGGTAGAAAGTTTTGTCCTACATGAATGCAACAGTATTTTATAACATAATTCTTTAATGTTGAGTTTGCTATACCGTATAACTTGGGGCAGTGATTTTTAGCATTGTCAAGAGTTTTGCAATCTCGTTTCCAAAATTGTACCCTATTCTGTTTTTCATATAATGTTGGCTTCATTTAATTCTTCATAGCTGTTAAAGGCATCGTGTACCTTTAATTCACATGAAGTTGTCATTATCGATCAATAACGTTAATAACGGAGACAATATTAATCAATATACGTCGATGAACAGAATAAGCTGACTGACACACTACAAGAACGGGAAATGGACAAGAGTACAGAAGTAAAGACCGCGCAAACGCGTGATAAAACTCCGCCCGTGCGGGACTTTAAATTTTATTTTCTGATCCCACGTACGGGACTGTATCCACGTCCTTAATGTAATTATATTTTTTAATTTTCAAAAAAGTGGATCAAAGTTGTTCTAACCTGAGCTAACACTGCACTTACAGCTTTCATTGGTTATGATAATGTGTTTATAATAATGGAACAATGTTCTGCCTGGTACAGTGTTTCATGGTTACCTAATACCTAAATAATCTAGGTGATAGTACAATGCAATAAATTGAAGCAAATTTATGTTTTTACAATTATAAGCTTACAAAGATGCAGTTAAACAAATAATTCCAGCTATTAACCAAAATGAATTAAAAGTAGTGACAGATTGTTGTATAAAATAATTGAAAACTTAAAAAATTAAATTAAAATATAATTTAAAGTAAATAATATGAGTAAAACTCTGCTTTTCGTAAAAAGTGAATTACGTTAGAACCAGTCAACGTAGAATTAAAAATTTTGTTTTATTGTTAAGCTTATGGCAAAGAGCATATAATATATGCTCTTTGCTTATGGAAAGTACTTTATGGGCACCTCATTTAAAAACAAAATGGCTCAACAATTTCTTCAAAATTAGGAGTAATGTAAAAAAAATCAATAAAAACAGTATATATTTAAAGAATATAAGGTTTGTTTTTAGGATCCTCCATTCCTTAATTAATTGTACACACGGTAGTGTAAAGATAATTAGATAATTTCTTTTGGTTTTTCTGTAATTTCCTTTTTAATTTTTCTTGCATTTCATCTATCTCTTACATTTTCATAGCGCTTGCTCACTCGAACAACACTCCAAGAATAAAGGATCGCACAATTACCCATTACAAATAGTCAGAATAACGTCGCTGCATCGTCCACAGAAAATCGTTGGCTAATTGTACGCCTACTGCATCGTACAGTGCAGCATTCAGCAATATTGGGGGACTACTTGTTAAGCAAGTGCAATCAGTATTATGTATTAAATATGCGAAATTTGCAAATTGCATAAAGGCATAAGTCTATAAAATAATATCCATTGTTTATAATAATTTAGTAAAATGTCCCTCCATTCATTATTGCAACGGTCAGCATTACTGGGTCAGTATACAAGTGTGATGTCAAAGCAGTAAGAGCACTGAGTAACTGTAATATTCGCATCCTGCTTTATTCCACTGCAGAGAGTGGGACATAAAGTTCTACTACATATGATTGGCCCACGTTGCTGCAAACAAAAACTAAACACAAAGTCCAATCCCCTTAAGGAGCCTTATCAAATTAACTTTAGCAATTACTTTTTGCCTTTTAGTAACACTTTTAAAATGAACCTTTAGTCTATAATCATAGAAATGACAGAAATTGTAATAAAAAAGATCACATAAGAAATTAAATCAAATATAAAACTCAAACAAAATTGAGCTAGTTCTGGCACTGAGTAATGGGCTCGTCGAATTAGCTTTGATTCTTTGATTTGTTTGGTAATTTCTTCATACTTGTACCCCAATGTATCTGCCTTTGCAGACCATTACCAATATTTTCTATAAATTACAGGAGCAGGTCTGAATCGTCATCCTGGCACGGTGATACGATCTTTGCATATAAGATTTCATTGTATTTTAAGGCAACTACAACTTTTTAATTCCGTTTCCAGTGGTCTTGCTGAGACTTTCAACCAAAATCACACTGTAAACAGATGGTAATGTAGGGTTGACAATGCAATGTTCATCATGGACACTGAAGTTATCGTCTGTGTTTGACTCATCAAACCTAAGACAGGACACTTGTACTTATGTAATCATAAACATTAGTAATGCTATATAGTTTAATTTCACAAAAACAGTTTCCTTGATTTATTCTCCGTCATGATTTGTAGGGCGGCAAGTTTAAGAATTCTCGCAAATAACAAAATTCAAGCAAATATTGTAATAAATTTACACTTTGGAACGAAAAGTGTATGAATTTACGTTGATGTAACTGTAATCTATACAGAGTTGAATTGTCGATTTTCAGTCTCGAAAAATAACGGATAATTTAATTTTTTTTCTAAATTTCGGGGGGGGGGGGGCTTCGGTCCTTCCAGCCTCTTCCGTGGCTACGTCATTGTCCTCAACCGGGACAAGTTCGTCTGGACAAATGAGACTTTTATTTTCCTCTGAGAAACTGATTCGGAAATTTCTGACCTTTTTTAATAAGTGCTGCCATAAAGGCATTCCAAACAGTTTCCTTATTCCAATTATCCTCTTTAGGTAATTGTCCAAGCACTTTCTCTTTGCTTAATGGGCAGATTCCACATACTTCCGGAACCCGGAAATTTTGGCCCTATTCATGAAGATTCTTTGTCATGAATTAGTTGAGTAATTTGGAAAATGTACCCTTTGTCCACATTGCTCACTAAGCCCTACCCCAACCTTAAGTGGATGAAAATGTTGCTCATCTAACGGCTGGGTAAGGTGGATGAAGTGTGGCAGAAGGCATGAAAAATGAATCTCACATATTCTAATAACTGTTAGGTTAATGTGGGAAAATAAATTCACCAATTAATATTTTGGTATTGGTACCATTCTGTTTTTTAAGTTTATGCAAAACCATGCTGAAAATTTAGTATTGGCAGCCCTTGGAACCCCTTTCAGTCCATGTATCCCAGAGTGTGATCTAAAAGAACTATTTATGGTGGCAGTAAATCCCCTGCAGCATTTCAACCAAGCATTAAGGATGTGGAGGTGTATGACGAGTCTATAATTTGCTCCACATATTTAGTTCCTCTTTACAAACTACCTGAAAACTTGCTGCAGGAACAGAACTTGTAAGCATACGGATGTTTTAAGGAATTTAGAAGGAATGTGCACTCCATTTGCAGAATGAAACAAGAACCTTAAGAAACAGTTAGGTAAACGCTGGAAGAAAGGGTTATCAAACTATCTTAAACCGACAATTTTTATAAATAAAAATGCGACCTTGTAGCAGAAGAATACAAAATGTGGTAAAACTGCGTAGACAAGGTACTTTAGAGAGACCTTAACAAACCAAAAACTGGAGATAGAAGAATGGGAAGACTGAAAACAAAGGGAAAATGTACATGCAGTAGAACCTGCATTAAATGGAGTAGAGAAAGTAATAAATAATACAAAGAACAACAAAAGCCCGAGTGCAGACAAGCTCCAGTTGGAATTGTTTGCTTGTCAAAATTCGGTGCAACAAAGCCATGCTGATGGAATGGTTTGCAGTAATTATATATCCAATGCATAAGACAATGGAACTAACAATAGATGGCAAAGTTAACACTAACAGTAACATCTTCTATGAATGCAAGAATAAAATGAATAACAAGACGTACAAGAAATAGAAGTAAAAAACTTGGAACTCTTGGTTAGACACTGAAAGAATGAGTTAACAATAAAAATGTAAGCCATGGGGCAACAGAACTGAAGAGCTGATACATATATTGCAATAGCTCACCAGGTAAACTATGCCTTAATTCATGTAATGTCTTAAGTATCAAATGATAACTGCTTTTAAATCGAGAGCTCTTATTTTCAGGGTGGGTTCATCAAAATCTAGTTTGCTATCAATGATACTTAACGTCAAACTTGACTTTCAAAATTAATCAAACCAGGTAAACTGACAACTGTATCTCACATTGACATTTACTACTATTCAAATCACCTATGTAAATACTAACTAAACTTTATGTTATCACTTTCAAAATTGACAGTTATTCAAGATGCTTTTTTAACTTATCTTAACAAACCTTAATAGCTGCTCATGCTTTCACTGCAAACACCAATCACTACTGGATCCTGTCATCGATAGACTGCAGCACTCAATGTCCAATTCACCAACAGCAACCCCTTTGATGGTCCGTGACTCCTTTCAACTACTCTTGACCTGTCAAACCAACTGCTCAGATTCCAGTCCTAGCTCCTCCTGGATGTCGCCGTCACACGATCTACCTCCTGGTAACCTCCTTCTGGCTCCGTCCGGTCAAATCAACTCCCTTGGTTCCAAAATCCTGTCCTGGTTACTCCTGGATGTCACTGTTCCTGCCGGATGCCACGGCTCCTTCTGGATGTCACCATCATACGATCCAAGTCCTGTTAAGTTTCTATCCTCTTCTAATATCTTGTACGTAAATCCCCTCAACTAGTATAATGTCCTGTATTCTATATCCAATTAACTGTATCTGTAGCTTCTCCTCTAACACTTGATGTCACAATATCTTTTCCATTTTAAATATTTCACTTTATTTTACCTCGTAGATTTGTTTTCAGCCTTTATTTGATTTGTTATCACCAAAATTAGACAAATTAAGGCAGAGATTCTATTTTTTATTATACCAAAATTATTATAGCCAAATTACATACATGCTTTCTTGAGTTGTTTTATGTAACTGTTTTTAAACAAACTTTTTATATTTATTAGAGACAATTCTTAATGCACACTTCCTATTTTTTTCTAAATAATGCTATATACAGAATTTTCTTAACAACTACATTTGTCAATGTTACCTTGGTTTATTTTTATAAATATTAAATACAACCATTAAGTTTAATCCATTCCAATAAATATAACAATATTAAATGATTCACAATGAAAAGAACCCTTGTATTTTTTACTTTCATTATTTATGTTCAAAACTTTATACCCATCATGATTCAATTATTATAACTGTCCAACTTTATTAGTTCATTTTAAATATTTCTTTCATATGCTTTAATTTCCTGCATCATGTATCATAACAATATATTACAATTAAACTGTTTTATTAATGTTCATGTAAAATCAATATGAATACTCAAAAGAAGTAGGTAAGTTCATTTACTGATATTTTGTTTAAGCTCTTACGCAATATTATGGTAATGTACAGCTAGCATTTCTAAATAAAAACATAACAGTTGTGGAGTTCTCTCGTTTGCTTCTATTTTTCCTTATTGGGTTTGCCACATCCTTTATGTTTTGCATATTTTCATTATGTTGAGTTTCATGTATTATATCCTAGGACTTCTCATTATTCTTCAATCAGTACAAAGATTTCTAGTTCTACAACTGTCATCCAGTTTTCACATGAAGACAAAGCAAAAAATGCATAAGGAATCAGACAAAAGTTACAGATATACATCACTGTTATTCAGGAATAGAAATTACCTCAATAATAACTGGTTTTAAGCCAACCACGTTGTCATAATTGCCAGTAGCAATGCTGATCTCACGAGATCGCCTAATTAGCTTATAACAATGTCAAGAATGCTAAACCTGGAGTTTATTAAGAAAAAATGTTTAATAATAGGTACATTTTTAGAAATCCACGCAGATGCAAACTGCAGATTAAAAAAAGAACAATCACAATAATCTCATGTCATTAATGTTTACAACACTCTAAAAAGTAAAGATCCTAAGAAATACTTACTAAAAAGTTAAAATGTATAAATCTGTGGTTAAACAAAGACTTCACAAGAATGGAAACGGAGGAAAGAAAACAGCAAAGGGGGATGGTCTAAAGGTGAACATTACATACAAATAACTTCTAGGTAATGGTGAAATTTATAAAGTAACTGATTAGAAAGACATCAAAGACTGATGAGCTGGTAAGTACCCAAGGCAAAAGAACTACAAGCGATAAAGTCACTAGATACAATTTTAAACGTAGGTACCAAAAAGCCTAATCTGGGCAAGAAACTAACTGAAGACAAAACCACACACTACTAGAGGGCTTCACAGCAGTACCTACTATATTACCAATAAACGATGACAACATAAGTAAGTCCCAGAAGAACGTGATACAACTACAAAGGACAACAATAATGAATGAACCCCCTAGCAACGTGGTCGGTAGGGAAAGCTACTGAAGAAAAGCTGCCATTACCAAGATAAACTGAGGCATCATTGGACTTTCACAAAGTCGGAGATTAGATGAAAACGTCGAGATAAGGAGAAATCATTTGTACCACCCATCAACAAAAGGCGAGCACAACCTGGACTAGATCAAAACTTTCGGCGATTTCTTGCCATGGGTAATGATAAAGCAATGATTCTTAAGGTTATTCAGTGAAATAAAATGAATCAAAATACAAAAGGGCGCTAGTCGTCAACAACAACAACAACAAAAAATCAGTCGAACTCACGGTCTTAATAAAACTCACCGTGTTCGCCTTCTAGCTGACACTAACCTAGACTATAAGAAACGAGCAGATATCCGTTGGATCAAATAAAACATAATATACCATTAGTAGGGGATAATAACCAGGCTTGAATAATACCATCAAGTGAAGATATACATTAAACCAGACTTGTTAATGTAAAAGAGCTTGGGTATATATGGTACAATTAGTTCAAAATGAGCACAAAAATGTTAAACTAAAAGTAGGGATCAGAACCACCAAATTATCTTAGAATAAAAAGGGTCTATTTAATATGCCAGTTATTTTGACAACATGACCTGCAAGGTTTTGAAATGTTGTAGTTCTCGCCTACTGTACTATGCAAAGCTGTAACTTTTTACGAGTTTCTGTTGATTTTTTAATAGATTTATGACGAAGCGTTACGAAGTAAACTGAAAGCAGATAAAATACAGATAGAACTTTGCCCTTCGTGCCCTTGCTAAGTCAGTGATCATGAGACTCCCTTAATCTCTCAGTTTGCTGATTACGAAAGAACAACATCTGCCAAAAGAGGGATCTTGTTCCCCCTGTAGTGTTGTCGGACTGAAACTGACTTTAAGCAATACACAAGAAAAAGCAAGTTGTTTACATCAATCTATTGACTTCAAAAGACAGGTAAAACACATATAAAAACAGAAACGAAATAAAAGAAAATAGTATTACATCTTCAAAGAACCTACGTATGCTATAGCTTGGAGCTACTCGCATGCACACTGCAAACATACATGAACAACGTGAAACATCAAAATAACTTTGAAATAATTGTCTTTAAAAAACGCAAATGTTAAAAATACATCTACGTCTAAATACGGTCCTGACTGAATGCCGACCCTGATTGTGCTTGCACATATTCAAATCGTGTTCGAGTTATGCACCTAAGCACATCTTGCATACTCGCGAAAACGTATCGCAGCTGAACGATATTCGCGTTAGCGTCAACTGTAAACATTTTACCTGGAACTGGCTGCTGCGTAGTGCGTACCCTTGGATTCAGTACGTCTTAGGTTGCGTTATTGACCCTGGGCGCTAAAACGCGCGATGCTGTGAATTTTCGATGACGGGCAGGTTTACGAGAACTGCTGAATCGACGCCTCCCAAAAATTGACGCTTCGAACTACCTTTAAATGTGGCACAAAATTGTGTATTCACGTGTACACTATGAGATTGATCTTCTTTTCACTTATATGCAGCAATTATTGGATGCAGGGCCCTTTTAGGCCGCTTCTAACTATTTCGCCTCAAGGCGACTTGCACCACGCACTTGAGAGTCACACGTGCAGCCTGTTACGTGTCAAAAGCGTAATTGGCATTGGAATTTAATTTGTGCAGAATTCTTGGCCGTATAAAAGCTCCTTTATTTGAAGGCGGTCGTCGGGCAAACGCAGATTTCTCTGTTAGCGGTTATGTGGTAATCTGCCTTACCGGCCGACTCTAGCAGTTGCTTCAAGCCGTTCGTTTTGTTTTCGGTTGTTTTTCTCCTGCAAAAAGCGGCGTCTGCTGGTAGAATACCTGAGAAACCTTGAAGCCGTTCTCGGCATTGCCTGTAATTACAGGGTAACTGAATTACTTCATTATAAATTTTGGTAACGTAATGTAATCCGGCATTTTTAGAGTCACCCTGGGGTTGCAAAACTTCAGCGACCTCACTTACTTGAGAAGGCGCATTCCCTCGAGGCGTCACCCGGGAGTTGCAAACCTTTAGCGACCTCGCTTGCTTAGGAAGGCGTTCCTGCTTCTGGGAGCCTAGTTGGTTTTGGGCAACATCGCCAAATGGTTTGCTGTGACGTTTGCCAGCATCTTCCACCTGCAGCCGTAGCAGTAATAGCCAGTTTGGATGCTATTTGATTCACCTCCTGCAGAAGAATGATGCTCTCAGATAAGCAGTATACAACCTAATAATTTGTGGTAATGATATTTGTACCGCAAGCAATGTAAAAGTAACTGTAGCTGTTCATAGTATATAAATTTTGCATGTCACTGGTTTAATCTAAGATTGCGTATTGAATTGTGCTACTCACTACTATATTAGCGTTAATTGGGAGTGCACCTTTCCAGTAAGTAATGCCCTGACGAATTGCTATCTACTATATGTTTGTTAAATAAATCCAATGCATTGTGTTTCATTTATTGTCTGATTTCGTTACTGCTACACCTTCTATATTTCAGATATTATATTATAGCCTGCTGCGATTAAACTGAGTATATAAATTCTTGACCTATCTGAGTATATTTGTTGTAATTAAAAAAGTTGGTGGCGCTCATTACATTTGGTAATTACATCTTTAAAGAACTGCACCCGTTTCCACTGAGTCTAGCTGGCTGGTCCTCAAATTTTATTTACTCTCGTAGCGTTGCCATATTTGAAAATATCTAGGGAAACTATAGTTAACAAGAAGTGGCGTTAACAAGAGTTTGAAATTCGTGGCTTTCACACGTTGGACATCAAACTGCATCCATGTGGGAAACACCTGTGAGTACGCTAACCTTGATAGACGCTGTCGATGTGAATAAGAGTTAAGATCGCCTAGATATCTTCACTCAGATAACTTATTGGAATTCTGGCTGTCGTCTGTCATTCCAAACTGGAGTTTCCCGTTTTATGGAAATCTAAGGGGGATAAATTATTCAAGAACTCAGGTTCCTATATTCATGCGTGGAGTTATTCAAATGCCAACCGAATAGTGATCTTGAAGTACATTTAGGTTACATGCCGTGACAATTCCATTATCGGTAGCATTACCTGGCTATGATAAAGTGCGTTAAAAAACCGTGTGACCTTATTTCAAACAGTAATTTTTGAAAGTCATGTCGTAACTAATTTTTTCGCATTGTGTATAATAATGTGCTATTTTACTAAATTCAAAATCGTTTAATAAAGTGGCACGTTGGTGCATAGAAATGTCACTTACTATATGGTAATGTCACTGTCAAATTTGAGGTTAGCAGGTTAGGTTTTGCGTCAATCTGTGTCAAAACTGACTGAAAACCTAACCTGATAACCTCGAATTTGACATAGACTTACAGTGCCACCAACATATTATTCATACGTTTGAATTTCCACAACCTCATTTTTTAATGGACATGTGGTATAATGCTTTTGTATAAATGTTTGTTTATAAATACTGGCAAAGCTCGAGTCCAAATAATTGCCAGGCTGAATTCTTCAAACTTGTGGATGAATGATGGAATCAAATAGTTAACTGAGGTATTCAAGCTTAAATACAACACAAGTACGATTCAACAGCAATAGTTTTAAGTGATAGTTCATAGTTAAGCGCATCGCGAAATTCTGGAGCCAAAAATGCGAATATACGAGGAAAAAAGTAATTAGCCTTCTCAGCCATCTATTAAAATAGGAAGAAAAATCAAAAACGAGTGATGAAAGATACAACTAATGTTTAAATGCACAATTCCTCACACAGTATTGCGGCAAAGTAATTCTGGTTGCCTGTACTTTTACAATCCAACAAATGAATCACAACCTTAGTCATACAAGGCCTACTCAGATTCGATTTTTAAACCGCCAGCAGGGTTCAAACCCTACAAACACTTTCGCTCTGTCCTTCCCTTCGGCAGTTGTAACATCGCTCATCCTCGATTCATCGACATCGCCGATTGTACAAGGAACCTATCCCACTTCTGTGGGCGTCTGTAGCGTCCAAGTTGCAAATGGGGCGCGGCGCAGCTCAAAATAATCAGTGATCAAGTGCGCTTCGGTGACTTTCGGACTGCTGTCGGTGCGGGTGACTCCCACGTTTAGTAAACAAATCTAACAGGTAAGTCACGGTTTTTTTTGCACTGGTTGTGGATGTTATTGCTAATCTGTGAATGGGCCGGCGACTTTTCGCAAATATTGATCTTCTAGTCAGACGTTGCTCCAGTGCGCAGCCTGTCGGTTTCGCAAACACGGTTACTAAATTTAGTTTTTCCTGCTTCCGAGGAATTATCGCGCGATAAAAAAAGCAGTTTTTAAAAAGTTGTACGTTTGTAAACGCCCGTTAAAATTTGCAAACATCCGTTGTTGATTGTTAGTGTTCTTGTGCATCAACTATTTTAAATTTTCAGCCGAATTCAAAACGCGCCAAAATGTCTCATACCGTGACCGTGACGAGGACCACAACCACCACCACCACCTCTGCCATCATCCTCAACACGGGGTACTTCAAGACCTGGCCAGGCATCTTCAAGCTGTTCCAACTAGTAAGCTAGGTTTACAAGACATGAACGCATTCTTAAAATTAGCCCGATTACGTCAGTTCCACTTTAAGTCGGTTTAAAGGGATCGAAGCGCAGATCAAGTTTCCTTGGATAGACAGCACTTCCCCACGCTTTACACCTTTCGCTACTCATCCCTATTTTGAACAGTGACATCATCGCGGCAATCGGACAAACCCCGATAAGGGACCAGGTCGAAATTTCGATTTCTAGCGACCACGCCTGTTTTTCCAAAGCCATGCGAGTTGTGCTCTCCAACAGCATTGACCCACATTTCCCAAAGGTTCAAGAATGTGTGGCAAGCACAAGGTCGTAAATGCATCATCACTTGCAGCCTGTTTTAGCCAGCAACCTTAAGTGACATGATTTTTTGTGTCAGGTTGCAGTGGAAATGCTTAACTTCAACTCATTTGGTTAACTCTGGTCAAAAATACTTGATTCATTTACAATTCCAAGATATTGCTCGTTTCGCAAAGGCGTGACGTCAGCGAGTGAATTTGGGTTAAGCAGTCCTTAATTAGAAATTTCGGGGGCGTGAAGATGCATCCGATTAGGCGGTATGGTTTTTGTTCTTTAAGTAGGACTGGCTTGATAATGCTCGTCCTTGGACAAAAACTAGGACTGCTAGTTAACAGTTTTTAATTTGCAACTTACAAGCAATTGGAGTTGATAACGCTTTAATGAAACTGCTGGATAATTGCTCAAGCTTCAAACAAACAAGTCAAGTCTGAAAGATATTCTGTACTTACAACTATTTAAATAAACGTAGACGAAGCATGCTTATCGATGTGGAAAGAACAAACACATTTTTCTATATTATGAACATCAACTAAATATGTAATATTTGCTTAATGACAGTATATGATATTTAAACATTGGTAATTGCAATTTGTCCTAAAAGTCGTCAAATCGAATAAAAAACAGGCATGATTACCGGTTTACTTTTACATAAAAACTGTTTTTTTAATATATAAAAGAAGTTAAAGAACACTTTCATTATGTGCTTCGCATGTGTTTCAAAAATTTACGCCCAATCTAAGGTTTTTAGTCCGTCTATTTGGCAAGTGCCTGTTAAAAACTGTGCGAGCAGTTTGGGTGTATTAACGAGTTGCTCCATTTTGTTGATACACAGTAGTAGGGAGGATGTTGCTACCGAGTTTTTCGAAGTTCTTTCTTGTATTTAACATGCATGATGACATGATGAGTATATTAAAGAAATTATAAATATACAGTAGGAGTGAAATTTTAACGAGTTTCCTGGAAATTTTCAGCAAGTCCGCAGTAGCCAAATATTCTCAGCAACTATATAATATTTTCAGCAGAATTACAATAAATTTGTAGCACGTTTTCAGCGATATTTTTAAGAGTTTCTAAGCAATTTAGTCGACAGTCGACACAATATTTTTAGCAAAATTTCTACAAATTTTCAGCACGTTTTCAGCGTAAGGTTGGTAAGTTTGAAGCGACATTTTAACGAGTTTTCAGATAATTTTGAGCCAGTCTGCCTTGCATAATATTTTTAGCAAAATTATAATAAAATTTGCAGTACGTGTGAAGTTTTCAGGCAGTTTTCAACAAGTCTGCAGTACACAATAATTTTAGCAAAATTTATATACATTTCCAACACGACTGCAGCGAAACGTTAGTAAGTTTGAAGTGGAATCTTAACGAGTTTCCAGGCAGTTTCGGGCAAATATGCAGAACACAATATTTATAGCAACGTTCAAATACCTTTCCAACACGACTGCAGCGAAATTTTAGTAAGTTAGAAGTGAAATTTTAACGAGTTTCCAGTCAGTTTTCGGAAAATCTACAGTACGTAATAGTTTTAGCAAAGTTAAAATACATTTCCAACACAACTGCAGCGAAATTTTAGTAAGTTAGAAGTGAAATTTTAACGAGTTTCCAAGGAGTTTTCGGCACATTTGCAGTGCAGAGTATTTTTAGAAAAATACATTTTCAACATGACTGCAGCCAAATTTTAGTAAGTTTCAAGAGAAAATTTAACGGGTTTTCAGGCAATTTCCAGGAAGTCGCCGTTATACAATATTTTAGCAGTTGAGCAATTTGGTAGCACATAATATTCTTAATAAAATTACACTAATTTTTCAGCCCGTTTGCAGCGTAATCTTAGTAATTTTGAAATGAAGTATTAACGAGTTTCCAAGCAATTTGCAGCGCGGCTACAGCACATAATATTTGAAGTAAAATTATGATACATATTCAACACGTTGACAGTGAAATTTTCGTAGGTTTGAAGTGAAATCTTAACGAGTTTCCAGGCAATTTACAGTGCGGCTGCGGTACATAATATTTTAAGAAAACCTACAATACATTTTCAACACATTTGTAACGCAATTTTAGTAAATTTGAAGTGGGATTTTAATGAGTTTCCGGGAAATTATCAGCATGACTGCAGTAAACAATATTTTCAGTGGTTACAGTCTATTTTCAGCATCTTTGCAACTAAATTTTAATATGTGTGAAGCGAAGTTTTATCGAGTTTCCCAGCGATTTGGCAGTACACAATAATCTTAGCAAAAAAACGAACAAATTTTCAACCCGTATTCGGCGAAATTTCATTAGATTTCAAGGAGTCCCCTCGCAATTTTCAGCAAGTCTGTAATACATATTATTTTTGCAAAATTACAATACATTTTCAGCACGTTTGCAGAGAAAAATTTATAAGTTTAAAGTGAAGTTATACCGGGTTTGCTGAACACAATATTATTTAAAATTACAATAGGCATTCAGACCGTTTTCAGTGAAATATCGGGAGCTTTGAAGTGAAACTTTTAACGAGTTTTCAGGTAGTTTTCAGGAAGCCTGCAGTACACAATCTTTTAGCAATGTTGCAATAATTTTTTAGCTGGTTTTCAAGCAAAAGTCCAGTAGGTTTGAAGTGAAATTTTAACGATTTTGCAGACGGTTTTCAACAAGATTATGGTCGATCTTCAGGAAATGTACAATATGAATTTATAAAAAAATCTGCCCAGTGTCAATAAGTTTACGTCAAATTTTCAGTATATTTTCCGCGACTACTTCTAATAATTTTCGAGCAAGTGTTCTGCAAATTTATAGGCTACAATTTTTGAGCAAGAACAGTATAATAAGGTGGTTAAATCATCAGCGTCTTGGTAGCATTTTTTAACATTAACAATTGCAGTAATATATTGACAAACTTTTTAACGAATTTCTACCAAAATTCCAGTAATTATTTCAGAAAAATAGCAACTTTGTATTAAAATTGCAGCAACGTTGCAATGAAATATTAGTAAATTTAGTAAACTTTTCAATAAGTATGTAATACATTTTCAGTCATTAATTTGAAAGCTTTTAGTATGCTTCATGGAAGTTGGTAAAATTTTTTTAACAACAACAATATATTTGCAGCAAATGTTGTCAATTATTAGTATGATTCCTGAGAATTTTTACCTATTTTACAACCCACTTTTAATAATTTTACGTGCGAATTGTTAGAAAAGCTACAGTAATTTATCAATAAAATTGCAGTAAATATTCAAGAACCTTTTGGTATATTTTGCAAATTTAAAAAAAACTGCAGGTTTACAATAAATACAAGCACCATTCCAATTATGTTTGGAATTTTTCAGTAAGCTAACAATACATTTAAAGCGAAGCAAATCTAAAGGCACCTTTTAATAAGTTTGCATAAAACTTCATGGTTTCAACTTTCAACGTTGCTATAAAAGTTAGCAGTAAATTAGAAAATTCGATTAGCCTAAGAATACAACTAATTGAATTCATTCAAATTAGATGTTTCGGATGGCAGCATTTATACAAAACCGTTACAGTTGGTTGTTTTCCTGGTTTCGTTACAACATTACATCAATAACTTAAAGCGGATGCTTTTTGTTCTTGTTTTTTACTATTCCCACATAGGTTTATTATTTTCTTTAATTAATGTACAGTCGTGTGCAAATAAATCTGGGACAGTGTTTTTTTCACATGCAGATTCAGTTAAGAATTTGAAGAATATTTCCATGGATTTCCTCTTATCAGAGAGAGTTACGGGTTTCAGTACCTGTTAAAGTTTAATGTAACTCTTTCTGATAGCAGGAAATCCATGGAGATATTCTTCAATTCTTAACTGAATCTGCACGTGAAAAAAACACTGTCCCAGATTTATTTGCACACGACTGTACATATTACGCAGTACAGTTTTCGGCTTTATTAGGAAGCGCCACTAAGGCCAACTATTACAAGTATACGTTAGGAACATTATATTCACCTTGTCCAATGTGTCTAATTGGAAAAAGTTTGATGTAGAGATAGAATACGTTTTCGGCATTGCTGATATGTCTCGATACATCCACCATTTATAATTTCATTTTTAACAAGTTTCAATCCTCAAGTTGTTTTAAAACACAAAGAACAAGGCAACTACCATTACGCGCATGTAATTTGCAATAAAAACAGACGGAAATAGCTTCGGGTACTTAAAAAGCTTTCCACTCGCGAGAAATTAACATATGCAAACGAAAAGCAAGTACATGGGAAATCAAATCAATTATCGCAGACACGCGCAAACTTATGATTGTAATTTAAAATTTACTGCAATTTTGTTAAAAATGTTGCTGGAGATTTGCTGCCAACTTAGGTACTGCTACTTTGCTACAAATTTCTTGAAAAATGGAAAAAACTTGTTGAAATGTGACTGCCAACTCGTTAACAACTCACTGCTACCTTGAGATTTTTCTCTATAAATTTACTGCAATGTTGTTACAATATTGTTGAAGAATTGCTGCCAACTTAGGTTCTTTTTGTTACAAACATCTTGAAAAATTATCGCTTGTTGAAATTCGACTGCAAACTCGTTAACAATTAAATGAAAACTTGAGATTTTTCTGTATAAATTTGCTACAATGTTGCTAGAATTATTGCTATCAACTTAGGTAGTATACTGATTTCCTAGAAAATTATCACAAACTGGTTGAAACTTCACTGCAAACTCGTTAGCAACTTACTGCAAGCTTGATATTTTTTCCTGTAATATTACTGCATTGTCGTTAAAAATATTGTTGAAGATTTACTGCAGTTTTGCCAACAAATTGCTACCGACTACTTGAAAAATGGCGTACTGGTTGCTAATTGACTATGAGCTCAGTAAGAAGTTTTTTCCGATAATTTAGTGTAATTTTGTTTAAAATATTGCTGAATATTTGCTGCTAATTAAACTACTGTTACGGTGCTACTAATTTCCTGAAAAATTATTGCAAGCTTGTTGAAATTCGGCTGAAAACTCGTTAACAATTCAATTAAAACTTGAGATTTTTCCCTATAATTTTGGTGCTTTAGTTTGCTATTGATTTCCTGAAAAAATATCACAAACTTGTTGAATTTACTGACAAATTGCTACCGACTACCTGAAAAATCGCGTACTGGTTGATAATTGATAATTGACTTTTCAGTTCACTGTCATCTGTTAAAAGTGGGCCAATGTAAACGTCAGATTTTGCATTTCATAGCCAACCAAAATAAATTGTAGTGACTATTGTACTAGTACCGAATTGCAACGACCATTGTAAATTACTCAAGTGACTAGTTTGAACAAATTAAAATATTTATTGAAGATATTTTCACAAATTGTATTTTAAACTAAGTGTTGATTCCTTTTAATTTGCAAAATGGGTTTGGTTCACTGAATAGTCCTCCGAATCCTATTCGTAATCAAAATATGGTAGACTATTTTTGGGGTGGTATGACTCATGTCCATTACGTGTGCAATGTACCCATACGCAATAGACCTTCGTGGTACCTACTACCCCAAAAATAATCGACATAACTTTGAGTACTTATAGTATTATAACTGAAAATTTGCTGCAAACTTGCTGAAAATTTGACACATTTTTTTGGAAAAATTATCGTAAACATTGGAAATCGACTGGAAACTCGTTAACAACTTACTTTCAAAAAACCGTTTGTGGAATAAAAAATAATTTCTGATATGCAATAACTTAAACAAATAGTAGCTTGAAAACTCAGCTGTAGGTTTTGTATTATTCTAAGAACACAATTTGCTTCTAATTGTACGTGATTATAAATTAAAAACACTGTATACATTATTATATTTCTAATCCGCTCTTCATTTATTAATTTACTAAAACTTGTATACCTATTTAATTAAAAGATTCCCATGAAGCTTAAATTAAACAATTAACCTATGGTTATAGACACAAATTATAGTAAAGTACAGTAAAGTATAGCAATATCCGGGTCGTTTTAATTTATGTCACGACCTTCAAATGCCTGACTAAGTAAATCATAAAGGATGCACATAAATAAAACAATTGTAAGGCTAATGGTAGACGTGTTTTGATTGCTTATATGTTGCAAATGCATTTCAAACTTAAACAAAAATTTCATTGACTTAATTCGCTTGAACTTCAACACTGAAACCTTGCTTCAAAATTCCAGAAAATTTACTGAAATGTAAACCTGTCAACATGTCAATAAATTTGTTGTAAATTTTCAAGAAAAATTATCGTAAATTAAATAGACCAATTTTGCAGTACAAACTCGATCTAAATTCCCCAAACTTGTAGCCAACTTTCTACAAATTGCTAACTTGGTGAAACGTTTCCTCAGCATTATTGAACACATTTTGCAAACTTGTCATTTTTGTGTGAAATTTACTGAAAATTTGCAGATGCTCGCACAAAGTTGTCGGAAATAGAACGGGCTTGCAACAAGTTTCCTCAGAATTAGCGCTAGAACATCTGTTACAATTTTTCGAAAATGTTTGGAAGTCGATTATTTACTGAAAACTCGCCGCAAAACGATAAAAGAACTTTTTGGAGTCTTGCTGAGAAATATGCTGCGAATTCGCTGCAAGACATATTTTGTGTATTTATAAATATATAGAGTGAGTCAGAGTTAGCTGTAAAAAATGTACCAGTTTCTTTAGGCCAAAACAAAGCAATTAACATAATACACCTTAGTACCACAATGATCTCTTAAATAGATACAGGGTGTTAATGAAAAAAAGAACTATGATTTAAGATTTTTATGTTAAGGAATCTGGGGTGGTATTCCCTAATGGCTGCTAAGGTGCTTCTGTACACGAATACCATGTCTGCTATTTCTCTTTGAGTTTCAAAAGAAAATGCAACAGTCTTTCAAACAATTAATGGCTGCTTATGACAGACAGCCACTACCTTCATAATAACACCCTGTGTCTTTTTAAGGGAACATTTTGGTACTAAGGTGTATAGGTTAATTGCTTTGTTTTGGTCTAAATAAGCTTTGGTAAACATTTTTACACCTAATTATGACTCACCTGGTATACTGGAATTTGGATAAACATTTACTACAAACTACGTAACTTTTGTTCTAAATTTCTGAAAATGTTCTATGGCATGCTGAAAAGTTATATTTAAGTTACTGAGCACTTGCTCGAACTTTATTATAAATCTATTAAACATTTGTTTTAATCTTAGTAAAAAATTCCCAGAAAGTTTTTGAAAGTTGCTTTTCATGATGGTTTCATAGATTTTTATAAATAATTAGCAAGATTGCAAGATCCCACAAGATTCAACAAAGAGAAGTTTGGGTGGGAGTTATATATGTTACAATCTAATATTTTGCATATTTAAAAGTAGGTGGAAATTACGAAATTAAGAATTTTTTATTTGTTGAGAGGAAGGTTGTACAACAATTTTAATTCCACAACTAGAAATTGTGGGATTAGTAGTCTGTCGAAATAAAGCAAAAAGTTTGTAAATTGTTATTATTATTGGGATGTTAGTTTTTGCGACTTTCAGGTGCTAAGTTGGGTGGTTTTGGTTGGATACTGTTGCGTGGCCGCTTTTACTTGGAGGAAAACATCTGTGCACACTATTTTGAAACAAATAAAATATAAATTAGTCTTGTCTATACGAAATTTTATGATAACTCCAAAATGACTACTAATCAAGTATATAATTTTACACCCGCTATTAGAATAAGACATCAGATATTAAAATTTTAAATTATTATTTTCAGATTCTGGGCATTGTAAATGTAGGCCTGGTCGGATATTACTACAAGTACACGAGCAACCTAACTCCAGTGGTCTTCTTCCTCTTGATGGCAGTAACGTTCCTGGTCGGCACGTTCCTGATTTTGCTCTCGTGCATTATTTCAATTTCAACAGCCTCCATAATATCTAAAACTGTTTACGTAAGTGTGGTCATACACAGGCTTAAAAGGCGGCCTCGAAAGCTGATAAGTGTCAAAAGTTAGTATGTTTGTGGTTACGCTTCCTGACTTTCAAAGGAAATGGTTATGTTAAAACACTAAAATTAGACTACATTCCTTTTATTACGCTCAACATTTTAAAGATACTTCTTGGGTTTTGTTAAAGCAACATCGAAGAATCCTAGAGTTACAAGAAATAATTAGTTAAATTCTTATTGAATTGCAATTAGTTAAATACCCACAGTTAATAATTCGAAACAATGTTGCAGGAATTCGTCTACCATGGATTTGCCTTCCTACTGTACTTGGCCGCATCTTTAACCCTTCTTGTTGAAATCAACCATTACAAGAGGAGTTATTCCTACGTCTATGATGAATACTTTGCTGCAGCGGTAAGATATAGTTTAACAGATTGAATTTTAAAACATTTTACATCAATGATTTTTCAGATTATCGGCATTGTGCTGTCGGTTCTTTACATACTAAGTGCCATATTTGCATATCGCAGCTACCGAGGCCTGTAAGAAGTTTTGGTCTGTAAAAATATTCTAGTGTTTAATACGGCTTTGAAGAGGATTATTTACACTTCTTTGAGTATACCTTGTTAACTAATATTTAAATAGTTTATGTGCTGAATGTAACAGTGCAAATACCGTACTAAATTCTTTTATGTTAATACCTCGATATTGATATAATGATAGGAAGTCTTTCTTATCATCGTCAAAAGGTAGTAACGGCGTCTGCTCTCTTGCACTCAGTTATGCAATTACTTACGTTTTGATACATCTCTGATTGATTATATTTTTGTATTTAAATTTACCAAGCTTTAGAAAATAGTAAATTATGTGTTAGTTTGTAAGCTCGATGTTAGGAAAGTGGCAATTGCGTTCTCAGTTATTTATTGCTAACATGATGCATCTTATGGATAATTTAGAATATTATTAAGCTAGCGTTATGTTAGTGTCTTCATTGTTACATCTCGTCCAGATAGTGCCTTCTGTGTCTGCCTTAAGTGTGTTTAACATTTTCAAGTGACTATGGTTGCCTATACTTTAATACAGTTTGCTGCAAACAATAGAGAGTAAAAATAATTGAAATTCGAATAAACTGGAAGTTTGTATGAATACAAGAGGAACTAAAAGATCTCCTTTAGCCTTGCTATTATTAATGTGCATGTCTACAGTATTCTGTATGTAATTTAAGTGAATTTGGTACAAGCTAACTGGTGGTATGTCATTGTTTTAATGGAAAAGAAATAGCAGCAACATTAAATTCACTTACAAATAATTATTACAAGTGAAATAAGGAAATTCAATTTTTGACATTGCTATTTTTCTGAATAGTTAGTGATGCGGTATTTGTTTTCCTAATGATTTTCTAAACAAATTAGTTCTCGTCTTCAATTAATGCTCGTAAGCTGCCTATTGTTACGGCCAGGCTGTAAATTACAGTGAATCAAGTGGCGAAAATAAATACTCGTACTATGAAACAACCAACGACGACCCTTTCGTACTTAACATTTTTACTCTGTTTTGCTACATGTTTTGTATTTTCGAATAAATAAACACTTGGTGTTGTACTCGTCTTATTCGTCCCGGAAATGCCAATTTGACGGCGGGGAAATGGAGACAGATAAACTATTTTAAAATCCAAAAATAGCACAGAACCCCCGGAGAGGTGCGTTGCTCCCGCCGCGTTTCTAAGTTTCGTTATTTTTAATTTGACTCCTGAACTAGACCTCCGCCGTTCGTGTACGAGAATTGTTCGTTTTTTGGAATTTTGCAATGATTGGGGGTCGTGGGCCAATGATTGTAACGGTGCAGAGGAGTGCAGGCTCCAAGGGGGTGAAGTGCTGCTGCTGCATGTGCTGTACTTGCATCAACTGGCAGTTTCTGAGGACGCTGCCCGGTTTTTTGAAAATTTCTGAAGCGGTAAGTACAAAGCCTTTAATTAAAATTACATTGCAACGGTTTTTTACTTCCCTTTACAATAAAGGAAGTATTGGATTGACCCCAAAAATGCGAAATTGAGTTTACAACAGATCTTCACGTTTTAGAGTCCCCTGAACCCAAAAAACCAATTTTTTTTCATTGGTCTGTCTGTGTGTCTGAACAGAATATCTGAAAAACGAAAAGAGGTATGGCATTGAAACTTCATATATAAGTTTTGTGTACTATGTAGATGCGACAGCAAGCTTTTGAAGAAAATCGCATAACCGGAAGTAGGTGTTTACTCTTGTGATTTTTCAGTTTTACTCGATTTTTTCAAAAACGGCTCTAACGATTTTTTTCAAATTTCACATTTTTATTACATTTTTTAATGTGATTTTCCAGTTGAATACTTCTAAAATGGGTTTCTTTTGTTTTTTTTATTAACTCCTATTTTAAATAGAACACCCGGTATATTATTACATTTTTGAATTCAGCTTAAAATTCTAGAGAAAATCGTACGACACTCATCAATGACCAATAGAAAAATTAGTTCACGAGCCGTATCCAAGACAACAACAAAATTTCTTGGAAATTTTTTGTAGGTAGATCAGCCTAACTTTGAGGGCTTGTATCGTTACGATTTTCTTACCGAATCTGCATTCGAGCATTAATTCATATCCGGAAATTATTTTTCGTGCATTCAACAACGTCCTAATTTGCCCTCGCGTCCCGCTCGGGCAAATTAATACGACGTTGTTGGAACGCACTCAAAAAAATTTCCGGAAAGAATTAATGCTCTTATGAGATTATATGTGAAAATTTGTCTCTTCACCTAACGCTCTATTTTGTACCGTTTTTGTAGAATTTGTAATTTTTGAAAAATTTTGACAAATGCTTAAAAATTAAAAATCAAATTTTTGGCTAATTATAAGATCACTGTAAAAAGAAGTGTGCGTGTATCACCAGATTTTTTGTTATAATTTCGTCCTTTGGATTGTGGGGTGTTTAAAATTCGTCAGTGTTTAAAGCCTAAACAAAAGAATCGGGATTAATTTCTATAATAATTGTGAGTCCAATCCTGCCTCCATGTTACACTGGGTTCAGGAATGGTATTGACAGAATTAACCCTGCAAAAAGTATTTTTTAATTTTACTGTCATTATGTTTTACTTTCAAGAACCTATATTTGCAGATTGTTGTTCCAAACTCTAAAATTACTATAATTATATATGTCTATAGCAATTTTATTTTTGCATGGTTCAAGTGAATATAGAAACTTTATTAAATGTTTTGTTTAAATTTTGGGTAAATTGTGTTAAAAAATCAAATTAGTATTTTTAATTTCACTTCCAAATTGAATAAGTTATTATTTTACGTCAATCTAATGTTTGCATTGTTACAGTCAGTCCGAACCTGCCTCCACTTCCATTTAACTTAGAACAGATATGTGGAGTTGCAGTTAATGCTTAATATAAACGAGTTAAGTTGCTAACATGACAGTATATCTGTTACAGTTCTTCATTTTATACTCAACGTTTTAAATTTTGTATTTAAAGGTAAAAGGATTCGTCCAAGAAAGAAAAAACAGGATTTTTAGAGTTGCTCTCTGTTACATATAGAAATTTTCTTGCGCAAGATGAAGTCCAACTTACTGAATAATTTTCTACCTACTTGGCAGTGTTTTACTGAAAATGTATTCCAAACGTAAAATTGGTGAAACTGGGACATTTACTTCAAATTTACTGAATATTTGTTAGCTTGCTGAAAATTGTCCAGAAACATACTGACACTTTTCTGTCGCTTTGAAGTTTATTGTGTAAATTTTCTGAATATTTTTTGAAAATTTTCTAAAATTTATTGCAGGTTTACTGAAAGTTTGCTGAAGACTTGCTAAAAATGTTTTGTCAATTTGCTAACTTCTTGCTAAAAACTTACTCCGAGTAACTAACTAAACATTTTCTATTCATTTGCAGACGGTCAGCTGCAAATTTTGTTGCAAATTTAATAATTTTCAAAATAGGAATTTACTAGTCTTAATGAATAACTATTTTTTAATAATTAAAATTTACTGAAATCTTGTTTCAAATTTAAGAAACATTTTAAATTTACTGAAAAATGTTTCTGCCAACTTTGGAATATTTTACACGAACATTTGCAAATTTACTTACCTCTTGCTGTAAACTTATTCGCAGTTTGCTACATTCGCAGTGAACATTTAAAGAACAGTTACTGATAACTTTATTGAAGATTTGCTTCAAACTTAGTGAAAATTTGTTGTTAATTTGCTGAAAATCGCCCACTTAAGGAACAATTTTTATTAACTTCCTGGAGCGTTGTTTAAAAAAAAATGCTGCTAAGTCGCTAAAAATTTACTGAAAATCTGCACTCCTGTTTGTTCAAACTTGCTGACATTTTCCTACATACACATTGAAGATTTCTTACAAATGTAAGGAACATTTTTTCATAAGTTGCTGAAGCTTTATTTCAAACTGTTAAGCAGTTGCCAATTAGCTGCAAATTTCACACCTTTGTTGCAAACTTAAGAAACAATTTTTTATAAACTCACTGAAGCTTTGTTTCAAACTGAATGAGAATCTGCTGTTATCTTGCTGCAAAATTACATACCTGTTGATCTTAACTTATCTATAATTTGCTACATTTATATTGAAGATTTGTTAAAAATCCATTTTTCATAACTTGATAAATATTTGTTTTCAATTGCTGACTTGCTGAAAATTTGCTGTCAGCTTGCTGACAATTTATCGTTTAGTTGCTGACAATTCACTGCGAATGTACCCACCCTTTGTATTAATTGTACCTTACTGAGAATTTACGTGCAAACTTAAGGAACAATTTTTATTAAATCATTGAAGCTTTGTTTTTCAAACTCAATGATATTTGTTACCAACCTGCTAAAAATTAACTGCAAAAATGCTGAGATTTTCCTACATACGAATTTAAGATTTGTTACAAATTTAAGGAATATTTTGTCATAAGTTGCTCAAGCTATGTTTCAAACTTAGTGAAAATTTGCTGTAAAGTATCTGAGACTTAGATGCAAATTTTCACACATTTGTTGTAAAATTACCAACTGTTTGCACTGTAAATTTGCTATAAAATTAAAGAACAATTTTTGCTTCAAAGTTAGCGAAATTTTGTTTTTAACTTGCTCAAAATTAGCAGCAAATTTGTATACCTGTTGGTCCAAACTAATAATTTGCATTCAACATTTATTGCGAACTTAAGCAACAATTTTCATAATTCGCTGAAGATTTGCTTCAACAATACATATACCTACATTGAAGATTTATTGAAAATGTAAACAACAATGTTTTATAAGTTACTGAAAATTTGTTTCAAACGTAGTAATAATTTGCTTTTAATTAGTTGCTAATTTGCACACCTATTGGTGCAAGCTTACTGACAGTTTGCTACATACGCGATTTTTTGAAAATTAAAGCAACAATTTTCTATAAGTTACTGAAGCTTTGGACAACTATTTGTGCAAACTTGCTGACAATTTGCTGCATACGTAATGAGGATTTGTTGCAAACTTAAGGAACAACTTTTTAAAAGTTACTGAAGCTTTGTTTCAAAATTAATGAACATTGGCTATTAACTTTCTGTAAATTTGCTGCCAATTTGTACATCGTTTGCCGCTAACTTACCAACAATTTATATTGAAAATTTTTTGCAAACTTCGTAAATAAAATCTGATTGCTAGCTTCAAACTAACTGAAGATTTCCTGTTAATTTTCTGAAAATTAGCAGCAAATTTACACACCTCTTAGTGTAAACTTACTATTTGCTACATTAACAATTATTTTTGTTGACTTGATAAATATTTGCTTTAAATTGGGTACAACTTTCTGTTGACTTGCTGAAAATTTGCCGTTTAATGGCTAATAATTCACTGCAAATGTATCCGCCCTCTGCGTTAGTGGAAATTTATTAATAATTTGCTGCATTCGCATTGAAGTTTTTTTGAAAACTTGAGGAACAATTTTTATTAACTCGCGGAGTCTTTGTTTTTAAAAGATAGTGATATTTGCTGCCAACTTGGTAAAAATTCGTACACCTGTTTGTGCAAACTTGCTGACATTTTCCTACATACGCATTGAAGGTTTGTTACAAATTTAAAGAATATTTTTCAAAGTTGCTGTAGCTCTGTTCCAAACGTAGTGAAAATTTGTTGTTAAGTAGCTGGAAATTTGCACACCATTTGCTGCGAAATTACCAACAATCGGAATTGAAAATTTGTTGCAAACTTAATAAACAATTTCTGATTATTTGCTGAAACATATAGCTTCAAACTTAGTGAAAATTTGCTTTTAAATTGCCGAAAATTAGCTGTTAATTTACTGACAGTTTGCTGCATACGCGTTGAAGATTTGTTAAGAACTTAAGCAACAATTTTTCATAAGTTACTTTGTAATTAAAGTCCTTTTCGTTGATTTGTTTTGACATTGAATTATTTTTCAAAATACGGCAGCATAAAAGTACTGGACCATTACTTTTTGAAAGTAGTTAGTTACTACATTCAATTACTCAATTACTTTTGAGTAATGAAATTACTCGCAGTAATTACAGTTACTGGCCTCGATAGAATATTAAATGTCCAAAACGCAAAAAATAAAATAAGTCCCTATTGACCGAGCGAAGCGAGGCTTTTCGAAACGACTGAGCGAAAATTCATTTCCGGGTATGTACAGTCGCGGAATTAAAAATCCGGGTGGGTCTTATAGAGAATTTTCGCAATTTTTGGGTAATGTAAATTGGGCTCTGCGTTTCTAGGTTAGCAATTGACAGTTAGTCATATGCGAGTAATTATTTTGACTTTGACTAATTTCACCAGGTAACGTGGTAAGTAAACTAAAGTAAGATATACACTGATTCATTTTATGTGCCCGAGTTTTTAATTTCGCGACTGTACGTATGTTCCACAGATAGCGGCGAAAGCTAGAGATGGATTTTCATGAACATTTACAGAGATTTCCTGTAAAGCTTTGGAACGATGGCAACAGACTTTGGTTTCACTGCGTTGCAGCGTTCGTTGTCAAGAAGCCCAAATACCCCAAAAATTTAGAAAAAACTAAAAACATGTTTTTTGCTAAAAAATGGCTCCACGATTTTTATCATTTTCACAGACAAGATTTTCCTCTTACTCATATGTAGGACCCCATAGTCATTATTTACCCAAAAATTCCAGGGAGGGAAATATCTACGGTACACATTTCATAAAGACGACTTTCCATGAAAATTTACGGAGGTGTTCTATGAAGCTTTAGAACAATAATACCAGACTTTAGTTCCATTGCCATACACCGTTGGGTGGGAGCAGCCCCAAATATCCAACCAAAAATCGAAAAATTACAAAAATTTTTGTTCTCAAAAATTACTCTTAACGATTTTGATGTGGGGGGAGGGGCAGACCTCATACAGAGGAATTTCTATGAAAATTTACGGATATGTTTTATGAAACTTTAGAACGATGGTACGGACTTTGGATTTGCTGCGATGCAATGTTCGGTATGAGAAGGTTGAAATACCCAAAAGTGATACCTTTAAGTCAGTATCTACCCAAATTTCATAGAGAGATGTGTAGGAGTATACATTTTATTTCGGGTCTGAGCTTATAGGGTGAGTATGAAAACTAGAGTTAGATAACTAGCTGAAGCTTTGCTTCAAAGTTAGCGACATTTTGCTTTTAACTTGCTGAAAATTAGCTTCAAATTTGCATACTTGTTAATGTAATCTTGCTGACAGTTTGCTACATACGCATTGAATGAAGATTTGTTGGAAACTTAAGCAACAATTGTTCATAAGTTACTGAAGCTTTGTTCCATATCTATCTGAAAATTAACTGAAAATTTGAACACGGCTTGCTAACCAGTTGCTGAATTAGCTTTGAAAATTTTTGACAAATTTAAGAAACAATTTTAATAATGGTCTTCTGTTTTGTAACTGAAACATAGAAGTAGTACAGAAAATCACTTATTGGCTTATATCCTTTTTCTTCGTAAGACATTATAAGATTTAATTAGGATATTGAATTTTGGTTATTACACAATTGCAACTAATCGCATATTTTGATATTTTTCTTTCTCTTCCAAAACTATTTCTTGTTTTGTATTGAAAATGAAAATAAAAACTTTGCTTCAAACTTAGATGCAAATTTACTCACTTGTTTGTGCAAACTTGCCGACGATTTGCTACGTAGGCAATTTGTTGGCAACGTAAGAAGCAGTTATAGAACAACATCTCATAAGTTGTTGAAGCTTTGTTGCAACCTTAGTGAAAATTTGCTTTTAACTTATTGAAAATTAGCTACAAATTTGCACACCTATTGAGGCAAACTTGCTGACAATTTGCTACATATGTATCGAAGGTTTGTTGCCAACCTAAGGAACAATTTTTCATATGTTACTAAAGTTTTCTTTCAAACTGTTAAAACAATTTTTAGCAAAAGGCCAATATGTTTTTAAGAAATTTTTGGCAAATTTGTAGTAAAACGTCAGAAAGTTTAAAAAAAAGTTAAGCAAGTTAGTAGCAAATTTTCTATAAATTTGCAACAAAAATTTAACTTCACTGAAAATTTTCATGTACTTATAGCGATGAAGTAAAAAATTATCTAATTGCAATTTTTTCGACACAACTTGCAAAAAATACGTATAACACATTTAATAAAGTTGATATACAGTGTGTCCAAGATAAGGAGGGTCAGTATGGGGATCTCGTTAACTGTAAGAGATACAAATTTGGTTAAATGGGAAGAAAGTTGTGCAATTAAAGGAAAAACGCATAGACATCCTTGCTATGATTTTTTGTTTTTAAATTATCTCCAGAAAACCGAATTTTTTTATTTTCTATTTGAAACTGATTAAACTTCTGTATAGCAACTTCTAGTGAACTCAATGATTACATTATCAAATTTTTTATCCGACGTTTCGTATTCGAGAAACCATCATCAACTTCATTTTTAAAATACGGTCGTGATTTTGTGATGCCAAATTTGTGAAGCCCTTTTTATTATGAATTCAACAATGTACTACACATTATGGTTTAATTATGTTTCGAGTCTTTTTTGACCATCATCAAGAAATTTTTGGAGGTGCGGCTCATTACTTCTTTTTTAAATTACAAAAGCTAAAACAACGTATGAAATGCTCTAGGACACAGGTCCGTATCCAAAAATTTCTTGATGGTGGTCTCGAAAGACTCGAAACGTAATTAAACCATAATGTGTGGTACATGATTGAATTAAGAAAAAGGGTTTCACAAATTTGCATTTAAAAAAATGAAGTTGATGATGCTTAGTCGAAGGCGAAACGTCGGATAAAAAAATTGATAACGTAATCTTTGACTCCATACAAAGTTGCTATAAAAAAGTTTTGTCAGTTTCGCGCTAACTTTAATATTAACGCCAGAAAAAAATTAAATATAAAATCCAAAAATTCGTTTTTTTTAGATAATTCAAAAACGAAAAATTATATCTAGGGTTTCTAGGCGTCACATTGTTTGTCCTTTAATTGCGCAACTTTCTTCCCATTTAACCAAAATTTGTATCTCTTACAATTACCGAGATTCCCATACTGGCCCTCCTTATCTTGGACACACTGTACTGGCATGAACAGCGAATGGTTCATATAAGGAGTAGAACTAATTTTAAATTTCTGAAGCTGACAATGTTCATATATATTATTTTATCTTCTATAATAACTTCTTATCGCTATTGTAGTCGGCATAACAGATTCTATTCAAACTTTTTTTGAAGCAATGCATGTCAATATTATGTTTTAGATATTTCGTAAACACTACTCGATTCTAATCAAATCAATTATATTAATAATGCGGAAAAGGCAGGTAATACATCGTATCACAACAGTTTTGTTTGTTGTCTTTTGTAGACAATATTGATTTCTGTGACAGTGCTAATTTTGAGGCTAAATAAGTCAAACATTTTTAATATGCTTCACTGTGTTTTCAAGGGTAATATCACAAAAGGTGAAACTTTTTTGAGATTTTTTTCTTTTACATGCCAATTATTGCATTTAAATTTATCGCAAGCAAAACTGCGTTAAAAATTTGAGCAGTTTTTGTGTAAAGAAATTTGTAACAATTTTTATGCAAACAAAAAAAATCTTCAAAAAGTTTACCTTGAGTGGTATTTGGGAAGATTATTCAACAATATAAATATATGACTTTGATTTTGCTGTATTCGACGGCAAAGTTTTGTAAAGTTTTCCACTATTAATTCAATACTGTAGAGTCTAAAACCATTATTATTCATTTTTAGACGTCAATTTGCAAACTTCACTTTGGCGTTTTTGGCGAAATATCAATCAAAGGCTACTCATTAAATTGAATTCTTTAAAACCAATCGTGATCGCGTGAAAACATTGCAAAATTAGGTGTTTTCAAATACAGTCAACTTTTAATTGCCGTTTCTGACAAATTGACCAATTTCATTGGTTTGTTTATTATAGTGTTGAATAATCGAAGTAATCTAATTTAAAAAATCGAGCTTTCCATATTACCCAAACGAGAAAAAAAGCTGCGAATATACTTTGACTTGATGTTTATGTGCCTAATCTAAATGAACTTTCACAATATCACTACTACTATTCCTCAAGTTTTTCCTCAATTAAATGTTGTTAATCAACGGCTTTTGAGAGCGTGGTACAAAAGATGCAAACACGATAAACTGGCAGCGCCCTTATCGCAATAAAATCGTAAATGCCTTTATATTGTCCAAACGTCCCTATTTGGTCTATGTTAGCATTAGAGAGCTTTTGACGCGGTCGTGGCCACTTGAAAGTGGCAAGATAAGCCCTTATATGACAAACCTATGAAGAGGCAATCGTCTAATGCAATCAGATGCAACCTGAGTGGGGTCTCTTGCCCTTGAATGCTATCGAGGAATTTGCCTTTTTAAATGTCCAAATTTTTAATTGCGTATGTATAGATGTAATAAGACTGTGTTATAAAAATCTGAAAGAAACGATGGTTCCCTACTGTGGACAATATCTCCGAAAGAAATTTATTCGAGGAAATCGTATACGCTGGGGTTATAAATTTTGGGCGAGGACAAGGTTAGGAAATATGTTATGGTTTGAACCATATCAAGGATCTGCAACGACGTCGCCAGAAGGATATAGCGAATTGGGACTAGGAACTAGCATTCCATTTCGATATGCTGACAGTTTGAAGTACTTTGGGGAAAATACCTTATTCCATTTATTTTGTTATAATTGCTTCATTTTACTGCCATTGCCTAGTTGAACATAAGAAATTTAAAAAGCATAGATGAAAAATGCATTGCCGTTGAGCAACCAACTCTATTAAAACAACATAACGAACACGAACATGGGTGGGGTTGACAGATGAAACCAGAACGTTATTATTGGTTGTGTTTCTACCAGAGGGAAAATGTGTTTTTTCACTGTTCTATCATTACTTTTGATAGGGCTAAACAAAACGTATGGCTGCTGCACGGTTAAACGTTACGGACTCTTCTTTTTCCCTTTGTCTCCCTTGTCATACTTTTCTGCAGCAACTAATTTCTATTATGTCGCTTGTATCTCTACCTCACTCTTCAATTCCTTGTGTATGTATTCACGTGTCTAGAAATTTAAACTTTCTTATTCTTTCCAATTCTTTATCGCCTGTGGTTATTCTGACATTCGGTTATTGTGAAGTCATTAAAATGGTATCATTAGCTAGCGGATGTTGTTGATCACCTTACCATTAATTTTTATGCCTTCTTATTTCGTATAATGCATTTCTCATTACCAAGTTTGAATATAGATTGAATTGTAATATAAAATCTTTATCTTTATTTTTAACTTTTCTTCACTTGTCTAAATTTGAACAGGAACTAAACTCATACATAGTCTTTCACCCTCTTCCATTATACTTTTTCTTTGTTAGCTTCATTTTCCCTACAAGAGTATATTTGGTGGGCCATCACCTAAACTCAGTAGAGACGGCGTGCAGTTTTTGAAACGATGTAATTACCAAATATAATGAGCGCCAACAAGTCTTTCAATTACAGCAAATATACTCAGATAGGCCGAGAACTTATAAACTTAGTTTAAGCGCAGCAGGCTATAACACAATATCTGAAATACAGAAGGTAGCAGTAACAAACCAGACAGTAGTGATGGGCATAATCGGATGATTTCAATAATCGGAATGTTCCATTTCGGAATGTTTATACAATCGGAATATCATCCGATTATTTTACATTCCGTAAATGCAAGCAAGGGAAAACGAGCGAAACAACAAGCGGAAGGAAGATGAAGTGTGTCCAAATTTGCGATGAGAACACTGGCCGTTGCGCCGTAAGCCCTTATCTGCGTTGGCATCTATTGTTTGGGTTTGTAGGACCACAATTTATGAGTTTGAGTCGCACAGTGGGATGTAAGGAAATAAAATATTTTTTCAAATTATTACAGTAGTTACCTTAATAGACTTTCGGAAAATGGTAATGATATTTTAAAGTTTAATGGCACATAAAGTACATAATAGATAGTATAAAACAATACACGAATTTGGAGTCTGTAAGGTGTACTATCTAATAATTAAACTACGAAATACCACTGCCATTAGTGCCAGCATATAGCAGTCAAATGAGTCAACACAACATTCCGTATACCGTTCAGTTCAATGGCATTTCGTTTTCTCATTTTGTATACCGAATAGTAAAATAATCGAATTCCGAAAGTTCCGAATTTTGTGCACCGAACAGTAAAATAATCGAATTCCGAAAAGTTCCGAAACGTTCCGAAATAATCGGAACCTTCCGATTTTTTGAACAATCGGAAACTTTCCGATTATTCATTCCGGATAGGCCCATCACTACCAGACAGTGTAATTACCAAATATAATGAACGCCAACAAGTCTTTCAATTACAGCAAATATACTCAGATAGGCCGAGAACTTATAAACTTAGTTTAAGCGCAGTAGACTATAACACAATATCTGAAATACAGAAGGTAGCAGTAACAAATCAGACAGTGAACGGTATAAACAGTGCATTAAATTTATTAAGCAACGCTGCATAAAGTAGCCAGAACAGTAATTCTTAAGAGCGTTAGTTACTCGAAAGGTGCACCCCCAAATAACGCTAACAATACGCAATCTAGGATTAAACCAGTAATATGAACAATTACATACTAAGAACAGCTTCAGTTTCTTTCACATTGCTTGCGGTACAAATATCATTACCATCAATCGTTAGGTGTCACGCTGTTTATCTGAGAGAATCGTGCTCCTGCAGAGGGTGAATAAAATAGCCTCCAAACGGGCTCTTACAGCTGCGACTGCAGGTGGAGGATGCTGGCAAAAGTCATCAGCAAAGCACTCAGATGATGGCCCAAAATCAAACTAGGCTCCCAGAAGCAGAGGGTTAGATACGCCTTTCTAAGTAGGTGAAATCGCTGAAGTTTTTACAACTTTCGGGTGACGCTAAAAATGCCAGAGAAAATTCAGCTAAATATATTACGTTACCAAAATCTAAAATAAAGTATCACTCACCCTGTAATTACAGGCGATGGCCAGGACGGCTAGCAACTTGTCCGTCTAAAAGTCGTGGACTTATTTGTCTCACATACGCGTCTAAGCCTAAAGTCCGCATCAAGCGAGGCTTCCACGAAGAACCTCTTTAAAATACCGAAGCTGAGGCCGAATAGTATGAGTATCACAGGAATGTCTTTGGGAGAGAAATACAACAAAAACGAAACGAACGGCTTGAAACAACTGATGAAGCTTGCTGGTAAATCAGATTACTATATAACAGCTCAGACGGAGAATAAAGCTGCGCTCACGAATTACGTTTACACGAATTATGCACAAATTAAATTCTAATGCTAATTAGGCTTTTTACACGTAACATCTTACATTTTTTGCACTTACACTGTTTCTGTTGAATCTATTAAAGCCATATCATTACATTAGCGGATGTCGTTGATCACCTCAGCATTAATTCTTATGTCTTCTTATTTCTTATAATGCATTTCTCATTACAAACTCTGCATATTAATTTAATTGAAATATATAAATAATTTCTTCTCCTGTCATCGCTTTGATTTGTTTATGTAGATTGGACGCATCGTGTTCTATCTGTAGTTCTTCTCTTGTTTGAGATTTTTCATTTATTTATTTATTTTTTGCGTGTCTTATCTTTTTACTTATCTCTGTTTATTCTACCGTATTTGCCTTTATCTCGATTTTTAACTTTTCTTCACTTGTCCACATTTGAACAGCAACAATTTATTTATCAGTTCATTGATATAAAAACTGACAGAATGGAATAGTAATGAAAGGTCACAGACTAAATGCTTTAACAATGCAAAGTTCCCCCACATTTAGTTTAAGATTATTCTAATCGTTGTAAAGCAAACATGACTCCAAACAGAACACATTCGTAAATATCAACCTATTTGGATTCTTAACTAATCTATCGTTTCTAGTGAAAGTTCCTCTCGAGTCTTCAAAATTCCCAGGACCCTCAATTTTCGAATCATAACTTTTTCAACTTCATTCGATCACATGGGGTGGACACTTCAGGCGGATAGGACGGACAAGTTCTCCAGTCATCCTTTTCAGTACGTGGAGCACGTTGCTTTCACCAGGATAAACATCTTCGCCATCACTCCCTACCAGGACTATTTTTTTGACTTTGTATACAATTTGCAACAAAACAATATCTTGAAAACGGTAATTCTGAGAAGAAACTTTTTTTAATACAAACTTAATGACTTTTTAAGCTCTATAAAAATGACCCTCTTCATCAAGTGATTTGGAATGACCATTTAGCAGTTTTTTTAAATTTTAGAAAGCTGTTTGGGGGCGAAGTCCTCCGAATTGTTCCAAAAACTGACAGAAGCGAGATTGCACCAGCGTCGATTTTTCTGCCAGATTTCAATGTTTTATGGTAAACTGTTTGACCTGTAAACCATCCACAGAATTTTGACCATATACATACACACAGACAGACAGACACACTCACAGACACAGACATCACTCCAAAATTTCTCAAAAGGTGTTCAAGGCATCTCAAAAGTATTTAAAAAAATGCAAATTTGCATGCGTAGTAAATAACAATTCCTTTTGACTTACTCCGATTTCCCACTGAATTCCTTCGACTTCCTCTTGAATTCCCCTGACTTCTTCCTGATTTTCTCTGAATTTTGTTGACTTCCCCCTGAATCTCTAATTTCCCCCAAGCGTGTACAAAAGATTTCCCTTGCGATCAATCCCTCGATTTGAAGCTGAAACTATAGATTCAGGTGAACTAGGATCGAAAATTCTATTGCTTTGGGGTATATAAAGGACCCTGTTTATTGACATTGCTGTACAACTCCATATTCTGATATTCTCTGAACCCGAGGCTGATTGTCGTACCTTCTGTCTATGATGGTCGCCTTGACCTTAGATTTGTTTGCTGTTACTTGATGCTCCTTGCTTATTTCTACAAATCTTGTGATAATAGGCTGGAGTTCTTCTTTAATATGCCTTTCTTCGATTTTTACTTCTCCTTAGCGTGTTCAGCAATCATGCGCATTGCGTATTCCGTATACATATATTACGTCAAACAGAAGAGGAGAGAACGCATTCTCACCCCTTCAACCCTGCTTTGGCTATGAAAGGGTGTGAGTATGTGTTGTCAACTCCAGACGAATACCTATTTCAGTGACTATTCAATTCACCTGTCATCTGTCAAAAAGTGACCAATGAAAATCCAGAATTCTGACGTTTCTTGACCAATCAAAAAAATATCAGTGGATATATCTTCCTAGAAGGTATTCAAGTGACTATTTTAAACAAATGTGATTTTTATTAGAAAAAGTCAATATTAGTGTTCTGTTACTATAGAAATTGCGTAGTTTGTTGCTAGATTTACTGAAAACTAATTTGAAAAAGTAGTTTGGTTCATTAAATAGTCCCTCGAATACCATTCTTAGTCAAAGTTAAGTAGATTATTTTTGCGGTGGTATCACTACTCATGTCCATTGCGCTTGGGATTAGGACTCGTGCTATCGCACTCGTCCTAATCGTACCAAAGCGCAATGGACATTCGTGACACCACCACAAAAATAGTCGACATAACTTTGACTACTCATGGTATTATAAGTGAATATTTTCCACATTTTGCTCCATTTCACAGAGTTGAAAGCAATGTAGTAGTCCACGAAGCGAAGGCACATCTTGATATTTACTTCTCAGGGTTTTTCAGTGAGTTGAGTGATTAGAATTTGCGCAACCAATTTACCATGTATATACCCTGGCTGTTCATCCGATGTTTGAGGTAAGAGATATCATACCAAATTTATGCTAAATTCAAATCATCGTGACTACATGGGCACATTTGACAACCGGCCAGCTAAAGGTAAAGACGGCATGCGTTGGTTATAAAAGCTTAAATTTATCCATCATTACAAAAGGAGCACCAATAAGTTTTTAATACAACAAATTTCAAATAGAAACGAGAACTCATAATCTCAAAGCTTAACAAAAAATCACAATAATCTGAAATGCAATATCAATAACAACCAGGTCATAACTCAGTGCAGTAACTATTATACTTTAATAAACCCAATATATGGTATAAAATAGTAGTACTAATCTAAATATCACAAATTCTCCGGCATAAACTAGCCATCGGGATCATAAACACAAGAAGCAAATAAGTGTATAATTACAAATATTGAATGGACAAACTAGATGGTTAAAAATTCAATAATGAATATCATTACTAGGTCGAATTACGCTCCGATGAGGTCTTAAGTTTGGTCATCGGAGGCGTTGGCACAACGGTGTAATGGTACAACGCAAAATGCAACGTACGAAGGTAAAGCAAAGTTAGAAATTTACATAGGTAAAGAATAAAAGAAGCTAAAATTCACAGGGAATATGAAGAATTCGGCCCAAAAATTAGAAACACTTCACAAACCTAACAAATTACTAAAATAGCTACGTGCATGACCAAATTGCTGTATCCTTGGCGGCAATCAAAGGCTTCTTGCGCCGTGGCAGCAACAAACTCCCGCAGTAGGTTAAGGCCTTATAAAAAAAAGGGCTTGCCGGGAAATGAGGTTATAACCTTATGCATCAAAAGAGAGCATCTATCAGTAAAATCGGTCAGCTCGGCAACTTATGGGAGCAAGAGCTGTACGGGAGCAGCTTTAACATCACGTAATTCAGAACGATGCAACTCGAATCAAAGAAACTAGCCAATGACTCCATGTGACTCACCCCAAATTTGGGCGGCCTAAACGCTAAATTCCAGCAACTACGCCGCGGCATAATCCGTCATCATGACGAAGGAAATACCGCTTCCAACCAAAATCCACCTTAATGGTGAGTGCAATGGGATCTCGTCTTCAAATTTTTAGCACGAGGTGAGCGGAAAAGCCCAAAACTTGGTCTTACGTGGACGCAGCAAAAAAAACAGAAAGTACGCTCAAAATTTTGGCTCGAGCGCAACTTCAGGATTAAAACAAACGACCCTCGGGAGAAGCGCAGAGCGGGACATGGGGAATTCGAACCATCAGTGCTAAATAACTTTTGAGCCGTAACAACGTCTTTAGTTTTTCGCATATAATGTTACTGCAGTATGGGATTAATGAAATTGCTCTGTAATTTCATTTGCTCCTTTGAACATGTCGGGCTTTTTGTGCACTCTCATCTAATATTGGTGGTTTTCATATTTTTTGCTTTTGTCAGTACGTACTATATTTGCTTTTTATAAAATGTATTCTGCGAATTCCACGTAGATGATCTCATACTGATGTTTATCATCTGGGCGCTCTGCTGCCAGCGATCAGATTGCTGGTGTCGTTAGAATCATGAATTTCCTCCAGGATAATTGCTTCTCGTGTTACTAGTTTAAGTCCGCTCGGGCACCTACTATATGTAGTAGGCGTTTTCCAATCCGCCACCTGGGGGGGGGGGGGGGGGGGACACTCATATTTCGATCGAGAGCGTTTAATGTTGATAATAAGAAAAAGCAAATAAATTCGGATACAACAACATCCATTAGATCTGTTATTGTTCTTAAGGTACCGTCTTTGATATTTTGATAAATACAAATAAATTGCAAGAATGCGGAAAAGTTGGAAAAAAGTGTAGCAAAGGACAATGTGCAATAAACAGCCAATTTTTGGCAGTACTAGCGACGTGGTACAATCTATTGAGGAAAATCTAGGTAATAATTGTTCCCAGATTAAGATCAGTGACTGCCGAAAACACATCCTTATCGCTAGAAGTGGAAAAATCAGTATCAGCTAGTTTTGAGAAGGAACGCAGTTGTTCAGACAATGACTCCTAAATTCAAATGATACACAACTGCGTGCAGCTTAGGCAAGGAAACCCGTATGCATGGAGCGAATTCATGATAGATACAGAGTGATTATTTTATTGTGCTCATATAGGCATCTCAGAAACTTGAGGTAGACGTGAACTAGTCTAGTAAATGCCTTCACTGATCTTTTTCAAATTTTATATTTCGAGATTTGACAGGTATACAATCTAAATTCAAGTTTTTTGAAAGCTCCAATTTCAAAAATACAGGCGGTATAAATTTGTACACTTTGTTTTACTTAGGTACTTATTGTAATATATTAATTACATACAGCTCCTAATGGCCGTTTTAGTATAGGAAAGTCAAGATATCGCCAATTTTTATGTCCACGTATATTTCGTACATTTAAACCTGTGCCACAAAAATTGATTTGTTATCTAAGAGAGTATTGAATACTTACATGTTTGGCCTTGACCGCAGCTGCTACATAAAACGACGCAGAAGAGGCCAAAGATAAATAGGAAAGTAGAGCAGATAAGGGCAATACCTGCGACTGGGTCAACACTGAAATTAATGTTTGTCTGTAAGGACGTCCCTTTAGACGAAAGTTTTCTTAGATGAGATAAGCCCGTGAATACATATACGTGAAGTATATTTGTAAATGTCGTCTAATCTATGTATAATAAGCGAATATGCATTAACTAGTAGATGATACCAGTAAATAATTAGAATAAACTTACTTACATTTTTATTTGTTGTTGACACCTGTGATATCAAAATGTCTTGAAATTTTTCAGATCGTTCATTTGTGATAAAATTAAGCAAACTACAAAATATTTGTTAAGATAAAAGGGCTTTGTTATTTATGTTTTATGACATTGTTTTTCAAAACAAGAGATGATGGCGTTCTATAATATACTACGGGGTACTTTTGTCAAGTTTTATGGTGTAGTTCCAACACTGCCTTAAAGGTCTAAGCTAAATATAAGATCAGCAGAAAAACTTTAGTTATTTAGAATGATAAAAAAGCGAATCATGTACTAGCTGTGTATATCGTGGCACCACTTTGTTAAAATCGCATGTATAAGTCTGCTCTAAGAAACGTTTGTGACTTGTTACCATATTATTTAACTGAAATCACTATTATAATTTTCTTTAAAATGTGCCTCACAACAGTAAATTTTTGGAGTTTTCTAACAGTATTCCTTCAGATTTTAGGTTTATTCTGCCAAAGCCTGGCGATCAACTTTGGGATGAGCTACGCCGGCACGATGGGGTCATCCTACCACGGTTTCCTAACCACCGCGTCCTGGTGCCTAATGACCACCCTCCTGCTGCTGTTCTGCTACGTGTTTTCCGAGAAGTCGGCGGGCCTCGTTCGGCAGTCCCTTTTTGTAAGTGCGCCAGTGAACAACTGGCAGTTTTCTGGGTGCGAAAACTGCAACAACTTTTCAACTTGGTACAGATGTGTGGATGAATGTGGTAATGAACATATCAAAATCCGACATTGATATAAGCGAGTTGTATACATAATCACAAATTAAATTCTTCTCGACTCTCTGACAACTGTGGTAAACACAATCTCATGAAATACCACCGAGTGGTTTTACTTCCAATTTTGTGTTATTTTAATATTTGTCAAGATGTGAATTATCACCGATTAAGTGTAACTTCTATTTAAATTAACCACCGATACGAATTGCCACTACATGGATTTACTGTTGACTGAAGCGATGTTGTAGAATTTTCCGCTGAACTGAAACACCACGGAACGGAAAACCACTGATCCGCCTGCACTGCAACATAACAAGTTGCTTAAGCGATAAGTGTTAGTTGCAGTTGCTAATAAGTAATAAGTATAGCATTATCGCCGCAAAATTTGAACAAAATAGTTTTTGCCGACGTTTAAAGTCTTCTTGCGTCACACACTTGTCCTGACTAAAATAGGCTATGGCTACGCTAAAAAAATCGCATAAACTCTCAATCTGAAATAATCCAAATTTATGTACGAATTAAAATATAATACTGTCATTTTATTACAGTATAAACAATTTTGTGAAATATGTAACCATTCATATGCGATCGGGGAGTTTCCAGTCGGTGGTAGTTTCAATCGGATGTAAATTCACATCGATGGAAATCCAAGTCGGTGGTAAACCAAATCGGAGACAGTTTAGCCGGTGGTAATAATTCAAGTCAAATGTAATTCCACATCGATGGTAATCCAAAGCGGTCCGAATAAAAGTATGTAATTTGTTTGGATAAAGCTCACCATACGCTTCTCCTACGAAAAAAATATTACTTCTTCGCAACTCTGATAATTTCCTATAGCGATCTTAGCAAATAATTCCTTGAAAAATAATGTATATAATGTTATTCAAGAATCACGCTTTAGCTAATATTTTTGTCATTACAAGACACAGACGAAATGTGTGTGTGAAATAAAGTTATCCAACTTCCCGCGCTGGATAATATGACGTACAACATAGAAATTAAAAAAATTACAATATACTAACTTTACTTTATTCAATGCAATGCATTACGTTTTCTTTACTATTTTGAAAGTATAGGGTCTTCCAATAACGGCGTTAGAGCTTTAAAAACTGATTGTAGTTAACTAGGATTGGTTGTGCCTTCAATTTTTTGATAGTTATGTTTATTCAACTTTGACAAATCATCGTGGAACGCTATACGACTTCAACAACATATACTTTTTGACGAATTAATTTAACCAAAATAGGCCTCATCGCTAAATATGACCTTTTTTGCCAAATTCGGGATCGATTTCTAACTGTTCCAGAGTCCAATCAGCGAACTGTCAACTCTGCAAATGGTCATTTAGCTTCAGTTATTGGATGAATAATTAAATCTTGTAAGAATAAGACCTAAGTCTTTACGCAAAATTCGGCAAGTTGTGGTCTGACAGACCATAAACTTCACGTAGAGCGCCGAACGTTGATCGGACAGAAAGAGAAATTTTGATAATAAATACGAACTGTTTCTATACAGCATTAAAAGATTTAACGTTCCCTGATGATTTGTCAAAGTTGACTGAACACAACTATCAAAAAAATGGAAAGCTCAACCAATCTAACATGACTACAATTAGTTTTTAAAGTTCTGACGCCGCTATTGGAAAACCCTATACATTAAATTCTCTTTACAATCATTGAAAAGAACATTAGGTTTCTTCTTCCTCTTCTTCCACTTTCTGTTAGCCTTGTCCTTGTTTAAATTTTACTGTACAGCGATTTGTACTCTCTACTGACAATGTCAGTACCCAGCTTTCTGTTCAGTCTTTTGGTGGTCCTCCTCGTCTTCTTTGTCCTTGAGTAATGTCACATAGTATGATTGTTGGTATACGGTTGTCCTATGTTCCATTCTAAGCTCTCCTACTCTGTCTTGGATATTACACATCTCACGAAGTTATTGGCTTTGCACTCCGTTCATGATCGTTTTTCCTGCTAAAGATCCGAGCGTTCTCATATTGGCTGTTCCTAAGTATTGTTTGAATGCTTCCATTATGTGAGGATTGGTCTTACAGTACATGTTTTATTGTTGAGATTGCTACGCCTTTGAAAGTTTGCTGTTCTACCTCTCTAAGTGATCAAACTCGCTATTTCTAGGTATTGAAATGGCAGCATAACAAAAAACTTGGTTACAGATAACGAATGGTATTATAGTAAAATCTATTATCTAGAGAAAGCTAATAATACATCAAGAGGATGAAAACATTATTCACCACACTTATTAACCTCTGGGGTGGTCATTATTGTTATCCATTTTCATCATACAATATCAATTGAAGGACTAAAAACCAAACTGGAATCAAAAGGCGACAATGTAAGAAATTTCATGAATATTAGGCACAGCGTTAACAAGCACCAACTTCCTCTTATCCTCGTCGATCTAGAGCCTAACGTAAGCGATAATATCGATTTACGATTTGAAATTTCTATATTATACAAGAGTCAGCGTAGAATCTCCAAACAGGAAAGAAATTATTCAATGCATTCGACGCCAACAATACGGGCATTCAAAAATGTATTGTAACTGACTGTTTTACTTTTCTAATATAAAACATTCGTCTATTTGTTAGGTAGCAAAATCATCGCAGGAGAAGATTGGAACGCCAAATACACTCATTAGGGAATGGAGATCCCGATTTATAACTACAAAAAAAAAACGAAACTTGCTCCATTGCTGGGTAAACACGTGCCTTAGTCGTGTCTTTTAACAAAGACTTGTTAACTTGCAGAAAAATGCAGAAATACAATGGTATCGTATCGTAATTGCTTAATACGATCAATATCTGTTTTTGGGTTTAGTTGTATGGTGTAAGCGGAGCCAATGTTGAAAACCAAACGAAAACTGAATTTGGCAGAATACCTAATCTACCCACCCCCTATTGTTCAATGGGATAGATGTATTACATGCCAAAATATCGATTATCAAAGTTAATTACTGCAACAGAGGTGGATTTACGAGGGATTTTGGACTCATGGGGCTCTGTCAAATGTATTGATTTCTAATATTTGACGAGTGTATCGGGGTAGTAGAAACATGTATTTTGGATAGTGCAAAATTTCATAAGCCTTGCAGAAACAAATGTGATAAATAAATGCCAAACAGAGTAAAATTCCAACAACAAGATAGTGAAGAATTAAGTGCATCGACCTCAAAACCTATGAAGAGGTAAGACATTGCTCGTGTGGATATAAGCAAAACCTATATGTTTTTAGATTGTGAAGGGAATGATAAAAAACCCTTGTGTCTGCACAAACTCTAAATATTGGACCAACAATAAGATTTTTGGCAGTGGAACTTAGAAATAAAAAGTTTTGAAGATATTATCACCAGACTTTGTTGCATTAAAAGCAAAATATCACAAAAAATGTTACGTCTGCTTCAGAAACTGTGCTCGCACTAGGGAACTGAAAGAGGGAAGAACAGAACGACAACTGCTCAGCATATTGAAAAACTCCAATTATACAGCGACCTGTCGCCTGTAATAAAGTTAGCCGCAACCATAAAACTCATGGAAGAAACAATATTCTAGGAATAACAGATTATCACTAGACTAAAAGATGAGCTAACACCAAATACTAAGCAAGCTTTTGCACAGTGCAGACGTTTAGCTCCTAGTGTGCTAGCTGGTGAATTAATACAAACAGATATTTTAATTTATATCTCGGTGAGTTTTTTGAATCGCTTTTTCCAACATTTGAAGTGCTTACTAGTTTTTCATCAAAATCCATCGACAAGCTAATCACTATTTACACTCAACATTCTGCCCAACATTTGCCTGCAATCAGTAATACATACAAGTGCAGTATGAGTTCCATATGTCCCAACTGTGACAAATCTGTTTCACCCCAAGAAAAAACCATGCAATGTGACAGATGTTCCAGGAAAATACACATGAGTTGCGTTGACTGTGGTGATGAAGATATTCAGCGCTTTACGCGTTCCAAAATTAAGGGTTTTAGATTATTTTGCAAACCGTGCTTGAAGCATGATGCTGCCAACGTTGACCTCGTATCAATTTTAACTTCTCTTAAAAAGCACGTTGAAACAATTGAACAGCGCCTTGCAAGCTTAGAAAATAAATTATCAATTAATTACACAGAGGCCGCCAATGTTGAATTAATTGTATCCGAAGCAATGGATAGAATTACCCGATCAAAAAATGTCATTCTTTTTGGGATTCCTGAAAATTCTGATTTGAGTGTTACTTCATCTAATATTATAAAAAGTATTGAGCCGGAATTAACTATTACGGAGGTACCTACTAGGCTAGGAAGAATGGGTACTCGTCCACGTCCTGTTAAAATTGTGTTTGATAATTCTAATGAAGCACTAAAAATTCTGCGGAAAAAGAATAAATTACAAGAATCAGCTTTTCAAAATATTAAAATTAAAGCAGATGAAACATTAATGCAACGAGAATATTTGAAACAATTAAGAGCTGAGTTGGATCGCCGCATTCAAGATGAACCCAATTTGACAATTAAATATGTGAAAGGGACTCCAAAAATAGTTCCAAAAATCTCAACTGTGCCTATTAGGGAGAACACTAACATGGTTCCAAAAAAGTAACTAATCTTTCAGTATGCCACCTCAATATTCGTTCTTTACTATCCAGCTTCAGTTCATTTTGTGACTACATTAAAAATTATGATTTTTCTATTATTGCGTTGTCGGAAACTTGGTTAACGTCGGACATTCCATCTAGTGTTGTTAGTATACCTGGGTATGAACTAATACGCTTCGATCGAATAACCAGAGGTGGTGGTGTGGCGCTCTATGTTAAAACCAATTTAAAGTTTCGCGTTATTAATATTGACTACGTTTCAACTTTACATTTAGAACAATTATGGATATGTGTTACCACAAAACAACTTAAAATAGCTATAGGGGTTATCTATAAACCTCCGCTAATTCCATTGACAGCTTTTGACAATCTTGAAACTGTATTGGCAGATCTGTTTACTACTGTGGATGAAATTGTGTTAACAGGTGACGTCAATGTGGACTTCTTAAAACCAAGCAGCAAACTTTCCCATCTTAATGACATTCTGCATGGTTTTAATCTGTATCAAGTTATTAAGGATCCGTCAAGAATTACTGAAACTTCAAGCACTTTAATTGATGTAATATGTACAAGCAAAAATCTGAATATAATCAAACATGGTACTAAAGACACTCAAAATCTATCTGATCACTGTCTTGTATACTGCTATTTTGATTGCGAAATCAGTCAGTTACAGCCTAAGACAATAACAGTTCGTGATTACAGATTTTTTGATGCAAATGAATTTGCTTTTGATGCAAATAGAGTATCATGGAATTATATTGATAACCTTTCTTTAATTGAGGATAAAATAAATTTTTTCAATTCTGCTATAGTTACGCTTTTTGACATGCATGCTCCATATAGAACTATCACTGTTAAGAAGCCTGCGAAGCCTTACATTACAGAAACAATAAAACAAATTATTGCCCTCAAGAATAAGGCATTTAAAAAATACAAGAAATCCAGATTAGACTCTGCTAAGCAATTGTACAGAGATCTCAAAAACTATCTGGCTTTTGCAATAAAACAAGAGAAGTGCGCTTATATTCAACAACAGATACTTAAATTTAAAAATAATTCGAAAAAAATGTGGGCGAATTTTGAAGCATGGAACATTCATACGAAGAAAGTTAACGAAATAAGCTCAGAAATTATGGATGCTGAAGTAATTAACAACTTCTTTTCTACTATGGCTCCCCACTCTAATGTTAGTGATGAACATATTTCTTTTTTTAACAGCAACCTTCATCGAAATGCCCAACGTAGTTTAGTATTTGGTGAAATTACTGATGAAGAATTACGAACTGCTTTCAACCAAATAAAATCCAATGCTGTTGGTGCTGATTTTATAAATTTGAAAATGCTTCAGATTGTTTTCCCCTACTGCAAAATTGCGCTGTTACGAATAATAAATTTCTCCTTGACATCTGGTGAAGTTCCTTCAATCTGGAAAAAAGCTATTGTAAATCCGTTAGCAAAAACCCCTAAAGCAACTTTACTGTCACAACTTCGACCTATAAGTATACTACCAGCTATATCGAAACTTATTGAAAAGATTGTGTACAACAAGTTGGTTGCCTATATTAATACAGAGAATGTTCTACCTATGACTCAGTCGGGATTTAGATCTGGTTATAGTACTGCCACAGCTCTTATGAAGATAGTTAATGATTTAACAGTCGCAATAGACAACTCTAAAGTATCATTATTGGTCTTACTTGACTACAGCAAAGCCTTCGATACCATTCACCATCAACTGCTAATTTCAAAATTACACTTTTATGGATGTGATGTGACAGCACTTAAATGGTTCTCAAGTTATTTGGCTAATAGAACTCAAGTCGTAAGAATAAACGACCAATTTTCCAGCGAAATTGTTCTCACACAGGGTGTTCCCCAAGGAAGTATCCTGGGACCGATACTTTTTGCCATTTTTACCTCTGATTTACCATCAAATTTGACCCCAGACTGTTCTATCCATTTCTACGCTGATGATACGCAGCTTTGTTTTGCGTGTGATCCGGTAAAGATAAATGAGTCAATAGAACTACTTAATTTAAATTTGGCTGCAATCTCTTCATGGTCAACGAATAATGGACTCTTCCTTAACGCTTCTAAATCTAAGGTGATGTGTGTTGGTTCGAGTGCAATGCGTGAAAAGGCATTTTCAGTGTTAAATCGAAGTGTTTGCATTGATAACGATCACTTATCATTCTCGGAGTGTGTTAAAAACTTAGGTGTTTATTTAGATTGTAATTTAAACTTCCAAACGCATGTAATAAAAAAATCTTCGTTTTGTTATATAAAACTAAAAACTTTATATCAGTTTAAGTATGTTTTGCCAAAATCTACAAAATGGTATCTAGTTAATGCTTTAGTACTAAGTAATTTGGATTATTGTTGTGGAGTTTATTTCAATTACTTAAATTCACATTTTAAGAATAAGTTGCAAATTGTTCAAAACTGCGGTTTTCGTTTTGCCTACAATGTTAGTAAAAGTGAGCATATTACGCCATACTACATTGCTCAGAAAATTTTAAAGTTGGAATATCGCTTTTGCCTACTATTTGCATGCCTACTTTTTAAAATTATCAAACGCTATGTTCCACCTTATCTATTTAATTTACTCTGTAGGCGTTCATCTATACATGATCGTCAATTAAGGCAGGTAGAGCTTTATAGTATTCCAAAACATTCGACGTTCAAATTTAAAAGTTGTTTCGAGTATCATTCCGTTATTATCATTAATAAGTGGTTTATTTTATTTAAGGAGTGTAATACAATTACTACGTTTAAAAATAAACTTAGAGAAGAATTAGTTTTAAGTCAAAGTAATTTTTTGGAAATATAATTTTGTTTTATTCGGTATGATTTTATGGTTATTCTTCACTGTGCCAAATATTAGGTATATATTATTATTGGGTAGGGTTGAAAACCTGTTCTATGCAGAACCCCACCTATTGGGATCTTGTAATTATACATTTATTTACTTATTTATACTATATTTTTTGTATATTATCCCAATAAAGCTTATATTATTATTATTATTATTATTCGTATCAGGTGTTGTTGCCAATAAATTAGGGAAAGAAGTCTGGTTCCACTTTGTGATATCAGTTAGAGATGCAATTTATGACAGTGTTTCATACAATATGTTACATAGTGAAACGGTACGTACGAACAAAACAAGCTCGCCCAGCCTTAGGGAAGCTACGGAGTCACTTGACGGAAATGGAAAAGCTATAAATTCCCTCAAGAGGTGTCAAATCGTACGTTTTGATTATCCGAAAAGCACCTCAGCGCTATGTAACAACGTCTGCACTGCTACATTGCAATCGGGAAAGAGGAGTAGGATGATACGCCAGAGGGCATCTGGGTAGCTAGAAGGTGTTGTTTGCCTAGAGCGGCATAAGTTCTTTCTCAATCCGCATTAATCCCTTCAGAACTTGAAACAAGAGGCGGAATTGTCACAATACTTCTTGGGAATGATGTGTGGATCAGCTCTTCGTTAACGCGAATCTAACTTTGTTGATTCTCGACATGCTACTGCCAACTGCTGTACATTAATGAACAAGGGGGCCCTTTTAACGAGCTATCTATTGGGTAACTTTAACAAACATAATGAGATGCACACAGTAAAGTTAATCCTATTTCATAGAGGACTTCATCATGTATACAAGCTATCTGCAGTAATTTATCCAGCCAATGCTATAGTACTTAATTATTATAAGTTTAAGCACGAAATATCCAGAAAAGGCTAGTGTTCTGCATCAAATAATGTACAAGGTGTCGCTGGAAGAGCTAAGCGCAATAACAAAAGGTTTCAAACATTTCGTAGTTAGATTCACTTGAGCTGGTGGTACAGCGTTCCTTGCTGTGTCCGGCGTAGTTCACACATCTCGACGATGAGGGATAAATCTGGCTTTTGAGGATGTTCTTGGATAAAAATGCCGCATCCCTGCAAACGACAGCCAAAAGGCATTGAAATTCCCTGAAGAGGCTACTAAATCGTAAATACAGTAATATACAAATGTAGACAGTAACACTGCACACAGAAACCGAAATCTACGTATGCAAGCACTTCAAAAAGGACGGTATATTGGCAAGAAACACAAAGTTTACACAGCATGCAAAAGTGACTCAAATACATTGTAGTATAGTGGATATGCCGAATTCGTTACGACACCTCAAGCCATGGAAGGCAGACAACCTCGCTCACCAGATGTACGACACATGTAAAACAATCGAAAAGAGGACGCCAGGTCAGCGAAAGAGATGATCACAGGTGACAAGACGTTCCCTGTGCGGACTGGCGGCGATAGGGGTAGCCAGCTCGATGGAAGAAATTCGCAGACGGGTGATATCGTATCTCATATAGTATCAATTTTTGGGGGAACGACGATAAGAGGACGGTAAAGCACGATATCGCCAAATATTTATTTATGCACAGCCCTGCCGAATAAATCAGAATTAAATCGAGTGCCCCATGGCCGATAATGTTATGCTGGAAAATACCAAAGACGAATCATAACAGCGTTACCACCTGCAGCAATCTTTATTCAGACACATTGAAGCACCTCCCGCTGAATTTCAATAAATCATCAAGCTACATCCGTGGTAGCTTGTGGAGTCGAGAGCCACAGGCGGGCTTGGCTATTAATTCTCAATTATGGGTCGAAACTGTCGAAAGACCTCCCTCGAGGGGTGTAACGAAACTATGCAAACGTTAGTTGCAAGAAATGCAGTCTCCCCTCTTGCACGGGGCGCAACGGAAAATATAAATCCCCACGGAATGTGCATCATTTAGCTGCCTGTCTACTCGGCTGCAAGCTAAATTATGCTCTGAACTGCGTATAAACTAATGAATAGGGGCGGACTCGCCCAAAATGATCGACAACTAACTGGGTTCACGATAAGTGGCGCTATAAATTAAAATTAAGCTAACATTCTGTTGGAAATGTTTCTGAAGTTCTCAAATTAAACAATCTCCTTCATATCTTTATCATTCGTTGAAATGTTTTCATCGCCAGAGGCTTTTCTGCTTTTGATTATCTTCGTCACGATCAAAATCATTAGTTTAAATTTTAATATTTTGTTCTGCTTTTGTGGGAGTGTTATCAATTTCATCTATAACCGGATCTTGATTAGATATCTATCAGCGCTCCATTCGCTTGTTATTATCTATAGCTTTTATTCTGTTTATTTAATTCTTTTGGCTCTTCTGTGTTCAATTAATTTGATATCTGGTAAATTTTTCCCAATAATTTTCTTTTATATGTATGTCGAATTCTGCTTTTTGTTTCTTCGTTGTTGTTAAGATCTATTGCACTTTAGATATGTTATTTTCGTCTGTTTGTAGATGTTTTTCATTTTCATCGTGAACCATGGCATTGTTTTGCTTACAGAATAGTTTTTCCACATGGTTGGTTCTTGGACTGTCAGATTTATATTAGCTTGTATTAAATTTTTAACCAACCTTCATCTATGTTGCCAGTACTAGTTACGGCTTTGATTTATATTTTCTGACTTTTACTGTACAGAGCACGTACAGTATCTATATTAAGTGTTCCTTTATATTGATCTTATTTTTCTTTTTGGGTGTGTTTTAATTAACCACATTGGAAGAATTATGGACGAAACTCGTTTCATAAATAGTAAAAAGGTTGCGAGATTTTACAAGATGTAACGACAATCACAGAACAGAAATTATATACTGATTGCAGACAACGACTTCTAAGTATGTTTTAACGGTTGGAAGCTAATTATGCTGGAACGATTTCGACCATTATTATTAACAGTCGCCACGCCGTTCTCAGATCGCAGGAAAGCGGTCTAAATTGAAACGCTAATTTTACTATATACAGTCTACAATTGTAATAGTGCTAGCCTACGGCAAATAAGAGTGTTCGTATCAGAATTGATATTTAATGAACACTTGGAATATGTTAGGCCCCTATTTGTATGAAGGAGTATTGAACGTTATGTGCATTTTCTTCTAATGTCATTTGTTTTTTTTTACGGTATACTACTGACAGTCCCGCAAATCGTATGGTTTCAACGTAATGGAATACCGCCTCAAAATTCCCACATAATTGGAAGAATTTTGATTCAAAAATTTGGAAATAATTTTGTTATTAACGGTAATCCAAAGAGTTAATGAAGCGGCTGTATTAAATTTAGATTGTCTAACAAATCGTATTCGCTGAGCGCCGAAGGAACGAAGAAACTTTTAGCAAACGCACACAAAAAAATTATTTTAACTTTTTTAAGCTGTGTATCTACCGATTTTCGAAACTGATACAATTACCGCAACAAAACTGCTGATAGTTCCAGTGGCCTTCAAAGCGATTTTTAATTGCAGGAAACAGTATTCAACGCGGTTGCCTGCTTCAGCTACCTCAGTTCGGGCTCCTATTTGGGATTCGCAGTCAACAGTTTTCTGTACCCGCTGTACATTGTGACGCCATTTTTCCAGGTTTATCCAGCCATGACGGCGGCCTACGTGAGTATGCCAGGAATTTCTTTATCTGCATTTTTATGTTTGTGGCGATTAGTGTCCTGGAGAGTTTTCTCTTGGGGAAATTAAAAATCTAGTATCCAATGTGTTTAATGTTGATGAAATGACTTGTAGTTATGATTTATCGATTTGGTGTTTTGTTAATTACCGTTCCTAAACATAATAAAGGGTCGATATTGTATATAAGCAAGAATCATTGACGACCTTGGCCTATTGTTCAAAATATGTTAGTAAAACTTCTATATTAATCATCTTCACTCTGTTTTCGTCAAACCAAGTTTTCCAATTTTTAATTTGAAGTTTCTGGCGCATTTATTCAAAATTACTCGTCAAAATGTTTAAAAACGATCGGTCAGGATACATATAGGTCCACAAGTATTTAATGGCTTAAATGCTTAAAATCGGCGCCTTACTCATAAGTGCAGCTAATAAGAAAAATATGTAGTTATTAGATATAATTTTTTCAGATACTGGGAATGATCGTCGGAGTTATTCACGGCTATGACGCATACAAAGCCTATCAGTATTTTAAAGGTTACAGATAAGCAGATTTTTAACAGAACGGTATACCCGGGATTACCTCCACGTTGCGAGTTGTATTTATTCTATTTATTACTTTTGTTATTGTGGTTTCTAATAAAAATACTTCGACAATATCTATGTATTATTCAATTACTTATTCAAACCCTTACCCTTTATAGATATCCATGTAAAGATGTAGCCGAAATGTTCAGAGCTTCTTCCTTGGTTTCTTTTATTGTTTCTGGTTTTAACTAAGATTAGATTTGCAAGACAAACACCAAAACGAGACTTGTGTAAGTCTTGCAGACCAAGACAACAAAACGGCAATTCCTAGTCTTGGTTGTAAAGCAGCAATTCCTACTTGTCGAACGATGTACAGTGTTCAACTGCCTGAGATTTATTAATTTGGTTTTATAATGTGTCGCGGGATTGGCTAAAAACTCACAATAAATATTTTTTGAGAATCTTTATAGATATTAACGATACAAATTTCATTATGAGCATCATAACAAAACGAGGCTCACGCCTTGTTCTGTGGCAATCAAACGAGTCTCGTTTAGTGTCATAGGCAAACGTGTATTGTTCAATATTTTATCTTCATCAATAAATTCTGGTTCAATGTAAACTGCTGGACAAAATGATCGCATCACAAAAATATATTCTGAAAACTAAATTTTTCATATTATTATAAGTGTTAGAGGTTCGCAATAGTAAAACGGACTATTATGAAGGGACATTTATTGCGGCCAACTACACTTTGCAATAACAAATCGAAACAACTGCATCTGTTCTGCAAACACTAGAGACCTTTAAGAAAATGTTTTGTGATGCGATAATTTTGTCCAGCAGTTTATTTTTGTATATGAAAAGAGTGCGGTAATATCTATCCATTACCGCACTGAGCATCATTAATATACGTGTGTGTAAGCACACAAGTATATTAATATATATTGTACAAAATGTTATCTACAACTGCCCAAAATTTAGAAAAGTGCATTAAGAGAAATGTCAAATCTGTCATTATCAAAAATATTTTTAGTAGGCAAATGTCATTCATTAAACACTATTTCAGTTAGGTAATGAAATTTGAGTTACGTAATACGTTTCATTACGTAACGCAAATAGATCTGATTTCATTGCCTAACTGAGTTAGATAGTGGCGTTCATTAACTAACTCAAATGAATTTGATAAAAGGTTTTTATCCAAGACGAAGACAAAATTAATTAACAAACGCACACAATTGAGCTCACTTAAATGCACAAAATAAAATTGAAAATATAGCTTCTCTTTGAGGGTCTTGAAGTTAAAACTTACCGTGGATCTCATGAGCAAATTTGGCATATAACAATAAATATATCTACTTCCTTTTCTTTATTTATATAAATTTGATGCCTCCTCTTTCTTACGTTCCTGGCACTACAGTTGACGGTAGAATAACCACGGTCTCATTTCCTCTTGTCAAGATGACTGCCACTTTTGTCGCACTCGAAGCTCGACTCCGCGATGACAGCAAACCCAAAACCTTGAACTGCAAGCTTCCTGAACCTCCTCACCTTCCTTGTCTCGTTCATCTCCTTAATCCTCCAAATCTTTTTCCTGTTATCAGCTTTTGATTACCTAGCTAGTGGTAGTGTATTTACAGTGTTTTCCGAAAGCTTTTCATCATGTATCAGTTGTGTTTCACTTTATCTCAAATACTTTTTCCTCTTGTCAACACTGTCAATATTGACAAATGGGAATTATATCTGACAAACAGTGAAACACAATTGGTACATGGTGAAAAGCAATCGGAAAACCCTGTATTTATCACTTAATTTGTTTTTAGGTTAGCTTATCGTAGCCAGAGATTTCGCTTTAAGCTTTAATTATTTTGGTTGCACTTATACGAAGGCATTAAACACTTCAAAAAATTTGTGAACACAAATACTGCTCTTATTCAAAGACTGGATGCTTGTCAATTACACTTTGTAGGTTTAAAAATATTTGTATTATTATTTATAACACATCGATACATCAGATTTATATTTTGGGGGCGCATTCAGAACATCTCCCCCTTGTAATAGTTAAATTGTGAATTAAGCGTTCTAAACATTGTCAATTGCGTTTTTGTTCTTAAATACTAGCATCTGATTTGTTCATAGCGATTTGGCATGTTTGAAACTGGCCAATCATAGCAACGCAACATATTGAAAAAATATATGAAATTCTTAATTTACAAAGTACCGGGTGGCCATAAATATCTGATATCACATTACCTTTGGAATCAACACCGCTTTATTAAAGTGATGAATCCAACTAAACTAAATGTCATTAATGTCATCATAACTAAAATTCCTATCTGTCAAAAATTATTACAGATTGCAATAAATATTGAAGTTAGAACAGGAGATTTTTATAATCGAGTCGTAGGCTAAACTGCAGAATCTGGGGTACATTTCCCTCCTCTTATTTGTATTTTATTACATTTCATACCAATACTTATTATAATTGAAATATGTATAATGCTAACCAACATTTATAAGTAGCTAATTCCATGGCTACCGGGATCTCAGATGTTTATGGCCACCCGGTATATTCTCATGACCCATTTTAGCCAAAAATAAACTATGGCATTAATTTTGAAACAATTTTTTGACTTCGCCTAATTGTTTCGCCAGTTATCCAATTATTTCAGTCCTAACCTGTATACTTTTATTTGAATTATAAATCCTTTGCATTTCAAATTCTTCAATTTTCCAAAGCAGCTTATTTTGTAGGTACCTGTATGGAGTTCCTTTCTTTCGCGCGATGAACTCTCGACCCGCGCTATCTCTTATCAGAGTGCGAGTGTTCCTTTGGGCACGAATTGTTCGTACCTCGCACTTGCTATTTTTGGCCCGCCGTCACCGGCGTGGTTAAATTATGTTTGTTCAAGTCAAATTACGTGCGCTCAATTAATCTAATGAGCAGTGTATGTTTCCTAGGGCTGATTATGATCAGGTACGATGGCGCTTTTCTGTTTTGCTATTCGCATAGTAATTACATTTTTTCTTAGCTCTTTATTACCAGTTTCAACCACGAGTTTTTCTCGGAGGCCAAGCCGCTAGCCTTATCGCATTTTCGACACCTGCTGGCGCTCTGCTTAGTTGCTGCCGTTCGAGGGTGCCTTTGCTATAATTTGCATCCACGGCGATTTCGTCCATTATGGTAGCAGTTCACGCCCAGCTTATGTTTCGAGGTTAGTTAGTGCTACTCCGGGATTAAATCTCAACTTATCTTCAATACCTGGATTTTACTTTTATACATTTTAAACCAGTAATTATTGGGAATTTAAATTCATACGTTTTGCCATTATTAACATGTAATGTTCAATTTCATACATGTTCTTGCTTTTTACATTTAAATTTTTATGCTTATATTTAATTATGCTCAGTATTTAAAAGTTGCTATTTTGATGTGTATTGACCCTCTGTAAAAGGTACAGTCACGCTTTTTTATTTTCAATAGCCTAAACAGAAGGATTTATTAAACGACTGTGATAAGCTTATCCCACGAATAATTTGTTGTTAAAGTTATTAAAATAACCCGAAAGGGGTTCTTGATTTTATGCGTGTCGCAACCTTCAGTTAACGTACACAACTTTGTTATCACATTATTTGCATTTTAATTATTCTGATTATTTATTACTGACACTTCAAGACTTTTTACTACTTATTAATTAAACGCTAGTCACTTGTAGTTTATTTTTTCTTATTATTTGAAATCTTTTAATTTCTGGCGCCCATTTCCTTTCCTTTTTTGAAGACATTCCAAGGTACACAGCTGATGATTTGAACCTACGATCCAAGGCCGCCGAAATTTGAGTAAGTTAGGGCCATCGCGGTGAGTAAAGAGTTTTCAGAGCTGCCGTGGTGTATAAACTGTAGGGGGGTTGATCTGCGATTTTTACTACCATCGATCAATTTTATTAATTAATCGCAGGTCGGCTTCTTTATTGTTTCAATTTGCTCGTAAAATTCTCTACGTTTCAATACCAAGCATAGACTACTTTGAAATAGTTATTTACCTAACAAGTTCGGGAAGATAATTTTCCTGTATGAGCACTTTGTGTGCAGCATGACTGAAAGGAACTAGTGCGAATTCGGGAAAATTACCTTCCCGAAAAAGTTCGGTACAAGTTTTTTTGTAATGAATAATGAAAATATATTATTTAGTGTTTTACTACTTTACTGAGTTGACAGCACTACGCGCGTAGCGGCATTTATTTGTGGCTATGGTTGTTATCTAACCAAAAATTTAAAAATTGTTGAAACATTTTCTTCTGCCGTTTTATTAAAAAAATGAGCGACAACGAAATTAAGGATGCGGCAAACACAGCCACATCTGCTGCCTCAAGAAGGTAAGGCAAGATATGAGAATACATATAAAAAATTTCTAAATTGGTTTGGGGGCTTAAGACCCGAAGAACTGTCCAAAATGAGGCCTACCGATATTTGACTTTCAAAACGATGCTGCGATATGGTGGTTGGCACCGTTGGCAGTCATCTTTCCAAAAACCAAAACAGGCGTTCCTAGATCGTTTGCGATCACTCATCCATCGTGGATTAATACTCTAAAAGAGTTAAGAAAAATAAATAACCATCGTTTTTTCTCACTTACATTAACGGAAAGTGTATGAACACTGAAGTGGGAATAAACACACTGGTAAAAATTCCAGTAAAAATTGCCGAATTCCTGAAACTTGCAGAACCTTGGACGTTTACTGGTCGCAGCTTTCGTAGAAGTTCGGCAACCTTATTGGCAAATTATGGTAAAGGCTTGGTAGGAATTAAGCAGCTGGACGGGTGGAAGTGTTCGGACGGTTGCGAATCTTATATTCAGGACTCCGCAGTAAACTTGAATTATCAGAGGATTCAGTCAGCTCAGTCTTTGCACGTGTCAACTGACAAGCAACCGTCATGGTCAACCAATTTTAAGAGTCAAGGCTCAAAAGAAGCATCTTCTACAATTGCACATCAAAACATTGAATCAGTTCCAGGAGCAGAAATTAACTGCACCATAAATGTACGAATTTTTACAATTGCACTTTTTCTTCGTTTTCACCTGAAAAACAACAATAATAATTATTTTTAGAATCTTACCTTATTTTCTTAGTTATATTAATTGTTATAATAAATTACAACTTTGAATTGTTTTCTTATTTATTTGAAAATAAAATCAATCAATTTATTGTGTTTTTGTGTCGTTGTTGTGAATTTTTGTTGCACATTGATCGTTGACCGACTGACACATAGACTGAGGTTTGACAGCATTTTAGGTTATGTTTTTTTATACCAACCGTAGAGCACAATTGCCCTAATTTGTTTGCAAAGTAAAAAGCACCGCAATGTGGGAAAGGTAACTTTCAGCGCATCGGGAATGACCGAGAAATATGAATGAGTACAAAAAATTATTGACAAAAATGTGGCAAATTTAAATGTAATTAACGTATTTCAGCTAATTAACCATTTTAAACTACAACAAAACTTATTACGGCCGAAATACAAGCGAACTATAAAGTTACACTAAGTTTCTAGCTCAGTTTACACCGATGCAAACATTTTAACGTTTGACAACTGCAATACCTACGTATACGTTTTCAAAATCTCACTATGAAAGTTAGTTATGCCCTCAAACTAGTGTCAAATTCGACTTCTATGCCCTAAACTACCTCTGTATGCAACTTTTCCAATCTCGAAATACATTTGAAATGATGAAAGCTATTGAATGCTAATTTTTCATAGCTTCGTGTTTAATCAATTTCAATACTTAAATCAACCCTAATTCCAGACTATGGAATATGGCATATGGAATATCAAATACTGCATTACTATGAACCTAAATGGAATTTCACACCATTCCAATGTGGCCAGGCTGGGAAATCTTAAATCGTAAATATTACCCCAATGGAATTGACTTATTTGTAAAAAACGTTTCTATTGTAATCTAAAATTAGTGCTACTTATTAACAAAACTAACACTTATGTCACAAATCGTTAGTTTTTACTAATATTTCGTTTGAATTCATAAATTGGTAAATGACCTGGATGTTATTTAAATACCACCATAATCTTATTTATTATATTTTCAAGATTTGATTAGGGAGGCCTCGAGTGAAAACTTCAAGTGGGATCTCTTCAGCATCGAACAAGGAGCAGTCGACCACGTTCCGTCAGTACTCTGAGGAATCGTCACATTCTGCGAGAGCGTAAACTAAGAATTTCAACTTCACAACTTCACTCTTATATATTACAAAACATTCAAAATCTAACGCAGCAGATAAAATTACCTCGTTTACAACGATGCAAAATTCTGAAGCGTCGCTGTGATGACGAAAATTGGCAGAGTATTCTGTTTATGGACAAGAAATTATTTAATATAGAGCAATCTCATAATCATTGCAACGACAGAATATGATTACAGAATTCCTCAAATATTTCACGGTACGTAACACATTAACAGAAACCTCTATCAATCGTGGTTTGGGGTGGGATCAGTGCAATAGTGAAAACTCCACTGGTATTTGTCAAAAAGGAGGTCAAATAAAACCAGGAAATTTCCAAAAGGAACACTTTGGGAGGTGTTGTATTACTCGGGCTGAACAGCACTTTCGAGGTAAAAACTGCATGTATCAACAAGATTCTGCACCTCCTCATCGGGCTAGAAGTGTTCAACATTGGTGCAGAACCAATTTGCCTAATTTCATTAGTGCTGAAGAATGCCCCCCCCCCCCCTTTGCTCGATTATAGTGTACGGTTCATTTTACAGTCCCAAGTTTGCGAAACCTTACCAAAATTTTAATTCCCCAAAGGCCTATTTACTTAGAGAGCGGACTGCAATTACTGTCGAGGAGTGCCAGAACATAACCGACAATTTCACTAAACTTTTACAGCTGAGTATCAGAGCTAGTCAGATATTTTGAAAATTCAAGAACGGTAAAATTATCTAAAATAGTTTTTTTTCTTTATTTAACATATTTCCAATATTGAATCAATTATAAATGCGTCTGTTGGGGCCTATCTGTAGTCATTGTTTCTTGACTAATATTTAGCTACACTATGTTATATGAAGCAGAAGGAGTAGACAAACAGTGGCACAGAAAAGATGGAGTAAGGAACAAGCTGTTCAATAATCTTAGACACACTGTGCTACTGTTAAGTAACTATAATAAATGGAATTTATTAGAACGAAGGTATTCATCTTCTTCTTTAAAGAGCAGCATTGAACTGACTCAAACTGAAATTAATATATTAAAAAATAATGGCTTCAGTCTGGCAAGAATTGCACATTATAGTAATAGTTTTAATATTGCCTTGGTTCTGTGACTGGTGATCATGGTCTTATCTTGACTTACAAGGGTCAGTTTTGTTTTGAAAATCAAGTCAGGACTTCATGGTTTCAAGATTTTTCTTGTCGGTCATTTTGTTTCTGCTTTACAAATATTAATAAGTAATTTTAGCTTACTACTTCAGCTTTTGTCGTCTGCAACTGCAATATATCACTCTAGTATTGATATCTTTCACAAATCTCCAGTTTCTTAATCCGTACTTTATACTTCTTTGTCCCGAAAATATATCTTTCCTACAGTCTATTCTAAATATTCTTATCTTAATCTTATATTTTTTGAGTTTTTATCTTTATTTGATTTTTCCAAAAACTTTCTGATGACATTTTTTGCTTGTTTAATTTCTGTTGTTGTTCATCTGATAACTAAAAAAGTGGATATGGGGCTGAAGATGGTCATGGTGTAGTGCGATGTGTGCCTCAAATTTGTGAAATTTTTGAACATGATGTTATAATGTATGATGCACATTCAATAAGGCGTTGCACTCTAAAATGAATTTACCATCAGTAATTAAGCAAATAGGCAATTGAATTGGTAATACGATATCATCCAAGCTCTTCACCCTCACCCTAGAAGATGCATTTAAGAATCTCTCATGGAAAAAGGGGAATAAAGGTAGATGGAACATATTTGCATCACTTCCGCTTCGCGGACGATATACTCTTAATGTCCTCTGGTACCAACGAATTGTAACAAATGATGGAAGAACTCAGTCAATGATCCAGGAATATAGGACTTGATGAATTTTAATAAAACAAAACTCATGAGCAAGAATAATATTCAGATTAGTATAGATGGAAATAATATAGAGCACGTAAGAGAGTATACATACCTGGGCCACAATATAACTATCGGTAAATAAAATCAAGTTCTAGAAATATCGCCAAGAATTGGTTTACAGTGGGCTTCTTTTAGAAAATTAAGGCATTACTACCAGAGATATCCCTATACAGTTGAAACAAAAGGTATTTGATACTTATATTATACCAGTAACCAGTAGCTACATACGGATTTGACACCATTGCTCTAACAAAGAAAAGTGCAAATCGGCTACCAATAATACAAAGAGCTGTGGAGAAAATAATGCTCAGATTAGAAATGACGAAATAAAACAGACAACAGGTACAACCAACATTATACAAGCAGCAAAATTAAAGTGGAGTTGGGCTGACTATATTGCACGAGACGTTAACAACAAATGGGCATCAAAAGTTACTCATTGGAGACCAAGATGAACAAAAAGCGGTAGAGAAAGACCACCGATAAGATGGGCCGATGACATAGGAACAGTAGGTGAAAAACTGTGGTACCAAACGGCCCAGGACAGAGATAGGTGGAGTAGACGGTAGATAGCTAATAAAAAATCAAGCAAAACTGTATACAACTAGCTACAGTGGGACACAGGCGCCGTTCTAGTCTGAAAGCGTAGGTGCTTCTGTCTTACTCAATTCGATGAGGACTACGTAGTAGGTAATAGTAATTTTCCAGGTGCCACTGGCTGATTAATTCTCGCCCAGAAGATGATTGGCGTCTCCTAACCCAGAAGGAAATGGCTTCGGCGTAGGGTTGTTGTTAAAATCGGTACAGCTGCGTACTTACCTTACTTCCACCTATTCACTTTTAATTCGCTCATAAAATCACCTATATGAAGTTTTACAGAGTACAGGCAAACACATGGTGCAAATAATAACGTATATTGAACATACAAGACTACAGCTGGCCGCTATTTAATTTATTCTTATCTGAGAAAATGGCCCTAACTGTCACGCAAAGTGTGATTCATAAAATATATTAGGCTGGTCACAATACAACACGAACATTGACAATATTTACTGCAGTACTTAAAGGAGAGAATTGCAAAACTAATGTCCGTGAGCAAACACTAGAATAACATACACCTATAAAATGATATACGATTGAATTATAAAAGCAGGCAAGGTTTAACTAATAGCAGAAAAAAATATAAACCGGTAAGAACTACAAGTTTTGTAAAAGCTATGCAGAAAAGACAGTAAATATATAACGTAATACAGTGTCAATAATACCTACATGAAGGAAAAGCGTGTCTGCAGCTTGGAGGGGAAGAAGTTCACAGAGCTCCAACCGCTCTAAAAATTCTTCTGGTGCACTGGGAGAGTTTGCTCCAGACCTGGGGCACAATAAAACCCCAAACATGTTGACAGAGATGTGAACATTTTAACTTGGGGCACCATTAACTCATAGAGATGGTACCCGGTATGGTAGATATACGGGACTTTGGTGATAATCGTTGACTCGCAGAGTGCGAGAAGTAAATTCGATATTCAAATTGATTGTTGGCGGTTAACGTGAAGAAACAGACGTCAACACTTACCCTGGAAATCTCAACAAACAGGCTAAAAGGCCACAGCGTGATACGCTCAGGGAGATGGGCGTGGTCCTAGAAGAGGTACACTACAGGGCAAGCGTAACGGTATATATATATAGGGTGCTGCAAAAGAAATGGGTGCCACAAAATTCAATCTGGAAACCCACGCTTAATAGAACCTCTAAGGCCAAACGTTGTATGATACAAGTGTTCGGCTTCACAACTCTCGACGCTGCTGCGGCAAACGTCGCCAACTTACCTGTCACGCTCAAACACTCAGGATTTGCCGTACGTTTATGTTTACATAGCATATAACATAACCTGAAAATAAGCATGCACAGACTCGTCGAAAATCATAAGGCGTTGTTTTATGAACCGATCTATTGGTCTAAAAACATGCAATTAAGATTGGTACACACAATGTAAACACATAAAGAATGGGCTAAGTCTATAACCCAGCAGGGAGACGCTTTAACTCAAATTAAGCAAATGAAATTAGTTCACCGCGGCCTCAACGAAGCTGGTAATGTTTCATCAAATAACACAAAAATTATGCGCGAGGCAACTGAATAAGTTTAGTTTTACAAGATGGCTTGGTAGGCAGTTATGAATCAGCAAATAATCTTATGAATTAGGCCTGGACAGTTGAATGAATTTTATTATTAATCGACCTCGGCCAAGTGGCACTGCGTCAGTAAGTAAATACATAGATTAGGCCTGAACCGTTGAATTGATTTGATTATTAAACGGCCTCGGCCCATCGGCACTGAGTTAGCAAATAAATACATAAAGTAGGTCTGAACATTTGAATGAATTTGATTATTAAACGACCTCGCTCAAACCGCACTGCTTCAGTAAGTAAATACATAAATTAGACCTGAACAGTTGAATGAATTTGATTAGTAGACGGGCACGGTCCATTCGCACTGCGTTAGTAAGTAAATACATAAATTAGGACTGAACAGTTGAATGAATTAGGTTAATACTAAATACACACGCTACCTGAATGGGTCAGCCAAGCAATTGCGTCACAAAGGCTGGAGAGCTCATCACTGCAACGAACGTGCTGCCTGCGGATGCGTGGGAGTCGAGCGGCCCCTGAGAGTAATCCCCCAAATTGGCAGGGTCTGAATTAAGTCCCACTCGGGAAAATCGGAAAGAGCCCAACGAAATTTTGCAAAGCTGGCGGTCATACGAACAACACAGGGCACACGATCTCACTCCACAAACAAACACCACCTTTAGCTTTAGCAGTCTGTGAAGGAGTCTAACAATAAACAATATCAAATCTCGCTGTAACAGCAGGAAAACACCGGCCGCCTCCGCGCACGAGGCGCGTCGGCGGCAAAAATCACCCTATATCGACTGTACTAGCTAGCGGCCGGAGACTGACTGATCCCAAAAGAGACGCCACGCCAAGCTTTTTCGCACCAAACGCGTTATCGCGCCAACAGTTGTAGCTAATCAAACCGCATGTCACAGCGGTCGCGGCGGCCCGCAGACGAAAGAGTACAACGGAAGTTAAAATTATTTAGGAAAATATCTCGCTCACTCCAACGGGCTACGTTTTGAAATTGCTGTAACCAAGCGCTCTTAACGTGGCGAGACGAATGCAGCTGCAAATACGACAGCATAGAGACTAGAGCGAACCTGCTAGAGAAAGTTGCTTGCGTGACAAATATTTAGAATTTTAGATGCAATTAGCTGAAGCATTATACGAGAAAATATGACTAAAAAGGAACTTATGTACAAGCAAGAACGTAAACTTTGTACCACAACTGCTCCAACAGGTGGCATATCGGTAAAATACAAAAATGGCCTGACAACCGGTCAATTATCGACTACGCTACCAGCGCAAACTTTCTAATCCTCCACTGCGATTTCACATAGCAAACCCTGCGTAAAAATAAAACGCCTCCACTATCACGCCTAGCTTCGTAGCTGTCTTCTACCTAAAAATCTACATCTGCAGTCAAGTTAACGGCACGCAACAACCTCCCAAAAATATAAACAGCGACGGCTTGACGCCGAAAGCGTCAATCCACTCGCGTCAAAGAGCAGCCTTTTTACTTCGAGTATGATGCCTTCGCTTTGCGTTCCGTGCGAACATTCCCGTTTACGGGACAATATCATAGGCATGCGCGCTGAAATTCCTCGCGGTAGCTTAAAATTTAAAGCACCCTAGCAAAGGTGATTTCACTGAAAAAGTTTTACATTATTTTTCTCGAGCATTTTAGTTTAATTCCTTTTGTCTTTCGCAGGACACATCAACCAAACAGCGTCAGCGGGTTCTGCTCGTGGATAGCGCTTTGACTTAGTATCACACGTGTTTCACTACTCCAAGACTTCTGCCAGGGTTGTTCTCCTCCAGATCTGCCTCGTGCTTTCGCATATCCATCTCCCCTGTTGACTCCAGCCCAGGACCTCCTTCTCAACTGCCATAGGTATCATCAGAGCGCGATTAATCCGGTCAGTAGGTCCAAGAGAATACTTAACAAATACATGTCGGTTGTTTGATATGGTCTGTGTAACTTCATCCTGTATGGAGAACATACTTCACATTGCTCTGGAAGATATGCAAATTTGTCTTACTCTTCCAGACCAGATATAACTGCAGCACGGCTGCGTTTGCTCTCCTGATCCTACGCGATACATCTTCTCCAGCCTCTTCGTCTTTGATCACAATACTCCCCAAGTATGTGAACTGGCACTGACTGACATCATCTATGTCTTGCTCTCCAGGGTGAATGAGCTTTGGTTTGATGCTTCTGTCGCTACATCTTTGAGCTTCGATGTCATATTTTCGTACCGCATCTCGCGTTTCGACAACCTTGTTCATCCATGCCTCTCAGGAAGATGGTTGGGGAGGGGATAGATCTCTACCCCTCGTGGACGACGTGGACACGCATAGCGTCGGTAGGCGTCTTTAATAAGGTCCACTATTTGATTTGACACGCTATAACACTTTCCGATGTTTCCATGCTTAGACTATGAACGGCATTCTCGAAGTCTGCCAAGATGATGTTGGGGCGGACACTTCACTCCACACTGTTCAGTAATGATCAATGCGGTATAGTCCAGCCGTTGAAGGTTTTCCGCTCCGAATTCTTTGAACCTTGGCCGATTGACGTGAAATTTGGTGAGTGGTTAGGGGATGGCTCAAGGAGCAAAAGTGACATAGCCTGAGAGTGGATGCCGCCTCTTCTCGGGGGTGGAAATGTGTTCACTTAAAATAACCCCGTAAATAGACAGAGGGACAAATTCTAAGTAAAAAATGTTCTATATAGTTTTTTCGATAGATGGATATTTTTCGAGCTATTCGCGATTGAAAACCTTGGACGGTTTTTCGCGAATAAGTCGAAAACTTCGCGTTCTATCAAATAAGTTGAAATAACCAAAAATGAAGCTTAGAAAACAGGAAAGAGATTGGTTTTTTTATGAATGCTCTAGGTCCAAAATAATACTATATTATACATCAAGGTAGCGAAGCGCAGTATTATAACGTGAGCGCATATTAGATACTGAGCGCGCAGCGCGAAGTATCTAAAGCGCGAAGGTTATAAGAGGATTCGCTACCGTGGTGTATATACTATTTTTTGCACTACCAAACGGCTTAACACCTAAATTCCCAACAAATTTCGAAAATATTTTAACTGTCAACCTGAGAATACAGCTCTTTACAACGTCAAAATTAAAATAGTCATATTTGGTAACCTAGCAATTTATTAGTTACCAGGGTGAAAATTGTTTATTTTACTTTCTCTCCCTTGGTGGAAAAAATCAACTTCACGACCTAAAAATAAGCCAATAACGGTGCGTTCTGAGTAGTGGTGTAGTAGTGGAGTAGTAGTGCAAAAAAGAATTTATGGCCCGTTGAAGAAGATTTTTTTTTGCAACAACTTGGTTCGAAGTAATCAACGTTAATTAACGAAAACCGATGCATTTTTCGAGAAAAACTTATAGAACATTTTTTGTAGTGATTGAAAAGACCTTTAAAATGAGCACTGTTAAAAGTCGATTGCATTATAACTAAGCGAGTTACAATGCAAAAACGGTGGTCCAGTCGAGTTTTTGAAAAAAAATGAGCGATAAAACCCCAGCCATTCCACTATAATTGATATTAACCATTATCCCTTTACAAATTACTTTATTTTAGTATTACTTATGTAGTCCAAAAGTTTGGGCGGGTTAAAATGTGTATTTTTCGAAAAAAATATGATGAAAATGGAAAACGTACTTTTCAAATTTCTTAAAAAAATACCGATTTTGAAAACACCTAAACCTAAAGAAAAAACGTAAAAAATAATATAGTACAAAAATGTGAATTTTTTCTTAACGAACATTTTAGTTTTTTTATTTCTGCAGGAAAAAAAATAACGGAGATATAAATGTTAGAAGTTTGCATTATAGTGCGCGCACCACCCCTCCCGAGCCCTTCAGCCCTTTACTTTTTGAATATGCAAAATCTGAGCATGTAGAAAAACTTTTGGATTACATGAGTAATACTAAAATAAAGTAATTTGTAAAGGGACAATGGTCAATATCAATTCTGGTGGAATGGCTGGGGTTTTAGTGCTCATTTTTTTTCAAAAATTCGAGTGGCCCACAGTTTTTGCATCGTAACTCGCTTAGTTATAATGCAATCGACTTTTACCAGTGTTCATTTTAAAGGTCTTTTCAATCACTACAAAGAATGTTCTATAAGTTTTTCCCGAAAAATGCATCGGTTTATCGTTAATTAACGTTGATTACTTCGAACAAAGTTGTTGCAAAAAAAATCTTCTTCAACGAGCCATAACTTCTTTTATTTTAGACCTAGAGCATTCATAAAACAACCAATCTCTTTGCTCTTTTCTAAGCTTCATTTTTGGTTATTGCAACTTATTTGATAGAACGCGAAGTTTTCGATTTATTCGCGAAAAACCGTCCAAAAACATGCATTTTTATCAAGAAAAATCTAAGTTTTCAATCGCGAATAGCTCGAAAAATATCGATCTATCGAAAAAACTAGATAGAGCACTTTTTACTTAGAATTTGTCCCTCTATGCATTTCCGGGGTTATTTTGAGTGAACAACTTCCACCCCCGAGAAGGGGTGGCATCCTCTCTCAGGGTAAAAGCGCACATCGAAGCTATGTCACTTTTGCTCCTTGAGCCATCCCCTAACCACTCACCAAATTTCACGTCAATCGGTCAAGGTTCAAAGAATTCTGAGGTAATAGCATATTTTTACCTTCAACGACTGGACTAGTATCGGTGTGTTCGGAACCCCGCTCAGAACCTCGATATGCTCCTTGACTCGATTTAGTAGGACTCGTGTGAAGACTTTGCTTGGGATGGAGAGAAGCGTAATGCCTTTCTAGTTGTTGCAGTTCGACACATTACCTTTCTTCGGCAGTTTTATCAGCAGTATTTTGCTGCAATCTTCAGGCATCTCTCCATTGTTCATATCTTATCGAACAGCGGTTGTTTCAATGTCCGCTTTTAGTATTTCCGGTTCGATGCCGTCAATATCAGCTGTTTTCCCGTTGAGTAGTCTTCAGCGCCACCATTATTTCATTCACCGTGGGAGGGTGGTGTCGATCCTTGAAACAGTATTTGACATAATTATACCTAGGCTTGTTATTAATAACATTTCTACATACAGCCAATTTGTGCACTTGAGGGTTGTAATATTTATTTGTAATTAGATTAGTTAGTTTGAATTGGCGCCAATGACCAAATACATCCGGCACATCAGCCCTCTGTTTCGTGTGATCAGTATGCTAGTTCGGACAGGAAACGAGGTTATTTAAGGCGCAGATACCGTCATTCTACACGAAACATTTACCCGAGATGCATCGTCTGCACGTGACTGAAAAGGTGATTTTGCCCGGCTGCCGAAAGGGTCGCCGGAATAGATGTAAAGTAATTCCCGGCAAGTCCTCGGAAATTGCCAGTTTCAGGTAAAAGCTGAAATAGCCTCCTGCAAGTCGTATCCAAACTTGTTACCGCACAAACACGACTTTACGCCATAATCGAGAAATATACCTACAATACGTGGCCCTAACTCTGTTTTGATGGCGGTAACAAAAAGGTTTGTCTTCTAAACTTCAGTGAAGGTAGGCAGGTTCTTTACGACCTTTGAGTTAGGGCTGTACTCCAGTACGAGAGGTAAAAGATGTTCAATAATTGATGCGCCACCACATTCGAACTGGATCGAGACAACAAAATTAACACAGGTAGGCCAACTCTGAACGTGGAAGTAGGCCCAACTTTCTACTTCTGCCTTAGCACAACTTGAGGTAGCGACTGCAAAAACTGATTCGAACCTACCTTTTGTGGCATCAACTTACACTCATCTGATTTCCTGTACAAAAACATAGAAAAAGGCATGTAAACACCAATGAAAATTGAGAAACAAATAACAATAAAATAATAAAATATGTGAATAACAATGAACATGAAAATGTTTACTGGTTACAGTTGTAAGTAATCGGCAAAAAGGGGTTAGTCAGGTTAAAGACTCAATGTTTAAACTAAACGCAAGTTACAAAACGACAACAATGAACATGGTTACATTTAAAACAGCATTAAGGTTAAATTTTATCACAAAAACTACTTCACACATACGAAATTATCAACAGCCACTCAAGTAGTGACATGACAACAATGTTTACTTAAACTTCCAACGCAAGGCGACATATAGGCATTAAAATTTGACAAGACTAAGAATTCACTTTAAATCGGTAGTGTCTGTTTGACACCTTACACTTTAAACAACAAACGCACAGTGACTTCACTACGATAATGATTCAGCGCGTCCACGGGGTTTTTCCACTTAATAATCCGTCATTGGCGTAAATTCGGAGTTACCAGCTCCACGGTACAGAAAAAAGACCCTTGGCTAAACATTTTACGACACTACTTGACTTGCTTGACGACGGCTAACATACAGTTTCACTTCTAACAATTTCGACTTACGACGGAGCCAAAGCCTCGCCGGAATCAACGACGTCTCAGCGACTCGAGAACCGGACGGAGATTGAATCTTCGCGCTAAGATCCCCGAAGCCAAAATGAATTGCGCATCCGTTAGTTAACTTGATCCTTGTCCCACCGATAGCCTAAGCTTGCCGCGGGACGAAGTTACGAAACATAATTTCGCTTACAAAGGGGATTCAGAAGTAAATCATACAATCGCCTCACTGGAACCAGGAACTCATTAAAACGCGATAAAAGCCGATAATATCACCCATGCAGCATCCTAGGGCAGAACAAAACTTGCTTTATCAAACAAGCGTACACAGAATTGAATTACGATGACTAGAAAAGAATCTGCAAAGTGTTAATATACGGGCTAAGCGGAAATAAGGTTCGTATAGAATCAAGGTTTGATTACACTGCTAAACTCATAAATTTGAATTTTAAAATACTAATATTTAGGCCCAAAATACGGAAAGTACTAGCTTCGGGAAATTGTTCTAACAAACTATGGCAGCAAGACCTTGTTCTCCAAGGAAGCACCCAGAGTGCAGACATCGCCGTAAAGCACTGTGTATGTACATAAATAAGGTGTTACACAGCAACTTTGAGTCAATCAACGCTACAGGTTCAGGTCATACCTTATTTGGTTCCTTCCATAATAGCACCCTTGTCAAGTCATACAGCTATTTGAAGGTACTCTTCATAACAGCACTCTCCGATTGCTATGGAAACTCTTCTGCCCAGTTCTATTTATCCCGTATCACACTCTTCTTCATGTCCCTGTGATACTCCGCGAATAATTGTTGTGGCTCCGCCTTCCTTACCCGTTTAAGTCGCGTTTATGTTGTCTCTCACTTGATTGATTAGTTGAAGGTGCTATGAATTAGTTTGTGGTTTTTATAAATTTTACCTTAATTTTATTTCCCTTTTCCTCTTGCATTTGTTACTATACTACCAGCTCCAGTTTATGATATAAGTTTGAGCGTTGAATAAAGTGCAACCCACTTTGTTCTTAAGCAACGAACTCCTTAAGAGTAATGTGTGATGCATATGCGAGAAATTCAAGTAGTTAGTAAACTAGAAAATTATCAGACATTTGTTTCAATTTGGAAAAAACGGAAATAATCCAAAATCGCAAGTTGCTTCGTAGGATTAAAACGCGGCATTGGCTGTTTTGAGCTGCCGCTGCCTGCTCTTGTTGAATCGCAAATACCGAATCGCCGGAAACATCAATGAATGGAGCAGCGTGCTGCGCAATAATCGCGTATTCCCTAGAGATCTGAACGATCAGGTTTATAGATAGTAGCAAACGGATCGGAATTTTTATGGCATAATAAATTTGAATTCGCGCAATAAAAAAGTTTGACGTCGTTCTACCAAATCTAAATGCATAGTTGCTTACTGTGCTCACTATGGAATAAAAAGATTTGCTAGACTATGCTCGATTGTTTATTTATGTTAATGTATTACGCACTTGCATGCATACGTCATACGTTATTAAAAACGACGACTTTCTGAAGCAGGATTTTGACCGGGCTAAAGATCGTTGCTTTAAGTTTTAACATTAAAATTAAAATTTGAAAAGGTGCATGTACGTATATTTCACAACTGCGTTTCAAATACCAAAAGCAAATATTTGGTGGAAGTGTTCAAAGCACTTGATGGTGGCAAAACAGTTACGTTGCTAGTCCTTGCGTAGGATAAAAGTGAAATCAAATTGAACGATTGCTAAGATAACGATGCATATACAAAACTTTCTAGTTTTAATTGCAACAGTAACTGCAAGCCTCCTGCCCTGCACGATATGCTCAACTAATGCACTTAAATTATTTTAATTATTTTTTAACAGACGCCTAACGACTTGCATTCACATGCTTTCATTGCTGCTCAGACGGGAGAAATTGAGGAAGCCGGCATTATGTTTCAATAGACGGAAATTGCTATTACAATTAGTAATAATGGGTCTATATACAATTAAAGGAAAATAAATCTGAAGATAGACACGGGCTTGCACATCCTTGACTTAAACATCGATAAAACTAAGACATCGAGAATTACTGGACGAAGCGACATCGACTATCTGTTACTTTGAATAAAATCTATAAATAAACTTTCAGGGACTCGTAATAATTTTCCACTGTCGGTTGACGCTTGATTACAATTCCTACGATCTTCGAGCACCCGGGGGTGTAGTTACTTCCATTTCTATTACGTTTGAAAACTGCATTGTAAATTTTAAATTTAGTTTAATTTTGGTAACTAGTAATCACCCATGAGTTAGTTACCAATTTAATTTGATTTATGTATTTTCTAGATTTCTACTGTATTTTGTAATTGTTAAAAATAGTGAACGATATATGCGATCACCCGGCGATTGTGCGAAGAACTTATTTTATAAGCCATAAACATTACCTTATTTCGTTTTCTGAACAGGGGTCTTCGACGACTGCGACGGGATACGTGAATCCTGTCATTAACTACCTTTTTTGAACCCTAGCTAATGCTTACTTCAATTAGTGTTTCATAAACTTCGTCCGAATAGATACCGAGCGCTCCTATTTAGTCAAATCATGTTTTTGATGACAATTTGAATTCTGTGTTAGTGTTGAATTCAGGAACGTAGTATTATTTATATAATAATTCGATGCTGAACTATTTAATTATCGCTTTCAGTCTTCTACAATTATCAAAATAAAAATCTGAAATACGACTATTAAACAATTGCGTTTTTAAAGCAAATAGTTAGTTATTGATCATTTCTCCGCACCTCTGAAATATCTGCATGTTAAAAGTCGTCAATATAAGGATTTCTACAGTCGTGACTGTCTTCCTAATTTTAACCATTTTCCCCATTCATCTTTATCTTCCCATGCTCCGTCCTCAAGTCGTCTCCTTTCTATTGCTTCATCCACCTCGCTTGCCAGGATCTTCTCGGTCGGCCTCTTTTTCTCCTTGCTATGGGGCTCCAATCTGTAACTTTTGTTATTCATCTCGTGTCTATTGCTGTTTTACATGCCAGTAGATACCATATTAGTCTCTTCTTTTCTATATATTGTAAGATATTCTGTTCTATCCTCATTTTTCTGAGAATGTCTTCATTCCATACTCTATCTAATATTGTAATGCCACAGCATCGGCTCCAGTATGCCATTTCCGTTGCCATACTTTTTAGCCTCTTTCTTTTATTTATTATCCAACATTCTGCTCCAGAGATCATTGTACTTTCAATTATTGCATGAAATATTCTATTCTTGGTATTTTTCTAAATATGTTTGCTCCGTATTATTGGGTGATGTTGTTTAATGCATGTTCTTGTTTGTGCAAGTCTAATAAATATTCATTTCTTCCTATGTTGTTCCATTTTTAGTTATCGTGAACCCTAAGTAATTAAATACTTCGACGTTGCCTTCTATCTAGATTTTGTATTTTTTGCTCTTCGATTACGAGATATTTTGTTTTGGTAGTTTATTCCACAGCCGAATTTTGTGTATTCCTCGTTTAGTAGCATGAACCTCAAGTCCTCTTTGTCTTGTGCTATCACGACTTGGTCATCAGCATAACATAAAATATAGAGGTAATCGTCTCTGATTGGCACTCCCATCCCCTCACATTTCCTTTTTCAGCTGTGCAGTGTATTTTCTAGACTGTTGCTTTTATACAGTGCGAGTGCAAAGTCTGGAACTATCGAAATAGAACTTTTATCAAATGTTTTTGAAAGAAATCCTCCAACACGTAAACATATTTTACTGTAATTGTCACTTTTAGATTGTCTTTTGTTTTTGAGTTATGACGTTCGCGATCATTTTTTTAAATGGAAACCCCACATTTTTATGATAAATTTGGACAGAGCATGAAATTCTAAGACCAAATACGCTAAAAAAGTATGATACTATATTTTGAAATTTTCGAGAAAATCGCTATTAAAGTATTAAAACAAAAATCGAATAAAAATCAAGTAGCCATGAAACAATGAGTTAGCCCTAAAATTATGACCTTAAATTTTACCTTAATTTTATTTCCCTTTTCCTCTTGCATTTGTTACTATACTACCAGCTCCAGTTTATGATATAAGTTTGAGCGTTGAATAAAGTGCAACCCACTTTGTTCTTAAGCAACGAACTCCTTAAGAGTAATGTGTGATGCATATGCGAGAAATTCAAGTAGTTAGTAAACTAGAAAATTATCAGACATTTGTTTCAATTTGGAAAAAACGGAAATAATCCAAAATCGCAAGTTGCTTCGTAGGATTAAAACGCGGCATTGGCTGTTTTGAGCTGCCGCTGCCTGCTCTTGTTGAATCGCAAATACCGAATCGCCGGAAACATCAATGAATGGAGCAGCGTGCTGCGCAATAATCGCGTATTCCCTAGAGATCTGAACGATCAGGTTTATAGATAGTAGCAAACGGATCGGAATTTTTATGGCATAATAAATTTGAATTCGCGCAATAAAAAAGTTTGACGTCGTTCTACCAAATCTAAATGCATAGTTGCTTACTGTGCTCACTATGGAATAAAAAGATTTGCTAGACTATGCTCGATTGTTTATTTATGTTAATGTATTACGCACTTGCATGCATACGTCATACGTTATTAAAAACGACGACTTTCTGAAGCAGGATTTTGACCGGGCTAAAGATCGTTGCTTTAAGTTTTAACATTAAAATTAAAATTTGAAAAGGTGCATGTACGTATATTTCACAACTGCGTTTCAAATACCAAAAGCAAATATTTGGTGGAAGTGTTCAAAGCACTTGATGGTGGCAAAACAGTTACGTTGCTAGTCCTTGCGTAGGATAAAAGTGAAATCAAATTGAACGATTGCTAAGATAACGATGCATATACAAAACTTTCTAGTTTTAATTGCAACAGTAACTGCAAGCCTCCTGCCCTGCACGATATGCTCAACTAATGCACTTAAATTATTTTAATTATTTTTTAACAGACGCCTAACGACTTGCATTCACATGCTTTCATTGCTGCTCAGACGGGAGAAATTGAGGAAGCCGGCATTATGTTTCAATAGACGGAAATTGCTATTACAATTAGTAATAATGGGTCTATATACAATTAAAGGAAAATAAATCTGAAGATAGACACGGGCTTGCACATCCTTGACTTAAACATCGATAAAACTAAGACATCGAGAATTACTGGACGAAGCGACATCGACTATCTATTACTTTGAATAAAATCTATAAATAAACTTTCAGGGACTCGTAATAATTTTCCACTGTCGGTTGACGCTTGATTACAATTCCTACGATCTTCGAGCACCCGGGGGTGTAGTTACTTCCATTTCTATTACGTTTGAAAACTGCATTGTAAATTTTAAATTTAGTTTAATTTTGGTAACTAGTAATCACCCATGAGTTAGTTACCTCAAGTCCTCTTTGTCTTGTGCTATCACGACTTGGTCATCAGCATAACATAAAATATAGAGGTAATCGTCTCTGATTGGCACTCCCATCCCCTCACATTTCCTTTTTCAGCTGTGCAGTGTATTTTCTAGACTGTTGCTTTTATACAGTGCGAGTGCAAAGTCTGGAACTATCGAAATAGAACTTTTATCAAATGTTTTTGAAAGAAATCCTCCAACACGTAAACATATTTTACTGTAATTGTCACTTTTAGATTGTCTTTTGTTTTTGAGTTATGACGTTCGCGATCATTTTTTTAAATGGAAACCCCACATTTTTATGATAAATTTGGACAGAGCATGAAATTCTAAGACCAAATACGCTAAAAAAGTATGATACTATATTTTGAAATTTTCGAGAAATCGCTATTAAAGTATTAAAACAAAAATCGAATAAAAATCAAGTAGCCATGAAACAATGAGTTAGCCCTAAAATTATGACAGTTCTTCATAGTTTGTTTATCTGTTTTTGTTGTGTGCTCCTAATTAAATAAATAATGATACAATATTTGAGTGAAAAAGGACCAATAGAAATTTTAGTATTGAGGGGATCTGGTAACCGTACGATTTTCTCGAAAATTTCAAAATACAGTATCATACTTTTTTTAGAGTATTTGGTCTTAGAATTTCATGCTGTGTCCAAATTCATCATAAAAATTGAGGGTTTCAATTTAAAAAAAGTATCGCTAACGTCATAACTCAAAAACAAAAGACAATCTAAAAGTGACAATTACAGTAAAATATGTATTTTTTAAAATAAAAATTGACGTGTTCGAAGATTTCTTTCAAAAACATTTGATAAAAGTTCTATTTCGATAGTTCCAGACTTTACACTCGCACTGTATAGATTTTTGTATTTCATTTTGGAACCATAATATTGCTTATTGATCATCGATAGCGCGTGTAAAATGGTTTTTATGCCTCTAGGGCCTATAAAGTTGCTACGCAGTACAACAAGCACCAACAATGTAGTATAGCGACACCAACAATCTGCATAGAAATCATAGCACACGTGCCTAATCACGATCATAGCCCTTGGTAAATTTAAAGCTCTCTGCTTCGCGTTGCGCTTTAAACATTCCCTCGTGCTATAATCTATTGATTATGCTCTGAATACATAAATAAACTGCTCAAGTACAGGTCTAAAGAGTAGCTTCAGCACTGCGAAAACAGGTTGACCTTTCGCCAAAACCAAATAGCGCATGAAGGTGCTCGGGACCTTAGCAACAACTTTGCCCCCTTTCAAAA
>OW679196.1:151993399-152177916 GCA_940337035.1 Agriotes lineatus | reverse complement strand
AGGGAGTTCGCACGGACCATGCTAGGATCGCCGACATGGCTGCTAGAGAAATACCTCTGTCAGCCTACAGGGTAACCGAAGCAGAGGACCGGCTAAGGTTAGAAAAAGGATTCTCTCTCACTATCCCAACAAGGGAACAGTGGGAGCAAAAAAGGGTTAATCTCCAGTCGAATGCCTTGATATGCTACACGGACGGTTCTCGAGTGGCAGAAAGGCAATCCTCTGGAGCAGGAATTTATATGGAAGGCCGAGGGGTACAAGAAAGCTATGCTTTAGGAAGATTCACCACGGTATTCTAAGCAGAAGTTTATGCCATCCTATCGGTGGCAACAAGGAACGAGGTGAGGATATCCCCAGAGCAAAAAATAAATATTTGCTCCAATAGCCAAGCCGCACTAAAAGCAATCTTCTCGGCCAGGACAAGATTAGCTCTTGTCCAGGAATGTGGAGATGCTTTAGCCCAATTGGCAAGGGAAAAGGATGTCGAGCTCATCTGGGTCCCGGGACACACAGGGGTCCAAGACAACGAGAAGGCGGACGAACTAGCCAAACTCGGAGCCGGGGAAACTTGTTTTGGACCGGAACCCCTTCTGGGTATAACAAGGCAGCAGGTATCAGCAGCCCTAACCGGGTGGGCCTACAAGACCAGCGAGGAAAAGTGGAAAGAATGCAAGGGCTGTAGTCAGGCAAAGTACCACATAGCGGGATTTGATTCAAAGAAATCGGTCTGGCTAATGGGAAGGAGTCGAAGAACCACAAATCTTTTGATAGGGATCTTGACAGGCCACTGTCTAAAAAGACACCTAACACTGATAGGAGTAGAGGAAGATCCCATTTGCCCAAGATGTGAAAGGGACGAGAAAACGTCCTTTCACTGCTTGGGAGAATGCGAGGCGTACCAGCGACTGAGGTATAGAACCTTTGGAGCACCTACGCTTCGAATGGAAGAGTTGAACTCCCTATCCTGGGCCGAAATTCTGATCTTCATTAGAAAATCAGGAAGGTTTAAGCAGGGAGAAGAGCCCATCGAAGAGGACGTTAATGAAGGTGGTTGAGGGGATGGCATGGGGTTGGCAAAAAGGGCCTATGGTGGCCTACTTGCTAGACTTCGGTCTCCCCACAACTACTACTACTACTACTATATGAAATAGAAGAGGATAAAATTTCCTACACATTAAGTACTTGTAGTTTTTTTACGATCAATCGTTCAGCCGAGACAAACCTGCTAAGTTATAATTAAGTCAAATATTAGGTTTCCCAACTTAAATTTTGACCGGAAACACGTTTTAGACTGGAAAAACTGTGCAAAAAACAAGATTTTTACTTTTTCTAAAGTTACACGGAAACAATCCATTTTGTAAGTGTTAAACTTATATGAAATAGAAGAGGATAAAATTTCCTACACATTAAGTACTTTTAGTTTTTTTTACGAACAATCGTTCAGCCGAGAGAAAGCTGCGAAGTTATAATAAAGTCAAAATTTATAAAATAGGGAAACGTTTTGGTAGAGCTTTGATATTTTTTTGTATGTGTAGTTTAGGTCCCTGTACACGAATATAAGGTATTCCAACTTAAATCTTGACCGGAAACACGTTTTTCACAGGAAAAACTGTGCAGAAATTTTTTTTTAACTTTTTCTAAAGTTACACGGAAACAATCCATTTTGTAAGTTTTAAACTTATATGAAATAGAAGAGGATAAAATTTCCTACATATTAAGTACTTGCAGTTTTTTTACGATCTATCGTTCAGCCGAGACAAACCTGCGAAGTTATAATTCAGTCAAAATTAATAAAATAGGGAAACGTTTTGGTAGAGCTTTGATATTTTTTTGTATACGTAGTTTGGGTCCCTGTACACGAATATTAGGTATTCCAACTTAAATCTTGACCGGAAACACGTTTTTCACAGGAAAAACTGTGCAGAATTTTTTTTTTAACTTTTTCTAAAGTTACACGGAAACAATCCATTTTGTAAGTTTTAAACTTATATGAAATAGAAGAAAATAAAATTTCCTACATATTAAGTACTTGCAGTTTTTTTACTATCAATCGTTCAGCCGAGACAAACCTGCGAAGTTATAATTCAGTCAAAATTAATAAAATAGGGAAACGTTTTGGTAGAGCTTTAATATTTTTTTGTATACGTAGTTTGGGTCCCTGTACACGAATATTAGGTTTCCCAACTTAAATTTTTACCGGAAACACGTTTTTCACAGGAAAAACTGTGCAAAAAACAAAATTTTTACTTTTTCTAAAGTTACAAGAAAACAATCCATTTTGTAAGTGTTAAACTTATATGAAATAGAAGAGGATAAAATTTCTTACACATTAAGTACTTTTAGTTTTTTTACGAACAATCGTTCAGCCGAGAGAAAGCTGCGAAGTTATAATAAAGTCAAAATTTATAAAATAGGGAAACGTTTTGGTAGAGCTTTAATATTTTTTTGTATACGTAGTTTGGGTCCCTGTACACGAATATTAGGTTTCGCAACTTAAATTTTTACCGGAAACACGTTTTTCACAGGAAAAACTGTGCAAAAAACAAAATTTTTACTTTTTCTAAAGTTACAAGAAAACAATCCATTTTGTAAGTGTTAAACTTATATGAAATAGAAGAGGATAAAATTTCTTACACATTAAGTACTTTTAGTTTTTTTACGAACAATCGTTCAGCCGAGAGAAAGCTGCGAAGTTATAATAAAGTCAAAATTTATAAAATAGGGAAACGTTTTGGTAGAGCTTTAATATTTTTTTGTATACGTAGTTTGGGTCCCTGTACACGAATATTAGGTTTCCCAACTTAAATTTTTACCGGAAACACGTTTTTCACAGGAAAAACTGTGCAAAAAACAAAATTTTTACTTTTTCTAAAGTTACAAGAAAACAATCCATTTTGTAAGTGTTAAACTTATATGAAATAGAAGTGGATAAAATTTCGTACACATTAAGTACTTTTAGTTTTTTTTACGAACAATCGTTCAGCCGAGAGAAAGCTGCGAAGTTATAATAAAGTCAAAATTTATAAAATAGGGAAACGTTTTGGTAGAGCTTTAATATTTTTTTGTATACGTAGTTTGGGTCCCTGTACACGAATATTAGGTTTTCCAACTTATATCTTGACCGGAAACACGTTTTTCACAGGAAAAACTGTGCAAAAAACAAAATTTTTACTTTTTCTAAAGTTACACGGAAACAATCCATTTTGTAAGTGTTAAACTTATATGAAATAGAAGAGGATAAAATTTCCTACACAATAAGTACTTGTAGTTTTTTTTACGATCAATCGTTCAGCCGAGACAAACCTGCGAAGTTATAATTCAGTCAAAATTAATAAAATAGGGAAACGTTTTGGTAGAGCTTTAATATTTTTTTGTATACGTAGTTTGGGTCCCTGTACACGAATATTAGGTTTCCCAACTTAAATTTTTACCGGAAACACGTTTTTCACAGGAAAAACTGTGCAAAAAACAAAATTTTTACTTTTTCTAAAGTTACAAGAAAACAATCCATTTTGTAAGTGTTAAACTTATATGAAATAGAAGAGGATAAAATTTCTTACACATTAAGTACTTTTAGTTTTTTTACGAACAATCGTTCAGCCGAGAGAAAGCTGCGAAGTTATAATAAAGTCAAAATTTATAAAATAGGGAAACGTTTTGGTAGAGCTTTGATATTTTTTGTATGTGTAGTTTAGGTCCCTGTACACGAATATTAGGTATTCCAACTTAAATCTTGACCGGAAACACGTTTTTCACAGGAAAAACTGTGCAGAAAGTTTTTTAAAACTTTTTCTAAAGTTACACGGAAACAATCCATTTTGTAAGTTTTAAACTTATATGAAATAGAAGAAAATAAAATTTCCTACATATTAAGTACTTGCAGTTTTTTTACGATCAATCGTTCAGCCGAGACAAACCTGCGAAGTTATAATTCAGTCAAAATTAATAAAATAGGGAGACGTTTTGGTAGAGCTTTAATATTTTTCTGTATATGTAGTTGGGGTCCCTGTACACGAATATTAGGTTTCTCAACTTAAATTTTGACCGGAAACACGTTTTTCACAGGAAAAACTGTGCAAAAAACAAAATTTTTACTTTTTCTAAAGTTACACGGAAACAATCCATTTTGTAAGTGTTAAACTTATATGAAATAGAAGAGGATAAAATTTCCTACACAATAAGTGCTTGTAGTTTTTTTTTACGATTAATCGTTCAGCCGAGACAAACCTGCGAAGTTATAATTCAGTCAAAATTAATAAAATAGGGAAAAATTTGGTAGAGCTTTAATATTTTTTTGTATACGTAGTTTGGGTCCCTGTACACGAATATTAGGTTTCCCAACTTAAATTTTTACCGGAAACACGTTTTTCACAGGAAAAACTGTGCAAAAAACAAAATTTTTACTTTTTCTAAAGTTACAAAAAAACAATCCATTTTGTAAGTGTTAAACTTATATGAAATAGAAGAGGATAAAATTTCTTACACATTAAGTACTTTTAGTTTTTTTACGAACAATCGTTCAGCCGAGAGAAAGCTGCGAAGTTATAATAAAGTCAAAATTTATAAAATAGGGAAACGTTTTGGTAGAGCTTTGATATTTTTTGTATGTGAGTTTGGGTCCCTGTACACGAATATTAGGTATTCCAACTTAAATCTTGACCGGAAACACGTTTTTCACAGGAAAAACTGTGCAGAAAGTTTTTTTAAACTTTTTCTAAAGTTACACGGAAACAATCCATTTTGTAAGTTTTAAACTTATATGAAATAGAAGAAAATAAAATTTCCTACATATTAAGTACTTGCAGTTTTTTTACGATCAATCGTTCAGCCGAGACAAACCTGCGAAGTTATAATTCAGTCAAAATTAATAAAATAGGGAAACGTTTTGGTAGAGCTTTGATATTTTTTTGTATACGTAGTTTGGGTCCCTGTACACGAATATTAGGTATTCCAACTTAAATCTTGACCGGAAACACGTTTTTCACAGGAAAAACTGTGCAGAATTTTTTTTTTAACTTTTTCTAAAGTTACACGGAAACAATCCATTTTGTAAGTTTTAAACTTATATGAAATAGAAGAAAATAAAATTTCCTACATATTAAGTACTTGCAGTTTTTTTACGATCAATCGTTCAGCCGAGACAAACCTGCGAAGTTATAATTCAGTCAAAATTAATAAAATAGGGAAACGTTTTGGTAGAGCTTTGATAGTTTTTTTTTGTATGTGTAGTTTGGGTCCCTGTACACAAATATTGGGTTTCCCATCTTAAATTTTTACCGGAAACACGCTTTTCACAGGAAAAACTGTGCAAAAAACAAAATTTTTACTTTTTCTAAAGTTACAAGAAAACAATCCATTTTGTAAGTGTTAAACTTATATGAAATAGAAGTGGATAAAATTTCGTACACATTAAGTACTTTTAGTTTTTTTTACGAACAATCGTTCAGCCGAGAGAAAGCTGCGAAGTTATAATAAAGTCAAAATTTATAAAATAGGGAAACGTTTTGGTAGAGCTTTGATATTTTTTTGTATGTGTAGTTTAGGTCCCTGTACACGAATATTAGGTATTCCAACTTAAATCTTGACCGGAAACACGTTTTTCACAGGAAAAACTGTGCAGAATTTTTTTTTTAACTTTTTCTAAAGTTACACGGAAACAATCCATTTTGTAAGTTTTAAACTTAGATGAAATAGAAGAAAATAAAATTTCCTACATATTAAGTACTTGCAGTTTTTTTACGATCAATCGTTCAGCCGAGACAAACCTGCGAAGTTATAATAAAGTCAAAATTTATAAAATAAGAAAACGTTTTGGTAGAGCTTTGATATTTTTTTGTATGTGTAGTTTAGGTCCTTGTACACAAATATTAGGTATTCCAACTTAAATCTTGACCGGAAACACGTTTTTCACAAGAAAAACTGTGCAGAATTTTTTTTTTAACTTTTTCTAAAGTTACAAGGAAACAATCCATTTTGTAAGTTTTAAACTTATATGAAATAGAAGAAAATAAAATTTCCTACATATTAAGTACTTGCATTTTTTTTACGATCAATCGTTCAGCCGAGACAAACCTGCGAAGTTATAATAAAGTCAAAATTTATAAAATAGGGAAACGTTTTGGTAGAGCTTTAATATTTTTTTGTATACGTAGTTTGGGTCCCTGTACACGAATATTAGGTTTTCCAACTTATATCTTGACCGGAAACACGTTTTTTACAGGAAAAACTGTGCAAAAAACAAAATTTTTACTTTTTCTAAAGTTACACGGAAACAATCCATTTTGTAAGTGTTAAACTTATATGAAATAGAAGAGGATAAAATTTCCTACACATTAAGTACTTTTAGTTTTTTTTACGAACAATCGTTCAGCCGAGACAAAGCTGCGAAGTTATAATAAAGTCAAAATTTATAAAATAGGGAAACGTTTTGGTAGAGCTTTGATATTTTTTTGTATGTGTAGTTTAGGTCCCTGTACACGAATATTAGGTATTCCAACTTAAATCTTGACTGGAAACACGTTTTTCACAGGAAAAACGGTGCAAAAAACAAAATTTTTACTTTTTCTAAAGTTACACAAAAACAATCCATTTTGTAAGTTTTAAACTTAGATGAAATAGAAAAGGACAAAATTTCCTACACATTAAGTACCTTTAGTTTTTTTTACGATCAATCGTTCAGCCGAGAGAAAGCTGCGAAGTTATAATAAAGTCAAAATTTATAAAATAAGGAAACGTTTTGGTAGAGCTTTGATATTTTGTTTTGTATGTGTAGTTTGGGTCCCTGTACACGAATATTGGGTTTCCCAACTTAAATTTTGACCGGAAACACGTTTTTCACAGGAGAAACTGTGCAAAAAACAAAATTTTGGCTTTTTCTAAAGTTAGACGGAAACAATCCATTTTGTAAGTATTAAACTAATATGAAATAGAAGAGGATAAAATTTCCTACACATTAATTACCTTTAGTTTTTTTTACGAACAATCGTTCAACCGAGAGAAAGCTGCGAAGTTATAATAAAGTCAAAATTTATAAAATAGGGAAACGTTTTGGTAGAGCTTTGATATTTTTTTGTATGTGTAGTTTAGGTGTCAATTTACGCTGATAGGTCTCTCGGAAATGTATGTATGTCCACGCAGCACACTCATATTATGGGTGGTAAGTTATTTGTAAATCGTATCGGCCCATACAATGCGTGGGGCCCCTTTAAGAGCGGGGCCTCGGGAAAAATCTCCGAAGTCGCGACCTCTGAGCCGGCCCTGTACACAAATATGCAAAAATCTGTAATTTAAACCAAATGTATAGATTAAATTGATAGGTAACATTAAAATAACAATCGGATAACAAGATGTTGAAAGTTAATTTTAATCTTAAAAATCCTCCTCGATACACAATCCAGGGCATACACTTATTCAGATTTGAAACGCATGTTCGACAAACGGACAAAGTGTTTTTTAGTGTAGTGAATATTTCTTTCTTTTGGATTATTTAGATTTTCAATTTGTATACTAGTTAAGTGTATTGGTTACTCACTAAGTATTTTTCGCTCGGTACTATATTGGTGGTTTTAACGGCTATGTGGCCTACCTCTCTGTGTAAGATATACATTAATAATTCGGATCATAATTCTAGAGCAAAATAGAGTACTAATAATTTGTTCACCTAATGCAAGATTTTTTTTTGAAGTATTACAACCATTTACCGTAGTAATAAGATAGAATGCTATATAATAGTAATGGCAAATACACAGCCCCTATACTAAATAGTAATAACAAAGAGTATATAATGTATGTACTCTTTGGTAACAGTGAACAATTTTCAGTTCCCTATTTTGCTATAAAATAAGCGGGCCAGTATTTACAACAGTTTAATTTTGATATATCAAATCTGAATCAACGCCGCGCCGTGTATATGACAGGAATGTAAGGAATTCGGCAAGCACTGTTTTCCCAATACTTAGCCTGCATGTGACCACCATGCATACATACACACCAGTTTTGGTTTTTCGTGTTTGCAAAAAATGAATTCTGACCAAGTTCCTACCGAAATAGAGGTATTAACAGAACAGGCTGAACAAAAACTAATTCCTGCTAAATCAAGAGATACGTACATTAAGGAGTACGAAAAGTTGAAAACCTGGATGTGTGAAAAAGACTCTACGACTGTAACTGAACCACTGATGAAAATGGTAAAATTTAGTACTATTATAATATGAGCGTGTAATAATTAATTGTTTGCTTTTCTGTTTTATGCCAGTCGAGTGTATACAAATCTTCCTCTCTGTGGTGTATTCACTCAAAACTTCAGACAATGTTAAGGCTGAAAGAGGGTGTAGATTTGGCGAGTTATCATAAACTTCACGCTTTCATGAAAGCAACCAACAAATGTTACGAAGCCAAAAAATCATACGCATTTACGGAAGAAGAACTACGAAAATTCTTTATAGAGGCCCCTGACAATACTTTTTTGTTTGTGAAGGTACATTGACAAATTTGACAAATTTATGTAAGTAATAAGTTTATTTTCCAGGCTATTACTATTTGTGGTGTTTTTGGATCCTGTAGAAGGTGTGAAATGTGCGATTTGCGTTTGACTGACATAAAAAAAGAGGGTGCCGTTTTCTTGATTAATATACGACCATCCAAAACTGAAAAGGGGAGGAAATTTGCCGTTGTTGATTGTCCTGAAATACCACATGCAAAAATTTTTAACAAATATTTGTCGTTGCGTCCTGAAAATGTAGCAACGGATAGAGTATTTTTAAAGTATGCAGATGGCAAGTGCTGGAGACAAGTAGTTGGCATTAATACTATTGGTGCAATTCCTTCTCGTATAGCTCGCTCCATGAATCTTTCTGAACCTCAAAAATATACCGGCCACGCATTTAGGCGTACATCGGCCACGATTATGGCGAACAGTGGCATGAGTATTGACGAATTAAAACGTCAAGTTGGGTGGAAGTCTTCCAGTGTTGCGTCAGGGTATATTGACGACTCCAGTGTAAATAAAGTTGCAGTTTCTAAACGTATTGCTGAAAGTGTTACGCCGGATGAGACTCAGAATCTTCCAGCAATCTTTCATGCAACGACAAGTCATTCCACGAAGTCTACAAATGGATTTAAAGTGTCCAATAATTCGAATTGTACCTTTCATTTCCATTTTAATAATTAATATTGTTCAAAAAGTTGCAAAATTTGAATAAAATTGTGAAGTTTATTAATGTCAGATTAATATTACTGTTTCCTAGTAACCAACCTATAAAGGAAAAGCACGTCGTTCTATAATTATCGATCTATGCACGCTCCAGCGTATTTTAATCGTCATTTACAATACATGCGTTTGTTTGTTTGTTTGTTTGTTAATGGACAAGGTCTAGGCATGCAGAGTACCAGGTACCTTAGACACCGACTGCTTTGGTCATATGGTCAAAGTCCTACTTAGAATTTTGCCGAAACTAAGGAGTTCCAACCCTAGCAAGGGATCTTTTACATGCTACACATCGTAGTAACATGGGACCCACCGCTTTACATCACTTCCGAATGATGGCATTCTGTAGAAGCTTTCATCTGCATTTTTTTATTTTTGAAAACCTCACCGGGACCAGGAATCGAACTCGCGACCCTTAGATCAGTAATCAGGATGCTTACCACTGAGCTACCGACCCCGGCTTACAATACATGCGTACTAAAAAAGAATTTTCAATCGCAGGACAAGGTCTAACTCAGGTAATGAGTTTGCAGCCAAACAGTTGAAAAATGGCTCAATATTTTGTAAAAAAACTAAGGAAATTCCAAATATTGGTATTTTTATGTCATTTATTTTCAGTATTTCTGCAACTTCGGCCTTTGTAGAAAGAGTCTTTAGTATTATAGGAAATAAGTGGAGCGGTGTTAGAAATCACGTTTAAGTAGATTTAATTAAATCAGAATTACCTACTGATAACGGTAAATTTTGAATTAAACAATTCTATAATTCTATAAAAACTAATAAGCCATTGTTAAAAAAGACGCAAGCAAACGAAAAATATACCTAGCACGGGTGATGGGTATTATTTCGAGTATATTTTTTTATTTTGTGAAATATTGTTTCATGCATTCAAAATTTGTAAAGTTTATAATAAAGTTGTCTCCTATATATTTTCGAAATCTCCTATATATTTTTTACCTTCTCCTATATAAAGGCTCCTTAAATCTGGCAACCCTAGTTTTACAATACTTCGAAGCAGACAGGACAGTAAATCCGTTAATGACAGGAATGGTCAGAGAATCCTTAATGTCTAATGCCATAAGCTGAGTTCGGACTTATTTCGGCCATCTACAGTTTGGGATCCTTCTTAAATCAGGTAAACGGGACTACTGGGATCTCACTAAATCTTTTCCTACAATATCTGGGAGAAAAATATAAATATTAAATAATTAGCCACAAAACATTAATAAAACATAAAACTGCAATTACAGTATATAATTGTTGTTGCTTATGAAGAATCTGTACTATTTACAGAATTTATAGAAGGAGAATGTATATTTTGGTGTGAAACGATTTACTACGAATTTACTTTTTTATAGATAAATAGCTAAATAAATGCTACAAACACGTTAAAATTTTGGTGTCAGTCTTTTGTATTAGTTTGTTCAAAATACATTTAAAAAATTGAAGTTCCAGAGTGTAATTTGAGGGTTAATTTGGAATTTACAATTACCAAATTTTGCAAACAGAGAAAAATTAAACATTCCTTATGTTTATAGGTTCTATAAAATTACAATACAAATTATTTTTATGCTGAACTGGGGAAATCTACACATTTGTATCGAACTGCAGAGCAACAAATTTGACTTTCCATCTACTAAAAAATATAAAATTGCCACAAATTTAAGATTATTGAAGTTACTAAAATACTAATGTGGAACTGTAAGGTGAATATACAAATGCGTGAGCACTTGGATGCTCGTAATATTCTGCCGGTGGTGCAGTCAGGGTTTCGGCCAGGCCATAGTTGTTCTACAGCATTAATGGCAGTGACAGACGAAATTTTTCGTGCTACAAATGACAATAAATTAACTTAATTGATCCTGTTGGACTACTCGAAGGCCTTCGACACCTTAAATCATGAGATTTTGCTTAGTATTTTAAAATTTATTGGCCTGGGGGCAACTGCTGTGAAATTTTGTGAGAATTACTTAAGTAGCAGAACACAGAGAGTAACTTTAAATGGTTTAAAATCTACTGAACTTGTAATAACTAAAGGAGTACCCCAAGGCTCAATTTTAGGACCGCTGCTATATACCATATATACTTCTAGGTTATACAAGAAATTAAAATTTGTTAATTATCACCTGTATGCAGACGATACCCAGCTGTATTACTCGTTCAACACTGATCAATTATTGCAATCTATTGAAAATATCAACCAATATTTGAATACATTGGTTAAAGTTTCTGAAGATCATTCTTTAAATATAAATTCATGTAAATCTTTTATGATGCTGTTTGGCCGTTCGAAAGCTAGAACCGAAGTCCTGGCTGCGGGCGTGGCAGTTAATATTAATATTAACAACGTACCGCTTACAATCGCCGACTGTGCAAGAAATTTGGGACTTGATCTAGATTTTGGATTAAGATTTAAGCAGCAGACAACAAAGATCGTGAAAAATGCATTTTGCAACTTAAAGCTTCTCTACTCCAATAGACAGTATTTAAACATGTCGCTGAAAATTATGTTATGCGAATCTTTAGTTTTGTCTAAAGCAAATTTTTGTAGCACTGTTTATGGATCATGCTGACAGTGTTTGTATTAAAAAATTGCAACGAATTCAAAATTGCTGTCTAAGATTTATCTTTGGGATAAGTCGACGATATGGCGTAAGTCATAAATGGTTTTATGTCCGGGTTTTTTTGCCCAGGGGTTTTTTGTCCTGTAACGATATTTAACAGACTACCACTCCTATTTTGCAGATACGAATTTGATTAACACTTTAACAGTTTCATTGTTTTGGGAAGTGTTAGTAAATTTTCAGGGTTTTCATTTAACCCCTTTCGGGATGAATTCTCCAAAACCCTAAAAATGATTTTACCCGATTTGAAAAATGTTCCAATATGCTCAATTTCAACTTCCTATACTTGTAGTAGTTTCCTTGTGGCGATATTTAGAAAAACAGATTTGCCCATTTAACTCCTTTCGGGGATGAAGCTGCAAAACCTTGAAATTTACATTTATATCGTCGAGCGGATAAAATCACAGTAAATAAAAAACCACCCATTGCAAAATATTTTGCAACTTATAACACTTCTTTGTAGACAATGTTTAACGTGTTGCACGATCCATTAGGTAATATTTTAATTTTTAAGTTTTTAAAACTACGCACACGTGACATTGCTACATATAATTGACCATGGCTAAATACTGGTTGTCCTTGAGTTTGTCCTTGCGATTTATTAATTGTCACCGCAAATGCTAGGCGTACAGGAAACTGTCTTCTCCTAAAGCAAAAGGGTAATGCAATATCAGGTGTTAAATTTATACGCGTAATCTGTACCAGTAGACACATTTAAATTTCTCAAGAGAATAACAATTACCCCTATTTTTAGTGTTTAGCAATGTGGAGGTTGTATTTCGCTGACATTTTACGAATCTATAAATTCCGTAGGAAATTCTAAATGTTGTCATTATCTGCAATTGCAATCACATTCAAATATATTTTTTTCATAACCAGGTTAGGAGATATAAATTTGTCGTTAATTTCATCGCAATATTCGTTTTTTGGAGCTAAAATTGAGAATTTTGAGATACTAAGTGTGTTCTGAAGCGTTGACAAACTATTACCAAATATTTCTGTAATGATGTTCTCTTTGGCAATTAGTTGAGATGGTATTTTAATTGTATCCTCTTCACCTGTAATCGTGGGATATTTTTCATTTTCAATTTGCAAGAGAATTGGCGATGTTTCGGTACATTCGACTAATATTGAACTGATGTACAGCAAAGATTCACTCACACACGCTACTTTTCGAAAAGAAAGATTGATTTTTTTTTAAATTTGCTGTCACTGACGTTTCTCCAAAAATTTAGCTGGCCGTATTTTACCCAAACAAACTCAAGCAGTGCAGTGGCGCATTGCAAAAATCACCAGAACATGGAGGGCCGCCTTCGAGTGCTTACTTGTTCCACTGCTACGCCCTGCAAAGCTGCGTCACTTTTGCGCTACAATATTTTGGGTTTATTTGCAATTTAGGACTTTTGTGCACATCTACACGGTAACGGCTTTCATTTAAAAAAAGAATTATCGAAATCGGCTCGGTGGTAGTCTCAAAATAGATGTCGAAAGAGAACGCTTCACGTTTTAAATATATAGATTCTACAACGGAAACGATTTGTTTTGCCAATTATAAACTAGCAAGCGATAACCAGCCAACATTTGTTTTTCAAACGAAGTCTTGTTATGTCAGCTCGACACCTGTAATTTGATAATAAGTGTTTTCTTTATGTAGAAATGTGTCCTTATTCTTCCAGCATAAGCTAAACGCCAATCTTAATGAGGAACAATTTCTAATTTCTAAAATAATTAATTAAATACTGTAAAATGCGGTCTCATAGCTGCAAAATGGAAGCTTTCATCTACTGCACTTGAGTCTTATTACATGATTTTCTTGTGCTCTTTTTTAAGATTTTTATTGTTATGGTCCAATTGCACTTATTTAAGGTTTTGTGGTCGCTGAAGACTGAATTTAATATACAATTGTATCTAACGAGTTTTAAAATATAAAAAAAGTATAATTCAACCATTAATCAGATTTTCACTTCCGAAATTAGAAATGAAATTGTGACATATTTATCTAAAATTCATAACCATAACGAATCAACTTGGGCCTCATTTTTCCTAGTTTCAACAAGAATGTTAAACCACTCAAATTAAGTCCTTCCCAAGACATTTTCTTAAGTAGGCAAAACATGTCCTCTAAGCCGCTTTACGAAAACTATAAATCACTCTTGCAGTAAGTATTAACCAAGTAATACTTCTGTTCTGATAAGGGCTGGCGGATGTAGATTCTTATCCAGTAAGCAGGCAGGTGCGTCCTTGAAAATAGCTAGAGGATAAAAGTACAGTTCAAGAACATCTAATTTCAATAACATATCACAAGAAAATGATCGAACCAGTTGTGGGGTGAAATTTGATTGTATTCAAGACCAATTTACAAATACTTATTGAGACATTGAGAGATTGAGCGGAAAATTTTGACTGCTGATAGTGTCATAGTCTTAACGTACTACATTTCTAAAACAAATGAATATGAGCAAATAAAACGGAGAATTAAATACTTCGACGAAGATGTGTTTAACATTCTGCATATTTCCTTTAATATCGCAGTGAATGTGTTGAATAGTTCAATGCTAAAGCTGTTCGACAGACTTGGAAACTTTCAAAAAACTCTTCAGCAGCTTAGCGAAAGTCTCTTGCAAATTTGTTAAAACATTTTTGCAATTTTCTGACAATTTGTTGGATAATTTAGCAATTTACTGTAAACATGTTAAAGTATTGCTACAAACCATCTTGAAATTTATTGAATGCTCTCTGACGGTTAACTGCAAATCGGTTAAATTTGGATGGTAAAGTTGTCTAAAATGTATTATAATTTGCTGGAAAACTACTATTTTTTTAAAGTTTACTACAAACCCGCTTTTATAAACCTTTCTTTTCTAACAAATTACATACAAATTTACTGCAACGTTGTGGACCTTGAAGATTTGATTCTAGCTGAATCGAAATCAAACTCTGTCAAATAATTGATTTTCTCGATCAGATAGCATTGTGATTTAGAACACAAAACAACACAATCAGGCGCATTAGAAATCGAAGTTATTCGATATCTATTTGTTTATTGACCGTAAACCCTGCAATGTAACTGCTTTTCTTTTATTTTTATATTTTTTAAATTGAACATATTTACTTTACAATTTTGCATTGGTATTTAGTAGCTTCAATAATAAGAAATTCCAGTAGATGGAAGTCAGAACTGTTGTTGCACTGCAATTCTATTAAAAAAAAGTGTACATTTCCGTGGTTAACCATAAAAATCATGTGTATTGTGTTGTATGAGTAGGTATGACCCAGCGGCCTGAAGCACAAGCATTTCTAAATCGGACTGTTTCAACTTACCCCTGTAATTCCAGCAATAATGTTATCCTAGAATTTATGAAGTTAAGGAATGTTTAATATCTGTTTTCGAAACGTGGAAATTTATATTTAGCCCACAAATTACACTTTTAACACAAAAAATACACTTTTTAAGTTTCCATTCTTAAGATGTATATTTAACGAATCTAGGACAAAAAACCCCTGGACAAAAAACCGCGGACATAAGACCCCCGGACTAAAAACCCCCCCGGATAAAAAACCCCCGGACTAAAAACCCCCGGATAAAAAACCCCCGGACTAAAAACCCCCGGATAAAAAACCTCCGGACTAAAAACCCCTTGGATAAAAAAACCCCGGACTAAAAACCCCCACCATAAAGAAAACACCCGCAAATTATGTGGGGTCCGTGGGCGATTATTATTATTATTATTGAAAATAAGTTATTAATTATAATTATCATTCATTACTGATACAAGAATGCAGAAAAGTGAGACATGTAAAGTGGGGCATTTATTTAATATAATACATAAATATACAGAAAATGCACAACCTAATGTTATTGGGTATGACAATTAAAAAGTTTTCTAAATCACGTTCGCCTTGTGAATGCATAATCCGCTTGCTGTCGAAATGCACAACGTTGCCTAATTTAATAACTTTTAAACGCTAATATTTCAAAAACTATTCGTCTAAGACCAAATAATAATTATAATTTTTGGTTCAATTTTTGACATATAATTGCGTGCTGTAAATACTCTCCGCACGTTTTAATACACCCTGTATAATCTTGGCATACTTGTTTCAGGCGGGTTTGCAAAATTTTATTTGTCGGTCTTTTATTCTTCAGAGAAAGCCAATTTAGTTTATTCTGTCGCCAATTTCCAATTATTAATTATCATTCCGTACTCGTGCAAGAATCCATTTGCAATTTTTATAAAATAGTAATTACCCGCCTTCTTATTGGACAACTATGATTACCACTGATAACAAAAGCTATAATACAAAGATACCTGCTAATGTATTTTGTATTAAATAAATGCCCTACTTTTTACATGTGTCATTTTGATTTGCATTATTGCACCAGTGGTAATTATAATTATAATTAATAACTCATTATTATTAATAATGAAAATAATCTCCCACGGACCCCACATAATTTGCTGGTGTTTTCTTTATGGGGGGGTTTTTAGTCCGGGGGTTTTTTATCCGGGGGGTTTTTAGTCCGGGGTTTTTTTGTCCGTGGGTTTTATGTCCGGGGTTTTTTGTCCAGGGGTTTTTTGTCCTGTAACGATATTTAACAGACTATCACTCCTATTTTGCATATACGAATTTGATTAACACTTTAACAGTTTCATTGTTTTGGGAAGTGTTAGTAAATTTTCAGGGTTTTCGGTTTCCTTAGCAAGTTATACATACATTTCGAGTAAATCGTTGGCAAGTCTTAACCTACTTTGCAATAAATGTAAGGTATAATTTTGGCAAAGGTACACAAAAGTATCATCTAGTTTACAGGAAACTTTTACCAACTTTACAGAAATTTTTTCAGGGACCTTGCGGCAAACATGCAGAAGGCTTTTGGTAAATTTTGAATACATTTTTGGAAAATTTTGACCTATTTTGCAGCAATTTTGAACTCGAAAAAACGGATTCAAATCCTATTGAATCGAATATTTTTTTATATGAAAAGGATCCAAATCCGGTATTCGTGATTCGAATAATTTTTGATGATTCGGATCCGTAAATTGAATCCACAAAGAATTCATCCGAACTCTGGTTCGTACCCAACCTCAAGAAGTCCTAAATTTCTAATCAATTATGCAATGAATTTCAGGTACTTTTTTAGAGTTTTGATCAAATGTAGAGTAAAATTTTCTGCTATTTTACAGCAATACGGTTTTGATAGATTTTGAGCTAATTTTTGATAAATTAGCAGATTTCTATATTATTTTTAATAAGGTTTTAATAAATATTGTATCAAGCGTACATATGCAAGGCAGTCTATACTGTTCCAGGCCAAGGCACTGGGCCTATAAAGTTATCATTGGAATGGCCTACCACAATCCCGCAACAAGGCTTCGCCACCCTTTAACAAAAAAATACTAATTTTGTTCATTAAATGAACACAGTGCACTGTTCTTGCCATTCTAATACAAGCCAGTTGAAAAAAAAATCTTTAAAATCGTTGTTATTTACATCATTGTGCGTCACTTCATCGTAATATTCGATTTAGAAACAATTCTTAATATGAGGTACCTGATTCTTCATTGTAAATACCCCCTATTAATTTTAATTTAATCTAAAACAGTAATTTCTTCAAAATAACTTTCCTGAAAGCTAGTGGTTTTGCAGTCGGAACAAGTCTCTTCATCTTATCAAACTTTATATCGGATTTTTTTAAAGTTCTGTTTACAAGCAACACTAATCTTTCCAATCCGCCAGTCTTCTTAATTCAAAACTTGTTACTATTTTTGTGCCACTATTTCATTAGATCAAAGTTTGAACACGCTAACATATGAAGCAACCGATGAAGCGTAAATTGTCTTGCAGCTTAATAGGCAACACTTTAAAGCCATTTTTGCAACTTATGTGAAGTGTCTTGTTAAACTAGTTTGTTAACGTCAAATATACATGGTGTATTAAAAATGGCGCATAATCTTCAGGTAGAGCGATTATTTGATTAATTCTGAGTCGAAAATTTTAATACTAAAATGTTGAATTGGTCTTCATAAGCCCTCGCGAGCGGTAGATAAAAACCATGATTTTTTCAGGTCAAGTACCTACCTTTTCTGTTTCAAATATGTGAAAGCATCGTCAAGCAAAGTTGTTCAAAATGTAACATTATGGTCGCATGCAAAACTGAAGAAATATTGACTTACTTTTATGAAACCGTATGTACTAGATGAAGTACATACCTACATACTTTTGTGGTAACATGGTTTCATAAAAATTTCCCGATATTTCTAAAATTTTACATGGGACCACAATTTTACATGTTGAATAACTTTCCTTGATAACATTGTGACGTATTTAGAAAAAAAATGTGCTTTACCTAAGAAAACAGTATTTTTTAGCTACCGCTCGTGAGGGCTCATGAAGACCAATTCAACATTTTAGTATTAAGATTTTCGACTCAGAATTAATCAAAGAATCGCTCTACCTGAAGATTATGCGCCATTTTTAATACACCCTGTATTTGAAAGTTTTTAAAACTTACAGCATTCTGGAATGGCCTAGCAGAAAATTGGGCAGAGCTAGTGCCATGATCTGGAACAATATAAACCGCCTTTGTGCAGGACATTTTTACCGAGATTTCTGCCCTAACAGTGCCGTCATTTTTGCTATACATTTTTGACAAATGTTCAACAAGTGAATTGTCGGTGAATTTACAGCAAATTGTCAAAAACATTGCAGTGATTTTTGAGCAAGTATATAATAATTTGTCAACAAACTTCAATGAACTTGCAATAAGTTTGCAGTCGTTTCCAAAAATCACAGAAAGTTTGCCAATAGTTTAGATTTAGATAGGTATTGTTAAATTCATGTATTTTTTTGACAACTTACTAAAACAGTTTTGCAAGCTTGAAAGTCTGTTAAAAGTATATGAAAAGGTTAGCAAAAGTCTCTTGTAAATTTGCTTACGCTACGCTGACAATGAATCTAGAACCAAAAACCTCTTGACAAGAAACTCCGGAACACTCTCCTGGATAAACCCCCCCCCGCCCCCACGCGGTAAAAAAATCCCCGGACCAAAAACACGGGAAAAAGAATTAACAATTATAGGAGGTCCGTCGACGATTAATAATTATTGTTGTTACATTCAGGCTCCACCTTTTTTTTACTAATTTGCAATTTTTGCAGTAACCACGCATAGTACAGTAAAATTGTCGGAAAAAACCCCGTCACCTTAAAAAAATTGGCCGCTGCGATTCTTTATGCCCAGTGGTTTAGAGTCATTAGACAAGTGTAAAACCAAAAAAGCGTCACCCCACCCCTTGCCAAACAGTCGCCATCTTGATAACAATTGAATTTGTTTTTTCTCGCGATCCATTGGTCGCACAGAAAAAGTTATTCAACAAAAAATGTTGGAAATAAAATTCTACACATTTTTGATCATGCCGCGATACCGAGAAGTTAGTATTTCAAACGGTAGAGGGCAACAAAGTTACCAAAAATCTGTTTCCGCGATTCTAGCTCTGTGGGGGTGGTTTTTCCGAAAATTGCGAATGTGAAAGTTGCAGTGCTTGAAAAAATATGCACGAATCTCTTTTAATAATGGGATTGATTTAAATAGTCTCCGAGTGACAGCCCTTCAAAGTCCGCGCAGCGTAGGAAATGTACGATATATTCCGGCGCAGCGAAGTAACCATTTCTCTTTTGCGAAATAAAATCGTTACGTCACTCAAGTAGTTTCAATGTGAATAGGTTTTTACAACCTACAGAAATTCTACACATTTTTGGTCATTGCCGCGGTACCGAGAAATTCGTATAGGTAAAAGAAATGAAAATGAAGGGAAAGGAGTATATGAGCCCAGAATGATATTATTTGGCTCCGATCCGTAAAGCTCTTAAATTTGCTGGTGTAATATTTATTATATAATATGATAATTGCAATTGCTTGTAAATTTTGCCACAGGAATGACCAAAATTCAACAAATTGGCAATTTCTTTACCACGTGTCATTTCTGCAAAAATAATACAGACACCCGACTGTCTATATGTTATTAAACAATAAACAGCTTGTTTCACTTCAACTGAAACATGCTACGGTGAACGAAATTATATTTTGATCGTTTGGGCCAAATGAAATGAATCGGTAATTTATTTTATTCAATTTTGACAGTTTAACCTTCATAAACAGTCTATGATTCACAAGTGAAATAAAAGTGTTTTAATTCACTAGAGAATTAAAAAAGTTTAATTCACTAGAGAATTAAAAACCTTTCAATAAAGAACAACATATTTTTATTATTTACAAGTATTTACATTCAATTATTCTTTCTCTTTGTAGTGTGTAATATATAATTACTAAAATTTAGATCAAATCGACGATGAATGGGAAAATTTATATCTTAGTTTGAATATTTTTTAAATTTTGTATTCAAAATTTCGTCAAAATTGAATAAAAACATATATACGCCACGTGAATTAAACATTTATTAACTCAAAGATATGATCTCACTCGCACTACGTGCTCGTGAGTTCAACATCTTTTCGTGAATAAACATATGTTCAATTCATTTGGTGTATAATATTGATTAAAGTTAGTGTTTCCCGACTAATTTTTGTAATTTGTTATTGTTAAAGCTGTTATAATACTGCTAAATACGTCTACAATTACGATGTAATAATATGGACCAAGAAGATTTTCTTTTGTGGGTACAAAATAAAGATACCGGAAAAATCTTAACTGTGCCAAATGATTTGATTCTGGGCTCGTATATTGAAAGTAATTTCTTTTTGCATAAACCCTAAGATATATCGTAGTCTACTCAGACACGTTTTTTTTTGAGTTATTTCTTCGTCTTGGTTCGGAGCCTCGGACACAACCGAGTCATTATCGACCATGATAGAAATGTTGCTAAAACTTTTATTGAAAAAAGAGCTCACCACTTTTTATAAACGCAATGTGAAAAATTCTTGGAAAAAATCCGTGAATACGATTGCGAGTGCTGTTTCGTGATTGTATTCTGATTAAAAATGGATAATAGTACAAGCGATAATGGTTTTCTTTATGTTAACCAAATGGCAGACATGGCATCTCGTTAGTTATAATAAGTGCGGGATATAAATGATTTACATCTCTCCACTTCTCCGCGCTGCGCAGACTTTGAAGGGCTGTCACTCGGAGACTATTTAAATCAATCACATTATTAAAAGAGATTCGTGTATATTTTTTCAAGCACTACAACTTTCACATTCGCAGTTATCGGAAAAAAATCACCCCCACAGCGCTAGAATGGCGGAAACAGATTTTTGGTAACTTTGTCGCCCTCTACCGTTTTAAATACCAACTTCTCGGTATCACTGCACAGATCAAAAATGTGTAGAATTTTATTTCCAATATTTTTGTTCAATAACTTTTTCTGTGCTACCAATGGATCGCGAGAAAAAACAAATTCAATTGTTATCAAAATGGCGGCTGTTTGCAAGGGGTGGGGGTGACGCCTTTTTGGTTTTACACTTGTCTAATGACCCTAAACCACTGGGCAAGAGGAATCGCCGCGGCCAATTTTTTTAAGGTAAAACGACAATTTTACTGTACTTAGCATTCAATTGCGACCAACGCAAAATTAAGCTATGTATCAGAAGTAGCTGCATAAAAGGCAAGTTGCAAGAAATATGAGCATGTGCCTGTTGGAGATGCGATATTGTTATTATGGTTTTGTTGTATATTACGTTATTTGAATTCTAGTTGTAGTTTGATCATCCAGATCTCGTTTTTTATTTTTAAGGTTATAATGTCAAATTTCTTTATTTCTATGCACTCTTCGAGGAAATGTTAATGTACTATGCAAGACAAAAAAAACTGGTACAACTTTGATTTTTGCATAATTTGATTAGCTAAAACGAGGTTTTGAACAATTACGTTTATTATATCCATAGCAACGTCTAAACAATTTGACGGTTAAGTTAGAAATACCTAGCAACTGTACATATTAAAGCAGTCACATTCACAACAGACCATAGTTACTGTACCAATTTTTTTGTCTTGCATAGTACATAAACCCTACGATAATTATCATCAGGTACGTACTGGTTAATAAATGTAATAGGTGACGTTGAAAGAACATCGACATTATTAACCACTGCAATACCCTTCTGCTAAAGCGTTTTTATAATGTGTGTATTTCTGTTTCCCGTTAGTGTCTTCCGTTTATGTTTTCCGTTTTCAATTTAATTGAGAACTGAATATTTTGGTGTTTAATTTGAAAATGTGGTTAAGATGTAACTTTTGCATTTTTTAACCAATACGTACCTGATAATTAACTTAGTGTTGTGTGATGCTTTCCACGAAGAGTGCATAGAAATAAACAAAATTGAAATTATAACCTTAAAAATAAAAAACGAGATTTAGATGGTCAAACTATATAAAAACTTATATAAACAAAACAACGACAAATGAAAGTTAACTGTGTAACAGACGAAACAATTACCTGTAGAAGATCTTAACTTAAATAAGTATATTACTTATAAAGTTTAAAGTATAAGGAATAAATCATTGGACATGGGTTGCATGTCTAGCACAATTCTTAACATTTATTGTATGTAGGTATGTTTTCTTTGCAGAATTTGTCAAATAAAAAATTATTCCGGTGCAACTGAATTGCGCACCAAACCCATTAGTCCCTTAATCCAACACTCGAATTGCGCTCAACATATTTGCCTACCTGGGTTGACCCTTACTATAACTCGAACTGCGCACAAGGGATTAGGATGGGAGGCAATGATAAAGTGATATTTTTCAAGTTCTGATCTAGACAACCTTTTTTAAATTAAATTAAATGTTTCTAGTACATTTTTGATATGCCATGCTTTTGCTATGTTCGCTTTTGAATCCGGCCACCCGGTTATATAAATTGTTTTCGCTGTTGGTTATTCTAGCGTCAATTTCAATAGTAATTTAGGATGCAAGTAACGTTATCAAGCTTTTTACATTACGAGAGAATAGTTTGAATGAACGAGCGACGTTAGGAGCGAGTTCTTTAAAATTCTCGAATAATGTAGAAAGCAGATAACGTTACGTAGTATATCGTAACACGGTTTATTTTATAAATACTAATCTTTTTAAAAAATAGGCAAAATGGTTATTAATGACACAAAAGCGAGTGGTGGTATCACTAGCACGATAAAAACTCAATACGGTATTGTTGGTAGCGCTGTCAGGTTATGTTAAATTTGAGATTTTCAGGTTAAGTTTTGCATCAGTTTGTGTCAAATAACAAACAAAACCTAACATACTAACATCAAATTTGACATAGACTGACAACACATTTCAGTGCTGTCAACGTGTGATTAAATGCTAATAAAGTATCGTTATGTTATTTTTCTTAACAACACTCGTGCTGTTAAATGCATCTTAACGCAACTCGTTGCTAAGGAGTTATTGTCATCCATATATATATAATAGACTTGTCTGTCCGTCCGTCCGTCCGTCCGGGACGCTGTTTAAGCAGCCAAACCGTAAGAGATAGAGAAAAAAGTTATTAAAGTTATGTTTGGAATGGTCATGTCAGGTCAGGAACCGAATTTGAGTCTCTAACACTAATTATTATCTTAATTATCCTAATCCGAACTTTTTAGGTTAGATTCTAGGCAAATTTTATCAAGGCGAATGCGACTGGTAGTTTGCTACCAACAATGACGTCATATACGTACGTGTGGTGAATACGCGTTCTATTTGCAAAACGGTCTTTTTTGTTTTATTAAATGAGACATTTGTCTCACTGGACTGCTAGTAATAACATAATAGGATAAAATAAAATAATTTTATCATTAGAAAGCGAAAATAAGTGAAATATTTAAAGATGTCACGTTGGAATAATATTACTAAAAGGTACTAAACTATCGAGCTACTGTCTCATTAGAAGAATTATTAACACGGAATAAATATTAATGTAATGTTAAAAAGCAATATTACGAAATATAGCAACATGTAAATCAAATATATTTTTTATCATATACAGTGTGTTTCACTTCTCATCTTCACACTCCTGTATCCTCCTTATTTATCTTCAGATCGACTTGAAATGTTGGTCAATCATACCAAATTTTAAAATTATATTTGAAAAAGTAGGCTTTTTTTAATTAATTTCAATGTGTGAAGTGGTACTTTTTTTCACTCGGTGAAAAAAATTACACTTTGCTTTTAATTTAGGAATGAACGATTTTAGAATCAAATTATTTATTCGTTTATCATTTTTAGTTTTATTTTGACGTGAACAAATTACAGATTTCAATAAATAAAGACGTTTCGTTAGTTAACAGAACTGACCAACGCACTTGACTAAAATGAAGGCAAATTAAATTCTATACAAAATAGACTTGGATTTGAATATCTAATGAAATTTAAAAAAATCTTATAGACACCTCGTGTTAGCGTGCACTTCTAAGACTTGTGGTCTAAATAACTATTTTATAACTTTTAAATATTTTACAGAGCACTAGTAACCTACTGCGATCAAAAATTGAAGCGAAAAATTGAAAAAGCATAGTAATCTTAGTTTTGTGAAAAAATGTTATTAAAGAAAGTTAATCAGAATGACAAAAATAGTCGAAATGTAAATTATATAACTTTTTATTTACATTTACAGGAATATAAATTGACAGCTCATGTACTTAAATTTAGTCAGGCAACCATTGAAATTTAATTCGTTTACATTAAAATATTATTCATCATCAAAGATAATCAAATTCCTATTAAAATTTGGTTTTCGACTATTTTTTGCAATTTTGAGCAACTTTTTTTAATAATTTTAGATAAAACCAGGCCTACTACGTTTTATTCAATTTTTCGCATCTGTTTCAGTAGGTTACGAGTTTGCAGTAAGATTATTTAAAAATTACAAAGAATAACCCTATTAAAGAGTAGTATAATAGACCAAAATTTCAAATAGATCAGAAAATAAGTAGGAAAGGTATAGGGCTGTAAAGGTGAGAAGCGAAACACACTGTATAACAAACGTTTTATTTACAAATTATTTACAAGTTTACAATACTATTAAATTTATGAGAAACACATTTTACAAAATTGTATCGTGATATTTCATGTCTATCTAACTGCACAATTTTTGTTTCAATGAATTGCTGCTTTAATATAATTTCCCGTCTTATATATTTCTTTTCGTTTCGCCTAATATAATTGAGTTTGATATAGGTATGTATCGGTTTGCATTTCTAACAACACTTTTAAAAACGAGTGTATATTAGGGTATGGAGATGAATTTTCCCTTTTAAATTTCGAATGAAAAGATTCGCAAGCGTTGGTCGTTCTTGCAATGCTGCCAGTTTTCGCAGCCCAGATTTCTGGAGGAAACGTCGACTCATTTTCGATGTAGTTATCAACTAAATAGTCAATAAATGGAATAATAACTCTAGAGTCATCCGGTTTTTCGCTCATAAAATCTTCTACGAAGCAATTCCCCACTTCTGCTTCTGGAAGAAATGTTAATCCAAATAAATGCCTGATCCACGTTCCAACAGGAGACTGCTCGTTTTTGTATTCAGGGGCTAGTCCCAATTGCTGTATTTTGCGCCACCTATAATAAAAAAAGTGTTACTTTTTCCACAGCTTATTATGCGGTTTACACAGCTGATGACTTTTGTGTATGTTATTAATATATTTAACGTAAAAAAAAATAATTAAGTGTTACAGTGTCATCGCATTAGAATGAATAAATTTTTTTAGCAAAATCAAGATTTCGTAGATTTATATGGTATCGATATGTCTAATAAATGGAATAAATTCTTAACATTTTGGGCTATGTAGATTGATTTGTAACGGGGAAATATGAAACTTTGCACTTACCATGATTGCGCGAGATGGAATCGACAGCCAATAATTTCAACTCCTTCTGACCAAACTTCTTCGATACCCAAATGTATAGCGATTTCAAAATCGATGACGATGGCACTTTTCTCTCAATAACTTAAAGAGCCTTACATATGTACTCTTTTTTTATCCTTCAGCAGACAAAATACAACGGGCACATAAATTCCGCTAGAATAGGCATGTATTGTGAACATTTGCCCCAAGAATTTTGTGCAGAACTAATATGTTCCATCCATGTAGAGCGTACTCTGTTCGCACATAGATTCTATGTTCGTTGTACATGAAAACGCAACAACATTTGCCGAAAGATCATTACACAGCAAGAATGATTCTTCCTTAGTCGTCTTCCAATTGGTTGTATTTAAAAATTCTTGCACTTCCTCAGTTGTCTTGGGCAGTTTTGGCACTAATTGAAGACGTGCATAATTTATGTTGTTACGAATACATTTCATGTTCGTTAATGACAGGGTATCCAATGCATCTTTGTGGTTATTTATTTCTTGACGAATTAACTTCAAAGGTTTGGTGGATAAATCGTCTTGGGCCTTTCGCTTCACTGAATTACTTATTTCTTGTCTGATAAACAATTCCTCGTCTATTTCGTGATTATGGATCCTAGTTTTTCTTGAGAACACTGATTTCACGGTGTAAACTGTTGCTACGCAATTTTTTTTTTGTACACCGCCACATAGTTTCCTCGGTTGTTTTTAAGACACGATATTGTCGAAACTTATACTTTTCAAAGATTAGTAATATGTGTCCGCGTTCGCTTAAACTAGTCTTCAACTCAGAGTTTTCCATCTTAGAGAACGGCTTCGCTAAAAATTAAAATTTGCATATTGCTGTCAAGTATTTATAAGCTTTTGCCAAACGTTCCCTTCCCAATGTCCACCCCTTCTTATCAGGGCCGAACTTCGATCTCGCCTATACAGATAAGGTAAGAGAATTGTCAAGGGCCCGTATTTTTACAGGGCTCAGACTGGGCCCGCATTTTTTCAATTCCCACTATGCCGATTAGTAATGCTTCTGGAGAAAGATGTGGCACAGTTTTAAAACGCGTTAAAAATTATATAGGAAACTATTGGACAGCGCATATTATCAGCATTATCAATAACTCATATAGAATCAGAAGTAATGCATCTTGGAATAATGACGACATAATAGACGATTTCGCTGGATTAAGAGCTAGAAAGAAAACTAAAGAATTGGTGTATTATTTAACTATTGTTTATTACTTGTGATTTATTTTTGTGTTGTTCCTATCGGTCTACAGTTTAAGTTCAATTCAATTTGTATCACTATTCCTCTCATAAAACTTCAACCAATCAAAACTACTGGAATTTTCGAATTTTGACCATTGAGTTGCAAATTACGTGAAATTACGTGGCAATTTTTAATAACATCCCTGCGACAATTCGCCTGCATTTTTTAGGTTTAAGAGTATCGACGTAAAACCGGATTTTTCACATTGTTAAACAAATCGTTCGTTGATTTCTGGTGTTGAAATTGTATTTGGGAAATAGTCTAATATACTAAAAGATCCCTCAACCATATCGAATTGCATGTGATAAGTTTTTGAAAATAGCCCTCATTCGCTGCGCTGTCTCGGGCAATTTTCAAAAAACTTATCGGCAATTTAACATGGTCTTAGGATCTTACTACTGATTATTTCTTAGGCTTTACGTCAATTCAATTTGTGTCAGTGGCGTAGCTATCATAGCGCCAGTAGCCTTGCGACGGGGCCCCGAAGACCAGGAGGCCCCGTCCCTTAACTTTAACGAAAAATAAACAATAAACGTGGAGTTTTTTACAATACCACTGTTAACAAAAGTATCATCATCATAATATTATATATAAGTTAGTATAATGCTCCAGAAAGTGATTTTTCAGAAGTAGGTATATACTGTTAGCTATTGTTTTGCACTTTGCCAATAACACCTCAAACCCATTAAAAATTATTCAAGAAAGAGTATAGCAAAAGAACGCTTTAAATATCTACTTTTTCGACAACCGTCAAAAAGACATTCGCGCATCGTTATCAATACCGCGAAGTTTGCCATTTTTTAACGTGGTAAAAAATAGGTTATTTATTTGCGTTACCACTGACGACATGAAAAAAACATTTTGCGCACTAGAGCGCCAAAAAAATTCGCACACTATGGTGCGTGTTTGTATTACGAGCGCGAATTTTTTTAAAGCGTTCGAATGAAAGAAGTAACATTCTCATGCTCTAAAACCATTAATTTCGCGCACGATGCAAAAATAACATTTAATGTCTATTGAAAGTTAACTGACGGTCAGTAAATGAGATTTGAACATTAATGAGTTTGTCATGAGCGCCATGACTAAAGACAGAAAAGGAAATTTTTAGTTCTTTTAACATTGTGTAGATAGACATATACCTACAATATAGTTTAGGTGTGAGGTCTAGTGTAGAGATTTGTGTTTACTTTTATTTTAAGTATAATGTCTGTAATTGTATAATAACCAAAACCGTTAATGCTTTTTTTCGAAAACTGTCAAAAAATCAATTTGAACTCTATGCTTTTACGTTCTACTAGAGCACTAATATTATTTTCCGGCGGGGCACACCATTTCTAGCTACGCCACTGATTTGTATGATTATTTCCCACGCTTTTCGTGTAGTTTTGAAATTCTAAATTTATTCAGACACGTACTATGCTATTGCAATGGATTTAATCTTATTTACAACTGTAGCCTGGCTTAAAGCGGAACAGCGCCAAAGGACTGCACTAACACTTTACCGCAGTTCGTGGTAACCAAGCTTAAACAAACCTTTTAAAGGATAAACTATTTACCTGTCGCAACTGTATCTATTAATTCCGTGAAAAAGCGTCCGCAAATATTTAAAATCGGCTTTGCTTCTTCCTATTATGTGTATTTGCCAAAAATGAAATGAATGACTGTGTTCGATCTGACTACCTGCATATACCGTGCGCAATTCAGTAGGAGATTAAACAACCCTTTTAACACTAAACTACCTGTCGCTAGTCGGTGCGCAGTTCGAGTGCCTCCAATTATTCGACCTTACATTATACTCTATGGTAAAATTTAATTGTTCAACACTTGAACATTGCTGCCTTAAAGCAAAATTTACTCGAACAAACTGCATAAAAGATCTTCCCCTAACGGGCTCGGGTTATTGCTTAATGAAAATTTGTTCTCATCAATTCTGCTATGCAACAACGTTTTCATAAAGAAACAAATTTTACCGATAAAAATATATAGAGTCTTAAGATTTTACTCTTGAAAATAGCGAGAATCAGCAAGCACGAACCTTGAAGAAAATGTAGAATTTGAAATGGAAGCATTTACTATAGAAGACATGGCGATTATGGATTCTGTCAGACAAGAATATCATCCATAAAATAATGACTGCAAAATATCCGAAGACTATCTTTCTGACAGAGTAGAAGTGGAGGTGGATAATATAACAAAAATAAGTAGCGTAAATGTTCTTAGTCATCAACGAATTATTGATATAATAGCTATTCATGTTACATGTAGTACTAAATTATGGAATGTTTTGGACGAGTGGCAGTTTATAGCCAAAAGCGCGCAACGAGCGAGGCATATAAATAAGATGAGTCTCAATATCTGCTTTCGTACGAGTTATACCATAATTTGTTGATCTACTGCTTTGAAAACGATTTTTCTTTTAAAAAATGACAGTTTAATCGAGGAAGTCGAGAAAAGTCGAGAAGGTTATGATCATACCAAAAAATGTCAATGTGTATTTTTATTTCGACCAATGGAAACACAGCGCTAATTTTTGTTGCTATAGTTATTACTGCTGAAAAGTAAAAAGTATCAATACGAAAAAGTGGGTGTTTTGGGCTGCTAAACACTACGGCAATTGTTAGCTGTTCGTTGCAGTAGAACTTTGAATTGTTGCTTTATTTCAGCACTGGTTTTATGTATGCTAATAATCAGTTAGAACGATGTCTACGTTTTTAATAGTAGGTATCATTTAATTTAAATTTTTAAATTGTATGCATAATGTTTAACATAATAAGACTTAATACTACATCCGGTTTTTTAAGATATTCTTCGTCGTCCTCCTCTTATTATAGGCCAGTGGCTGTGGTCTAATAGCTTTTATTATATTTTATTTATAATAAATATTGTTCTCAGAGTTTAATTAAAATTGGGCTCGAAATATTACCTTTTATCTACAGCTTGAGCATGCAATTGTACTAACAATTGTTACAAAGACTCTTGTATCTCTGGGTTACTGTTAGTAGACATAAACAATGAAAAATATATAATGCATAGTATGAGACAATGATGTTTAATTAAAAAATAATCTATAATTATCATATGTTTAACATGTTTAACAAGTTTCTGCAAGCTATATTAAGTTTCCGTTAAGTAACTAGTCTTCATATTTGACGTCACGGTAGTCAAAATGTGGCAGCCCCTATGAGCAGTGACGCGATGTGAAATTTAGACAATTAGAGTTTTTATTCAAGTCTGCTGGTATTTTTCTTAAGGAAAAAAATTGGTTCTTAGATTTATTATTTCACAAAATAAATTCCCGAGATGTAAGAAATATTACAATTATTATTTGTGGGAAAACCTAGAATTAGTTTGGCTAATTATTAAATGTTTAATATTTTTAAAAGATTATTGCATAAAATAGCTCTAATATCTTACATTAGTTAAAGTTCAAAGAACCGGAAGGTTGCCTGTCTATGTTATTAAAATCGAATGAGTTTTTGTGGTAAATAATTTGTTAATATTAATCCCGTTTAATACCATAAATTGTTAATGTCAATAGTAAACTTTCAATTTCTTCCTAATTGTTAGAAAACGCCTGGCTTTAATGCCAGGACATAATCCCCCCCGTTAATGAGCGATTATTTATAATTTCCAATATAATCAATTGAATGTTTCAAAATATGGTCCCATAGCTGCAATTACTCATTATTACAAAATGGATGCTTGTATTTACAGCATTTGCAAAGAATTTTCATGATTTTATGTTCTTTTTTATGATTTTTATTTTATTATGGTTGGATTGTCAAAACCCATTTAGAGTTTTATGATCGCTGAGAAACTGATTTTAATATTTCATTTTTATATAACGAATTGAAAAAAATAAAAAAATCACAGTTTAACCATAAAGGAATTTTTACATAGGCCTGCAGCTTGCACTTCCTAAATTAAATCGTCACATATTTATATAAAATAATTCTGAATTGATACTGAATGGCCTTAGTCCATACTTCTCTGCGATTTCATAGTTGCAATAAGAATGTTCACTCAAATTTAATCCTTCCCTAGACATTTTCTTAAGCACCTAAAACCTGAGCTTTAAGGAGCTTTGCTAGAATTATAAATCACTTCTTGCAGAAAGTATTAAGCGGTGATAAGGGCTGACGAATGCAGATTCTTATCCAGTAAGCAGGTAGGTGCGTCCTTGAAAAATGCTATGAAACAAATTCAAGAAGTTCTAGTTTGAATAAAATATCATTTATGCTGAACATAACTGGATAACGATCGAAATGATCGAACCAGATGAGGGATGAAATTTGAATGTATTCAAGGACAGTTGACAAATACTTCTTGAGCGAAAACATTTGGGCTGCTGATGACGGCATATTCCTAAGGTACATTTCTAAAACAAATGAATATGAGCAAGTAAAACAAAGCACTAAATACATAGACAAAGATATTCGAATTAAAAACGAATTTAAGAATGATCTTGTAAAGTTGCTAAAGTATTCCCGATATTTCCTATATGAAATCGCAAATTTGCTGAATATCTTACTGTGTCTATGGAAAGTCTGTAAATTTGGCAAAAAGTTGTTGCAATTTTCTGAGAATTTGCTGGAGATGTTTTCTACCATGTACTCTAAACTGGCTCAAATTTAATGCAACATTGTGGGCCTTGAATATTCGATTCTGTTCAGTTCAATGAAATAATCATTTTTTCCCCAGTCGATGCCTGGAATTAGATCGTGAATTTATAATCAGTTGGTTCGATCGGAAAATCGTACAATAGGAAAAAATAGAAACCTGCAAAAATTCACTGCAAACTAGGTGAAAATACACTAAAAATGTATTACGAATTTACTACAAACGTTCTGAATATTTACTGCAAAATCACGGAGAAATTTACTCTAAACTTAATTAAAAAAATCTGGTGTGATACACGCACACGACTTCCTTTTACAGTGATCTTATAATTGGCCAAAAATTTAATTTTAAATTTTTAAGCATTTGTCAAAGATTTTCAAAAATTTCAAGTTCTACAGATACGGTACAAAATAGAGCGTTAGGTGAAGAGACAAATTTTCTCTAGAATTTTAAGCTGAATTCAAAAATATAGTAATATACCGGGTGCTCAATTTAAAATAGGAGTTAATAAAAAAAATAGAAAAAAAAACAAAAGAAACCCATTTTAGAAGTATTCAACTGGAAAATCACCTATCTCACATCAATACACGCGCCCGTGTTCATGAAGGACGCGGTGTTACGTTTGAAACATTTTAATCTTTTGTGACATTATCCTTTATCGGTTGAGTCTTATTTTCGGAAAATGTAAAGCCTGACCTATGTAAAAGTTATTACTTCCTTTGATTTCAAAATTACCCTAAAAATACACAAAATTTTATTTTTTTAAGGTGCTCACCCTGTATATATTTGTATGACATTGTTACGGTTTCTTGCCAGGTAGATATATAATATGTATGCAAAACATCGTCGTCTTCCGACAAATACTTTTTGAGCTATAATGCCAACAGGCAGACAGAAAGACAGACAGACTGACAGACAGACAGAGAGACAGAGAGACAGACAGACAGACAGACAGACGGAATTGAGAAAACCTGTTTTTCGTCATCTAGGCACTCTGAAACGTGAAGATCTGAAGAAATCTCGGAAGGTGATTTTTCGCGATTACAATACTTCCTTCGTCTTTCAGACGAGGGAAGCAAAAAGATAATGTACTCGTATTTCTGCTTACTGTAGGCTAAAAGTTTATTTAAAATGCTGCGAATTGCCTCATCAAACAACCAAAGCCAATATAGCCGGTAAAATTGTAGATTGTTCGTGAAAATATTTTATCTGCTTGAAGGAAAGTATGTACGTTATAACTAAGAGTTCCTTATAAACGGGTCCGCTATTGCAGCTAAAAATTCAGATTGGGGTTGGTTAATTATTGTTAAAGAAGGCATATTTTAGCATGTCCTAAAAACTGTAGTTTATAAAGGTGTATTTTTAAAATGAAAGAATATGTATTTTCTTTCCACAACTGAAGTCCTTCTTGGGTTCAAGTTCAAAAGCCACATTTTAAAATTAGTCGCACATATACACAGTGAATCAAAAATTTTAGTTTCTAAAGGTATCTTTTTAAAATGAAAAACCGGTTTTTTCTTGTTCTAGTGAAGTCTCCTTTAGTCTTGTCTTTCATCTTATTTTTGTTCTAAACACAGCATTACCTAATTACGATTTTTACTTCCCTCGTCTGAAAGACGAAGGAAGTATGTATTGTAATCACGAAAAAATCACCTTCCGAGATTTTTTCAGATCTTCACGTTTCAAGGTCTCTAGATGACGAAAAAGAGGTTTTCTCAATTCCGTCAGTCTGTCTGTCTGTCTGTCTGTCTGTCTGTTGGCAGTATAGCTCAAAAACTATTTGTCGGAGGGAGACGATATTTTGCATACATATTATACATCTACCTCGCATGAAACCGGTACAATTTCATACAAATATATACAGGGTGAGCACCTTAAAAAAATTAAATTTTGTTTATTTTTGCGTTAATTTTGAAATAAAGGGAAGTAATAATTTTCACATAGGTCAGGCTTTACACTTGCCGAAAATAATACTTAACCGATAAAGGATAATGTCACAAAAGAGTAAAAATGTGTCAACCATAACACCGTGCTCTTCAAGCGAGGCGCGCGCCGGACTTTTCTCGAAGAAACTCGGTAGCGCAGATGGAATTTCGCTGTAGTTATATCCGTTGCTGAGATGCGGTTAGGATAGAGCGATCTGCAGAGCTGCAGACGCGGCGGGTTCAAACCCCAGCGGGATAAATGTTTTTATTTTAAAATGTATTTAATTTATTAGAAACGTGAAGATATTTTTTCTCCTAACTTAATCTGATTTTTAAAATTATTTAGTGGGCCAATGTCGACGAGGGAAGTTCTGGGTAAAGCCTTTTATAGATTTTTTAAAATATGGTTTAGTCAACACTAACATTCTCCATTTAAATTTTAATATGAACTTTATTTGTTAGAGGTTTCGAGCAATTTTTTAGTTTGAACGTCAGCGCCTTCGAAAAAATAAATTAGTTTTAACACTAATTTGAAATAAAATTATTCTAGCCAATACATTGCCTAAATTTCTACGAAAAGTAAATTAATTAAAGTGTTGAAATTTAAATGAACTGTTGATTTTGACCAACAGGTCCTTCATGCGAATTACAAGGTTCATAGTAATTGTTTCGTTAAAACAATCTTTTTGGCCACATATTTTTAAAATACTATTTATTTAAATATGCGATCAATCAATTCTAAAACCCTATTTCACCGCAATAAAATTATCCCGATCAGATTTTTGATATTGTTAATAAAAATATTGTAATTGCGAACAGAACTAATAAATGGATATCTTCTTTCAATGTTTCTATTTGTATTTTTAAAAAGCGACACAGATTGTCACTGTTGTAATATCCTTAAACTAATATGAATATCTACGTCTCCTTACATTTCCAAAATATAAAGACAAGTCTCTAGTAAATGATGGAAAAACTACGAAAAAATCAGGGGAAATAATGAGAAAGTCAAACAAAGTCAGCGGAAACCGCCAAGAATCAAAAGTAATCATAAGTAAGTCAAAGTAAATCTTGCGGAAATCAGAGGAAATCAAAGCAAAGAGGAGATTTGGTGTACTTACAAAATGTGGGTTGCGAATTGCCCCTTCAGAATTAGTATATCATGACCTCTGTTACACCCGATAAACTTAAAAAATTATTGTATAATTCACCTACTTACTCCTTTAATTTGAATTATAAAATTATATAAAACTATGTAATATCTTAGTCCTTGAAACGTAATTTTCGCGTATGGAACTTAAATTCTGACAAGAATGTGCAATACCCTGCGTTAAAGAGGCAAAGCTAGATTTTTACATCTAAGTAGATAAATGTCAATCAAATTAAACTTCTTAAATATACGGAGGTAAACATTTTTGCTCGAGAATGCGCAACAATAGCGCCTGGACCCATTTTAATACATTAGCCGTGTTGCACTGGCGTATTAATGACGTAGGTATCTCAAATTTGAAATTTCGAAGTCGGCGTTCGTCGAAAACCGACTGTTGACCTGCTAAATTCTTTTAAGCAGAGTTTCTTTGCCACACACAATCTGACAAAATATATTTTTGTATAATTACGCATATAAATTGACCTTTTTGTAAGTTTGTAAGTGCGTACTATTTCGTATGGCTATATCTTACTCAGACCAAATAAATTAATTTTTATTGAACGAGGAAAGGACGGCGAATGCGTCAAATTCTTTGGGAGCATACAAAAAGAGGTAGCCACCTAATAATAATATAAATAAAAATTACAGAATAATGACAACAATAACATAAGTGACTAATGTCGTAGTAAAGTGAAAGTCTTGCGAATCCACTAAATCAGATTAAGTTTTAAAAAGTAACGCTGCCAAGCATACTAGACACAAGTAGATATCTTCGTTACTAGCATTATTAAATGCAAACAGTAACTACTCATTAACCTACATCGCTTAAGATATAGTAGGAGAATGCTATAGAAGTTTTTCCTATTCAGAAAAGCATAATCATGTATGATGAGCTTTCGGTTTAGAACTATTACAAAGTTTAATTTTAGTCAAAAATATTATCATTTATCCGAGTAAGTAGCAGTTGGCCCTGGTATTAAAAAAATAATTTAATATTGATGATACTGAGCCGAAACAGAATTATACCCCTTATCGGAAAGAATATAAACCTTAATAGAAGAATGCGTTTAAAAGGCATAATAAAAGTCGAAGTCAAGACTTAAAGAACAGGCTCTGACCTCGGCTCTGCGTTCCCCAAAAAGCCAACAAATTAAAACGGGCGCGAACAACAGGAAGTCGCGAATCTCGCACTGCTTACCCCCACTTCGAAAGGGCAAATACAAGTTGAGAACTCGTCCTTTACAATTTCACAACGGGGGTAGGGCCAAATCAGCCCTTTGCCCTGGAAGGGAGGCGGTTGGCCAATAGCGACTTCAAAAACTTTGTTGGACAAGTCAAAAAGAGAAGGGGAAGTTCAAAGAGTAATTTCCGAAAAGTTGGGCTTAACGATGGCTTTTCGAACTTCAGTTGTAGATTGTCTCCAGTGGCAGAAAGTTTGCAGTTTTGAACTTGTGTGTTTCTAAGATATTAATTAGTGTTGGTGCCTGCAACGCAATGACTATGCGTGTCCCAGCGTCAGCATCTAGAGTGGCTTCAAAGCAAGAAGTACATAGGCGTGGCTACAGTTCTGCGCCAATAGAAGGTATCAGTAAGCGTTTAATTTTGATATCGTTAACCGTTGGTTGCTTGTATTTTAATATGATTATTTAACTCATGTGTAGAAAATCTCAAAGCCACGATATTGGTGCCATTTTGACGGCCGCTAAAGTTGTTTACCTTTTGCCGTCGTGACAACATTGGAATGACGTATTCGTTAAATTTTCATATTCAAATACACTGTAGGTTTTAATTTCTCCCAGATTAAGGTGGCATTTTTAATCTCAAATGTAATTTTCATTCTGTAAACTGACTCGATAAACTGTTACCTACATGAAACGACTCGTCCTGCGGTTCATTATTCTATCAGTAACAAGTTTGTCTCGTCAAGTTACCTGGATATCATATTTTCGTAAAACAATTGAACTGTAATTGAACAAAATCAAACGTGTTGAATATTTACTACAGATAAATAATTAATCGGGTGTTATTTGCCACGTGTATGTTTATATCTGATAACAGGTTCTTATCCTAGTAGATTTTTGCAGTAAGTAATTTTAAATATATAATTGACGGAGCCATGAAAACGCTTGATCGCTTCAATTAGATATTACTTTAGCTTGCAAATTTTCTTCATATTGATCGGTTTATTGATAACTCGTTAAAATTTAATATATAGGAATAATATTCGGAATAAGTGTTTTTGTAATAACGAATACATTAGAATGGTTTGTTTACATTTAAAAATGTATTAAAAACTTCTTATATTTGCAAAATGAGAAAGGCCGGCGGATATACTAGAACTTCTTATTGTTTCCATATTAGGAGCTTATTTTAATATAGATAAATATGTTATTTTAGATCCATCAGTAATTTTTCGGCCGTATTGAAAGAAGATTTTTGTATAAAATTCTTTATAAAATGATATTAAACTTTCTGCGATGATCGTATCATGGTAATGATTTTTATGGTAAAACTGTGCATTTAAACTGATTTCATTAGTTAAACAAGGTAGAGAATCGTTTGAAGATTATGATTGGGCTTGTAGTACGTACATCACAGCATAGAATTCGATATTACATACGTATTTCATATTTTCATTAGAATCCAAATTTGAAATGTGGCTTTTCAAGATATTCCATCTGTATGGGGAAGCAGAAAGAAAGTTATATACTTCCTGAACTATTCCAAAAAAAAAATCAAATATTTCCCCGCTAATATTTGCAGCATCGCTTACGACCAAATTCAAAGTATGAGCATTACAAGGGACAAAGAGTGCTCTTGGATTGATATCTATGATGCGTTTTTGAAGTCCAATATTTTTACCTCGCATATTAGACCCATTGTCGTAACCTTGCCCCTAATATTTTGAAAATCTAACTCATAATCAACCAATTTTTCTAATAAGAAGTTATACAATCCTTCACCAGTTGTGTTAATGATAGGATCAAAACCCAAAAAAAAATCGCGTATTTCGACATTTTTATCTGAAATATTTATATTTACGCACCTCACAACAAATGTAATTTGTTCTGTATGACTTACGTCTGGTGTACAGTCGAGTATAATTGAAAAATGTTTAGAAAATTTTACAACCTGCATTATTTCTTTTTAACACCTGCAGCTAATAAATGTATAATTTCATTTTGAAAATGTTTTCCTAAATAATGTGGAATTTTAGTTTTAAGTTCTTTTGACTTTTTAACATTATTCAAATGATCTAACATTACAGGATCAAATTTAGCAATCATCTCAACATTTTTTTAAAAATTACCATTGTTCTGTTGATATAGATCCGAACTTGTCCCTCTAAAAGCCAGACACTGACCAGCTAAATGTTGCACAATTGCAATCATCCTTTTAATTATAGCTCGCCAGCGCTTCTTTTCAATTTCTAATAAATTTAGTTATTCCATATCAATTGTGCATTTTTATCTAGTCGTAATTTTGATTCACACCACTTCTTTACACATTGAATATGTTGAAAACTAGATTCGTGTCTATTGAAATAATCAGAACAACGACGCCAATCGGAATAGCCAGTGTTAATTATTTTTATGGTTTCTCTACTAAATAATTTACACGGAATACAAAAAACGCGATTTAATTTTGCAGAATAAACAAGCCAATTTATTTTAATCTGTTCTCCGTTTTCCATAATTTTGTTAAAATAAAGAACATTAAACTTTCTACCAGTTTCTTCATCTACGGGAAATTTATAGTTATTATCTACACGAACGGGCCCTATTTCTATTAATGTTTCCATTCATTTGTTCGGTATAATTTCAGACCAAGTACCTGGATCATTTAAGTCTGTCAATATAGAGGAATCTAATTCCTCCTCCTTCTCGCGTGATTCTTCTGTATCTATCTCATTGTCAGTATCCACTTCTTTATCAACGTCCATGCGTGATGTGAGGGTTGCCAGAAATCAAAATGTCGAAAATAGAAGAATTAATTAACTTGAAAATATAGAAGTTTTAAAAAATATATAGAAGATTCAAATAAATAACTTATTACCATCATTACATTAGGTGATGTTATTAATGTTATTAAAAATAAACCGTAATAAAAATATTCAAATAAATGTAAATAAAAAGGACTAAAATAATAACGATTAAACATTATTTTAAATCCAACTCAACAAATAAAACATCGCTGTAAACTGAACATTGCAACTCTATCCTCTTTCTCTACCTCTAACTATAAAAATAACTCGAAAAATATGTTTCCATTCTTTTTTGCATGAAGAAGTGTATTTGCTTGTTTTCGTTTTTGACCGAGACCTCTGTCGGTGTCGGTGTCAGCACCACCACTATCACTATCACTACTAAGTATTTATATTGTTATTAGAATTGTAATCGTAATCATCATCACCACCACCACCACCACCGCATGTGCATGTCAGGATCAGCCATATTATTGTTATTAATATTAATAAGTACAAATAAGTAGAGTATTGACGCTAAAGAAACAAAATTAACCCGTAAGAACGAACCGGCTCGAAATGTTAGGTTAAGTTATTATTTACCGTTGCTATGGAGTAACAAGTCACATTAGGATTCGGACGGATAAAACCACGATTCCCGAACTGGCCTTCTAAATTTACTACATACCGAGTGATTTTTTAAACTCAATTGCAGCAGGCCCTGGATAGCCTGAATTAGTTGGCAATACTGAAATGTATATTGTTGGTGACACTGTAAGTATATGTCAAATTCGAGGTTAGCAGGTTAGGTTTTGCGTTGGTTTTCACATAGACGACTGACGCAAAACGTAACCTGATAACTCGAATTTGACATAGACTTACAGTGTCACCAACAATACATTTCAGTATTTCCAATTGATTCAGGCTATCCACGGCCTGCTGCAATTGAGTTTTAAAAAAATCACACTGTATGTATGATATGAGCACAGTGTTGCTGCGTGGTGTCAAAAATCAAATAGCTATCTATATATCTAGGGAGCAAACGTATTCGTTTCCTCCCGCGTGTGAATAAGGCTCATAAGGACAGGGGGTAGGCAACACATTTTACAAGAATACATTATTTGAAATGTAATAAACTTGTAATGTTATTTCTGCCTGTCTGAATCAACTTGGAAGATGCCTGGCTACATTAATATGAATCTTAACTATATTACTTGCGGTTTACCAATATGTTGTGCTTATATTCAATTTTGATCAGGTAGAAATTAATAAAATGTGATTTTTCAATTGACTAAATATTAACTACAAGAGTGGCACTTTTTAAAAAATGATGATGTACAAGGGTGTATAAACACAATTAATACCAAAATCAATATTGACAATATACATTCATTTAAACCCGGAATCATTCAAAAACCGTATCTAAATCTAACAAAATTACTAAACACGGTACCAAAATGCCCCATTGCGCTCTGCTCAGGTAGACGGGTTTTTAGCCTAGAGCGTTCTGAGCTAAACGAGCAGATTAGAAATCCGCGAAACGCAACAGATTACACCGGTTTGGCTCTCGTTCTTCATTTCAAATGCTGATTAGATATGTCATAATATCCGCCGCAATTGATGAATAAACATAGTAAAGACATAATAAATATTGCTGTGTAAACATCGATTATAATATAAACACACTGCAAGCAAAGACTATCTAATATTAGATAGTCTGCTGCAAGCACAGTATCACCACCGAATGCGCTACGATAATAGCAAATACGGATTTTTTAAATTTACGATTACAAGAAGTAGGCGGCGAAGCCGATAGAACTTCTATCTATTTAAAGATTTGGAGAAAAGGTAAAGATATTTTTCTTCAAACGGCAGTAAAATATGGCATTATACTGCTGGATTGATGATGCTAAACTGTTACTTTATTGCCAAGCGGCAGATAATATTATCTGCCGCTGACGAGATCAAGTAATTTTCTTCGAATTTTGTTCACAAAGTTGTAAATAATTTGTTATAAAAACGTTTGAAGAAAAAATACTATATGTTATTCGGAGCAAAAGTATCTTTATGTGGCTCGGCTGTACTTATCTGCCTCGCAAGCTCGGCAGATAACCCGTCCAGCCTCACCACATAAAATATAACTTTTGCTCCTAATAACATAATATACTATTTTATTACTTGGCTTCTTGGTCAGCTGACTAATGATGTTATTACTTTTATTCATAATCAAATAATTAGCCGTTACATGTCATTACCGTTATCGCACCTAGATTCTATTTAAAGAAAATTACTTTCGAATTCATAATGTAAGGTATTCCAAGAAATCTGTTGCAGAATTGATATTTTAGAAATCCGTTACTTTCTATATATTTCTCTAAAAAAAAATGAACTAAACTTCACTTTAAATGCCCATATACAGTGAGAATAATGTAAGACTGTACATGGCTGAATTATGCAAAATTAGACATAGGGAATTTACTTAATGTTACCATGGTATTGGTAAACCAAATAGCAACACAGTGACTACAGAGAAAAACCGGCAATTGTTACTAACATGGGTAAATTGATTAATGCTAAAATAAAGTTGCCAATGTATAATATTTCATTATTCACACGGTATGTATGTTTTTACTTCCTTTTACGATAAAGGAAGTATTTGATTCACCCCAAAAATTCGAAATTGAGTTTTCAACAGATCTTCACGTTTTAGAGTCCCCTGAACCCAAAAAAACATGTTTTTGTTCATTGGTCTGTTTGCCTGTATGCCTGTCTGAGTGTCTATCTATCTGTCAGTCTGCCTGTGAACAGAATATCTCAAAAACAAAAAGAGGTATGGCGTTGAAACTTCATATACTATAAGTTTTATGTACTATGTAGATGAGACAGCAAGCTTTTGAATAAAAACGCATAAACGGAGGTAGGTGTTTACTCTTGTGATTTTTCAGTTTTTTCGATTTCTTCAAAAACAGTTGTAACGATTTTTTTCAAACTTCACATTTTTATTACATTTTTAATGTGTATTGATGTGAGATAGGTAATTTTCTAGTTGAATACTTCTAAAATGGGGTTCTTTGTTTGTTTTCTATTTTTTTAATTAACTCCTATTTTAAATAGAACACCCGGTATATTATTACATTTTTTAATTCAGCTTAAAATTTTAGAGAAAATTTGTCTCTTCAACTAACGCTCTATTTTGTACCGCTTTTGTAGAATTTTGAATTTTTGAAATATTTTGACAAATGCTTAAAAATAAAAATAAAAGTTTTGACTAATCATAAGATCACTGTAAGAGGAAGTTGTGTGAGTGTATCACACCAGATTTTTATATAGTGTATTAAATTAAAAATCGCAGCTATTTCGATTTAATCACAAAGAATTAATGGTTATAATTATCCTACGTAACCTAACAAAATCGAAACGACATTTTTTTGTCGCAATCATTAACACACCTTTCAACATTAGTCAGTTGGATTAGAAACGGCATTTATAACACTGCTATGAAAAGTAATGACGTTTGACGTACTAAATGACATTAGGTACTTATTTGTCAAATTGAATTATAAGAATATCAAATCAATACAAAGAGTAAATAAATCTGGAAGAACGAGCTTTACCGAGTTCATCTACCCCAATCTATACCATAAAATCTGTGGTCTCTTTCTTTGTATGTATCTTTTTTCGCTACTCCTCTGAAGATACTGGACCGATTAAATTGTATGATAGCTTAAAATTTAGCAAATTTTTAGACTTAGATCGTAGGCCGGTTTTTATGAACAACCATTTTAGGTCGAAATATTTCGATAAATTGTATTTATCGTCCGATTTGGCTCATATTCAGAATATATGTTAGTTACGTGGAAAGAAATATTTTAACAAAAAATGACCTGGTAGGTGGAGCTGTAGTCGAGATATTTATGGTCTAATTTGGCTCATATTCAGAAGATGTGTGTAGAAAAACAAATTCTTTTTGGGCAGCACAACGTTTGCCGGGTCTGCTAGTCCATTATAGATAACTATTTTCTAATTTCCCCAACATTCAACTGGAAAATGTCATGTCTGTCATGGTATCGCAAGATATTTTTTTATTGCTGCTGCTTCTTGATATACTGTTATTATCAACGCCAGGTTTAATTTTATTAAAAATACCATGCATCTAAATATAAACATGTACAGCTGATTGCAAATAAAAGTGGGACAAGTCTTGAGACTACTTTTTGCGTTTTTAATAACTTGTGAAACTTTCTCTAACTTATATTTCCGTAGGTGAATACATAAAATATTATTAAAGATAGAAGCATAAGAAAAGGAACATAATTACGAGTATTTAATATGTTATTGTACTTCATATTACAATATTACATATTAGCTGTCCAAGTTTTATTTGCAATCAGCTGTACATGTTGAAATCGAACAATAAAAAATAATGAAAAACTGTAAGGACAGTACATAATTAATAGATGAATCAGACAATATTATTGTGAGCCACCATGTAATTTATTAAAATTTATTTACTTGATTAATCATTTTATAAATTATTATCGATTACGACATTTTAGTACATGTAAAATGAATTCAACTTGGTTACTATTAGGCCAAAAGATACTTTTTTTATTATCATGCAGTCTCAATGATCGTAGGTACCATCGCGGACAAAAAAATGGAAACATCATTGTTTTCCTAGTGTAAATGGGTATATTACCTAAGTTAAATCAACATTGCTGATATCATATTGTTTAATGCAGTTGTCAGTTGTTGTCAAAAGTAAAAAGTCAAAAAATATAACCTAATATTTTGTAAACCCCTAATAACACTGTGTAAAATTATAAAAAAGCGTTAACTTGATTAACGCTGGTGTTTCCATTTTTTTGGCCGCGGTGGTACCTACAAACATTTCAGAAAATGTATTTTATTGTATTAGTTGATTTGATTTATTCCAATAAATAATACACAGAAATAATACGTAGAAAAAGAGTACAAGACAGACAAAAACGTATTATAATTAAACAACAATAGTAAACATTTTTGAGTGTTTCAAATTATGAATTGCGTAATATATTGGTATTGCGTTTAGCTATGGAGAATGTATATTGTATACGTAAATATGCACGACACTGCCTGCCAATTGCTAGAAAAACCATTTTTGAAACATTCCGTTGATCTGAAAAACTAATCCTTTTCCAAGAAAGGTCATTACCGCTAAGGAATGCAGGTAGTCTGAATGAAACCGCAGATCCCAGCAAGCGTAATGATGGTTGCCTATTTAAATTCAAGTAGGAGTAATCACAAGTTCAAGTCTCTCTCCTTATGGGCCTTAAACACACAAGGGAGGAAATTAACCTTTGCTTCAGTGATATATACCGGGTGTCCACTTTCAAACTAGAACATAGGAATTTAACATTGTTTTTAACAGTTTTATGGATCCCTGCTCGCCAATTCAACCTACAGAAAATGTTTTAGTATTACCGGAAAAAGAAAATTATTACACATCTAATGATATCAAAACTTAAAATATTTTTGTCAATTTGATTGAAAAATATTAATCAAATGTTTTCATATTTTTTAAATATGAGTTGTCTTGACTTGAAAAGAGTTGACAACTATACTCAAATTAATTTGTTATTTGATGACATTCAGAGTTAGTTCAGTAGTTTTTACTTTGTAAAATGAAAGATTACTCCAATAAAGAGAGAGTTTTTATCGTTAAAACATATTAAAGTGGGTCTAGTTTACGTAGAGCGAGAGAGAGAGAGAGAGAGAGAGAGAGAGAGAGAGAGAGAGATTTGTTTTCCGTAAAATTTAATAACAGTAACTCATCAAATAATAAATTAATTTGAGTCAGCTGTCAGCTTTTTTCAAGTCAAGGCCACTCATATTTTCAAAACATGAAAACTTTTTGATTAATATTTTTCAATGAAAATTGACAATAATAATTTAATTTGTAATACCATTAAATGCACAATAATTTTCTCTTTCCATTGATACCAAAACATTTTCTGCAGATTGAATTGGTGAACAGGAATGGGAATCCATAAAACTGTTAAAAACAATGTTAAATCCCTATGTTCCAGTTTGAAAGTGGACACCCGGTATATGATTTTTTCTTCGAACGCATGTTCTCTTGCGCGAAATTTCAAAAATATTGCTTTAGTAAATCATTACAGTGACTCTAGATTTCTGTAGTGACATTTTGTCTAATTTCCAAATCAGCATAACGTTGTAAAGCTTTGGTGTGATATCCATGGTGACATAAACACAAATGCGGGAGCAAATAAATATTGGCTCCCGCTGATTGGAAATTGACAGTTTTGTTTCCTAAAACTAGGGCGCAAAAGCCGACTCTCTATACAGTGAGTAGAAAAATATTATTTATTCGCAACCATATATGTAATGTTAACATTCCTGACCTCATTTGAGTGGGGGAAGTCGTACATTTCAGCCCGCTACTTCCCGCACTCACTTCCCGCTCAAGTGCGGGAAGTACATTTCCGACCGCTGAGTAGGTAGGGATACCTGTTGTATCATAATATAATAATTTTTCCAATTATTGTTTAGAATAAAGTGGTTGCGAATAAAATAGTATACAAACCTCGACAGGAAGTTTCCTTAGTCTCGAGATAATAGCTGATTTCGACGCTTCGCGTCTCAATCAGCTAGCTAATCTCTCGACAGTAATGAAACACTTCCCATCTCGGGCTGTAATATACTATTATTATTATGTTATTCTGCAACGCCCAAATATAGAAGATTTTGCTTCTATATTTTAGGAACATAGAAGATAGAAGATTTTCGTTGAATATAGAAGACTTCTATTAAATATAGAAGGTCTGGCAACCCTAGCTGATGTCGGGTCTTCCGTGTAAGCATCTGGATCATTGTTAAAGTTCAATAACATAGATATGGATGATAATGGTGCTTCTACGTCAACGTCAGCATTGTCAGCGTCGATTACCATTTGTTTATCGACGATTGCATCTTCGGTAGCCGGGTTTTCAGTTCCAACTAGAAGAAATTTTTCTAGAGAACCTTGCAGGAGCTTCTGTTCCTCCGCTTGTTTTTTCCTCTTGTTTTTGTAAAAAGCTCCAGATTTTCGCTTTGTTTTTCTATCTGACATTGTCTTCTAATAATAAAAAAGTCTAAGTAAACTACATTGATTTTAATAAACTTAATTACTTACTATATGTATATTGTTTATAGGTTAACGTTAATTTTTTGGTTGAAATAAAACTCAATTTTATTAATTTTCACTTTTCACAGTGTTTTATTAAAATATTAAATCTAAAAAAACCATTAACGACATAAATATTTATTTTTATATCTAGTAATTGTAATATTTTGATGTGCTTGTTGGGTAGCTGGCTACGTAATGACCTAATGACTAATTAATCTAATTTGCCGCCAAGAACGCGGCTTCGGTCAACGACAAATTACGTCCTGAAAAATCCCCTGATTAGAGATCGTTCGAGAATGTTCTGGATTTCAAAGAAATATGCCCAAACGTGCAAACTGCCCTAACTTGCTTATCAGGAATTAACCCACGCAAAGAATGACTGAATTTGGAACGGAAGTGCATTCTTTCGATATTGAATTACTGGCAACGAAGGCTGCTTAATAATGAACTTACAAAAGAACGTGATCTTACTGAAAAATGACTACAAATTCAGAATTTAGATGGGAAAACTTAGTAAACTATGATCAATGCTTACAAACCAGGAAATTACCTCACAAGTAATAGATGTTCTTTTATTTATCTGACAGAGGAAATTAACTAGAGGTATCGGTTTCGATTCGGCCGCCCCAATCGTTGGCCGCCCGCGTGCGGGGCACGCCGTTTCGCTCAAAAGTTTGAAAACAACTACTGCCATGTTGTAGTTTTAGGGATAAATGCATTAAATATCAATTAAAAGTCATTTATGTAAAGTGTTTACGCCAGATACTGCTTATTGATTTGCATTCTCTAAATGCAATCAGAACTGAAAATGAGTTAAAATGTTGACTCAGTCCGGCTCGTTTAGATAAGATGCTAGTAGAAAGAGGACAGCTTTCCCCCACCACTTTTAATTGATTCGAGGTTTAATTCGCGGATTTCGCGGGTTAATTTTAATTGACCTAATTAAATTGATCTAATTAAATGACCCAATTAATTTCGCGGATTGCTCTAATTAATTTTTATATGTGCTACTGATTAAATTACGCGGCGGCCATTTTTAATTTGCTTCCGGAATTACGCGGCGGCCACACAGTTGTTCTAATTTCAATTTTCGCGCAAATGTTTGAATTTGAAATCTAATTTTTCTAAGTTCAATTTTTTGAATTTAAACTTCCCGGGTGTCGGCCATCTTGGTTTTCTGCGTGCACACTTCTCTCAGCGCCCGTTTTGAATTCGTGAATCTGTCTTTCTTGTACTCATTGAGTGTTGGTTGTCTCTCTCTTGCATTCACAGGATGGATGTTTATATTTAAAAAAATCTCTGGTCGACCTGGATTTGAACCCCCTACGTTCGTGCTTATATTTGGCTTACATCCGTGTTCACCGCTAGGCCACCGAGGCGCCTTAGTTTTTAAGGTTTGAGCAGTGTACCACTTCACTGTTCTGACGTTACACTTCCATATTTTAAAACTACATATTTTTTTTAAATTATAAATTATAAGAGCGGAATTGCATTGTCTATAGTTTTAAAAGTTTGATAATTATTTAAAAAAGCAGGTCTCGTAACTGGTTTTGATGGAATTAATTATTTTAGTTTTATCAGTCGTCCCGTATATAAATGCGCGTATTCTGGCCGTTCTAGCTTTCTCTTTTACACTCGTTGTTCAAATAGCTTTTATTCTATTAAAAATTAGACGGGCAGCGATTGGCAAATGAATTATTATCCACCGCTTTTTAAAACTGGAGAAGCATTTCGTCATACAAAATTTGCAAGATATACCTATGGGCTGGCGCTTTTTAGATTTTATTTTACAATTACGTTTTAATTTCGTCGTTATAGACGCCAGGTCTACCCAATGTTGAGGCATGCTTAGGGCGGGTAGGTATTATCTTTGAAAAAACCACAGGATGCGTCATCAGACATGCATTGACAGGATTTTTACGACAAATTCATATATTCAAACCGATTTCACAAAATTCAACCAAAACGACCCAGCGTAATTATAAATCCGCCATTTTTTGGACACCCTGTATATATAATGCTTCTGTACGTCTGTATGTAACTGAACTCCTCCTAACCGGCTGGACCGATTTTGTGTTTAAGTGGGTCCCTGGATGGTTTAGATCAGTGGTTCCCAAACTTATTTGGCCTACCGCCCCCTTTTCAGAAGAAAAATTACTCAGCGCCCCCTGGAAATCTACATTCTTTAAGCGAACAAACAGAAAGATATTGTAGTGGTAGCTTCTTGAGACTGATAATTATCTAGGTATACCTAAGGGTATTTCTAGGTAGGAAATTATTTTGAAAGAATAAATTAATTATCAACTAAAAAGTACAAGGAAGGATTTATACATTAAAAGTACAACATAAATATTTGAGAATTGTTTAATGAATGATACATTAGATACAGTTACTGTTAAATTGCGTATAGTTTATTAAAAAGGTTTCTAGCATATTTGATTTAGTTGGGATAGTTGTTTGGTAACATCAGAGCTTAGATTTTAATTTGTAGGTCTTAACTGACAATCGGAATAACTAAAGTGAAAGCCAAACTCAAATGATTATGTGAAAAAGTCAATTATTAAATGTTATAATAAAATATAACATATAGAAATTTTGTAAAAAATAAATAAATCTTTGCTAAATTTGTAACCTGTATTTTGAGTAAAAGCAAATTTGAATAATAACAGCCCTTTATTATAATGGTATTTACTTTCTGGATGGTGTATTAAAGGGTATGATAACATAAAATTAAAGAAACGGAGAATAAACAGACTGAAGAAATAAAGTAATAAATGGTATGAAGAAGAATAAGAACATTTAATAATGGTTAATAGTCTTCATGGAATAAATAAATCTGTAACTTGCATTTTGTGTTTATTTGGAAAATAATGTTACACTATGTTACACAACAGATGAAATATGTACGAATGGTTTTTCTAAATCTTCTTATCTTCTCTTCCTTCTTTCACCGCCCCCTTATTTGTATTCACCGCCCCCCAAATGCACCCGAGGCTACTATCGCCCCCCTGGATCGTTCCAGCGCCCCCCAAGGGGCGATATCGCCCACTTTGGAAATCACTGGTTTAGATTTACAATTGGACCCGGTAAGTGGCGCTGCAATCGGGTTCTAGGCAATTTAAAAAAAATTGACGAAATTTCTTTTTTAATTTTTTTAAGATTTCTAGCATATCAAAACATATAACCCCAAAATTTCACCACCCCCAATATTTTTTAAAATGAAAAAAATCGAAAATTCGAATATCGAAAAAACGTTTGCTGAACCCACTGATAGCAGGCAGCGGGCAGAACAACGTCTGTCGGGTCCGCTAGTATATATATAAAAATCTAACACAAATTTCACAAAATAAAATTGAAAATTAAACTTAAAGTTTTTTCATACGGCAATACACTGGTTACACTCACTGTAAAAGCTACCAAATACAGTGTGCGGCTGCAAGCTGAAGCCTGCAAGAAGTTTGTCTGGAAGCGATAAGGAGAGATACTCGAGCTTATTTCATTTTTGGAGTAACAGAATAATTATTTGACGCACAAGTAGTTTTTTCGAGAAAGACTAAATATAAATGGATAGCGCGAATATTTATTATGTGCAGCACGGACGCGTAACTTGGGCGTTCTAAATTTGGTGAACATTTAGTGAAATTGATAGACATATGGAATTTAAAATGTAAGCAATGGTAAAACAATACGCAACATAGCTATTTTAGTGGTGCTGTTCTCATTTTCTGAAGTATAATAATTTGGGTTCCATTAAGATTTTTTGATGTTCATTAAATTTTTTGGTGGACAGCGCTAGGGATGTATGGTTTAATTTGGTGTACATTATATTTGATCCCGTATAATTGAAACCAACGAGGAAATAAAAGGTTTCTTAAAAATATAACAATGTTCGATCAGTGAACATCTTTCTGAAGCAAACACTTTTATACCTCAGATAATTTCTGAAGTTGCAATCACTTTAATAAACACAATATATTATTGTGTTTATGTAACGGATACTGTGAATAATGGACATAGACACTAATCTTTTAACATTTCTTTGGACGCAGCAGTAGATGCAGAATTCTTGGATTTTGTTTAATAGGTTTTTTGGTGTATAGGTTAGCGATGGAAGTTCCGATACTTTTGCGGACTCGTTCATTCCAATTCCATTCCGCAAGTGGAACGAGTCCGTGTGATTCGTTCCTCGGAACGAAATCAAAGTTGAATGTGCATTTCAGCACTCGCGGTCCACGATCATTCCGAACTCAGAAAGAACAAGTGTTGCCAACAACGGCGAAAAGTCGCTAAATCTAGGGTATTTAACAAGTGGTTTAGCTAAAAAAATAGGACTTTGCGATTAGCGACTTTTCTAGCGTTTTTAATATATTTTAGTTTGAAGCACAATTTGTCATTGTCAATTGTAATCACTTGGTACGAAGAATTAGAACGTTAAATTATTTTTTTCCGTAAATAAATAGGTAAGTTTTTATTTTTAGATTCAAAAGTAGTTTACGTATTTCTTTATGCTTTGTAAAAAAATAAATGCTAATGTGCGTATTTCGTATTTGGCGACTTTTGGTCTGAAGATGGAGACTTTTAGTACCAATTTAGCGAATACAACTTGCGAAGAGTTGGCAACACTGCGAACAACGTACTGCTCTTTTCTTGTTCTCCGCTTTTCGGTATAGGTTAGATGTCTCCTCTTTAAATTCCTGGTTAAATTTGCTGATACACCACCTTTATAGGAAAATGTATACATTGTTAAATACACTGCTATTTCTTTTAATTTTACAACTTCATTTAATCATCTTTATCATGATATTGATTAATGTCGATAGGGAATCTTCTCGGACCATTAAAAAATGTTCCGTTTACTTTCCATGCACTTTTACTAGGGTTGTAGTTTTTTATAAAATAATTCCTTTTATTCTAGTCTGTACGTTTTCCAGATATTGCAAATTTTGTTCATCTATTTTTATTGTCTTAACCCTTTAACACGCAAAATTGGTTTACAAAAAAAATTAATTGGTATGCTTTCTTCGAGATGCCAGAAAACCGAAAAACAATGTTTTTGTTAAAAATCTATTTTCAGTATTTCAAAAGATGCTGGTAAACAGTTCTACCAGTGAGCATTTAGGACAAAATATGTTGTCAATGGTCATTGGTATACCACTTCATAATATTATCGACTTATTTATTTAGATGCTTACTAAATTACTGAATAACATATAGCATTACCTACTATCGATGAAATACTTTTTTTTTTGTGAAATCAAAATTTTCAATTCACGAAAAACCGGTACTTTGATCTCTTGTAAAATATACTATTTTTTACTGTTATTTCTTTCGTCTTAGCAACGAATACATTTGCGTACTGTTAAACGTAAACACTACTGAAAAGTGTATATTTTTTTGTTGAATCGGAGACGAAATATGTATTTTTTGTAAAAAGCGTGAAAACTTGCTATAAATAAAAGTAAATTTTTTGAAGTAGTCTCCTGGTAAAATTTCTAACAAATTATTCAATTACATTGTCATATTTTTTATTAGTATAGTTAGTAGCAACTATTTGATCATTTACAAAAACACCTGCCTTGATCAGAAATAACATACCCTTTTCAAGAGGTTGCAAATAACATAAGTTACTTGAATGGACAAAGTAAAATAGTTTTTGAAATTTGAACTGAATTATATAAACACTTGCAAGTGTAGCACTAACGTTCTGTTGTAAATTTATGACTAGACACTGTAAAATGTAAGAAGTACATAATGCGCAGAAACGAGTTCTCGCCTAGACGAGTTCACATTCAAATTTAAGGGGAGGTTGGAATTCAGTGGCGCTACACAAGCAACGCGCATTCTATAACCTAGCATTTGCCGTTAGCTGTTCTGGAGGTGTAGTTCTTGTTTCGCAACGTGATTTCTTGTGTTTCCTTGCTAAAGGTAACACAATATTTTTCAGTTGATGTTTTAAAACTAATAGAATCTTTTAACGTTGCAGTTGTTCCTGCATCGTATTCTTTACCTTTTTAAAAACATTGATTCTTAAATATGGCACAAAAGCAAAAAATCGTTATATGTTAAACAATTTTTTCTACTCCTATATTATATTTCCTACCTGTACTTTAATGATATCCATTAAGATTCAAATTTTTCATTAAGATACAAGTTTATAACCAATATAAACGGGGCTGCGCGCGCTATTGCGCGGTCTATTCTATTCAATTTACCACCATTTTTAGGCCTCCTCCCCTGCCTCCCTCTACCGTCCACCTGCCCAAAGAAGGAAACCTTCGGGGCTCCGCCTCTCTCCAAGGGAGCTCCGACCCTCTCCAAGGGGGCCCTCGGGGATCCGCCCCTCTCCAAGGGGGTTCACGGGGCTCCGCCCCTCTCCATGGAGGCCTCGGTGCTCCGCCCCTTTTCAAGGGGGCCCTCGGGGCTTCGGGGGTTCCGCCCCTCTCCAAAGGGGCCCTCGGGACTCCTCCCCTTTTCAAGGGGCCCTCGGGGCCTCCGTCCTTCTCCCAGGGGGCCCTCGGGGCCTCCGTCCTTCTCTAAGGGGGCCCTCGGGGCTAAGCCTCTCCCCAAGGAGGCCATCGGGGCTCCGTTCCTCTCAAAAGGTCTCTCCAAGGGGGCCCTCGGGGTTCCGCCCTTCTCCAAGGGAGCCCTAGGGGTTCCGCCCTTCTCCAAGGGGCCCTCGGGGCTAGGCCTCTCTCCAAGGAGGCCCTCGGGGCTGCGTCCCTCTCCAAGGGGCCATCGGGGCTCCGCCCTTCTTCAAGGGGCCCTCATACTCGTGTCTTAATAGCTATCATTAAATGCTCGTTGCATAATATACTATAAAAGACTGTTCCCAGTATGTTAATCAACTTTTTAAATAATATAATTAATTAATGTACAAATTGTTGTAATAATATTGGTGTAATTAAAATTCTCTTTTTTATACTAAGTTTGTTTATTAAAAAATTGATAAAATTGTTTTCAATCGTAATAGAAAGTCGATGCTTTTTTATTCTACGGATGTTTTATATCGTTACCAGGAGATCATGATTATTTTAACTTAAAATTGTTTTATTGCCTATTAATTTAAATTTGTAATTACATTGTCTTTACAAAATCTCCAGAATATGCTAAATACAATAATTTGTATACTCAAAAGTTCTATATTTTGTAATATACAAGTACCCCAATTTTACAACGAAAACCCTAGGCCACTGCCCATCAGCTGAATGAAGCTTGCCTGTCAGATTTGGTTGAATCATCATGTACTTCTTACATTTTACAGAGTACCCCATCATAAACAATCCGGGCCGCAGCGAGCTGCCCCAAAAACGTCAACTAAAATGCGACCATGATTGGTTTGAACGTAAATATTTTCCTAGCGCAACATAGTAGCGAAACCAATTCGATTACATCTTCAGTAGATATGTGTGTAAATACTCGAGACACAAAAATAAATTGTATAAAACGTACGTTATTACTAAAAAAGTGGACATAAATATAGACTATTTTTGCGACGTAAATAAAAGGTTTCCAAATACTAATTTGTTTTTCAAAATCAGGACAAAATAATTTATGCTACTTATCAATATTATAATCCTTATCCTTACATATTAGACTAAAACGCTTACCAGCTCAAAACTTGTAAATTGCACCCACAAAATAATAAAAAACAAAAAACTTCACTAATTCGCATACACACTTCAAAGTCGTGACGCGGAATGCACGCTGGTAATACTATCATACCAGCTACACATTTACACCAAGGTTTATTGGGGTAGTTTTATAACTACAATAATTCTAGAAAATATAAAGTTAGACAAAAGAACTGCAATGTCTGTAGAAGGGAAACAAGACGTTTCAGAGCAGTATTGAGTTTCAAAACAAACATTATTGACTGTTATTCATAGTGGTATAACAGTCTTAACAGAGAGCGTTAAAGGGTTAAGCTAATGAAATTGTGTAATATCTTTATAACTTCCCCAAATTTTCTTTTTCATGCCACACAAAAATTTTTATTTGCAAAAAAAAGGTGATTTTGAAAAAAATTGCAAAACTGTCTTCAATACTGCTCATTTTTGGTATTGGACTTAATAAAAGTGGGGATCGAACTTATGACCCTTCGATCAGTAGCCAGAATGCTTAACCACTGAGTTACGAACCCGACAGGAGAGTGTACAAAGCAGTTGACTGCTGTTCCATTAGAAAAAAAGAGTTATGGCTCATTACGTTATTACAATCCTTAAATATCAAACAATTCTAAAATTCACCCAGTCTACTAAAATTGAATTTTCCTCGCGTCAGCACAAATTAGAGACTTTTGGCTAATAGGTTTACAGAGCTACTACGATTGTTCAGAACGCTAACTCACTCGTCTTAATCGAACCTAAGCGCAATGGACATTCGTGATACCACAGCAAAGATATTCGACACAACTTTGACTACTCATGGTATTATAAGTGACTATTAAATTCACCTGTCATGTGTCAAAAAGTAATCAATAAAAATCCAGAATTGTGACGTTTCTTGACCAATCAAAAAAATATCAGTGGATATATCTTCCTAGAAGGTATTCAAGTGAATATTTTAAACAAATGTGATTTTTATTAGAAAAAGTCTGTGTTCTGTTACTATTGAAATTGCTTAGTTTGATGCTAAATTTACTGAAAACTAATTTGAAAAAGTAGTTTGGTTTATTCAATAGTCCTTCAAAAGCAATTTTTAGTCAAAATTAAGTAGAATATTTTTGTGGTGGTAGGTTTGATTAGAACTCATGCTAGCGCACTCGTCCTAATCCTAAGCGCAATAGACATGAGTAGTGATACCACCACAAAAATATTCTATTCGAGAGACTATTCAATGAACCAAACTACTTTTTCAAATTAGTTTTCAGTAAATTTAGCAACAAACTACGCAGACATTCGTGATACCACAGCAAAAATATTCGACATAACTTTGACTATTCACGGTATTATAGGTGATAATAAAAATAAAAAGGCAAAACTGGTTGGGTGAAAACAACAATGTATTGTAAAAATGTAATATTTTATGGAACCACCATTTTGTTTCAACAGACTGGCAAGCCTTTAGTGCATTGATTGTGCCAATTTTTGTGCATATTGTTAAATTGCCTGAACCAATTCATCTCTATTTTCTGGTCTACAATCGTATTTGTAAATTTTTTTAACAATGTAACCCCAAATTTCTCCAATCTGATCAAGATCCAGGCTTCTGGAAGGCCGGGTAAGCACTTCGACCTCTTTTCTGCCATCCAAGCTGGCACGATTCTTGTCTTATGCACAGGGCAAGTGTTTCATAAAATTGAATTTTTAGTTATTTCTATCAAGTTAAAAAAAGAACATTTAAACAGCCTGCTGAAACACAACATTTTTATTAAATCTTTTTCTAACCGATTGAAGGATCACATTCAAGAGTACAACATATTTTTGCCCATTCAGGCATCCATCTACGAGTCCAAATACTTATGTATTCGTACTGCTCATAATGTTATACCTACTGAAGTGTTCGTTATCCGAACATATTAAAATTCCCTTCGATTGTCAAAATAATTACAGTCTCTACTTGTAATTCGTTCATTCGTAATCATAACTTTTTGCCCTTTTGAGTATTGAGGTGTGAAATCGTACAAGCCACTGGTGAAAGTCATATTTAAATAGGAAAAAAAAACTGCCATACCAATTATTTATCTTGTAACGGCTCATTTTTGGTAGTAAAGGCGTAACGGTGTCTCCAGAATGTTGTGGCGCTTAATAACACCTAAACATTTAGTATTATGAATTTGGTAGTTAATGTTGAAGAGCATCATGTATTGTTAAATTTATATATTAGTAGAAAATGCCGTACTGTATTGTGGAAATCTAAATTGAAATCAAATCCTTCGGTTAGGTAGAATATATTCTAAATTCATATTATTATATTCAATGACAATTGGCAAAAATGAAAATATATATTTTACTCTTTAAAATTGTATGTAGGATAACATGACTAAAGCTTTTTTTTATAGGATTTGTTAAAATAGAACCCCATCCAACCCTGAATTTCATTAATCAAGCTGCTGAAGGTAAGCACATACAATTCATTCCCTTTTAGCAAGTACCGGGTGACTATGTATGATTGTGATTTTTTTTCTTAGGTTACCACCGTTTATGTTGGTGGCATTGTAAGACTATGTCAAATTCAATTTTCGCAGGTTCGGTTTTGCGTCATTCTGTCATATATTTAATAACTACTATATTGCTAGCGGCTATGAGTGGGGAGGTCACGAAGTAAGTGAGACAGACAACCAACTCTTCAATGTATATGGTGATCTGTGCGCATGCGCACGAGACGCATAATACTCAGAGTGAGACTATGTCGGCGCCGTAATGTTTTCGGTCGTTCCCAGGCCCTACTAGCAATATAGTAAGTAATAGATACATGCAGTGCCAACCTAAGAAAAAAAATCACAATCATTTATAGTTTGCTACATTTTACGGTGTTCAGTTAAGTATTTGTCAATAGTATAGTATTAAACAGGTATGAATATGTGCAATAGCAAATAATTTTTTAGGTGAGCGCCGGCGCCGATCCGAACGTCAACGTAAGGAACCTGCACGATATATCCAAGCGATAGTCATTGCTCCAATCCGCAGAAGTGAGTATCTACTTTTATATAGTAGTAGAATATTGTCAAGGGCACAATTAGCAAATTTAGAATTTGTAGTTGGATAGAAATATGAAGTGGATACATTTGTTTATTAACATTTTTTACTATATAAAAAATTTAAGGTGAGGGGAAATGACTATGTGTTATTTGAATATGTTTCTATTTTTAATGGGTGTTTCAATTTTGAAATTATCTCAAAATCTTTGCTCAATAATCTTAAAAAATGAACAATGCACTCTACTGTTTATAATTTTTTTTTAACTTTATTTTGAAAAAAAATACAGACAAACTATACATACAGAGTGGGTGTTTACTGTGTGGACGGAGGATTGCTCCTTAACTATTAGAGACATCAAAACCAATTTTGATATGGTAATACACGATCATTGGACCTACATTCTAAATATATTTAGGTACATACAGGGCGATTGACAAAAATATGCCAACCCAAACTTGTGTTTTTTTTTAAATAGAACACCTGGTATATTTTTGCATTTTTGGATTCCCTGTCACATTTATCTGTATCTGTATCACTAACCGTTCTGAAAATATTGTCACTTTAGTACCAAAATAGAGTCAACTTTGGAGCCACGATGCTATTGATAATAGTCTACTTACAAAATACGTAGTTCGAAAAAGTGTAAAACTATACAGATTGATTAATTTACGCAAAATGTAATTTTTGACCGAGACCTCTTTCGGTGTCGGTGTCAGCACCACCACTATCACTATCACTACTATTTATATTGTTATTAGAATTGTAATCGTAATCATCATCACCACCACCACCACCGCTAATGTGCATGTCAGGATCAGCCATATTATTGTTATTAATATTAATAAGTCCAAATAAGTAGAGTATTTACACTAAAGAAACAAAATTAACGCGTAAGAACGAACCGGCTCGAAATTTTAGGTTAAGTTATTATTTACCGTTGCTATGGAGTAACAAGTTGTCACATTAGGATTCGGACGGATAAAACAACGATTCCCGAACTGGCCTTCTAAATTTACTACATACCGAGTGATTTTTTTTAAGCTCAATTGCAGCAGGCCCTGGATAGCCTGAATTAGTTGGCAATACTGAAAACAAGAGGGTACATTCCCCTGGATTCTGCAGTCTAGCCTACGACTCGATTATAAAAATCTCCTGTTCTAACTTCAATACTTATTGCAATCTGTAATAATTTTTGACAGGAATTTTAGTTCTAATAACATTAATGACATTTACTTTAGTTGGATTCATCACTTTAATAAAGCGGTGTTGATTCCAAAGGTAATGTGATATTAGATATTTATGGCCACCCGGTACAAGGTTACCATAAAGTAAGGGATATATTTTAACTTATTATAACTTTTTAACAAATTAAGTTAATAACAAAAACTAAACAATATTTAATTGTTTAAATAATGGGATTTTGTATGCCCAAACCCAGTTACCGCAAATGTTCAATATGACCTCCATTTTGATCTTGTAAAATCAGCAACCGTTCCTCTAAATTGTACACAGCATTTTGTAACATTTCTGGTTGAATTGCAGCAATTTGCTCCGTAATATTGTCTTTTAATTCTTGTAGCGTTGTTGGTCGTCTTCTAAACACTAAATTTTTTAAATAACCCCACAGCCAGTAGTCCGCTGGGTTAAGATCAGGTGATCTTGGTGGCCATGAATTTGCAAAATGTCTGCTTAAAACACGATTTTGAAAAACGTTAGTTAACAATTCTTTAACTGGTCGGAAAATGTGCGGGAGTGCTCCATCCTGCATAAAAATCATGTTTTCAACTCCGTGGTGCTCGTTTTGCAGCTGTGGAATAACATAATCTCTTAACATTTGCAAGTATCGTTCACCGTTAACAGGTACAGATACGGCTTCTTCATTCTGCATTTCCTCGAAGAAATACGAACCAATGATAAAATCAGCTGTAAAACCGCACCAAACGGTGACTTTCTTGTCATGAAGACCTTCTTGAACGATTTCTTGTGGATTTTCTGTAGACCAGATTCTACAGTTTTGAGTATTGACTCCACCATTCAGAGAAAAATGTGCCTCATCTGTCCATAAAATACGGGATCACCATTCGGGTTCAATTTCCATCTGAGCCAATAATCGCAAAGAAAAATCGTACCTAGTAGCCAAATCTGCCTCCTTTAATTCAAACAGGAGTTTTGCATTTTTTGAATTTTTTGTGCATTGACTTTGCCAATCAACGGTCCATATATAGTATCGCAGTAATTAAAGTGAGATAGGACCAAGGAGTTACATAAAATCTTTTTTGTATTTACATTAAGAACCTGTCTGCTGGAGTAAATTGTTTTGAGTGAATTGTAAGCCTTTTGTGTCCGTTTGTTTATATGGAGATTAAATTTTAAATCCTCATCTATTACAAGTCCAAGGTTTTTAATTGATTTACTGAATTGTATGGGTGTGAAGTCAATAATAATTGAATAGAAATTATCAATAAATTCTTCTTTTAGTTTTTTTGGGCCAAAAAGTATTAATTCTGTTTTGTGGAGATTTATGGTGAGGCCGTGTTTGTTGGAATAGTCAATTAGGCTTCGCAAATCTTCATTAACATTTTCCATTGCTGGTATAAAATTTTGTTTAGAAAATGAAGTGTACAATTGCGTATCGTCCGAGTAGAAATGATGTTTGGAGTACTTCATTACACTGTTTAGATTAAAAGTATAAATACAATAGAACAGGGGTGCCAAGATTGACCCCTGAGGAACTCCAGATTGTAAATCTAAGAGATTCGATAACCTGCCATCAATTTTTACAGCTTGTTTTCTGTTTTCTAAGTAACTTTGAAAAATTTGGGTATTTTGCCACTCTGCAAATTAAAATATTAATATTTTCGTTATTTAATATTTTAATTTGCAGAGTGGCGAAATACCAAAATAAGAATATGAATTTACTATGTCGTCAACAATGCAAGTTAAAGCCGTTTCGCAACTGTGACCTTTTTTGAATCTTGACTGAGTTTGTGGAATAATATTATTTAGAAGTAAAAAATGTTGTAACTGTTTGTCAACTATTTTTTCAATAATTTTCAAAATTGCTGGTAGAATACTAACTAGACGTAAAGCCTTGTACTCTGCTGGATTTGAGACTTTTGGAATCGGTTTTATAATCGAATTTTTCCAAAGAGATGGGTATTTACCTTCAATTAGGCAACTGTTAATAATACATTTTAGTTATGTGGGGCAGTATTACGGGACATGATATTTTCAGGATATCAACACTTATTAAGTCAAAGCCTTCTGCCTTTGACGTGAGAGATTTGATAATACTTAGTATTTCCCATTGATCCACTAAGGTAAATGAAAAAAATAAATTAGTGAGCCTCTCAAAGTTATTATAGAATGAAATCATTTCGTCCACGTTTTTCACTAAGGCAAGATTACTGTTAATGAAATAGTTATTAATTTCATTTAGGTTTTTTAGTTGATCAGGTAAATCTACATGTTTGTTATTACCAAAAATATTTGAAGCTTTTAACATTCGCCACATATTGCTTGAGGAGCGATTTTTAACAAATTTAGGCGCTTTTTGATTAGGTCCTCACTGATCACAATTTTTGTGCCTGTCAGCATCTTCTTACTCTTGAATATGATGTTACGATCTGATTTGCGGATAAATTTGCAAATTATTGGCCGCGGTAGGCTAGACTTACACGGTAGTCGATGTGCAATGTCTAAAGCATCTGGCTGCAATACCATTTTGAACTTGTCGCTAAACAACTTACATAGTTTGTCTTCCAGTATCTCGTCTTTACTTTCTGGAATTTCATAAATTCGAATTGAGTTGCACCTCCCATACTGTTCCAGATCATCCCGCTTCTGTTCGCAGTCTTTAAGCTTTTCTTCTAATGAAGATACCTACCTTATTTTCCAACTCTTGGAATTTCGCCTCCATGACGTTGCCCAGGTTTTCGGAAATTTTATTAGCAAGTGATCGATAAAATTTTCATTTCCAATCACAGCCTCAATTAATTTAGTTATCAACTTTTCACGGTTAGCAGCCGTTCGCGTATTGCGACCAGTCATCTTGATTCAACACTAACTACCACGAACTATAATTTACTTTGATTAGATACCAGCGGCAGGGCAACACGTCTACTCGACTACACGGCCCATGTAGCAATGTCAATATCAGTTAAAAAACTCGAAATTCTGATACTTTTTTTTTTAAATTTAATTAACGTGCTTCTACTGCTAAGGTGGAATCCCGTTCGTTTTCCTTTGTTCTTCATAATTTTTTCATTCTGTAAGAATATGAAATATACTCAAAGGAACATTACAGGTGTCACATTTAAGTTGATCGGTATTTTGTAGTAAGTGAGAATGTGTAAGGCGGGTATGTCCAATTGTAATTCTAGTTAAAATAATCTGCTGCCTTTTACTAGTCGTGTATTCCCATGGCATCTTGTTGGGCCATCCAATCGGTGTTATGCAGCTTTCTCTCTTCCGCTCCTCATGTATGTTTCTATACGCACATCTTCTGAAATGTTTTTTAGCATCGGATACTGTAAGGCTATCACTTTTGAAATCTGAGAGTAATAGAAAGTTTTTTCCACATTGTTCTTGGATTCACTCTAGCGCTTTTAGTACTGCAAACACTTCACCAGTAAATACACTAGCATTAGTTGGCATACGGAACTTGTAGCAGTTCTCATGGGTAACGAAAGCAGCTCCCACCCCATCTTCTGTTTTTGAAGCATCAGTGAATACGTACGTATAGTCCGATCTTTTTATTAAAGATTTCAAGGTCAAACCTTATGTTAGGGGTACAAATTGTCCAGGGAGGAATTTCGAAGAAAGATTTAGGGATTATTGGTGGGAACTCTTAGTTTAACTTTTGTAGCAAGAGAGACAGTCTGCGATGAAAGGGTTGTGCCAATCCAAGATTAATATTATAAATCGAATGGAAACGGTTTGAGAATACGTGTTGATATACGGTATTATTTGGGTTAGATGCTATAGATGTTGCATAGGTTAGTGAAAGTAGTTCTCTTCTGGCTGATAGTGGTGGTTCATTGACGTTGCACAGAAGTTTTGCTGTAGAACTAGTTACAAATGCTCCAGTAGCTATCCTTATAGCATTATTCTGGATTACATTCAGCGGTTTAAGATGAACAACCTTTGCTGATATGTACACTATTGAGCCATAGTCTATTCTAGAGCGAATTACTGCTCTATATATTTGTTGTTTAGACTTGGAAGATTTATATTTAGAATGCATATACTTTCATTTTTATTTATATTTATACAAGGTTTAACCCTTTGATTTGTCTTGGGTTCAATATTTGCATTCTGAGCTATTTCCAAGCTAAAAAATTTCTACCTAGAGCAAAATTGAATCGCTGGAAAGCGACGCCCTTAGGCCAAAATTCTGCACTGCAAACATTGTCTTTGAAACTTGGATCAACGCCAATCATAAAATAACCTTTTTGAGACAGGTTTGTCTTAGGTCACATTTTTTAATAATCACCTTTTCAGCTGTAGTTTTAATATTCTGTAAAATGAATTTTCTTATGGCTTCTTCAGTTATTCCATGTTTGACCTTAGACAGAAATACGCAAAGTTTTCTATCTGGGTTGGATATATCAAATTCATCAGACGAATCATCTTCTTTTGTGCCATACGTTGTTTGTTTCTTCCTAAAACGACGTTTTTGTTTTGGAAATTCGAATTCTTCCTCTTCCTTTTCCCAATCAGAACTCTGTTGATGAACGCGCAGGTTTAGGCGTAGCAGTTTATCAACTGCCTGACTACTGCTCGACTGAGAGTCGAGTTGGTGCACAATGGTGTTGCCGTTCCTACCTGCGTTGGCGTTCCTACCAGTTGCTTTTGAGTAACCGTCGTTAACGGTGTGCCAGATGACTGGGTTTCGGAAAGAGATATTTCGGCGACCCTGACTCGCCTTATTTCAGGCCATTTTCCTACATGGAATGAAGTGCCCGAACTTTACTTTTTACTAGGTCAGATTTACACACATTGTCGACCGGCGAAGTATTATTATGCGAACGTCATGTTTTTGTGCCTGTACCAATACTAGGTTTTGAGCTCAGAAAGCAGCAACACGATATACATGTAATCATATATAAAGATTGTATTTGTTTGATATTTTTACTTCCTTTTACGATGGAAGTATTGGAGTCGCCCCAAAAATTCGAAATTGAGTTTTCAACAGATCTTCACGTTTTAGAGTCCCCTGAATCCAAAAATAGTAATTTATTATACGAGACAATAAAATTAAATTTTATCCACGAGTGAATCGTTTAACGTCGAGACGTTAATGATTCAAGAGTGGATGTATGTCCTGTCCGATCCTAACGGACCGTAGGGCGTCTTGGCAAAGACGTTTCTAGTAGCTGTTTGTAGCAATGGTGAAGGTAGCTAACTTAATGCTTAGTTTATTTTAGTTATTATTTCACTATACTTGTCACTAATGTTTAGGTTTTCAGTTTTATTTCTTAATACATTTTGAAAATGTGTCCTAGTTTCTTCATCTTTCAGCCTTTGTACGTTATAGTGTTTCTTGTGTAATCCCTTATTCCTATGTGCATTGAATTTTAATTTTATTTTTCCTCTAACTAGGTAATGATCCGACCCAAGGTCAGCACTCCTCATACTTCTGACATCTCGTAACCATTTCTGCCATTTCTTCCCTATGAGTATGTGGTCTATTTGGTTTCTTGTATTCGTACCCAGGGCTTTCCATGTTATTTTGTGGATCGTTTTATGTTTGAATAAACTTCCTTCAATGATCAAGTCGTTTGTGAGACAGAAATGTATCAACCTCTCGCCATTCTCGTTCATGCTCCCTATCCCTTCTGTCCCTATCACTCTTTCTCTTCCCACATTGTCACTTCCTATTTTCGCATTCATGTCGTCTAATATTATTTTGACATCTCTTGTAAATTTGTTGTAATACTTCAAATATTCCTTGTAACTGCTCATAAAATTCATCTTTATTTTCTTCTGGGTTTGTATTTGTTGGGGCATAGACACTTATGATGATTATATTGTAAAATTTAGCCTTGAATCTAGCCCATATTATACGGTCTGAGACCCCTTCCCATTCTAAAAGCGAGTTTTCAATTTCTGCTGCTATAATTATTGTTACTCCACTTTCATGTGCTTCTTCTTCTTCTTTTGTTTTGCCTGAGTGAATAATTACATTTTTATTTTTAGTTTTTAGCTTTCCGCTTTCTTTCCATCTTATCTCACTTAGAGCTACTATAGTCAGTCTGTACCTTTCCATTTCTCTTTTGGCTTGTTCTAATTTACCTGCTTGTATTAAAGTCTGTACGTTCCAACATTCTATATTTTTAACTTTTTTTATATTCATTTCTTGCGTTTGTTTCTTGTTTCTTTTACTATCTTTTACTATTTCTTTATTTCCTAAATTTGTCATAGCCTTATCCTTGCCATTGTCATCATCATCCTTACTCCTTCCCTTGCTATGTTTCTTTACTAGTTTTTTATACCAATTGTGTTTTTTGTCATCTGTTTTTGTTTTTCTTCGTTGTTTCTTATTTTTCTATTTATTTCCTCATTTTCTGCAAATGTCTCACTTGTATTTCTTATTTCTTTAATTTTCCTTGTATTCTCTCCTTGTATCCATATCGGTGCTAGTAGACTTTGTTCCCAGGTTTTGTTTTTCTTGAGTATTGCTCCTTTTCCGTTTATTACTTTAGGCGATTTTTCGTTTTCTTCGTCCGTTGTTCTTCCCCTTTTTTATCCTGTTTCCCTTCTTCTTTGTTTGATTCAGGTTTTTGCATTATCTTTTCCTTTGTTTCGTTTTCGCTTTCCTCTTCTAATTCTTCTATTTATCGTTCTTCTCCTTTCACTATTAATTTATCGTCGACCATAATGGCTTTATTTTCTTTCTTTCTGGCCTCTAACATATGAGGAATTAATTTTTTTCTTGTCTCCCTTGTCTTTTTATCCAAATCTTCCCTTAACCATATTTCTGTTCCTTTCAGTTTTCTTGCATTTTTCATGATTTCTATGTTTTTGGTACGTGTTGTCAGTCGCACCTTAATTGGTCGATCACTTCTGTTTTTATTTGGGTCTCCTATCCGGTTTATCATATCAATTTCAAATTCCATTATTCCCACTTCCAGTTTCTTGATAATATCAATAAATAAGTTTTTTAATTTTTCTGCATTTTCATTGTCTTCTTCTGGTAATCCGAATATCACTATGTTCTTTCTCTTTGCTTCTCTTTCCATTATTTGTATTCTTGCTTCCTGTTTTTCCATTGTATCTTTTAACTTTTTAATTTCTTCCTTCTGTTGCTTAATCTTGTAACTCATGCCATCCATTTTGTTATCTATTTGTATTAATTTATTCATTATGTCCGCAAGTGTTATATTTCCTTCTCCTTCAGCCATGTTTACTGTTTGAATATCTCTTCGTTATTTAATCTCAATTTATTACTTTTATTTTAAACCTAAATGCGGGCCTGCCTTATTTACGTATTTAGCGCTTATTTGTTTACCGCGCAAGCGGCCGACCTCGCTCGCCCGTCGTACACCGGCACTTCTTAGTCAACCATGTTCTTAGGTTTTTAAGCCATGATATTCTTCTTCTACCCGGACCTCTTCTGCCTTGTACTTTTCCTTGTAGTATAACTTGAAGTAGTTGGAATCATCCTTCTTAACATAGAATTTTGGCTTAGATCGCCTAGTATTTGTAGATGAACACCCAGCATTCTCTGGCTTAATGTGCCTTGCACCTTGTGAACTCAAGCAAAAACCCGCACGATGACCATGCTCTTTGGTGGCCCGTGTTGTTTCAGTATCTTGAGAACGAGGATACTTAGGCAGATTTGGTCTTTTTGCTGTTTGTGCATCCATATTCGCTAACGCTTCGCAAGACTTTGCAGCTTGCATCATCAGAGTGAAAGTTGCATTAAGAATTGAAGGTCGGTGTGGAGCTATTTATAGTCCTTTGTGCCAGGCGTGCGGAGTGGCGTAACGCTGATTGGTCGTTCGAGTGCAACGTAATCCGTGGGGCGTGGCCGTATTACGCACACTGATTGTAATGCTTTAGATCCTGTATCACAGGAGTCCACGTTTTACTAAGTTTAAAGCCATCTTCCCTGTCTATATTATTTGGATGTTTTTCTATTTCAATAGCTTCACATATCACTTGTGGGAAGTAGTGAAGTATTCTGGCAAGTACTGTGGCGTGCTCAAATTCTCAGGTGTGCTCATTTGTAAACGTATGCTCAGCTACGGCTGATTTTGTGATGCGTTGTGTTTGCAATCGCCTTTATGTTCTTGAAGTCTTAGGTCAACGGAACGACCAGTCCGTTCAATGTAACTCGAGCCGCAAGAACAAGGAATGCAATATACGTCAGTGGTTTTTAAACTTGGAATTTTGTGTTTTACCGATCTGAAGCAGAAGCCGTTACTCAAAGTTTTCTTGCTTTTGAACACCGTTTGATGTTACATAGTTTCAGGACAATTCCTATCTTATCAGTCGAGCCTTTAATGTAAGGTAGAAATGCTAAGCCTTCCAGAGGTGGGGATTCTTCTTTAGCCTTTTGTGTCATAGTCTTGTCTAACGCTTTTGGTATGGTGGTGGTTGTGTAGCCGTTCTTTTGTAAAGAGTTAAACAGATGTAGCTTTTCTTTCTCTAGATTTGCTGCATCTGAGATACAAATGGCTCTTGTCACCAAAGTCTATTAATGTAACTTATGGCGTTGTAAATAATAAGTGTACTGTAAAAGCTTCTTATTCGTGTCAAAATCACCAGACAAACTGCTACACCCACTTTCTGTGTTTTTTACACTGCCAGTGTTGGTGTTTGTCATTTTTGAATAAAAAGAATTGTAATAAATTGTATTTCGAGTTTTTATGCAATATCCATTCATTTTACCATTCCTTATTGGCACTTTCTACATTTGCCGTAATTTTTAGGGAACATGTCTCTCTTTACTGTATAAACATATAATCCGATCACATCTTTGTGGCATGAAGGTTGGGCTTGGATTTTTGTTGTTAAGTTGTCCATGAACAGAACCGCAATTTTTATTTTGTTGTATATTCTGCATAACCTCCCAACAAATTTACTGTCAATTGACAGACCAGAATATTGTTGTCAGATGGACTGCTTACTTTTACTGCGTTCGGAAAGGTACCTCTGACAGCTCTGTTTCCTCGAAATCGTTCATTCATCTCACTTCCACCCGCGCCGATGGTTATTATCGATCTCTTTCTGCGAATGATTTTGAGGAAACAGAGCTGTCAGAGGTATCTTTCCGAACGCAGTTTATGATAGTACATGTTGAGACATTTTTAAAATCTGAAGTATTGCAAGACCTTCCACGTAATGTCTCTAATTACACAATTACTGAAACTGGATACATACATAAAAATTACTAAGTTCCATTTCCTATTCTGCTTAAATTTGGCAACTTTGCATTTGAAGGTGGTTTGTCGTGTTTTATAACCTAAAAGCATTTGGTAACCATAATTGCAAATGTAAACTTCGTTTAAACACAACAAAGTAACTGTGCACAGCTAAATTGGGGAAACTGTAATGGCCAACCTTCATGCCAAAAAGATGTGAACAGAGTTTAATTGCAAACTTTTCACAAAACTTGAAAGTATAACAGTGTAACATAAAAAAATATTGATTTTTCTTATGGTATCTGCTCTGATACTCAAATTCCAGAATATTCTGTAAATTTGCATTCAACAAAAGTACTTAGATTTATTTTTGTATTATATTATTTGTTATCCTTATAACTTCATCCTCATTGTTAAAACAATATGATTTTGTTCAGGCAGGAAAATGTTGAGGAAGAACAACCGGTGGTTGTGATCCACTTAGGTAAGTATATGTAGATGAGATACTACATAGTTCTCATTTCTCTCAAATAAATGGATGTAAGTAGTATTTTTTAAACATTTTTGTAAAGAATTTTATTCTCAAACGTCATAAAAGTGACAACTTAGGTATGTGACTTGACAGACAAGGTAAACACATTACTTTTACACCTAGGCATAAAAATTGTTACTTTTACGCTCGCAGAGTAAAAGTACTTCAAAACTTAACAAACAAAACAAATTTGATTAGCTTTAGAATATTTTTGACATTGGCCTTCTTGATTGTCTGGAACTGACGTAGGCGTCAATTCTCGTTAATCGTAATTTTTTTTCAAAGATGACATTCAAGGAGCAGGTTGGCTCAGTTGTTGGTAAGGCCAACCAAATGCTAGGTTTTGTGAGGAGAAGTTGTTTGGGTTTTCGTTCAGTTAAAGTGCTTAAATTTATTTACGTATCTTTGGTTAGACCAATTCTAATGTTTTCTTCAGTAGTATGGTCTCCGTATTATAATACTGATTGCACCAGGATTGAGACAGTCCAGCATAAGTTTTTTTAGAATCATATCATCAAAAATGCAATTACCTGATCCGTTTGTTGATCATGAGTATGGTTTTATTGCTAGACAGTTGAATGTATCGTCTCTAAGATCATTGAGAAACTTTGTCGACTCCATTTTTCTTGTTAAATTGATAGCAGGCATTGGCGTAACTAGGATTTTTGGCTGGGGAGGGCCAGGCCCCCCAACAAACCATCGTCAATACCTATGCATACCCATGAAGACATGCATTTACGTACATACATAACTTTTTCGCATAAGTGTATCTGCTTGTTCTTTGATGCCGTTATACGAGGGCAGTCCCGCAAATTTCTGCAGCCTAATAAAACAAAGTTTAGTAACCAAAATTTGTTTGTATTATTTTCTCAAAATATTCCCCCTTTAACTCAACATTTACGCATTCGGTAAAACCAATTATTTTCAAAACATAAATTCCACAATTTTTGAGTCACTTGAGAAACAAGGTTTTTGAAGCTTTCCACAGCATCTTCGGGAGTTCCAAATCGCACACTACGTATTTTATCGTTTAATGGAGGAACTAGAAAGTAATCGGAAGGTGCTAGGTCGGAACTGAATGGGGGATAACTTAGCAATTTTAACTCGAAAGTCTCTGAAAATTATTTTATTTGATGTGCGGTATGACTAGTTAGAAGCATTGTCATGGTGCAGAACGATCTCATCCCTTGGGCGCCATAAGCCGAGCTTTTTGAATAACGTCTGGTAGGCATATAGTTGTGTACCATTCTGCAGTAACGCTACGTTTATTTTTAAGCACGACAGTTGTGACAGGTCCGGATTTTGAAAAGAAACAAGCAATTATTATCAAGATCGCTTTACTTTAACTGGATTAAGATTTGTTGGAAACATCCTGACTGCAGCTTAGATTCGGGTTCAAATGCATATATCCAGCTTTCGTCACCAGTTATGATGTAAACTGCTTTAGATTTACCTTCATCATATTTCTTATACTGTTCCACATGCTGTTGTTGTGTTTCTGTGTGTCTGTTAAACTGTGTGGTATCCACCCAAGACAGACTTTTCTTACACCCAAATGAGTATGTAAAATTGTGTATATTGAAGTCATGCCAATGCCCAAGGTACTCGAAATAATTTTATATGTGACTCGATTGTCCTACTGAAGCATTCTTCGCACAGCGTCTACGTTCGTATCAGTAACTGCTGAAATTTGTCCTTCGCAAAAATCGTCGCTAACTGAAACTCGTTCAAATTTAAATTCATTAAACCAGAAATATACGCTTGGCCATCAAAAGCAGCACGAAGTCATCTTTCTTTCAGAGATAGGGAACTTTTAAAGTCATAGTAAATCATGGCTCTAAATTTTTCTCCTATTATGTTCATTTTTGATGCACAACACTTATTTCAAAACTAACTGTATAGTAACTAAATTTGAACTGTTAAATTAGAAAACAACAAACATTTGTTTATGGCAAGTTACATTTCCATGGTGCACTTGATCTATTGGTTTGCGGAAATTATGGGTGCTAGCTACTCTCGTAATACTACATGTCTAAGGAGCATATCAATAAATTATTTCTCGGTTCATAAACAACATAAAAATGTATAGATTACCTCTTGCAACGAAATGAGGTTGACGGTAAAAAATATTATTTCAGGAGAAACATCACTTGGTTTCCATTTGCACGTTTTTGAGCAACAATTTTTATTTTTTTCTCCGTATCCCCGAAACAAATACTTTCTTGAAAACATCAATATCCTCTTAATTGTTATTGTGATATGTTTTTATTCTATCTTGGGCTAGCAACTGTGGAAATTCAAGCACCACAAAATGTTCTTTGCGGTACATAAAACACTATTAAACATAAAATTCTGGATCGTACTCTTTAAAGCTATAAACTCAACTCTTTAGGCAAGGCAAACATCTATCTAAATAGCAAGTCACCTTAAGTCTGAACTGGACGAGCCTATAATAGGTAGCTAGCTGTATGTGACCAGGGAGTAGTTACCGATACACTCAAGTTTTCAACTCCTTTACTTACCCGCATATGAAATAATTGCAATTGTATTTTAATGTGTACATAAATTGATCCTTTATTTGTAGAAAACTTGAGAGAAACTAACAAAAATGGTGTAAATTTAACTAAAAAAAATATTCAGACGAAAGCAGTGTCTTCATAGTAATTATTAGCTAACTAATAACGTTTTTTCTTGTATATTATTATTCATTAGAGTCATCCGTCCAACATATGGTATTTATACTATAAAGTTTTTAAGCCAAAAAAAGGTAATAAAACCAGAAAATGTAACAATGTGTGAGGGTCGATAACCAACCCCTTAGTTTAAATGGGTTAATAAAAAAAGCAGATTTTTAAATTTATTTAACTTCTATTTTTCTGGGGTGGGCCAGACGGCACTCTGGGGAGGGCCTGGCCCCCCTGGCCCCCCTGCTAGTTACGCCAATGATAGCAGGCAAAATGGATTGTCGTTTACTTTTGGAAAGGGTTAACTTTAGGGTGCCGCCATTCAACACCAGGAGGCTGATTACTTTTGCGATCAGAAATTATAATTCTGCATATCTAGCGAACAACCCATTGTCGAGAATGTGCAAAATATGCAATGAGCTGTCGACAGACTTATTTAGTCAGGTTTATTCTCAATTAGATACTAGTTTAAGGGAAATGCTTTTGAAATTTTAAATGATGTTAAATTTTCGGTATTTAGTTTTGGTTAGTTTTGTTAACTGATATAAATGTTAAAATTTAATTTGTTATTGTTTGCAAGTTATAAATTTATCTTTATTTTCTACTCATATGTCAATACATGTGTATTCTTGTATATAAGGACTGCACGTCCGTTTATTAATAAATAATAATAAATAATATGTATTTATTTATATTTTATTTATTTATTATTCATCCAACAAAGTCCAATAACAGGTTGAAATTAAAGAAATACAATATAGCAGATGGTGAGAAAACCCCAATCACAAATATAATATAACAATTGTAAATATATGTATATAAATAATAATCACCACTAAATAAATCATAACCGCATATATAAAGTAACTAGCAAACGTAAAATTGTATGTAACGATTCAGTAGTCGGCTGTAAAAGCAGAAGTGCTGATCATACTGAACAAATCAAAAACATACACCGGCAAGCGGCCAACCGATAGTTTTGTCATTAAAGTCAGAATGTAAATTAACAGAAGTAATAATAAAATAATTCAGAAACAAATACAGGCAGACCTTGTTGTTCGCGGATTTGCGTTTTGCTGATTTGATTTTACGTGTGGCACTTATGTGCTCCCTTTTCTTGCCAACATTAACTGCTTCAACTTTCACACTCTAAGTAAATAAAGCAGACGTATGCGGTTTATGTCATGAACACCTAAATAACATTATTTATCACAAACTTGTAAACACACTTATCGAGTCTATTTTTTTGAATTTGTTAATACCAAATCGTACCTGAAATAAATTGTAAGATTACAACTTGAATAAACAAATGGACATTCGAACTCTAGATTCAAGTGGCAGACTTATGTTACGTATGGAATTTTAGTTTGTATACGCACGTTGGTGTATTTTTAAATTTTTTGAAGTTGCATAGTATAAATAAGTCTAGCTTATGGAATCTAACCCCGTTTTTATCATTTATGTGTTCACTTGCTCATCGCGGTTTTGTGCTCACGGCATTCTTCTGGAACGTAACCTCCCACGAACAGCAAGGTTTGCCTGTACTTATATACAACATTTACTTAATATTCATGTACATTTCCAATTCCAGCATTCTGTTGAGGGATGAATGAAATGCATAGTTTGTACGCGTTATAGAAATGACAAAAATACATTTATGCCTACTGTTATAGAATGGTATAGGTAGTAGTATATTTTGTAGTATATGTGGAGCATCTACTTGATTGTTAACCAATTTATATACAAACCAGGCACAGCCAATGTCACATCTAATTTCTAGACTACATAATGTAACGTGGCGATTTAGTCGTGAAAATCCAACGATCTTAAAATTTACTTAGTAAGTGGTGGTCTCTCGTCTTAAAAAGCATGCACCTCAAATGTAGGGTATTAGGTTTGCAACCAGTCTAAATGAATGGGTCAGTGGCATAATTTTAAACACTTGTGATGGTCAGGTGGCCGCGAGGGGGGGGGGAGAGGCAGTACGTTGCCGGCTAATCGCACATGTCATTGTTTTGGCTAGCTTGTTATCGATCGATACAAATTTAAGCGATCACACAACTTGTGGTTGGAGTTTATATAATTAGCGAGAATTATAACAGTTTATTCCAAACTAATTTGTTTTACGTTGTTTTAGTATTTTATTAGGATAGTTGTTATGACATTAATATTATTTTGTACCTATTATAACTTTAGCAGTAGCTGTGTTCGTTCTACATTTGGCAGATCAGTAAAATTTGACATTAGTTTTGTTGAGTTATTTCAGTTGTAACTAAAATAGTTGTAATAAAATGGCTGTACAACAAAATGTGAAATTCAATCAGTGAAAAAGATCAAGATTAAATAATTTGTTACATTATAAATACGATTCCAAAAATTATTTCATATTTCTGAAATCGCATAGGATAATTCTCGGCCTCATCAATAGGCCAAATTATAGGCCAAAACTTTCTTTGGATCACTTTTATATGGCATGCTATTAATAATTAATATTTATTGCTTAACACTAATTAAGTAAAATAAAATGTTCGCAGCTCTCAGTATTTATAATTGGGTAGACTATACAAATCCAATCCAATGTATCTGAGAAGTTAAGTAAACCGTGAAGCAACTAAACTTTTGTGGAGAAAATTTGCAACTTGCAACAAGTGCTAAAAGTCAACGTTTATGCACGCGTTGCATACAATATTTTATCTACGACCTTAATTTTACCGTTATTAATCCATAAATATTGACTTAACAAAGGTTTGCATCTGCGACACTTTCAATTTATGTCATAATAAACAGTAGGCCACGCCGCGCAGGCGAATGTTTTCGAAGCCAGAACTGTCAAGGTCAGTTACGAAAGGTAATTATTAACACTACACATCTGACTGTATTCATTACATAACGCTTTAATTATTTCAAAAACACTTTACCTGTAACGCAAGAAGCAACTAGAATAACTTTACAACTTCACTTCCAGTTCGAAATTGTAGTTCTATAACCTCACTTCACTTTTAGCACTAGAGCTAAAAGTAAACAGCTGATTTCTTTAACGACGGTAAACTATAAAACGTCACTTTTAGTGTAACAAGCTAGCGCTAAAAGGCCTACTTTTAGTAGTGGTCGTAGATAAAATAATTTCTAAAATTATATTTTAGCCCTTTACCCACTTTCTACTAACGAATTTTGCTCTGGAACTTTTAAATATGAACCTCTAGTTAACCCGAAGAATTGTTTTGATAACCCGAAGCCCGAATAATGATTGCCAAATCCGAAGTCTTCGGGTCAAAATGTCAATGTTGGTCATCCTATCTACAACTTTTATATAAGTGATATTTATCTAACTCTCATAGTTTTACAATTATCTTCCACCCCGTTGTCGTTGTCGGGCCCAGTATTGTGGTCGTCTAAAAATATTCATGTTACATGTTTATGCATATCCCAATTCGAGTTTGAATTACGTCATTAGTCGTAGTGCCACCTTACCTAACAGAGGCTGAACTATTTTTAGCAAAGAAACACGTATCAAAGCTCAAATTGCCAACAAGAAATTTACTTACGATGAGCTATTACAAGTATTTGTTGCTTCTAGGTCATCTGCTAAACTTCTGGTTCAAATTATTTGAATTTTTAGTATGTTATAGTTAAAACTTTGGAGAATATGGCCCCCATTTTGTTTTACTGTTTGAAGAGTATTTCTTACAGAAATAAATCTTCACGTTCAAAAATGCACTTTATTTATATTTTTTAGTCAAAGCCGTGATTTATAAACTAAATTTTAAATACGGACGCCACCTTCCTTGAATCTTTCTGCTTATTTTCGTATATTGTAGTTTTAATTTGGTTCAGTATTAATCGCGCTGTCTGTTCTCGACTGAAGTCATGATAACCGCAATTTTAAGTTAAATTTCGTAAGAGTAAATTGCCACCTTAAATTCATTGAGCAAAACTTGATAAGATCTCATATGCGGTTATATTTTATGCTTTTTGTAGTATAGAAATTTTAGAAACTTTTTTGCACCTTTTCAATTTAATTTTGGTACACATTATAGTATGAAGACCAAATAATAGCTCCATGATCTAATGATGCTCTTACAATGAAATATAAATAAAAAACGGATCGAGAATTAGTAAATCAGCTGAGTAGCGCAGTATGAATTCAAGAGATTTATAAGCTTGTTTAGTGCAACTTTGTATTTGAAGATTAAAAGTTAATTTACTATCGAAAATAATTCCCAAATCTTTTACTTGATTCTTCTTAATTAGATCACTACCTTTAATATTGTAATCAAAACGTAGAGGAAAGGAACTTCGAGTGTATGACGCACGGAAACACTTTGCAACATTTAGGGCTAAATGATTCCTTTTCGTCTAATGAACAACATTGTCTAAATCTTCTTGCAATTTTAATAAATTGTGACAAGAAGTAATGGTCTTATAAACTTTTACATGATCTGCAAAAATTTAACATACGGAGTGCATTACATACTCGGGCAAATCGTTAATCAAAATAAAAAAAATCTGTAAAAGACTTCACCCAGAACTTCCCTCGTCGACATTGTGCCACTAAATAATTTTAAAAATCAAATTAAGTTAGGAGTAAAAATATCTTCACGTTTCCAATAAATTAAATAAATTTCCAAATAAAAAAACACGTTAACCGGTGGTCGAATTCGAAAGGCAGGCGGATCTTGTATGCAGTTGCAACGTTTTGTGGGATATTGCTTTTTCCTATTGCTTCCTTACACTCGTGATCGAACCAGTCTTTGTTTTTGTGTTCTTTTTTCGCTTCAATTGTTTTTGCGCATTCTAATAATGTTGTCTGTATATTTTGCCATTCTTTTTCTATATCATTATCAATGTTTTTTCCTCTTAATCTCTTTTCTACCTCTTCGGAGTATTTTATCTTTGCCTCTTCTTTTTTTATACTTTCTGTTATACGTCGCCTTGAATTGGTTAGGGTTTCTGTATATGCCGGTTGAACCTGGTTTGTTTTGATTCTGATCATATAATGATCGGATCCTATCTCTGCTCCTCTACATGTCCGAATTTTTTTAATTGTATTTGCCTGCTTTTTCGAGATTATCACGTGGTCAATCTGGTTTTTTGTAAAAATCACCAAATTCAAAGGAAATATTTAAACATCTAATATTAATTGTTCATGTTTGTGTCCATTGTCATAACCTATAAGTTACATTGTGACACTAAATAATTTTAGAAATCAAATTAAGTTAGGAGTAAAAATATCTTCACTTTTCTAATAAATTAAATACATTTTCAAATTTAAAAAAATGTATACCGCTGGGGTTTGAACCCGCCGCATCTCCGCAGCGGATATAACTGCAGGGGAAATTCCATCTGCGCTACCGAGTCTCTTCGAGATAAGTCCGGCGCGCGCCTCTCTTGAACAGAGCGGTGTTATGGTTGAAACATTTTTACTCTTTTGTGACATTATCTTGTATCGGTTGTGTCTTATTTTCGGCAAATGTAAAGCCTAACCTATGTGAAAGTTATTACTTTCTTTTATTTTAATATTAACCCAAAAACAAACAAAATTTAATATTTTTAAGATGCTCACCCATTCTATGAAATTGTACCGGTTGCATGCGAGGTAGATATAATGCAAAATATCGTCTTCTTCCGACAAATACTTTTTGAGCTATACTGCCAACAGACAGACAGACAGACAGACAGACGGACAGACGGACGGACAGACCGACAGACCGACAGACCGACAGACAGACAGACAGACAGACAGACGGACAGACGGACAAACAGACAGACAGACGGAATTAAGAAAACGTCTTTTTCGTCATCTAGGGACCTTGAAACGTGAAGATCTGAAGAAATCTTGGAAGGTGATTTTTTCGTGATTACAATACTTCCTTCGACTTTCAGATGAGGGAAGTAAAAAAGATGTAAACAAAAATAAAACCATTTTTATTTCAAGCAACAAAATTCACGAAGTTTAAAAAGTAAAAGCATTGCCCGTCTTTATACAGTGTGTCCCAGGATTGATGTTACAAGAGGTGAGATGGATTCAAAATTTTTGAATTTTGTTTTAAGGTTCTGGGATTTGGTCCTGCTTAGTTTGAAAAGAATTTTATCTACGACCACTACTAAAAGTAGGCCTTTTAGCGCTAGCTTGTTTCACTAAAAGTGACGTTTTATAGTTTAGGGTGGCTAAAGAAATCAGCTGTTTACTTTTAGCACACAGGCTAAAAGTGAAGTGAGGTTATAAAACTACAATTTCGAACTGCAAGTGAAATTGTAAAGCTATCCAGTTGCTTCTTGCGTTACAGGTAAAGCGTTTTTGAGATAATTAAAGCGTTATGTAAAGAATACAGTCATATGTGGAGTATCAATAATTACATTTCGTAACTCACCTTGACAGCACGGGCGTGGCCAAACAATCGCCCGCGCGGCGTAGCCTACTATTCATTATGACATAAATTAAAAGTGTCGCAGGTGCAAACCTTTCTTAAATCGATATGTATGGATTAATAACGGTAAAATTAAGGTCGTAGATAAAATATTGTATGCAACGCGTGCTAAAAGTCGTTTATGCGCGAGACATGAAAATTATGAAACGAAGCCGAAGGCTCGTTGATACCCTTGATTTTATTTCTTGTACTTTTTACTTCTTTTCTGTTGTCTTTAACTTTGTAACACATTTCCTCCATCATTTTAAAAAGTCTGTCCATGTTTTCGTCCTGGGATATTATCAGTTTCTTTATGTGTTCTGCTATGCTTAGCTTCTGTGCTGGATTGTTATTCTTGGCAGTTTCTAGTCCTATTTGTGTTTTTTATCTTGTTTTGTGTATACAGCAATAGTTGATCATCTAATAAAAACTTTCTGATACATTATGTAGATTATTAAGAAACATTAGTAAGACAACAAAAAATCTACTCCAGTGGGATAAGTTACTCATTATGTCACTCATTTGACACTATTTCTGTTAAGTAATGAAGCTCATTATACCACTTAGTTGCAATGGCTTCATTACCTAACTGAGTGGTGTAATGGCTTCATAATCTAACTGAACTAATGGCATTTCCCTACTAAAATATTTTTGAAAATTACAGATCTCACATTTTTCTGAATGGATTTTTCTTAATTTTAGGCGGTTGTAGATAAATTTTTGTACAATACATGTATAATAATGCATCACTAATAGGTATACTTGTGTGCTTACATAACTCGTGCTACGCACTCATTTGTAACTCATACACACGTATACAGGATGCCCAACTTAAATGTACGGAGCTTTAAGCAGGTGAGTATGCAACACACATTACATCTAGACTGTAATCGCCATTGAAATGTAATGTGTGTTGTATATTCACCTGCTTAAAGCTGCATACATTTCAATTGGGCACCCTGTATTATTGATGCTCTTATCCCACTTGTATAGTAAATAACTATTATGCACAATTTGCATTACTTGATGTTATTACACATTGATGTAGATAAATAACTATTAAATCACTTCGATGTGCTTATGATAACTTAACTAAAAATAACGGTTTAATCTAAATCGACAGATCTTTCTGAAATTTTGTATAGGGCCATAATTTATTATTCTAAATACATTTTCTTAATAAAATTTTGCCGTATCATGAACAAAAAGGGTAGTTTACCTAAAAATAAAATACAATTATCTAAAAATAACGGTTTTTTATAAGTCAATAGATCTTTTTGAAATTTTGTATAGGGCCGTAATTTATGATTGTAAACAACTTTTCTTAATAACATTTTGCCGTATCAGGAACAAAAGAGTGCAATTTTAGTTTCATAAAGTCAAAATATAAACAATATGTGGAGGAATGGCCACAAGGTTAAACTTCGCCAGTTGTGCCCTTCGCGATGTATATATTTATTTATTTATTATTTGAATGCATTTGTGAAGCTAAATAAAAACGGTATTTATTTATTTATTTTTGTAGGTATTTAAATGTTAATCTATTATTTTATTTGCAGGTAACTCAATCTACATTAAGGGTTCAAGAAATGCGTATTTAAGGGTGGTTGGTGGGTATACTTTCCGGAGAAGGTACAGGGGTAAACAGAAACAGCTATGGTACTGCGTTGAAGAAAAAACGCAGTACCGGTGCAGTTCAAAATTTACTTCTGTGAAAGGAGGAGGTATAGTCCGACCACCCTTAGCCCACAATCACCCTGCAGGGATGACGTGATTTAGTAAAACATGAATAGTGACGTCGGTCTTGTAGACCACATTATGTACATGCATGTATTTAGCAGCGCATATAAATGTTTGATACCTTTTTTTGCTATTTTCGTTTATTTATTACATACACAGAAGTATTTCATAAAAAATATATTTATGTCAAACATTTTAGTTAAAATATTAAAACATATAATACCTATATATATTTTTTTTTATTATAGCGAGTATTTGCAGCTATTGCCGCTTCTCGCATCCTAAGCGCCATCGGTTTTTGTCGTTCCAGTCTCCTTCTCTCAATCCTCTCTTTTCCATTTCACTTTCTATGTTATTTATCCATTTCTTCCGAGGTCTCCCTCGTTTATTTCTTTGTGCTGGAACCCTGTTCCATACCTTTATTGATATTCTTTCTTCATTCATTCGGCGCAGATGCCCGTACCATATAATATATACTTTAACTTAAAGATATCCAGAAAACCTATAAGCTACAAAAGTATCTACTGTTTTTCATGAAACGTTAATAATTGAAAATATTAAAAAACAGGTAACTCTTATTTGAAAAAACTCATAACTTACAAAGTGTCTACTGTTGTTTCATAACATTCGTCGCAGATGATTGTAACATGCTGAAGACACATAAATTTTTTGCATGCCTTACAGAAATACCTAGTTTTTCGGTTCTTCTTAGAATCGCATACGTAACAACGTCCTGACTCTTGCTATATTAAATTATTCTGCATCCAAAAAATTCAAGTTTAATAGTTTAGTATTAAGGTGCGTTAGAACGTCTGAAAAGCACGTTTTTCAATATATGTTAACTACAGAAAACTTTATTGTACTACTATAATACCTGGCGTCGATCAAAACATAATAATTTTATACGTGGGCATCGTGCCAACACTAACACGTACTCAACAATTGGTTTAGAATTGATTGGAAAGGTTGTAAATAATGCAGGAGTGCATTTAGAGCTTATTTAGCCATATAAAATTGCTATATTAAATTATTCTGCATCCAAAAAATTCAAGTTTAATAGTTTAGTATTAAGGTGCGTTAGAACGTCTGAAAAGCACGTTTTTCAATATATGTTAACTACAGAAAACTTTATTGTACTACTATAATACCTGGCGTCGATCAAAATATAATAATTTTATACGTGGGCATCGTGGCAACACTAACACGTACTCAACAATTGGTTTAGAATTGATTGGAAAGGTTGTAAATAATGTAGGAGTGCATTTAGAGCTTATTGAGCCATATAAAATTGCTATATTAAATTATTTTGCATGGGTTTCCAGAAAGCACGAGGGTTACTACCGGACAAAGGCACTGACGGCTCATACTTGTATCGCATGAGCCTTGGGGGTAGCGCAGAATTCATATACTGTGGAGAAGAAGACACGCCACAACACACCCTTTTCGAGTGCAACAAATGGCAAATAGATAGGGGGTTAGCGGAAGGGTGTCGGACAGACGCTGATAGCCGAGAATATCGTTGCGCAAATGCTCGAAGAAGAGCGTAAATGGAAATCCATAGAGAAGGCCATTATAACAATAATGGTTACAAAAGAAGCTGAAGAGAGAAGAAGGCAGAAGTCTTGAGTAGAAAGAGGGTGTGCACCGCAAGGAAGACGTGTCGTGAGATAGTCCCGGTGTGGTTCGCGTAACGAAGGGGGGGTTGTTAATCGGTAGGAGACTGGCTCTCCTTCCCAATTGAATCCGACACACCTTAAAGACATTCGAAGGTGGCTTTTGAAAATTTTCTCCTGCTACAATCAAGAAAAAAAATCCCTAATTCACCGGCTAAACCTGCATCACCTCGAGTCTTTGTTCAAGATTTACTTGCAGTTTCACTGAACATAGGTACTAAATTTCTACTTTTTGTGGTAGAATTTTGTTAACCTCCTCATATGTTTGGTTTATGGCGTCACCGTAAACTTATAATTAATTCCCAATTTAACCTGCCTACCTAATACGAAAATATTTATTAGCGGTTTAAATGTTTAACTTTGTTGTGTTACGCTATGGAATTGCTTAGGTAACTCTTGTTCGTTGCGAATACTTGAAGAACTCACACCATCTTCACTGTGGCTAGTTGGCACTCTGATTCATTCATGTATCCTACACTTTTGTTTGGTACAGTTTGAAGCTGGTCATAATAATTAAGTCTGATTAGTCTGAGACTCGTAATTATATTTTAATTTCACCCGTATTGCGATTCTTTTTGCTCTTTATTTTGTCATTTTAACCATTTTCTCATCCGCATTTTAAAGCTCTTCAAAATGGCATGGCATATGTACCATATTCTTTTTGAATTTCATACTTTCGTTGTTCCTTTGAAAAGCATTGCCACAAGCTGATTTTTTTTTCTAATATCCTCCATCTAGTTGTAGAAACGTTTTCTGTCCGTTTTAGTAAATTCTTTTTCTAAACCCTCTAGGCACCTACTTGGTTTTTCAGATATTCTCTTTTTGGTCTTTTCCTTCTTTTCTTTTCTCTTTATATTTCCTCTGCGTTTCCACCGTTTGCTTCGTCAGTATTCCCTTTCCTAATCCCACGCTCTTTTACTCTACTCTAGGATTTTTCTTGACATGCTCAGCACAACTGTCTTGATAACCTAACATTGCTTATTGACATTTTTAATTTAATCCCACTTTTTTACTAGCAGGTACTACAGGAATTTCTTCTTTTTATTTAAGAAAGAGGAACTTAACGACTTAACAAAGTACACAAGTACAAGTACAAAGAAGACAGAACTTGAATCGGAAATCACGACACGAAACAAGAAGTTAACAGGTGATCAACGTTGGAAATGCCGCTGCTTCTCTGAAAATAATTTTTGTTGTATGTGTTATATGGCTGCAAAACCTTGGCCCAACAAAAATCATGGAAGAAAAGCTCAGGAAATGTGAGAGAAAAATGTTAAGGTGGATTTATGGTGCAGAAAAGGTGAAGAAAATGTGGCAGAAAAAAAACGAATAAGAACTAAAAGATCTGGAAAGTGGACAGAGCAACAAGAATAGCCCCCACAGAACAAGAGACAGCTGGAAGCTGAAGAAAATATGAATAAGCTGGAAGAAGATATGGAATAATTCATCGACAAGAAAAAGCGTTATCAAAAAAGATTGAAATAAATTAGGCAAAGACCTTGATGGTCTGTATTGCTATTTATTCAAGTTGGTAAGATAAGCTGCTAGGTAACAGTAACTTATTTTTTGCAATTGGCCGAATCTGCAATTTGCTAAATAGGTGCACTAAAAGCGTTAGGTTATACCTAATGTTTCTTATGGTTTTCGTCAACTGTTCAAACAAAGGCACGGTTACTTAACAATTAATTATATTTAAAATAAAATTCTATAAATTACAAATCTAGATACAAAAAATAAAAACGAGCACTAGTGAATTAGTATTTACAGAAGGAACAGTCTTTTGATAACGCACTAATAACACAGTGTTACAGCGATCATGAAATGGCACTGATGGTTTCGTGGATCCAATCTACATTTGATGTTATTTTGTCATACATTCTCGGTCTATCCACTCCGGATTTGGAGCAAGCGATCCTCCAATTTGAAACTCCGGCCAGAGACCATTTCACCCCATCGGGAAGCAGGCACAACATTGACGTGCCTGCAAATTCTTCTTCCTAAAACACAATATAAGTTAGCCCCTACTTGCAGATTTGATAAATAATGTTTGTGACAACAAATAGCGCCTATTTAAATTAAATTACCTACGTACATCCAACAATTCGATTAAAATATTTACTTATTCCTTCAAATATTACTAAAGTGTTAAACAAAAACTCCAAGAAAACAAATACTAACGTTGCAATCATTTTGGCCATACACAGTCTCGGTGCAAAGGCTATTCACTGTGGAGATGCTGATATTCTCGCACTTCTCCATCTGAGCCACCGTAACCTGCACCCTCTGCAGCTGCTCCCGGTTGCGCGCCCATCCCAGCGTGTTGCACTGCGACATGTTGTTAGGCAAGACTGCCGTCTTCTCCATCGGCAGGCATGCTGGCCGCACAAAATCGGTCAGGGCAACTGGTTCATCAAGCTTGACCATTGCGATGGTGCTGCCTTCCACGGGGGACTTCACCATGCCCACTATTCTTCTCTCTTGTTGCCATGGAGAAGAGCTTGAGAGTCGCACTGTGCCAAAGCGGGCTGTCCATTCGGCCTTGGGCTGTCCTTGGAAACAGGAGGCTGTGGTGACCAGCCATTCGGGGGAGACCAGAGTGCCGTCGCAGACGTGCACATCTTCTTTAAAGAGGGCGACGTGCCAGGGCCAGTCGCCATGCACTGCCATCTTGGCCAGGCCTTGGACTCCTCCGGAAGTGTGTGTGCTCTGGAGGCCACATTCTGGAATGTAAATATGTGGTTGAAATGAATTCTTGTGATTAGGTACAGTTGGCTAGATTCCATTATGACATTGTCTAGTAATAACGTGGACAAAACTTAATATAGGTAAGTACAAATATACAAACTTGCCATTTAGAAAAAAGTGAAGAAAGGAGAGTTTAAGAACATTTTATGCTTTAGGATTATCGTTTTGAATTTTTTATTTAGTTTATTCTGACATTATTCTCACCATTAGTGAAATTTCATAAATTAACATATGATTGCTCGCTGAAGGCAGCTGCAATGAATGTAAGCGGAATGGATAAGTAATCTTCCAGCAGATATTGAAGTATTTCCTATTTTTTACGCCACGTTGACTTTTGCCGTATTTAAAGATTTCAATTCAGAAAGTTCCCCGTCGAATCGCTGGCAGAACCAAGAAAACACGTATGGTTTTAGATTACATTTTATTAGTATTCCTGCTCCAGCGTTCTGTGGCAGCGAGTCGACATGCTACGACTTTTCGGAATCACACGAGAGCTCGGGATTAAGCAGAAAAAACGCCGAGTATGCTTCATGACGCTGAGGCAAGGAGCTAATTTAAAGTTTTCATGCTATAAGAGCAATGGAGTGTCATGAGAATAAAAAGAGATAAGCAAAGCCACGAACCAATGTAGGGAACGAAGGAAGACCAACGCCGAATTTGAAGTGTTTGATTTACTTGTGCTTTACGCATGGAGGCAAATAGACGTAACAAGTTTTCGGGAGTGCAAACCGAGAGCCCATAGGTCGTCGAAGTTTCTTTGGGCCGCTGCGGCGCTTGATACCTATAGTGCGAGAACATTTTTGATATGTTCGATATCGCATAGGTAGTTAGCCAGTCATTCGGATTGAAGTCCGGATATAAATTACGCCTCGCTTCAGTTTCTCTTAATTATCATAACAGTGTGGTTGTTCGCGTTGGCGGATTTAACGGCGACCTTTTAAGTTTGCTAAACCTGGGAGCCCGGCTTCGACTTGGTTGTTCGAGTTAATTCGAACATAGCCTCCGGAGAGATGTTTTACTGCACTTGTCTAAATTTATTTGTATTCAAGCCACCTCAAGCTATTTGCTATTTAGGTCTGCTACATCAGTCAAAGCTGATTTGGAGATATTAATCTCTCTTGGAATCCCTTTGAGATCAACTCTTTCGGTCTAAGGTACCTGTACTAGATTTTAAAGTACTTCATCAAGATGTGTTTACCCCAGTGACGTGCATCAATTAGGGGTCGCCGCTCAAAAGGTTATTGACTTGATTTGTTGTTTTTAAATTTTGTGCCGCTTCTTGAGCTGTCATATAATTCAGTTTGCATTCGTAATACCAGTTTAATATTGCATGTGTAATGTGCGTATTATATTGTTGGTACACAGTAAGATTTATCATGTGTTCGGAGGTAGCTGAAACTTCGACCAGACGAGGTTAGCTGTTTGATGTCAAGCTCCTTCTCCTTATTTACAAGAGAGCTACCCTCTATTATTTTCTGCTGTTGTATATTTGCCCTATTTATGTTATTGAAATCGTTCGATTAATTAAAGGAACTTCAATTTTATACATTGATTTATGTGTTCCATGCTGTGACCATTGGTATCTACACTTTACATTTCCTGTTATGCAGCTCCAGTTATTTAAGGTGTAACGGAAAGTTGAACTCGAACAGCTAAAGCAATTAGGCCTTTAGTTAAAAAAAAAGCTTTAACGTAAGTATCCTTTGCATGAGAGCCCGCTGCTTCGATCGTGAACGAAGTAGATCCATACAGATACGGGTTGAATTTTACGGTGGCGTCTTGGCGTTCATCATAACTTTCAGTGTCCTAAGACAGGAACGGACGAGTAACGTAAACCCTGCCCTCCCGGCGAGCTAGCTAAGGACAATCGGAGGCTTAATACCGTTGCTTCCCAACGCAAAGCAACCTGGGGTAAGTGAAGTCCGGTGTTGTGGAAAAATTGCGATTATACCGTAAGCAAGATTAAAATTCTGCAAAGTACACGTCTGAATTTCCAATGAAGAGCGTGCATTTGGTTTGCCACGATATATAATTTGCATCGAAAACTGCGTAATTGTGTCTGACCTTGCACCAGGAGATTGGAGTACGATTCAACCAAGAGGGATGCAGGCAGGTAGGATGTGTTCGGCTCAGTGCAGTATAGGCTTTTTCCCAATGTGGGTTGTACTCGGGTGAGTGAAAGGTGTGACGAATTAGCTGCAGGAGTAGGTCAGTATGAATCAAGACGATTCGACCGTTACTCGTAACTGAACATAACTGGAAGGATCACTTGCATGTAATTACAACTTGCAGACTCAAACTTGAAAATCCCACCCCAATACTCAACAAGAGCACTAAAAACCCAGAAACATATGACAGCACAAGAAGTAAAATCCAAACCCACCCAGAGAATGAATACAAGTGCCATCCTGAAGATAAGGAACTTCAGAAAACTAAGGGGAGAAAGACAAGAATCTAATCAACCTCAAGAAAATGCGGATGAATGTTCATCCTATAAGAAAAGTGACCACCCTACAGTGCCCAAATCAACCACCAAAAATAGTGTGCATAGATGTTCGTCACACGAGGAAAAGTGATCATCAAAAATGACCAAGATACTATCAGAAATTCCCATAACCCAACATCCTACTACTAATTAAAGTTTTAAACGCAACAAATTAAACCAACTTGGGAAACTCACTCGTTTGTTAATCTTGCTGTTCATACCAATAAATAAATGTTATTTAAATGCTTAATTTTAATTTATTGTTTCAGAAAAAGCATCGGCAATTCTATATTTCTTTTTGTAATAAAACCTACATCTAATCAACTTCAAATAGACAGTAAACATATTTTCACAACATACTTTTGAGACAGCGCATAATAAATAATTTACCTCTGAACTGAAACAGTTGTCCAATCTCCTACTTAAAGACTTTAATATTGTTGATTGTTGATGTCTAACAAATATAAAATAATCTTGACATGTGAGAACTGAATTCAGAAACAATTACCTAAAAAGTCAATATTGTTAGCGCATTGTCCATTAAATGAAGAAGACCTTGAAACTGTGACGAATTCAGTTATTATGTTTGTTGACTAATAATTAAGAAGTTTGATTGATTCTTAATCGAAGGTTAAGCCAGTTTGTTGACATTATACTACAATCAGCAACGAATTTTATGTTCATTTATATTAATTATAGAAGTTGAATGCGATGTTCTTTAGGAAGTTCTTACCTTTACCGTTCATAAATTCGTGTTTTTACTGTTATAAAACAAAAAATCCCTGAAATATGGTATAGGCATGTCACTACCAAACATAAACTAAACATTTTATAGAACTGTGTGAAGAATTAATTAGTGAACATGGCCTCACTTTCTTAGTTAGAAAATAAAAAAAAATATACAAGATTGTACAAAGAAGCAACGGGGTGATCGTATTTTCAATACTGAATATTTTGTACTTATATGAATATTCCTGTGTTCAAACCAGATTTGAAATACACGGGATGTCCTAGTTTCGCGAAATTTCACTTATACAGCATATACGCAGGGAGTCATAAACTAGGAATAGAATATAACGGCTCAAATTAGTATTTTTGCCGTTACGCAGTAGCCTTCGTAAATTGACTTTTTGGTAGATTTTTCTCACAAATAGAGCAATGCTGTCTCTTTGGACATACGCTTTTTAAGCGTCCGTGACTGAAGCGGATTGTCTATGTTTTTTTAATAAAATTCGCATCTTAAAAAGCACTTTGCCACAAGCCGGGGCTAAAAAAGAGTTTTTACCCTTAGCCGACGTCATTCACAATCATTTTTTCATCTGCAGGCCTTTTTCTTTACGCGTTCATTTCTATGGGCGTCAGCGAACCAATTGTCTATTCTGGACGAGTTTTGAGTGACCGAACGTTTTATGGACCGTGCGAAACATCACGCCCTCAGGTAATGTATGGAGTCTTGGAACCGCTAGCGGACCTACAGAATTGTGGGGAACATAAGGTCAGGTTTTTTGTCTTCTGTTATACCTCTGAATGGCGTCCAGTGTTCATCAGATATTAGAACATAGAAATCGCCAGAGCTCAATAGTTTACATCTGAGCGATCATATTCCCAGAACATTCAAATAGAGACCCAGTGCGTTTGCTGTTTCAATTCAGAGCTCCCTGAACGTAGAAGTTTAATAAGATGTTTGCCAAAATTAATTCCATGCATTTAAAATCTGCTACGTTGTACAATTCATTTAGTGTTTGCAATTGTTTTTTTGATAATTTAATAGCTTACAATTTAGGTCCAATTAAACAACCATGCTGGCTCATCAATTTAAGTAACTATTTCGCATATTTTGAGTTCACATAATGTTGTTTATAAATTTTATATTATTGGGAACTTGTGCATAACCAAGTAACTGTTATTGCGTATAAATTTGATAATTCTGTGATAGTTCGAAGATATTTGTTTTGTTACAAAGCATTAATTTTATATAATTATGAATACACTTTTTTCTAATATGGCGCCCGCCGAGAATACATGTTTAAGTGCGCTCTGTGCAATCTGCAATAATAATGCGGTAAATAAACGTGTGCAGTGTCTTAATTGCCACAAGTTCTACCACAACAGTTGCGTCTCTAAAATAAAAAATAAAGTTATATCTTGTGATGCCGGGATAAAGTGTTGCGAGGATGTTAACGAATCTAGCGATGTGGATCTCCCAAATTGTCCTACAATGGACCCAAAATCTACTGAAATTCATTACTTAAAACTTCTGCTGGAAACTAAGGATGTGTTAATTAAACAACTAATGGATAAAAATATACTACTGGAAGAAAAACTAGTAAGTACCAGTAATCAGTTCTCTGAAAATCAGAAAATTCCTAAATCCGTAAATAGGCGCACGCAAGGTCTCAATACAGCTGCATCGTCAAAAGCGAATGTTGCTAGCGATACCGATAATAGTGTACATAAAATCGCAGTCAGAAACAATTTAAGTGAACAACGCAAAATTGATAGCAATCAAGTAGCAAATGCTATTCTAGAAGCAACTACCGTAACAAAATGCAATAAATACATAAATATTGCAGAAAGTGCTTCTGAAGAAGCAACCAGCAAAACCGATTGGAACGTTGTCAAAACCAGACGTAATAAACAACGTCCTTTGGTTGTCGGTACAAACAAAGACTCTAACACACATGTCACTGGTGTAAAGGGTGTTCCTAAAACGGTAACTCTACATGTGTGTCGACTTGCACCCAAAACAAGTGCAGAAAACCTATGCAAATTCTTACACCCAAATTTCCCAGAAGCAGTTTGCGAAGCTCTAACGTCTATGAATCCGGAAATTTATGCATCTTTCAAAGTGACTATTCAAGCTGAAAACTTCAAAAAAGCCATGGATCCAACAAACTGGCCTGACCATGCCTGCATTAGGCGTTTTTTATACAGAAAGAAGACGGTAGTAACTCAACGTTAGTGTTTAATCCAAACTTGTTATTGTTGAAAAAAAATCAGCAATATAATCTCACTGAAGGTAACCGCTTTAAAATAATCCACCTTAATACTCAATCTGTGTTCAACAAGTTTAATGAACTCGAAATTTTTACGAGGGAATATAACCCAACATTGTTGTGTTTAACCGAAACATGGACAAAACCAGAAAACAGCCACCTACTTGGCCTAAATAATTATACGCTTGTTACCCATTATACCCGGTCCAACCATGGTCATGGTGGGGTAGCAATTCTTTGCAGGCGTGACCACATTGCTAATCCCGTTGTTAAAATTAACAAACTAAGTGTTGATTTACACTTTGAAATTGCTGCGGTGGAAATCGTTCATAATGGCTGCAATATTTGCGTAATCACGATTTACAGATCGCCTGATGGTGATTTGGAAATATTTTTCAACAATCTCACGCATGCCTTACAGCTTGTTAGCAGTACTGCAGATCAAATATTTTTGGCAGGAGACCTAAACATTAATAAAACAACAACATCTGTAACTACTAAAATACTGTTTGACATATTCGAATCGTTTAAACTAATCGATAAAAATGTTGAACCCACCAGAGTCGTCCGGAACGCGGATGGTACAATTTCAGCTACTACCATAGATTACCTCGTTACCAATCTAGGTGAGGACAGCTTTGTTTATAAAATAATAAAAACTGATATATCTGATCATTACGCCAACATGCTGACCATAACGGACTCAAACTCTACCACAAACCTTCAAACTGCATCGACTCGGAGGACGAAACGATTAATTACTCCACAAAATCTTGAAAATTTCAAGCTTAGTCTGTTACACATCAGCTGGGACCAGATATTTCAAGATGATGTTGATTCAGCTTTTGACGCTTTTATCGAAACTTTCTTATGTGAATTCGACCGCAACTGCCCGAAAATCTCGTTCAGCGGTCAAACATATGGCCCTGCTAAGCCTAGATGGATTTCTCATGAAATAATAAAAATGGGACGCGAACTAAAACTGATTTATACGATAATTCGATGTGCAAATTTGGAGAAATTAAATCAACAGTATAAGTTAAGGAAAAAAACGTACAAGCTCAAAATTAAGATTGCAAAAAAGCAATACTACAGCAGGCTAATTGACAAAGCTGAAAGTAAACCACGCTCATTATGGAAGATCATCAATAACGAGATCTGCGGGAATAAACAAAAAGATGTCATTCTCAAGAAGGATGGCAACACAATTACAAACCCAACCGAGGTGGCAAATACGTTCGCCCAATATTTTTCCTCTGTCGCCGAGGAGCTATCAGTACAACATTTCGGTTCAAATTCTGCTACCGATGTGACCACTTGTGACACACACGCCGAATCATTATATTTACACCCAGTGACACTGGAAGAACTTTCCTCTGTTGTGAACGACCTAAATAACACCTGCAGCTCAGGTGCTGACGGTATTTCAGCTGGAATATTTAAACACGTTTTTCTGGCTATTGCTGAAGGTTTGCTCCATATTATCAATATGTCTTTAACCCAAGGTAAATTTCCAAACAGCTTAAATCCCGGTATTTAAAAAAGGTGACAATAAAAGTGCAGTGAACTACCGACCGATATCAGTTCTGAGTGTCTTTTCCAAAGTGTGCGAAAAAGTTGTGGCAAATCGAATGGTATCATTCCTGAATAAATACCATCTGTTCTCTGATTCACAAAACGGCTTCAGACAGCTCAGATCTACAGAAACTGCTAGTTTTAGCCTGCTCCGCTATGTCTATCAGCAACTGGATAACGGTAAATTTGTTGCATCAATATTTTTTGACATATCGCGTGCATTCGACACTGTGAATGTGGAATGCATTCGAAAAAAGTTATGTTGCTTAGGTATTCGGGGCCCACTTCTTATGTGGCTGATATCTTTTCTTACTAATAGAAAACTGTTTGTTAGAATTAATGATGTAACGTCCACCACTGTCCGTATAAACTTAGGTGTTGTTCAGGGTTCGGTATTGGGCCCCTTGCTGTATCTGTTGTATGTTACTGATTTGCCCTTACATGTTACATGCGCGCAAATCGTTAGCTTCGCTGACGACACAGCCTTCACTGTATCTGCCGATACGGTAAAGGAACTCACTTCTAAAATTGAAATTTGTCACCAGGAGTTTAAAAACTGGTGCATACAAAATCAACTTGTACTCAACATGAACAAAACTGTTTGCGTGAACTTTAATGCCTTGCAGAATATCAAGGGCATTCCATATAATTCCCAATTGTGCGCTTATCTAGGCATACATATCGATTCTAATCTCGACTGGAAGAAACAGATTGACTCAGTATGTAAAAAACTGAATTGTGCTTACTATGCTATTTTAAAACTAAAGCCTGTACTTGACACGTCCGACTTAATACAGGTATATTATGCCTTGGCTTTCAGCCACATGACTTATAATGTTTTGTTATGGTGTATGGCTACCGAATGGAAGCGAGTATTTGTTCTCCAAAAGCGTCTAATTCGCCTGATTTTTAACATTAAACCACGCCAGTCGTGCAAGTCCTTTTTTTTGGAGAACAACTTACTAACATTTCCATCTATAATGCTTTTCAAATTAGCAGTATTTGCGCATCAACATATGCACTACTTTACAACGAGTAACAATTCTCATCAATATCCCACCAGACATGGTGATCTGTTAGCCATACCTAGGCATCGGACTGCTAAATTTCAAAAGTCTCCCATGTATAATTGTATTAAAATCTACAACTCGCTACCAATACAAATGAAATCATATAAAATCGATAAATTTAAGATTACACTTAAATCCATTTTAATTAAAAAATGTTTCTATGACTATAACAATATTGTATTACATTAGGTATTACCTTTATCTGACAATGTCCATGTCACTCTTGTAGTTGATCTGTTGGCAATAAACTATACTTACTTACTTACTTACTTACTTTGTTGTCCAAAGGTCTTTGTGATAAGCGTCGCGTCTGAAGATCTTGTTTAAAAACATAGTTTTTTTGGGTGCCTAAGGAGACCCTTTTGATTAGGGTTATCTTCATTTTTCGAATCGGCGCGAATAATTAATTCAATTCTTTTATTTGCTTACATAACGCCACATACTTTTTACGTCATTTTGTTGTAACAAAGTATAGATTTAATAATTTATCTGTTAAATTGTCGTTTTTAGAATTTCACATACGCGGTTTAATGTTTATAGCTATCTCTTTATAATAATAATTTTTATATTATTTATTAATAGTAATTTTACGAGGCCATTATGAACATAAGAACCTAGTATATATTTTTAGATATTATTAATAATAATAATAATAATGGTGAGGCACTAACACCCCATGAAGGAGCTTGGCCTGCAAGGCGGAAGGTCAGAGCTTCCGTATCCTTGCTTTCACACCCGGCTGTCGGTGTCAAATTCATGACACGTGGTGATGTGGTGAGCATCACGTATTAGACAACCGCATTACTACCCTTTGTTTTTTCGAACGCAGGTCCCCAATTATTTAAAGCGACTGGGTAGGCCGCCCGCCACGCATCGATCTGGGATTTGAACTCCAGACTTCCGCACCGCAGTCCGATGCTCTAACCATTGAGCTACGCTGGCGCTTAATTTTTATATATTAGTAACTTTAAATTCAGGCTTATTCGAATGTAACGAACCATTTGTAATTTTCATATATTAATAGCAACTTCTGGGTCACTTTGTAAGATGACAAACTTAGTGTAATTTGTGTAATGTCAATTTTGATGTAATATTTTTATCTACGAAAATTACTATTTGCGTTTGTCTGTTGTTTTTACTAACGCCTTGGTATTTGACTTTTACTTCAGGTATTTTCTTTTATATGATCTACCGATACATCTTCGCTTTTTGAATAGGTTAGTGAGCTGATGTGAGTTAGAGGCCCTCAACGGTAAGTGAAGTTTGTTTAATCTGCTGGTTAGTTGAAGTTGTCGGTATACAGCAACTGAAGCCTATGCTATTTTTATTTAGTAGATAGGAAAGCCGTTTAATCGCTGAGGATTTGACTTAGACTGGACAGTGAATCTATCCAAAAGTTGAATAGAAGGGGATACAAATTCTATAGTGATTCACCAAGCCCACTACTGTTTTTATCGGCAATATCATACAAGAATCCAAAGAACCGATATATCATATTAAAATGGGAAATCCAAACTTTGCTCCTTTAGGAAGCTGCTACTGGGGTCCGTAAAGATCCCTAGCCGGAACAAACGCCTGCTCAGAGCTCGCCTACCGCCTTGCATGGGAAGTTGCGGGGCCGAAATCCTTCTAATACGACAACGTTCCTATGCGCGGGGCACAACCTAACAAGACTCCCACAATAATCTTCAATGGCATTTAAATGTTGACCATGAAATCTTTGGCCACTTAAGCTTCCACCCAAAAAAAGGCAGGAAATTCTGCTTCCTAAGTATAAAAATTTGCAGTGAGCACGCTGCACGTAATTTTTGAGGTTAAAAGTGATACGCTGCTATCCGGAATTCCTTCGATTACAGCAAAAATCTAGTACTCTACGACTCACCTTCAGCACAAAATACGGCGAAATAAGCAATTTACGGCTAGGTAAACTCCACAAAACTTAGAACTAAGTGCGCTGCACTGCAAGTACTTTCAAAACAAAAGATCGAAAAGGATATCTCTCTCTCTCTCTCTCGCTCTCCTTCCCTCTTTCTATTTCTCTTTACGGTCCAACACCAGTTGTGGCCTGACATGTGACTGATGATTCCTGTGTTCGAATTAAATCGCCTTAATGTCCTGCAAATCGTTCAAACATATGCTGCAAAGTGACCAACAATTTACTGAAAATTAATTGAAATTGTGCCACAAATTTGTAAATAAATGTATTGCAAGTTTATTAAAAAACTATTGCAATTTTGTTAAAAACTCACAAAAACATTTACTGCAATTGCTAAAATGTAGATTTGGATTTCCTGGAAGTTTACTGCATATTTTTAGGGAATAGATTGTAGAGTTGCTGAAACTGTTGTGGACATTTTGAAAAAAAAATACTGCAAATTCTTGAAAAATCTACTGTACTTAATTTACAAAAAAAATGCTGAAAAGTCATTGCAAGTTTGCTAAAAATTCCTAACAGCTCGTTCGTAAAAAATTACTGAAGTCTAGCGAAAACACTGCTGTGATCCAATGCTCCAATGAAAATTAGAAATTTTTCAAAAAGCAACCAAAAGTGAAACGGGCCTTACTATATCTCTTGCTAATAATGTTTGTTTTCACAGTCAAAGCCCAAGCCAATTTGTATTTTTATATGTGTTAAACTTAAGCATATGGTATTTTATGTAAGCAAATATTCTCAAAGCCCTTCCTGCGCTGGAATTGTATTGCGCGATTTTAACTTACGCGAGTGCAGCAAGAAACATACTCTGTACGCGAGATGCGGGCATTTTTAACTCGTGCATATTTAACGAGTTGTGAGCCGGCCAAAATTGAGGCCGGATCTGTGGGCTTCTACTCAAGTGCATACGTGCCCATCTCCTGGTGTGATGTTCGACGGCTAAATGAATTTGGCCATTTGAAGAGCAAAGTAAATACAAGTGGCTTCAATAGCTGTGTGCGGGGCAGACGTCTCCTTCAGCGTTTACATTTGAAGTGAACGCATTGTTCAACGTGTACACGTAAGTACACCATTTGTGCTATATTTCAAAGCACACCCAAAGCGTCCATTTGAGGACGTTGATTTACGCAGCCAACAAAAGGGGCATTTACTTTGTCACGAGCTGTGACGTCACTCAGGCAAGCTACACCAATTCAGCAATCAGGGGTTCACCTTATCATACGTTGGGCTGTCCAGAGCAATTATGTAATCGAAGACCTGCCGTTTTCAAGGGTACGGCGAAGAGTTCCAGTTAAAGTGTATTCGGGTCAATGCGATAAAGTTGCGTTCAACTGCGAGTTTTGTAAGCGCGAAGAAATGTGTTTCATCAGCGAATAATGTGTGTAGCTTACACGTGGGTCGGTGTCAAATAAGTATCAGCTTCAGGAAATTTGGATGGTACAGTTTCCCTCCCGGGAACATTACCACATGATATTCAGGTTTTCTCAATATGCGCGGAAATAAGTAATGCCATTTAAATCTGCTTTGCTTCTGTAAATTGAGTAAGATTTCTGTTTTGGCAGATAGTCTTAAGCTTCTAACTTGAGATAAAGAGAGTTTTACGTTATCGAGCTAACTAAAGGGTAAAAGAGGGAAAATATTAAAGCCCGCGAGACGTCTCTGTCAAAGTTAATGTAAATATGCAAATGGGGTATAACTACAATTTAGCGCCCAAAGAAGAGGCGGAACAAAGGTATCATTACAAAAGCTAGCAGAAAATGTGCTACAAAATTTTCGGAGATTTATTACAAACTTACTGAAAATATTACGGCGATCTTTCTCAAACTTCGTAAGAGCTTTCTTGGACTTTTCATTAAAATTCGCTGCCAATATCTCAAACATCTCAATCATACGTGTAAATGTTGCTGCTAAGCTATAAAAACTTTATTGTAAACTTACTAAATCTTAGTTTCAGCGTTCCTGAAAATTGGATTTAGAACTGTTGAAATATTGCCAAACGTTTACTACGCATTTTCCGAAAAATTTACTGCAATTTTGCAGAGAGAATTTAGTTCATCTCGCTTCGAATTTACGAGATCGGGATTGACATTTTTCGATGCGATGTCACCGGTCTTGGATTAAGCTAATCCTAGAATTACCTAAATCAGAGCAGCTGACTTTCAGAACCTGCTTGGACTCGCAGGCGGATCTGATGAATTTGATTTCGGGCGTCATGGGGTTCTCCATCTTCACGTATGGGATGCCGTTTTCCAGGTCCTTTTCCACCTGTACGGACAGCACTCGCCTGAAAATTGTTAGCGTTATTTCTTTCCGGCGATCCCTCTTCCCTACTTACTGATAAGAGAGGGTTTTGCACAAGGACGACGCCACGGTGTGCAGGACCTCGACGGTCGCGTTTTCCGCCAGGCTCTCGTTTAAGTTCTCCGTGCACAGTTTCCCGACTTCGCCTCTCTCGTTAAAGATCACAAACCCTTCCGAATGGTAACGACGAAGGTGCGGCGTCACGACTTCTACTGATGTTATGTTGGTCACGCTCGGCGCCAGGCTCACTGCAAAATTTCGAAACCGAGTTAGTTGGAAATATTGGGCTCGCAAACAATGGGTTGGTTGAATGTTTGCAGTGCCGAAGTTTTAGTTTAATTTGCAGAAATATTTATGTGCATTAAAATTAATAGAAACCAAGGTTATGTCCATGTGAACTACAGGAAGATAGAATGATGGAATTTAGAAGTTATTAACTAACTTGAATAATCAATTTAAGCAACAATTAAACAATATTGTAAAATAGGATCTAGTAATAAAGAGAACTGTAGAAAATGATTCTCAACTTCTGCTAGCATTAGTCAGAATTAATATTTAACAAGTTTCATACTATGAGGTAGATGTCTTGCATTGAAATAGAAGTTTCAGAAGAGGAAGTGGAAATATATAGATGCCAACTTTAGGAAGACCAAATTTAGAAGTTAGATTGATTAGTAAATCTAGTAAAACCATCTGATTCACCAACTTCGTCAAAGTAGAAAACTAATTTATGATATTTTCGGAGGCTTTTACGGCCATTGTCATTAAATAACGAATGACTTTCAGGATTGAAATATAACTTTATTGAGTTCTTCTATCTCAACAATGACAAGGTCCAATCCTAAAAGTCGTTCGTTACATACATGTACAGAACAAAGAATTTAGAAGTCAACTGACAAGAAATACCGTTCCATCGATTACATTAACAGTAATGTAAGAATAGCATTTGATTTATCAACTTCATCAACGATGATGTAAATATATGATGTTAGCACCTTTTTGAGCAGAATAGGAACATAGATTGCATAGGCTACCTAGTACCTACATGTCAACTGCAGGAAAAAATGATTTAGAAGTTCAATCACATTAGGGCTCAACTAAGAAGTTGCCATTCTATCCAGTACATCGAAAATGATATAGGAATACCATTTGATTCACCAACTTCATTCACAATGATGCAAATGTAGTATGTACAGAAATACATGGTAACTGCCGCTACTTGTACTAAATGGCTAGGAACCTTTTAAACGCAGTAGGAACACAGACTACCTACACGTCAATCACAGGAAGAAAGTATTTGAAGTTGAATTATATCAGAGCTCAACTAAGACGTTGCCATTCACTACATCAACAATGATATAGGAATATCATTTGATTTACCAATTTCATTAAATATTGTGAAAATGTAAGATGTACAAAAAGTATGGTTGGAAACTTTGGTAGTGTAGGAACATATATAACGTACATGTCAACAACAGGAAGAACGAATTTAGATGTTAGATTACTTTAGAGTTCATCTGAGAAGGCCTGTCATTTCATTGAGTAGATCAACAATGATGTAGGGATACTATTTGATTTGCCACATCATCAACGAAGATGATAATGTAAGATGTACAAAAAATGAATTTCTGCTACTGTTACTTGTAATGAATGGTTAGAAACGTTTTGAGCAAAGTAGGAATAAAGATTACCCACATGTCAACACCGTAAGAACAAATTTAGAAGTTGGATTACCTTAAATATTATTTGGTGAATGCAATTCCATTGACTACATCAATAATGATCTAGAAACACTATTTGATTCACCAAGTTCATCAACGATGATATAAATGTAGGACGTACAAAATGGGTTTCAATTAATTCCATCTTTACTTTGGGCTGTTTTGACCAAAGTAGTAATTTGAGTCATGTAAATTTTAACTACATGATTAAGGAATTTACAAATTCAATGAATTGAGAGATGATCTGATAAGGATTACCATTTGATTCACCAAATTCATCAACGATGATGTAAATGTAGGATGTAAACAAAATGGCTTGCAATTGATTCCATTGTAACTTAAGGGCTGTTTTGACCAAAGCAGAAATTTGAATCAAGTAAATGTTAACTGCATGAAGAAAGAATCTACAAGTTGAATTAATTGACAGATCATCTGGTAAGAAATACGATTTGATTCAGTAAACTCATGGATGACGTAAATTTAGGATGTAACAAAATGGATTTCCATTGATTCCATTGTTGCTTAGGACTGTTTTGACCAAAACAGAAATTTAGATTATCTAAATTTTAGCCTCTTGAGGAAGGAATTTACCAGTTGAATTTATTGATAGATTATCTGGTAAGTAATATCACTTGATTTGGAAAATTCATCAACGATAGTGTACATGTAGGATGTAAACAAAATGGGTTTCAGTTAATTCTATCGTTACTTAGGGCTTTTTGATTAGAGTAGGAATACCATTAGATACACCAATTGCATCAATGGTAATCTAATTGTAGGTTGTAGACAAAATGTATTTCAACTGATTTGATCGTTACTTAAAGTTTTTTTGATCAAAGTATGAATTTAGATCCTGACAAGGAATGCCATTTGATACATGAACTTCATCAACGATTATGTAATTGTACAATGTAGATAAAATGAGTGTCAATTGATTCCATCGTTACTGTTCGGGCTTTTTTAATCCAAGTAGGAATTTAGCTCATGTAAATATGAATTGCACGAAGAAGTAATTTACAAGTTGCATTAATCGAGGGATCATCTGATAAGAGATATCATTTGATTGACTAACTTCATCAACGATGATGTAAATGTAAGATGTAGACAAAATGGGTTTTAGTTGATTCCATGGTTATTTAGAGCTTTTTTGATCAAAGTAGAAATTTAGATCACGTAAGTGTAACTGCATAACAAATCAATTTACAAGTTGAATTAATTGAAAGGTGATCTCGTACGGAACCCCATTTCATTCGCCATTTTCTGTATATTCAGATTTACGGATATATAGAAAATGGCCTCCAATTGATTCCATCGTTACTTAGGGCTTCTTGATATAAGTAGGAATTTAGATCATATACATGTTAAGTGCAGTAAGCCTGAATTTACAAGCTGAATTAATTGCAGATCATCTGGTAAGAAATTAATACCACTTAAGGCTTTTTTGATCAATCTTGCATTAATTGATAGATAATCTTGTAAATAAAACCGTTTGATTCACCAAATTGATAATGACAATGTAGAATGCAAACAAAATGGGTTTCAACTGATTCCATCATCGCTAAGGGCTTTTTGATCAAAGTAGTAATTTCGGCCATGTAAATGTTAAGTGCATGAAGCAAGAATTTAGCTGAATTAATTGAAAATCATCTGGTAATCAATACCATTTCATTCACTAATTGTATCAACGATTATATAAATTTAGGATGTAAACAAACTGGGTTTCAGTTGATTCCATTGTTACTTAGGATTTTTTCTCATCAAAGTGGAGATTTAGATAATATAAATATTAACTGCATGAAAGATGCTATAAGTTGAATTCATTGACACATATCGTCTGGTAAAGAATACCATCTGATTCACTAAATTCATCAACGGTGATGTAAGTGTAGGTTGGCTAGGGATGGGCGCGTGACGTGAAAACAGTCGTGTCACGTCGTGTCACGGCGTGTCACGTCGTGAACGTGACTAATATTTGAAAATCGTGACGTGAACGTGAGTGAACGTGAGTGAAAATTTCCAAGGCGTGATTCACGTTTCACGTTAATTTCACGTTAAATATTTAGTAACGAATAAAAAACTGCAGGGTGCAGCAACTTTTAAAAATCACAAATTGTGCCAAACAAGTTACATTATGTGGCTTTATTTTTGGACCCTAATTATAAATCCTAACGTTCATACCTTCACATAAAAGAGAAGATTATAATGCAAATAAAACTATAGATGATAATGATAAAATACATAGCAAACGACTCAAAACTGGTACATCAGCATCAGATTCTTATCTTTCTACACTTAGAGATAGCTCTGACGATGACACATGTAATTAGAATGATGTCGAAATAGAACTAAATTTGTATGTTAAATTAAAATTCGGAAATGTAGATGACATTTTAGGATTTTGGAAAAACAGTGTAAATACGCCACTGTTAAAAAAACTTGAGAAATTTTAAACATACCGGCAAGTTCCGCTACAAGCAAAAAAGTATTTTCTACAGCTGGGCGAATTTTAGAAGAGCGCAGAATTCCACGTAACGCTGAAAATGTTGATTACATATTATTTTTAAATCAACATTTTAATGTGAAGATGAACTTATTATTCTAATAAAAGTAATGGTTTGTTTTTTATACTCGGCTAACGCTGAAAATGTTAATTACGTTTTATTATTAAACCAAAAATGTATTGTGTAGATGTGTAGATGATATTTTTAAACCAATTTATTGTGTACTTGTGTAGATGAACTTATTATTCTAATAAAAGTAATGTTTTTTTGTATACTCGCTTTAACGCTGAAAATGTTGATCCTTGTACGTAATAGTATATTGCCTAACTAGTGCTGAAAGTTGGATATTTCACACGAATGCGATTCGCAGAAGTGTGAAATATCCAATCAGCACGTGTTATACACTATACTTTTTCTACGACCACCAATATACTATTGATTCTTTATAATATAAACCAAATTTACCACTCTTAACCGCAAAATGAAACAATTATTGTTTGAACATCAACTACAATTGTCATACTATTTCTGTGACATTAGCTTACTAGATTTTTGAACCGGCTTGTTTCGCGGGAGACCATGTCGCACTAGTGTTACAAGACGGAAAACGCACGCTCCACGTGACCTTTTCAGGTGACCTGTGCAATATGTCACTTTCAGTGACACCAAGCCATGCCATTTTTGGCATTTTTCGTAGTGGTCGTCGGAAAAAGTACTTTCAAACCTACGAATTAAAACTGTTGTCTAGCAACATATACCTTCTGTACTCATACCAATAAGGGAAACGTCAATTCCAATGACAGCTTTTAGCATTAAAAGTAATGTCTTTGAAGACAGCTGCAAGAAATATATTTGTGAGAAATCAGTATTTATCCCTTGTCGAAATTATTGTAGTCAATTTTCATTTTTTTCTTTTTATGTCAACTATTCTGATTGCAACATATCACGTAAATTATGTCAGGTGCAAAACATATTTTTAGTTCTCTTTAGGGTTTTTTCATTGGTTTTAAATTTGAACATTCTGTTCTATCTGAATTTAAATTTTGAAATAAAAGCTACGTGTCACGTCGTGAGTGGCGTGTCACGCCGTGAACGTGAGGGAACGTGAGCGTGAACGTGCGTGAACGTGACTGTTTAAAGCAAGCGTGAAACGTGCGTGACGTGAGCGAAAATTCACTCACGCGCCCATCTCTAGGTTGCACAGAAAATGGTTTCCAATTGATTCCATTATTACCTAAGGCTTTTTAATAGAAGTCGAAATTTAGATCATGCAATGTTAACTCTATGAAGAAAAAATGTCTAAGTTGAATTAATTGAGAAGTGATAAATTAAGAGATACCATTTGATTCGTCAAACTCATGAATGATGATGTAAATGTAGAATGTAAACAAACTGGGTTTCAATTGATTTCATCGTTAGTTAGGGTTTTTTCTTATCAAAATGGGAATTTGGATAATGTAAATATTAACTGCATGAAGAGGAATCTATAGGTTGAATTAATTGAGAGGTGATCTAGTAAGGAATACCATTTGATTCGCCTAATTCATCAACAAAATGGGGTTTAATTGATTCCATCGTTAGTTAGGGCTTTATTGATAAAAGTAAGAATTTAGATCCTGTAAATGTTAACTGCAAGAAGGAATTTACATGTCAAATTGATTGAAAGATTTTCTGGTAAGGAATCTCATTTTATTCACTACATTGATCAATAATAATCTAAATGTAGGATGTACAGAAAAATGGATTGCAATTGATTCCATCGTTACTTAGGGCTTTTTTAAAATCGAATTAAATTAAATGCGTGATTATCTAGTAAGGAATACCATTTGATTCACCAACGTCATCAATAATGATGTAATTCTAGGATTTAAACCAAGCGAAGGTCAACGTCCGTAATCAGTTATTATAAAAATATGATTAGGAAGCTTTTGAAGAAAGTATCAATTTGAATGAATTTGAAGCTCATTTGAAAAGGAATGCTCTTTGATCCACTACATCACTGATGATGTACATTTAATATGGAATAAGAAAGAAGGGATATTTCAAGTACATATATCAATAGTAGAGCAAATGGGTTTAAACTACTACTATGATCGTAAAAACAATGTATACAAATATTTGAACTATGCTTCATTAAAGAGCTGCAAATGAATACCAGCTAAGCTTGATTCTAGCTCTTCAAGTAGGTACATCCTTCCTATTAAATCCGAAGTAATGCTTCAAATGAGACACTGCAAATTATACTCACAGCATGCACGCTCGTCACTTCCATCGGGACAGTCCACGGCCCCATCGCACCTCTTGGTGTTATGGATGCAGGCTCTGCCGATGCCGCAGTGAATGTGGCCAGTGGGGCAGTAGGTACACGACTTCTCGTCGGACACGTCTTGGCAGTCGACGACTCCGTCGCATATGCGGGGCGAGAGCGCACGCGATTGCATCTCCTGGACGCAGTCTGAAAGAGTTCATCGTAGGTAACGGTGCTTGCACAAAAACAGATTCGTTTGCGCTACTCTTAATTACTACCGTAGGCGCTGCGGGCTAGGTCAATGTCAAGCACAGCTTACAGAAATGTGGACAAATTAATTAACGATTTCAAGCATATTTGCATAAGTTCTAGGGCAAGCGAATTATTTAGGTATTAGATTAAAAAGAGGCGTAGTAACTGCTGTTTTAGTGAGATGCTATACAACAGGGCGGCTGCTCCGTAGGGGCTCAGGGACTCGAGCCTCTCACCTTTCAACAGCCTATCTGCCATTAGGAAAAAGTAACTATTCTATAATTGAACATTGTATTGTATCATCTATCTCACAGTTATAATATAACAAGCTTTAAATAATGGGATCTGAAGATTGCTATTTAATGCAGCTTAACATATGTACAATAATATCCAAGAAGTATGTCAACATAACATGACCGATGTCTCAACACACTCGCTCGTATCATATGCACCAAGCAGCTGGCAGCTGCTGAGGGTAAAATGGCGAAATGACGGGATAAAACGCTGTCAAAATCGGCGATATAACAGTTTCAATGCGATGCGAAGTCTCACGATGTTGCAGCTGAGATCACCTGGAACTCGCGGGCTTATCGCCATATTTACAAATGTGCTCCTGAACTGTAATGAAATGGAAGGGTAAAAGTAGCTGCCGCGCCTATAGCAAATGTGGCAAGCTTTGACATTGAAAATGAATGCCAATGCAGCAAAGACGTTCTTGTATCCTTTAAGCATAATATCGGTTGCACTTGGAACGTGTTTATTTATGTGATTTCGATTGTTTCATGCAGTTTTATACACAAAATGAAGGAGAATAGCATAACTAAGTAATATTTTCAACATTAATATTAAAACTCTACAGTAAAAACACCTGAACGACCTAAATCAGTATTAAATTTTGACTTGCAAAATAAAGTTGGAACTCTCAATTTAACAAAACAAATGTCATTTTGTAGGCCAATGGCCTATGAGAAGAGGAGGAGGAAGAAAAATACTTTATTATTGTACTTATTTCATTTTTTAACATTTATGTACATTTAGTGTTGTTTGAATACTTTTTGTTCGGTGCATATGCCGTTTCTTCTGGATTATTAAACTTAAAAGTGTAAGCGAATCAGTAATTATGATTTTTTGCTTAGCCCCCAAATATAATTATGCCGAAGTCTTTGGTCTTTGGTTAAAGTGTTCTAAAAACCTTTGGATATCTAATGGATCAAGAAAATATTTCGGCCAAAATGACGTCAATTTATCTAGGACAGTACGGGAGAGGAAACAGAAATCGAACATCTCTCTTGGTTTCCGAGCTACAGTAGAAAATAAAAATGTTATCATTTCAGTTCAACGTCGCAGCTCATTTGTTTTTCAAACTACTAAAAAACAACATACGGGTTTGCGACAATAATGAAGATGAAGGTTCCGTCGAAAATAGGACCTCCTGTACATTCCCTAACGTAGTTTTAATAAGCGTCATTAAGCTAAAACTGCAACAATCTTGTATTAATAAGAGTAATAAGCTATCAAAGTTGCTAAAAATTTCGTCAAGTAAGCTGTGCGTGATTTTTCTAATGATATACCATGGCCTACTTCATTACTGTGCTTCGTAATTACGATTGTTGCATATAACAACGGCGCACGTTCTAATAGCAAGCCATTCACGTACCGATTATATTGTATTACTCGTTGAAATTTGTCAGTTACTTCAAATTGCAGTTCTTAATGCAACTAGTAGGCAGGAATCGACGCTAAGAGGCAGAGAGAAAGATATTGAAATCATAGTCCAGAAACCAGGAATTTAACGGTTGTTAATTCTCTGCTTCAATACGTGACTGTGTATGGTCCAAAGCTTGATGTGATGTGTTCGTACGGTTAAAATTTGGAGCAACCCTCACCGACAAAAAAGAAGCTTCCAGTTAATCGGAGCATCAACCATCATCGACATAAGTAACGTTGTCGGTTAATTGGGACTCTGGTTAACCAGAGCATTTTGCATGAGTATTTGATAATGCAAAGTAAACGAATCTGTAAAAAATAGAAAAATGTCTGTAAAGTGGGTGGAAGGAAATTGAGTAAGCGAAAGTTACACGAGATGGAAAACTGGTTGCTCATGCAAACATATCGAGAACGGAAATGCTAAGAGTCTAACGGGAGGAACCAGAAACTAATCCAATTATGACGTTGATTATTAATATTTATTAAGTATTGATAGATTAATGGATAGTGTCCCAGCGTGCCCAATCGTTTGGTAACATAACCACGTGTATTTTTAAGAACGACTTTATAAAAGGTGGAATAATTTGAAGGCTTTAAATTCTAAACTCATACTCAAGTAGTTACATAACTGCTTACTGTTTAGTATCTTTGTGCTGCTCAAACGGTCCAGCTAGCGTATACCTTAAACGGAAGTTAAATATGTGCTTAGCAATTAGTGGCTTGTTAGAAATAAAGCGAAGTCAATTAACCCACATTTTGTTTTATTTGAAATGCAAACGCGCAACCGTAATAGACGCTAATTTTGATATTTGTTCGACATTTGTACCCATAACTCCCGGAAGTTTTCCTTAATGTTGAAAAATTCCGTTAATGACCTGAAAAAGTTACTCTTTTTAGCTATAATTTTTTTCTTCTTTCTCCTCTTGTTTTCTAGGCGTTCTGCGACTCCAGTCTCTATATTAAGTTATTTGGGATTAGAAATTTGAGGGAAATATAAACTACTCAAGAATAACTAAAGTTAACTCAATATAACAATGAATAATGCCTATAACCATAGAACTGATAGAAGAATTAAACAATAATACAGATGTATGCGCCACCAGAAGCTATAGAAGAGACATTTTTATAGAACTCTATCCACAACTACAGCTCAACAGATATTAACTTGCACGTCGAGCTGCGCAGCACGAGAAAGATTCTGCACTAGGAGCAACAAAGACAAGCTGAAGTTCGAGCATTACTGTCGCTATATGGGAAAATGAATTCAAGACGTTAAAATTCCGACAAAAAACGACTTATTAATTGAAAACTCTTTTTGGAAACCACATTTGCAGTAAAAATACATATACGTATGCAGCGGATGGAAGGGAGGCAAAGAGAATCTGAGACTAATTTATTTGCCTTTCTCATTATTTAGTAATTTCCACGGGCAGAGAAACGCCGAGCGAATAGGCAACTGATTCTGCAAATGTATATTTTGTCGAATGCAGTCTTGTGCTTAGTACAGTTTCCTACAAACTGCAATCTTTCCGCCAAGTGGAGTAATTCCTCGCTAGACGGATATAGTTTTGCATCATTTACTGTCTGTAAAAATTTCATGGAGAGACGTTTTTGACGTTCGTGTCTTTGTGTCGAATCCCTGGCCAACGGCCGGTTTAAACCTTCTTGAGATGGTCTGTTGAGCTTTTTGGATTGCTAGCTATGTCAGGCTAAGGCAGGATAATCGATTAAGGCATATTTTGACCCGAAAACTGGCCAGATAAATTGATTGAGTGAGCACATTTGTGAGGTTGTGTGAATATTCTGGTAAATTTTTCTGGTAAGGCATTTTATTCTTTGGTGGTGAATTTGCTTATTTGAGGTGTATGTATAGCCTTCACCCTACGGGCTAAGCTGATCGATTCGAGTGGAATGTCTTCAGAGTATCCAGCTGGTTCGCAGCTCCGGAGTGGAAAGAGAATTTCCCGCGTACCTTGTCCACCTTACGTGCAAGCAGAAGAGGCTGGAGTTAACGTCGCATCTACCTCGTGCTGCATGTGCAGATTATGTCCAGTTTGGGGGTTGGAGCCTAACGACCTTATATTTATTTAATCTATAAATTTATATGCAATCATTTTCACTGCCACGGCTTCACCGTTTCACCAAATTGTGTTTTTATATGTGTGTAGAAGCGCCAGCTTAGAGCTGAGTGGTTTAATTTTGGAATAGATAACGTCGCCTTGTATGTCGAAATTTAGTTGAGTGGGTAGGTGCACCACTTTACGTTTGTTCCCTCTAAATATTGCCCATATTAAGTTTGTCGGTTGGGAAAAACGATCTTAGCATATCACAGTGTAATACAAACTACCACACAGATATCTGAATGTGAGGTTATTCGCGATATGAAATTAAATCACTGTGGAACGCAGTAACGTATTAGCAATCATTCAGCATTCGGATTGCTTCAAAATTAACTTCTTTGGCTATTTTAAAATTTAAATTATCCAGTTTAGAAAATTAGCATATATTTAATCAGCAAGGGCTGCGTTTCCCCGCACAATGTCTCAGGTATGAATTATGAAGATTGTGATAATTAATTATGTGATATAGTATTAATTATGTGATATAGTATTGTTTATTGTTCGTTGATGCCAGTAATTACAAACCGATTTTATTCCCCCCTATTGTTGACCTAGTACTTAATTGAATCATTATACGATTTTTCGAACTGTGGGTTTCATTGATTATATTGTGTATTGTTACCTTTGAGCAATTTAATGGTTCGTTCGCTTAAATAAACCAGGGAACATGGGCCTGAATCATTTGGCGCCCATATGAATTAGATCTATTAGTTTTGAAGGTTAGTTACCTACGCCCTTCCACTGAGTTAGTCCGAGTGCATGTTCCGATTAAATATCGGCAATTTATATTGTAACAAATCGTAAAATTCATAGTATGTATGCACACAAGAACTGAAAACTACATTCAGAGAAATTAAAATAATAACAGAAGCAGAAATAGAATCATCACAACGAATGGTACAAGCAATATTAAATATGGACTTAATTAATAATGAAAAACACGAATAAAGTAAGACGGCTACATATAGATGAAACAATACTCAAAAAGTAGAAAAGTATATAAAAAGATATAAACCAGGAAAGAAAACTTGGTGGAACGTGAAAATAAGGAAATAAGTTAAATTGAAAAAACCTGGACAATTTAACTAAACCAAATCAGACGAAAATAAACAGAATATAGTAGGACAAGAGATACAAGTAAAGGAAGCAAAGAGGAGAAACTAGGAAGAATTTTGAACAGAAGTAAACCAAACATATAATACGAACAACAGAAATTTCTGAAATAGAAGACAAGTAATGAAAGAAAAAAAAGAAATAAATGACTAAAAGCAGAGCTAACCAGTTGATACGAGAATTTTCACATATAATTTCATAAGAGAGAGATCGCTAGAGCCGTTTTTGAGAAAATCGAAAAAATCTGAAAAATCACAAGAGTAAACACCATACTTCCGGCTATGCAAATTTCTTCAAAAGGTTGCTGTCGCATCTAGATAGTACAAAAAACTTATATACGAAGTTTCAACGTCATATCTCTTTTACACACAGACAGACAGACACACAGACACACACACAGGCTGACAGACAAACCAATGAACAAAAACATGTTTTTTGGGTTCAGAGCGCGCTAAGATCTGTTGAAAACTCAATTTCGATTTTTTTGGGGTGAATCCAACACTTCCTTTATTGTAAAAGGAAGTAAAAAACAAAAGGTGCCAATGTATGTTGATTAGAACACGTATGCCCAGATAGAAATGAGAACTCATAAACCCAGAAGAATAGGCGATATGACAATAATTCGAAATGAACTTATTTACAGCTTAAAAAACGCAAATATTAAAATAGGGCACACTCGATATAAAAATACTTCTCCCTACACAACCAAAAACAATCTAACAAGTACGAACAAATGTAAATAACAAACGGTACGTACAGAAATGGGCAAAAGTAATAATAACGTTTACACAGGTGTATTAAAACTAGAGAAAGCTTAAAGAGCCCCAGTCGAGAGCAATGCTACTTCACGCAATGATTCGGTAATAGTCACGTATATAAGTGTTCAACCCCCAGCTAGGCTTACAAAGCTCTCAAACACTTGATCGCGAAGCACCAACAATGATTCGATGCAAACAGCTGCGGACCTTCTGCAAAAGATAAGCAAGCGCCAGAATAAAGTACATGTGATCTCCTAGAAGTCAGGTTATAAATACCAAAACACGACAAACAAGCAGCGCAGTAGAACGGCTACGGAAAACTTCTCAAAATTCCTTCGACAAGAGGGAATAGTGGGTAACAATGACCATGTGACTTATCTCAAATTAGACTGATAAAAGAACATATTGGTTTCCAAATATTTACAGCGAAGCGAATCCGCCATCCTAACGTGGAATTACTTCGTCAAAAACGTCGTCTTCAAATCACATCCACATAATAATGAGCACAACAAATACTTAGCCTTAAATTTGCACGAGGCAGACAAAACTACCATGCCAACGAAGCGACGGCTCGTTTTTCAAAATCAGGAAGCAAGATACGTGGGAATTTAACAAACAGATACCGGTGGAACATTTGAGAACATGCAGCGAAAGAACGATCCAGATGACAATCAGGGCGCGGAAGCGTAGCTTTTAGCCCGTAACACAGTTAAAATAACAACTAGTAAAATACTGCGGGTATGAATGACTATACTGAAGAATTTGGAGGAAAAGGAACACGAGACATGGATAAAAGAAATTGAAGAACAAATGGAATAATCTGGGAACTAGAAGAAGGGCTAAGAAAAATTAAAACAGAAAGAGAAAGTAAATAGAGAAGACGGCATAGACCCAGAAATGATAAAACTACAGAGTTATATGCCTAGCTACTGTGCTTTTTAAAGTTTACACGAGGATCATATAAGACAGAATCAGAACAATAACAAAAGATAAACTCGTGGAAAACCATAATACATTTCTGCTAAGAAAGATAATAAAAAAGAAGAACTAAAAAGGAGAAGAAGTATATATTAAGATCTAAAAGCTGCATTTGACGCAGTTGCTAGAAGAAAAATATGGGAGATAATGGAAAAATCAGAATTACCAACCAAACTAATCCATGTAGTTAAGAGGGTATACCGTGTGACCAGTATAACAAAGCTACTAGAAACATTTCATTTAATTTAAATTTTACCTTTAAGTTATGGGGGGGGGGGGATGAAACTCATTAGATATCAATTACATTAGACACATCACTTGTTTACTAAACATTAGCAACTTTGCTATGTTCGGTTTTGAAATCGGTCACCCGGTATAGTAAGGTATAGGACAAAGTTCAATTAAATAAGAAATGATGAGAAGGATTCGAAATGAAAAAGGTGATTAAGCAAGAACATAGGTCGGTTTTGTTTATTTGTTTACGTAAGGTTTAAAATCATGACGCAGCTTGTAATTTTTCAATTACGCTAACTAACCAACATGCTGAAAGAATACGAGCATTTCGCAGATATCGCATAAAGGACTTTACCGTCACGCTTTCACCCCGTGTGAGGGCAATTATGGAGGCTTTGGATCGAAAATTTGGCTTTTCGATCGGCAGTCGAGATTTACTAATCTAGAGGGCATGTAGTATCACTCCCGACTTCCCAAAGTGACATTGACGTGATCTCGTGCATTGTGGTATTTTGCAAGTATAACATTACCCGCCGTGGAGCTATCGATTTAATTCGGATTTATTAAGTTGTGCTGTGCAAATTAACATTTGAGGTTTCGGTGTTTTTCTCCAAATATCGATATCGATATCTGATTAAAATATCTCACGACTGCGAGGTTCCTCCATAGAAACTGGCTACATTTCACCGGCGCCGGCTCTAATCCCGTTGCAACTCTCGCCATAGGTACCTTCTCGTCACCTACGTCATACCTCACTGACCTAGCGACGACGCCTCCCTCTCTCTCTGTTTCTCTCTTGACGGTTCTACATATACCCGACTTCTGAACCCTGTCTTTTCTCTCCATGTCTTGAAAAATCTGCATTTTCGATATATGAAAATATATTTGAGTAGCTTTAGCATGCTGTGTAAATTGTATTTCGTGTTGCCAATTTGCCGCCCTTTTAAATGCGTGAATATTTAGACTTCTGTTTATGTTGGAAGTGTTCTCGTCTAAATTTGTTTATTACTCTATTTACGATTTAGTAATCCCTTCAAGGAATTTTAGTGCTTTTGGCTGCTGTTTCTATATTTGACGTCACTCGTTTCATATTAGTTTGTATTCTCGTGACGTCGCATAGGTAAAAAATTAATTGCAATTAGTCTTAAGATTACTGCACCAGAATTTCGTGTAACTCGGTGTGTTCGTTAAAGTATGTTAAAGATTATTTATTGAGTGTTTTGTTGTGTACTGCTGTAAGGGGGATGAGCAGAACCTAGCTTTATAAAAAAATATTAGCTGATGCGAAGGTAATTGACCGAGGGCTAGCTCACCATTTTTGCTACAACTCTGCTGATATTTTTTCAAAGTTAGAAACGTCGTGAACACCTGGAGTTTGACTGCTTTCCCTAATCCCAATTAATTCTCAAAATACCATTATTTTGAAGTAGCAAACAAACCCAGGTACCTCAAACCTTCCTTGTCTCGACTGAAAGCTAGCTGGAGCAAATTATTGTTAGGATTTTTTAAGTGCCGTTTTCTTCTGTAACTGTAACTCCAAAAAAAATGCAATCACTAATAGACATATGGGTAGATGAGACAGCCAATATGATAATGGCAGTAAATATATAAAGATTACAATTATTGTATGATAATAAACCAAAAAACAATAGAAGAGGGAATGGAAAAAATGATCGTAAAATAGAAGGAGATAACAGATAATTCACAACATTTCGGAAAGAGACGTGTACAGGTATACAACAAGATCACGATACAACTACTGTCATATATGCAAGTGAATCGTGAGTGATGGAAAGAAACATTATGGTGCACTAACCGCAGCTGAAATTAAACAACTTGGGAATATCGCAAATAAATCACGCTTGGATACGATATCACACGAGATCAGTGAATCTCTAAACCTGAAACCAACATAAACTTCTGAGCAAGCGAAACGCATATCGCTTAGGAAACCTGTTATGTTGCAAAGAAAGCGGATCCGTGGTATTTCCGTTCGGTGGTGTTTCAGTTTGGTGGAAAGTTGACTTATTTAAATATTACATGTTAATTTTCAGTCAGTTTAGCTTAGCTGAGTACCTTGTATTAGCTAATAGTTGTCTGCCTTTTATGTAAGTAATAATAATAGTAATAATAAAATTCTACAAATTTGCTTCAGCCGGTAGTATAGCAGTCAGTGTGGTGGCAATTATTAGTATCGGTGGGAGTCCACTCGGATGTTATTTTAAATCGAAGATAAACTCGAGTGTCGGTGGTAATCCACATTTTGGCAAATATTAAAATAACGCTAAAACTTATATTTCATTTAGGTTTGGTTTTGTGCTAAGCGACAAAGACCATCATGTAATTGAGCTTTATTCAGTTCTCAATTTAATCAAAACGGCCATGGTCACAACTGTTCTGTAATTTATACAAATACGATTGCATAGATTGTAGGCGGCTTCCACAATTATTTAAATTGTTAATATTGAAATCAAATATCTGGTTAGCCACATCTTCGTTAATTGTGTTAATTTTTTTGAGTATTAGGGTTTGTTTGAACTAAAAAGTTCATTCGGTCTTTTAAACTTCCATTAATCAATGTATAAAAAAAATGTATAAAGTGCTTCCAAGAAAATGAATGAATACACATTCCAACAGAAATGTTAACGAATTAATTAATTAATTTTAAGATTTTGAAAGTATACAATGATCTCGATATTTTTTCAAAAGTGAAAATCTTCGAAGTTCCACACGAACTTAAGCTTAATAAATCGTTGATTATATCTGCCATAAACAGCCAATACTAGTAACCTTGAAGCTTCCAATCTGTTTTTACCTTTCGGAATGCAAAGTATCGCAACACAGTAACTTAATAATTTCGTCCTTCTGTCCCATTTTGTTTTGTTTTGAAACGCCTAATTTGCCATTAATATTAATTATATCTTACGAAGTGTTACATGTCGTATTCAGGCGTTGAAGGCGTTAATTTCAACAGGCTTCGTTTCCTGTGACGACCTTGCCGGTTGCGTTGGCTTTTTGTCCTTAAACATCCCATTCCGCCCCTGCTAAATCATCACAAGGAAGAAGCTAAAGCATTCCTAAAACGTGCCATCTTTTGTAACTTGAATAATTGCATTCTCTTATTAGTTTTGCAACACCTCCAAAATAAATGTTATATTTTGTTTGGCAATAACGAGTGTTACATGCACCGTGGGCAACATAAAATGAAACGCAATATGGAATTAATACCCTAACATTTAGCATAATTCCCTGCAGCCTAATGGGCAATTGTAGTATTATTTTTAATTAGGCCCAACTGTGCAATACTTTATAAAATTTCACGCTATTAAGTTCTAATTCTAACAAAGTGGAGCTTAAACGCGTGGCGTAATCGAAATTCGGGCGACTTCAATGGGCTGTGAACCGGTGAACCTCAAATTCAATTTTCATTACTTGCAGTTTTCAGCAGGTTTTGTAATATAGCTGTTGCGTTAATTTGCGATTTGCTGTAGACACGCAGAGCCTACTTAATAGAACTTGTGCTGCTTATCTAAGAAATGTGTTGAAATGTGAAGTAAGGCTTTGCTGCAGGGCCGCATTTGATACATTAGAATGTATACAAGTTTAATATTCTTTTCAAAAAATGACAGATTCATGACAAATCTCGAGGTCAGGAGCAAATTTACCTGGCTCCTATCTGGTGCGGATCGGGAAGACCGATAACAACGCATGCGACTGCGGCGAGAGCTCGGACACTTCGAAATATGTATATATTTAATTATTTGTCCATTCCTGCACGGGTTGTTAAGACAAACGTAACTGATGCCTACCTGGCTTGCTCCTGCACGCAGTCCTCTCCCCAAACTCAGGAAATCTGCCACAATCCAGCAGCTCCTTGAACCTGGGCAGCAGCCGACTACCGCAGCCGGCCATGAAGTCCTTGCAGAAGCTCCTGCAGGGCAGCACCATCTCGTCCTCTGCCGTCCCCTTCTTGCACGAGGGCTGCAGCACTTGGCAGACGAACTCGTATGCGAGCCGGTAGCACTCGGCGTCCACTACCTCTCTGAAGGAGATCACGTCCTCCTCCACCTCCTTGGCGCTCTTGTGCCCTAGGATGTTGGGGTAGGACGTGATGTTGTACTTCAGGCCACCGCAGTACGATATCTCCAGCGGAAGGCACTTCCTTAGCGGCGGCGGTGCCTGGGTGACGGCCTGCGTGACAGCCCGCGTCGTGGGCGCCGGCGTCGTGGGCAAGGGCAGAACGTGGCTTTCCTTCACCTCGAGCGTCGACGAGTCGATGGTCAGGTTGCGGAAGTACGCCGATTCCGCCACGGAGATCTCTTTGGAGAGGATGTCCTCCAGGTCCTTGGCCTCGATCTCCACGTACGTGGGGTCGATGTGGATGTTGAAGTGCACCACCAGGTCTTTGCCTTCCGTTCTGAAAGATTTTTCAGGATAATAGTTACGTAATTCAGTACTAGTTCCTACTAGGCAATTTGAAAAAATCTAACTCAAGTACATCATTAAAATTTACTTTGAATTTTGTGATTTTAGCTTCAGTATTTAAGTACCTATTGCGTACTCAACTTTTAAGGGAGTCGTCGGCATTGCCTCTTACCCTTTTATGACAGGAGTAATAATAACAGTGAGGCCTGGAGGAGAACGCAATACGGAAATTAATAAATCAGCGACTTTCTATTTCACTTATTGGGGCACGCCAGATCAGTATCAGAAATGTGATATTGGAGACAAATACACACCCGTCTAAAGCGAGCACTTCGGTTCCAGCGAAGCCGTGAGTGATCCTACTTCTTCGGAACAGCAAATTCAGTCTTTCTCTGTAGTCTCTAGATCGTACTTTAAACGTATCCGTGGAAGGATCGGCTAGTTCTGGTGAAAATGCGTCGCCTTCCGTCACTTTGAACATAGCCCTGTATACCTGCTCTTCTAGGGGTTCCATGGCGAAGAATGTGTCTGGAAATAATGCACTGGAATTAGCAATACTAAAGAAAGAAGGATTAATCTATTGGGGTATAAATGTGCAAAAATCTAGCAACCAGCACTATCACAGCTAAAGCCCTGAATTTTGCTTGTACAATCTTTGCTTAACTTTTTCACTATTTTTACTTTATTATATAAGCGACTTGACCAGAAGAGCACAGAGTTAACCAATTGTCTATTGAAAATATGGAAAAAAATGACAAAAAAAAACGAATCATGAAAAAATTCTCATAGAATTTTTAAATGCTACCTACATTTTTTAAAAGAAGAATTCGTTGGAACGATGTTGCGGTTTTCAGGTGCGACATTTTTTAATGAGATATTTTTGGGAGATCGATGCTTCTGTATGGAATACTTTAACATTTAAAAAAATAGTATTATCATTAAAGGATCATGTCAAGATGTCCAAATGCGATATTTTTAAATGATATCTTTGAGAAAACAATATCTTCGTAGGCGACATTTTAAAATAATATCTGCGAGAGCGTGAGAGGGCAATATTCTTATAGGCGACATTTTTAAAGACAACATTTTTGAAAATAATATTACTGAACAGACTAAATTAAGATATTAAAGAATGAGATATTTCTGAAATAATAATAATAATAATCTTTATTAACGGTTATCCAACCATTTCAATACATAATATATACGAGTATAATATGATATGTTGCCACGGTTTATATGTGAAACAATAATATCATTTAATGTGAGCAAACAATAACAATTACTAAGTTTCAACTAACACTATGAATTATAAACTAAATCTTATTCAAAAAACAATGCAAAAAATATAATATTATATATAATATATAATATAATATAATATGACGATTCTTTTAATAATTTAGTTTTCACGACTGCATCTCTGTGTATGGGAGGGCGACATTTTAGTAGACGACATCTACATTTATGTGTATTTGTGTTTTTGAGAGAGGTATTCTAAAGCATAATATTTTTGAGATTAAACAATATTTTTGAACGGAATATATAATCTTTACTAAGCCTATGGTCTAATACAAAACTTGTAAATATATACTTGCATTCATCAATAACACAACGGCAATTACTCAGATGCAGAACGAAAATTTTGTAGCCGATATTATACATTCAGATGGACTACACTGTTTTGTATACGATTCTAACGAAAGCAGTATGTTTGAATGAGATATCTTCGGGAACACTATATTTATATAAGCAGCATTTTAAAGAGACTGGCAGTTTTGTGGGCTACGTTTTTCAAAAACGATATTATTGAGAGGCAGACATTTTTGTGAAAGACGCTTTGCAGATTTTTTTTGTGAGCGATGTTTGTTACTAAACTCGACATTTTATAGTACGTCTTGAGAAGACGATATTTCTGGAATCGATGCCGTATAAGAGTTTTATAGCTATTAAGGCAACTAGTGTTTTACAGACGGTTTAAAAATCGAGGTCGATCATGTTAAAATTCGAGCAAAGCGAGAATTTTATGATCGACCGAGATTTTTAAACTGTAAAACACGAGTTGGCTTCAATATTTTTTCTACAGCCGAGGAGTTTGTTAGCCAAAATGCCCTCGGGGCTTCGCCCCCCTCCAAAGCGGCCCTCGGGGCTCCACCCCTCTCCAAGGAGGCCTTCGGGGCTCTGCTCCTCTCCAAGGGGGCCCTTGGGGCTCGGCCCCTCTCCAAGGGAGCCCTCAGGGCTCGGCCCCTCTCCAAGGGGGCCCTTGAGGCTCCACCCCTCTCCAAGGGTCCCCTCGGGGCTCTGTCCCTCTTCAAGGGGGGCCCTCGGGGCTCCACCCCTCTCCAAGAGGGCCCTCGGGACTCCGCTCCTCCCCAAGGTAGCCTCGGGGCTCCGCCTTCTCCAAGGGGGCCCTAGGGGCTCGGCCCCTCTCCAATCGGGCCCTCGGGAATCCGCATACAAATCGGTCCAATATAATAACTGTATTTTTAATCTTCACAAATAATAAGGTTTTATAAACTCTTAAAGTACTCCGTGCTTTAAATGGAATGGCGTGTTTTATAGACAACATAAAGCACGCTGCATATGACCCTTGGAAACAGTTTAAAATCACGGCTGTAGAAAAACGTTTTTAAAAGTGTTATTTTCTGACATAAGCTTTCGAAAATTACATTTTTGTAAGATACATTCGTAAAGACTAATTTTTTACCGATACCATCTTTTCAAAAAATTATGTTGCAGTAAACGGTACTTGTGAACATGATACCTTCGAAATTACATATTAAAGGCGACATTTTCGAAACAATATTTTTCAAAGGTAACATTTTCGCATCGACTGTTAGAAGGCAACAGAACTCAATTCAATTCGTCAATTTTTTCTTGTTTAATTGCTAAGCAACCAATGCCCACAAAATAAAAATCTTTCCGACCAGAGTTGAGTACGCGTGATCTTACGTGATTAAAAGACTACATTAGCATTATTTAATGAGACATTTGCAAATGAAATATTTTGGAAATATTATATTTTAGCAGGCGCTGTTATTGCGATATTATCGAAGAAGACAATTTGATAATATCACTTAAGAAGAGGCGTTTGTGTAGGGTCATTATATGGATCGTGTATTGGTGAGGATAACATTTTAGTTGGTGATTTTCCTAAAGACAATATATCTGGGAAAACTACATTTTTATAGTCAACATTTTTCAAAGTAAATTTTCGAATAATAATTGTCGAGAAGACTATTTTAAGATCCTCTAACGAGCATTTTTAAACGAACTATTTTGGCAAGATTATATATTTGTAGGTGATGTTATACTGCGATATTATCGAAAAATATATTTTGAAATCACCGAAAAAGGGCTATATTTTTGAAGAATACATTTCTAAAAATCTTGTTTTGGTAGGAATCACATTTCAGTAGGAGATACTTTAAAGGCGATATCATTGGAAAACAATAAATTTCTAGGCGACATTTTCAGGACTAAGTTTTCGAAAATTATATTTATTTAACAGACCATATTAAGATTGGGGAAAGAGACCTTTTAAAATGCCATACTTTGGGAAGATTAGATATTTGAAGGTGATGTTGTATTGCGATATTATCCAAGAAGACATTTTGATAATATCACCGAAGCAGAGACGTATGTGTAGGATACATTTATATAAATCGTGTATTGGTGAGGATAACATTTCAGTTGATATTTATCGGAAAATTACATTTTTTAAATTAAATTTCCAAAAATAATATTTGTCGAGAAGACTATATTAAAATTTTCTAATGAAACTTTTTAAAATGCAATATTTTTACACGATTATATATTTCTAGGTGATGTTATGTTGCGATATTATCAAGAAATGCATTTTGATAATACCACTGAAAAGGAGAATTCGGTGAAGGCTAAATGTTTGAAGACTACATTTATAAATGTATAATGTGTTGGTGAGCCTCACATTTGATTGATATTTTTAAAGACGATATCTTATAGACGCCAGTTTTCAGGACTGGATTTTTGAAATTAGTATTTGCTAAGAAGACTACAGATTTTGGAATGAGATTTTTTTAAATGGTATATTTTGGAAAAATTATATTTTTTTTGTGATGTTATATTACGATATTACCGAGGAAGACATTTTGGTAATATCACCGAAAAGAGACTTTTGTGTAGCTTGTATTTTTGAAGACTATATTTATAAAGATCGTATTATGGTAAGGATCAAAGGATCACACATCAGTAAGTGAAAGTTTTAAAGACAGTATTTTTGGCAAAACGACAATTTTATAGGTTATACCGTTCATAATGCAGAAGGTCCCTATTCACGCCACTTATTAATAAGTGAAAACACCGTGGTGTTATCATTTTGGTGTTTTCAATTTTGAGCTGTCAGCTGTCAATGCCATGCCATTTCCATCAAGTTTTTTAGGATACGCATTAAATACATTTTTAGTGTAAAATCTAATCGAATACTCACACGACGACTTTAAGAATTATTAAATACTTTTGCTTACAAACTCAACGGGTTGCTTTGTAGCCTTCGGCTCGTGTTGTTTCTAACCAACCCATTTCGTGAGAAAGCAAAAGTATTTTTGATAATTCACAGTCGTCTCGTGGTATTATTACTGATTATTCAACACTATAGTGAAGGAACCAATGAAAATTGTTCAATTTGTCAGAAACGGCCAATCAAAATTGGCTGTCTTTGAAAACACCTAATGTCGCAGGGTTTACACGCGAGCCCGATTGGTTTCAATGATTTCAATTTAGTGAGTAGCTTTTGACTGACTTTTCGCCAAAACGTCAACGTAAAGTTTTCAAATCGGCATTGTTCTAAAAACTCATAATAATCGTGTTGGAAGCTCCAGTATTGAATTAATAGTGGAACACGTTACAAATATAAACATATTGTTGAATAATCATTCCAAATACCACTCAAGATAAAAAAAATTAAGATAATTTGTTTCGTAAACCTGCAAATGCAAATTTCTCTCAACAAAAACTGCTCAAATTCCACTCGACCTCCGGAATTTTTAACGCATTTGCATGTGAACGAAAAAAATCTCAAAAATTTTTCACCTTTTGTGGTATTACCCTTGACCCCTGACTTTTTTAAATAAAACATTTTGGCAATGTTACATATTTGTAAGTGATATTGTATTGCCATATTGTCGATGAAGACATTTTGCTAATATCAAGGTTTTGGCAAGAATATATATTTGTAGATGATGTTATATTGCAATATTATCGAGAAAGACATTTTGATAATAACACCGAAAAAGAGACTTTTGTGTAGGCCACATTTTTGAAGAGTACATTTAGAAAGATCGTGTATTTGTGAAGATTAGATTTCAGTAGGTGATATTGGACAATATCGTTGGGACACGAAATTTTTATATAACATAATTTAGAAATGTGGACATATAGACGTATACTAAAGGTGCACTGGACGGGATAGAGTCTCTAACGAACAAATATTGAGAAAGCAGATGTCCTGGGCAGGAAATATAAGACAGTGGACTGGTTTAAGATCACTAGAGGAACTAATAAACGACGCAAAAAACAAAGAAATATTTAGAAATGTGGTCGCTAACATCCAATAAAGATATTGCATAGGCAGTCTGAGAAGAAGAATAATTCAGAATTACATTTTCCAAAATAATATATTTTGTTGTAAGACTACACTAATATTTTCGCATAAGTCACTTTTAAAGACTATATTAACATTTTCAAATGATGAGACAATTTTAAGTACCATTACGATCATCCAAAGGTGCACGCATTTTTTTTTGTAACTTTGCCTTTTAATCACAGGCGTTACAAACTTTTTAAAATATCACTGGCATCACTTTATTTTTAAATGATTTGAAAAAAAAAGAAAACGCCACTGACAATAGCCAATAGCGCAATTTGAGAAGATTAAATTTTTGTAAGCGATGTTATATTGAGATTTTATCCAATATGACATTTTGATAGCACCATTGAAATGAATACGTTTGTGTATGCTACATTTTAAAGACTACATTTATAAGATCGTGTGTTGGTGAGCATTACATTTCAGTAGGTGATATTTGACAATATCTTTGGGACAATAAATTTTTATACGACATAATTAAGGACTAAATTTAGAAAATACGAGTAATATTTGTTAAAAAAAACTACATTATTTTCGCATAAGCTACTTTTCAAGACGACATTAGCAGTTTCGTAGTAAGACTTTTTTAAATGCAATAAGACTATAATTTTTAGGCCATGGTATTATTGAAGAATAATATAATATCAATAAAACAAGGGACGTTTGTGTAGGCTACAATTTAAAGACTATATTTATAAAGATTGTGTGTTGGTGGGAATTACATTTCAGTAGGTAATATTTGACAATATCTGTGGAACACGAAATTTTTATAGGACATAATTCAGGATTAGATTTTAGAAAATAATATTTGTTATAAAAGCTACACTAATATTTTTGCACAAGTTACTTTTCAAGACGCCATGAGCAGTTTCAAATAATATTTTTGTAAGGGCAATATTTTTGGTAATATTATTTTTAGGCCATGTTATTTAGAAGTATTCTCTACCGAAGAAAACATTTTGATAATATAAATAAAACAATAGACGTTTGTGTAGACTACATTAGTAGTTAAGGTGTGCGGGTTCTAATACACTTTGCATAATAGGCCCCGCCCCCTGCCTTAAAAATAGTGGGCGTGTCCTGTGGTGAGCTGTGATTGGTTGTGGTGGGTGTGATTAGCATAAATAAAGATGGCGTGTTGTGTGTATCTGTGCTGTGATTGGTTGTGTATAATGTGAATGGCGTCGATGGGCGTGTCTGTGTAGTGATGTTCATCCAATAAGCGTCGTGTATTAGGTAATGTGTTGTGTCGGCCATTTTGTAGGTGTCGCGCCTTGGGCGGTCGTATTATCCGGTCTGCAAAGAGCGTAAAAAAAATCCTGTCTCGACATGTAGCTGTGAGTGTGTTGACCTTTGTCGGGCGCGCGTGTTAGCTGGAATGTGGGTCATTGTGCGGAGAATGATTAGTCGAAACTGGTATGTTTAGTGGGGCCCCAGTTCGGGTGTAAGATTAGTCGGGTTCATTGGAGTTCGTTGTCCTTGCGCTGGCGAGGTAGATGTAATGTGGGCCATTGTGCGAATAATGATTAGTCGAAACTGGTTGGGGCCCCAGTTCGGGTGTAAGATTAGTCGGGTTCATTGGAGTTTGTTGTCCTTGCCCTGCCCTGGGGGCAATTATATTTTTGCTCGGCGCTTGTAAGATGTTATTTTGCTTGCTAAATATTTATTGGACCTGTTTAGATGGTGGGTTGTAAAAGTTGCCCGGCCCTTCTTAATTGATTATTCTAAGCGCTTAAATGGGGGGTCTTTAATTGAATTGTTTTACTAAGAAATTGGTTGTACGTGTTGTGGTAATAGAAGGTTCGAGTAATGGAAGAGTTGATGAAAATAAATCGTGGGGGTATTAGGTTAACATTAAGATTATTACGGGAATGTAGAGAACACGGCGGTTCTTCGCCGTCAGCTTCGGTAGGTAGGAAAAGACATTTAGAGGCAAAATTATCGGAATTGAGAGCGAAACAGGTGCGTTTGCAGGAGGCTGTTGTAACAGGCGCTGGCGGCGTTGTTAGCGGCGGTGATAATGGAAAATTTGTGGGTAATCGTGTACAGTGGAAAAATATAGAGAGTGCGTTTAAGGGACGAATACGAACCGGTGCGGTAATAAATTTGGGTCATGACGATGTGAATTTGTTTTTTAGCGATGCGTTTTCAGCTATTCAAAAGCGTATAAGAAGATTAGTAAGAAAATTGAATGTAATTAAAGTTAATTTTGTATTTTATGGAGATTATATGAAACCTGGGGATCCCGATTCATTAGCGACAAAATTTTTTAATACGAAAAATTTTAAAATTTTGTTAGGCGATAATATTAGAGATATTTATGAATCGGCTGTCGATGAGCTAAAACAAAAGATGGTAGAGTTTCAACAATCGGGCAGTGGTTCTACGCTGGTTTCGATAAATTATTTGTCGGTAAATATAGTAAAATGTGGAATTTTACATTCGTAGGATTGTGGGGATTCGAACTGGCGACTGTAGAGGCAAGAAAGTCGTAGTGGAATAACACAGCGTGTTATGCCACTATGACTTTCAAATATTTATAAAGTAAATTGGTTGATATTTAGCTAATTTAATAGTAGGGGGTAATTAAAGGTCAAATATAATTTAAAAATAGTCATTATAAGATAGATTTTCTTGCTGCAAGCAACCTCGAAGCGAGCAGCATAGTAATGATGTTGGCGATGTCTTGTGTAATCGTTTGTTTTGCTACAATATCGGCAGCGGCAGCTGGCAGTGCTAGTATCGCATCGATAAAGGGGAGTCGGCTAGAACACTTTAATTCACAGCATTTTATTAACGGCACTACGACAATAGAAAGGAGCGGCGATGGTAGTAGGGTCAATATGCATTTGAATCAGGCCAATTTTGAGAACGAGTCAGTGCCGCTACTAAATTATACCGATTTCTTTAATCGCTTGCAACAAAGTCGATTAGATGATATTCGTCGGCATAGTATGCCTACGACAATGCAGCCCCCACTAACTACGGAGGGTAGTACAATATTTCGCGACAGTGATGCTGCTACAACGAGGAAACGTGAAATAGAGTGTGGTGACGATAAAGTAGAATTAGAGTATTTACAATTTAAGTCTATTTCTCTAGAAAATAATTTGACACGTCTTGCCATTGATTGTGAGTTTACGTTGGCGAAATATGATGAATGCGAACGCGATCGCGATAGTTTGGAAAAGAAATTGAGTTTTGTAACTGAATCTTGGAATTCGTGTAAAAGGTTTTGCGAAGCTCGCTGAGTTGTATTGTAGTAGTGGTGTCGGTAAAGAAATCACCATGTGTATTACAGTAGAGGAAATTATTTCCACACCTTTACATATTCTAAGAAAATATTTTGTTAAGGATATAGCTAGAGAATTTAATAAACTACCTAATTGGCTGCAAAAAGAATTTTGCGATTATGAATACTGTTGGGATCATTTTCCGAACGTAAAAGAAGGTGCGACAGGAGATGTATTGGATGGCGTTCCGATGCAAAAATTTCAATGTATTTCATGCATACAGAAGAAAAGAGTTTCGGCGGCGGCTGCACCAAAAGGGGGCGATTATTATGAAAAGGCTCATTTACAGGCTTAGAATTCAGTAATGGTCATTATGTTCCGACTGCAAGTTCTTTACTTGATTCTTGCTTCTATAAACGATAATTTTTTAATTGTCCATCGGCCCTTGGGAATCGGTTACAATGCATACATGTGCACTGCGTTTTCGAATAATGGAAATGTAGAAAGGAATTGTTCATGGCCATCTGAGTGGATAGCTATGCAATTAATATATATAAATGAAAGTCGCGTATATGCGTTTAGCGGAAATTTGTTTAACAACAATAGTCAAGCTGCACCGGATAAGTCTTTACTTTTCTATAAAATTAGGTATATATATTCCAATTTTATACATCTCGAGAGCCGTTGGAATTCGTTAGTATGGAAACTAGATACATATAAGTTGCGTAATGGTAATTATGAAAATAATTGGGATGGATTTACTCTTTTTTCAATTTCGTTGTTTTTTATACAAGTCACATTAGTGTGCTCTTATTTCGGATATAGGCCGTTGGTAAGAATAATACGGAGTTTCGGTTAATAGTCGTGCACAGCGGGGCGTACGTGACGTAATAGCATAAGTAAATTTTCCGAAGTTCAACAAACTTGATTTTGCAGGCTCCAACAGGTGCGTGTGCAAAGTCCAAATGATCGCTGCAATACGCCTGGAGCTTGACCTTGTTAGTATGTTATTTGCAAAAGGTGTAGGTGAATGACTTGTGCCAATAGGAGTTCTGTTTTTCATGTAGCGTAGAGTGCGCATGTACTTCAGCAATTATATTTATTTAGCGTAATTAAATTATGTAGTAGTTTCAGTAGTAAACAGACGCTGCAATTGTCGCGTCATGGATATTGATAATTGTAGCAATCTCGTCCAAGATGGTAATATTAGGGGAAAAAGTGCAGTCAGCAATAGCGAGAAAGAGTATGCAAAGCAAATATCTCCATTAATATCAAGTGCGCAGTACAATTTGGGTCAAGAACCGAATGTGTGGTGTGAGCATACACATATTGCAGCCGTGGGATTTATTAATGACAGCAGAGAAGCATTTATACCAGCGTTAAAAATTGCATGTGTAGAAAAATTTTGTGCCGACAAAGAAGTGCTCTTTAGGGAGCAAGATTGGAACGCATTATCTACATGTTATGTTGAATTACAGTTTAGAAATTTTTTTCGTACAGCAAGTGAATTTTCTGGCTTGCAAGCAAAAGTTCGCCTCGTCACTGTAAATGATCGCGTTGCCTTGGAATATAAGGTTGAGCATACCCAAAAATGTGTAGGTATTTTTGTAAACCATCAAATGCTAATATTGGAAGAGCAGGAATTTGCTAAATTATATTCTTTGGGCGACATTATTAATAATCATTTTCAGCGCTTACGCGATCTAAATTTGGATTTGTTTTATAGAAAGTACATTTATAAACTTGTTGGTATGCTAGAGATTTCAAATAATCACAAAGATAACTTGCGGAACAATATTTTATATTGCGCCGAACATATGAAATTTTGTGCTGTTGACCGTTTATCTAAGTTTGATTTATACAGCTATCTGGCCGTATTGGAAATTATAAAATTTTATCCAGATCAGCTAGTTTATGATGTGGAGTGCGCTATCCGGCCGACGAGTCCGATCTTATACCAAACACCAAGTTCGCCTGAAAGCGAAACATATGTATAATAAACAAAAACTTGTAATGTTTATTATAAAATGTGCGCAATTGAAAAGGGACATTAATATTTATTATGTTAACAAAAATTTGTCGATAGAATTTATGTCATCCTTAAGAATTAGCTCTAATACTAACAATTATGATCTGTTAAATGTTAAATTATCACAACTAACCATAGACTAAGTTTTTATATATAATTGTATAAGATTATGTGACATTTTTTTTTTTTGTATGTTTACCGAAGATAATAAATGATTTATCACATGCTAGCGTTTTATTTCTACACCCAGCGTATGAGTAGAATAGTAAGAAACTTGGTGCAATGTTGTTCGCAGCGACTACCTGACAATCAACATTAGTAAAAAAATTGCATTATCCTAGAGTTCGATCGAGGTTCGACTGCAGAATTTTCTAGTGTTTTGCCAAAACAACTTTTTGTCGGAGCTAACGCACTTATAGCGAACGCTAATTACTGCGATTCATGGCGTAGACGGTATAAATAGCCTTTCTGCTAATAAATCACTTCAAATGTTAACATTCGCTAGTGGTGAGGGCGTCGTAAATAGTCTTATTAATAAGCTGCCATTCGAGCTTCATATTCCTAGTTATAATTTTTGCGGACCTGGAACCCATTTGAAAAAAAGATTACTTCGGGGTGACCAAGGTGTCAATCCGTTGGACTCATATTGTAAAGAGCACGATATTGCGTATTCTAGAAACAGCGATTTAAAAGAGCGGCATAAGGCCGATAAAGTTTTAGAAGAAGCGGCGTGGGAGCGAGCCAAATCGAAAGCAACACCATTTGGCGAAAAAGTTGCAGCTTGGTCAGTTGCTACAACTATGAAAGTAAAACGAAAATTAGGTCTAGGGGTTGTGCAGAATGGTAGTGACGATGGTGGTGGCGATGAGCGCCGACAGCAACGTCGCCGTCGGCGCTGTCGCGGCAGGGGCATTGTAAGAAAGGCAACCAAACGTGTTGCGTTTAAAGGCGGTGCCGTTAAGAAAATAAAAACTGCATTGGCTCGCAGCCGCGGCAAGGGTATTGCAAGAAAAGCAGCCAAACGTGTTGCGTTTAAAGGCGGTGTTGTTAAGAAAATCCAAACTGCATTGGCTCGCAGCAGTAAAGGCGTTAGTAGCGAGCGCGATTTGATAAAAAATGCCATTGTTGCTGCTAAACGAGTCATTAAAACGATCGGAGGAAAACGAAAAATTAAGGTACCACGAATAATACCAATCCCAGATACGAAGAAAGGCGGGATATTGCCTTTGCTACCAATTTTTGCAGGACTTTCAGCTCTCGGAAGTCTTGCAGGCGGAGTTGCTGGTGTCGCAAAGGTTATACACGATGCTAAAGCTACAAATAGGCAGTTTAAAGAAGGTGAGCGTCATAATAAACGCATGGAGATTATAGCAAAAAGCAAGAAAGGAGAGGCTCTCTATTTAAAACCGTATAAAAAAGGTGGTGCTTTATATTTTAAAAAACACACGACGGCGTCGAACAAGAATCGTCGACAGCGTCAGCAGCGACAGAAGCAGCCGTTAAAAAACTAAATAACTTGCCTCGAAGGGCTTTAACCAACGTTGACTTGGAGAACTATGGGATGAAATTTATTCCCAAGTTTAGGGGGGTCTACATGCGCACGTCATTGCCCTCGAAGCCATTCTGCATAGAGCGAGGAGTTGTAAATTTGGATGACGATAAAGGTGCGGGAACTCATTGGGTAGCATATAAGAAAGATGGTAAACGAGTTCTCTACTACGACCCCTTTGGAGATTTAAGACCGCCAGTTGAAGTGTTAAAGTATTTTCGAGGCTGTAAAGTGTTCTACAATTACGAACAAGAGCAGAATTATAATACATATATCTGCGGACATTTATGTCTGAAATTTTTAGACAAAAAGAGTGAACCGATAGTTGTTTAATTAGTCATTCGACATGATTCGGACGTTCAATATAGTAGGCAAGGGTAATATTATCTCTACAGGAGATATATTTCCTCCGATAAAATTGGATTCAAATTATACATATTCCTTGGGTTTGGTTAACTTATATACTTGCAATACGGTGCGCAACATTTTCAGGGGAAATAATAAGTTTTATTACGATGGTGATAAGGAGATAGTAATAGAAAGTGGTAGTTACGAACTGGACGAAATAGCCGATTATATAAAGTCAAAAATTAGTGATAATCGAGATGAGGCGGAAGCAGCTTTTAAATTGAGAGCTAATAACAATACATTAAAGTGCGAAATTGAATCTATATATGATATAGATTTTAGCAAAACTGACAGTATTGGTCGAATGTTAGGATTTGGTAGTAGAGTTTTGTCTGCAAAAACGAAACATACTTCCCACGAAGACGTAGACATAATTTCGACGCCAAATATATTTATAGATACAAATATTACAAGTGGCGCGTATCGAAACAATACGTTGTGTCACAGCATTTTCGAATTTGGTATTAGCGTACCTCCAGGTTATTTTCTAGAAAAGGAGATTTCACACGTAATCTATTTCCCAGTGAATGTTAGCGAAATTAGTAATATAAGCTTAAGGTTTGTAGATTATCGAGGTAATTTAATAAACCTCTCTGAGGATACATTTAGCAGCGTTCGATTAGAACTTATACGCGAACAGTAGTAGCAGTAGCAGCAGAGATGGGTGTAGATTTTATATATAAAACAGGATATTCATATAAACCACATTCCATTCAGAAACAGCCTTGTCACCAGCAAGACGTAGCAACAAGAACAGCAACAACAGCAGGCGCATTGATAGATAGTGACGTACGTTTTCTTCAGTCACTGGGTTACGCAGTATTATCAAAACAGGGACGCAGTTGTTACCACCAACACCGTCGCCACCAACACCGAAATCGCAAACAAAATTGATAATATGGCATCGTCGATGAGAAAACGTAAAGCTATAAATTTAGAAACTAAAAAAGAAAAAATAAACTTGAAGCGCTCCAAGTATAATGATGTAGATAAGTTGAGTATTTTTAGAAGGCCTTATTATGATACATCAATTACTAAAGAAGATTATCATACATACCTACCTTTTACGTTGAATGCAAATCATTCGGATGCAATTAGAATTGAAATTCAAAGTTCTGATATAATAACGTCTATGTATGATAGTTACATCTGCATTAAAGGTACGTATAAGCCAAAAACTGCCGGGAAACCGTATACTATTGTCAATAATGCTGCATATTTTTTCTTCTCCGAAATGCAATTGATTTTGGGTAGCAGTCAAGTAATAGATATTTGCAGACAGCCTGGAATAACGAGCACAATTAAAGGTATAGTGTCACATACTGCAGATGATTTGGCACTCAGCTGCACTAGCTGGGATAAAGTAACAAACGGAGCTCAACAAGTTTTTACAAATGGACGATTTTCGTGCATTATCCCATTAAACACAATTTTCGGTTTTGCAGAGGATTATAGAAAAGCTATAGTAAATATGAGGTCTGAACTTGTATTAATACGCTCAAAGAATGATTTTAATTGTTATAAAAGTGAGATGGGGGATGCTGGAACTGATGTTGATTTTACTATAACCAAAGTTTCGTGGGAAGTTCCCCATATTACATTAGGTGATGAGCTAAAACTCGATCTAATGAATGAACTGAAGATGAATTCGTCTATTGTGATGCCATTTAGACAATGGGAATTGCACGAATTGCCTTCATTTAATAATGCAAAATCACAAGTATGGAGAATAAAAAATTCGAATGAATTAGAAAAACCTCGGTGGATGCTAGTAGCGCTGCAGCGAGAGAACACGAATGTTAGAAACGGAAATCCGACTAATTTCATGCACTCAAGCGTAACCGATTTAAAAGTCTATCTCAATTCTCAAGTTTTTCCCTATCAACGCATGCACCTCGATTTTGATAGCGACGACTACGTTACGGCATTTTTAAATTACAGCCGTTTCCGCGCACAGTACTACGGAAAAGAGCCTCATAAGTGTTTGCTTACTTACAGCGAGTATAAAAGTTGTCCAATTTTCGTAATAGATTGCTCCAAACAGCAAGAATCTTTAAAAGATTCCACCGTCGATATAAGACTAGAATTTGAATCCTCAAATAACTTTGCGGCTACAACTAAAGCTTATTGTGTAATTTTGCATGACGCTATGATGGAATACAATCCGTTTACTGAAGATGTTACGCGATACATTCATACATCCTTCTAACTATAAATTTACGCTATTTTGAAATTCAGCTCAGAATCATGAAAATCGTTAAACAGAAATTGTCCTTGACAATTTTAGATCTTGCTCATGATCATCGCAGTTCCTTAACATCCAAACATGGTGATCTATTCCCGCCGACAATTCGCTGCATTTTTTGCGGACCTTCTAATTGTGGAAAAACTCTTACAATGATAAGTCTAATTATAAGTGCAAACGGATTGCGCTTTCAAAATGTATGCATCTATTCAAAATCGCTTAATCAGTCAAAATATCAGTTCCTGCGAGAAGTGCTTAAATCTATCGAGGGTATGGGGTATTCGGAATATAATGAGAACGAAGCAATTATATCGCCAGATGAAGTTAAAGAAGATACTATATTTATTTTCGATGATATTGTGTGCGATAAACAAGACAAAATTCGAAAATTCTTTAGTATGGGTCGCCATAGCGGTACTGATGTATTTTATCTAAGTCAGTCGTATGCGAGGACTCCCAAACATTTAATACGAGACAATGCAAATATGTTGGTGCTGTTTAAACAGGACGACTTGAACCTTAAGCATATATATGACGATCATGTCGGCGCGGATATGTCCTTCCAAAAATTTAGAGATATTTGTAATGAGTGTTGGAATGGTGTCGATACACACGGGTTTATTGTAATTGTCAAAGATAGTGCTCTTAATCAAGGCAGGTACCGTAAAGGATTCGATGCTTATATATGCATTGAAAATACTAAGTAATTCATTCTGGCGATAACAATGAGCAGCAGTACTGAGCTGCTGAAGCGGCAGGCAGCCGACGCTGCGAAAATAGTTCGAAAAAAATTTTTAGATTTTAGGCGAGACAAAGCTAAAGCTGAACAGATATATCGCGATGTTCATAAACAAATAATAGAGCCATTAAAAGGAATAGAAACTGCTGTGAAATCGACAGCTTCTACAGCTCAGCACCGCCCAGGTGTATTACATATTTCGAAGAAAGATGAATTACCAATAATTAAGTCAGAAGCTGCCGAGAGCAGCAACGTTATCGCCGATGATGATGATGATGATGATGATGATGATGATGGTGTCGATTATGGCGATATTGGTGGTGGCGATGGTGAGAAGGAAGATGATGCTGATGGTGGTAGTGACGATGATGAGATGAATAGATACCATGAATTGCCTCAACATTATGCACGCTTACTAAGTCGTAAAGATAGCGAAAATGTAGATCGCTCTCGTTTTGCGCTTCATTATAAACCCAAATCGAATACATGGGAAATAGGTAAATCAAATGTACGCATTTCAGGTAAAGATATCGTAGTTAATACTAAGCGATATACCGGCACTAAAGGATTGTACACATTACTCACACATAAGAAATTAACCGCAGCAGAGGAAAGTGCTTTAAAACAAAATGATTTGCGCAATTACAGAGATATTATATTGCAGTCACATGCACATCGTACAGAAGCCGGCAAAATTGTAAACTCGACCAACTGGAAATTTAAACGTTTTATTAAACCTTATCTAAAGAAAACAGGTAGTGGCGGTTTTGGTCGTACTAAACTTTCGCGTAAAAGGACATTTAAACAGCTGAATAACAAATCCGTCGAATATGTCTTTTGGAATACGCCTAGGGAATTAGTGCAGCGGTTGCGCTTATTAGTAGCAGCGAATGCTGCAGGTAACAACAGTTTGCAGAATAGAAATGAAATTATTTCAATCATTTCCGAATTGCGTGAGGAGGGTATTATTGCATAAATTATTCTGTAGTTTAGGAGCTTCGCTATTACTAGCTGATCAGTTATAGAGAGCTGCGTGCAGCACACAGGATAGGCTAAAAATACTCTGAAAACATGGTAGTTGATAAATTCGGGAGAGAATATCATCCCCAACATGCTGCGGGAGATGTAAAGGTGAGGCAAGGGCCGCCTGGTGTAGGTTTCAAATTAACAGGCGACGGAGAAGATTTTGATATTAGCGGCAAAAGAATGACCAATGTTGGCGATCCGCAAGGAAATTACGACGCCGTAAATAAGAAGAGTACTTTAGTAGTTAATGATGGTGAGGATATTGTCAATGTTCGGGGAAAGAGATTAATTGGAGCTGCAGATCCGGTTGACGACTCCGATGTTTCCACTAAAAAGTACGTCCGAATTGCTATTGCTGCAACCGCCAATGAAACTCTAGCAAAATGTTTGAGAGTTGCTAGCGACGGCAAGTTCAGCGCAAATAATAAAGTGATCGGCGAACTAGCAAATCCTGTCGCTGGAAACGATGCGACAAATAAAAGATATGTTGATTCCAAACATGATGCGGCGAAAAGAAATTGTTTAAAGTTGGATAATAAATCGCAGTTCTTCGATGCTAGAAACAAGCGGATTACATCACTTGCACAACCGACATCTGAAACCGATGTCGCCAATAAAAAATATGTGGACGAGAAAATGTTGCAATTAAAAACGACTGTAGATAATACCAAGGATGGTGTTGTAGCTGTAATGAAGGCCTTTCCGATTTTAATTAAACGATGTAATGATTTATATAATCATTTAAATATACCGATAGCTCCTCCGACAAAAGGTGGTACAACAGCAGAAGAAACACTTGATGATATAATTAGACTATATGGCATTTTAAAACCCTAAATACCCTCCTCTCCACTTTCCCAATCTCTCTTACTGATTAGTGAAGGGGCGCGCAACACTGACGATGAGCCAATTATACTGTAGCGCCGACCAATTCAGACGGGCCGTATAAATTTTTCCAAGTAGCGCGCGCGCGCCCGTATTTTCGATTCTGGTACTTGTTTTTTAGTTGTGTCAATGGATATGTATTTAATGAAAATACCTTTACTATGTGCGCTGAGTGGGACAATATGTTGGTCAGAAGCTTACAAGGATCTGCACACCTACTTACCTCCCCCTAAGAAAATACTCCGCCAAAACCCATCATCATTATATCGCATATGCGTAAATAAAGTAGCTGGCAGTATATACCAGCATCGACAGCTGGAAAAATTACCTTTACCAACAAAGATAATAGCAGATATACGAATCAGCTGGTATAAAATACAACGAACTCTGAGGGAGGAAAAGGAACTTCTGCGCGAAAAGAAGCGTCGCATCCGCCTCCGCCGCATTGACAGACGAGCCAATCGCCACATCCGCAAGATTGTACGGCGGCGGTAGCGGCACCGATGATGTCGAATAAGAAATTGGAAGTTGTTGACGAATTACATCGTAGCGCTAGAAAAAATTTTCCTAGACTTCGCACGTCCATTAAAGGATACTCTGATCTATTTCAAGCAGATTTGGCTGAATTTATACCATATGCAAGAGCAAATAAAGGTTATCGATACATTTTAATGGTGATTAATTGCTATTCAAAAGTTTTGTGGGCGAGACCATTAAAGACTAAGAATGGTAGAGAAGTTACAAAATCTATGAAAAGTATTCTTCGTGATAGCAAAATTTCGCCACATAATTTGCAGACAGACAACGGAAAAGAGTTTTACAATAGTCATTTTAAAGAATTAATGCGTGAGTATCACATTAACCACTATTCCACATACAGTAGCATTAAAGCAGCCATCGTTGAAAGAGTTATTAGAACAATTAAAGGCAAATTATACAAATCATTTAGTTTACGTGGAAAGTATAAGTGGATAGATGTGCTGCAAGATATAGTTGCAAAATATAACGAAACTAAGCATAGGACCATTAAAATGGCTCCAAATGATGTAAAGCCTAATACTAAATTATTAGTCTATACAGATTTTCAAGTAAGATCGCCACACCACAATCCAAAGTATAAAGTTGGAGATGTTGTCAGAATTAGCAAATATAAAGGTGTTTTTTCTCGCGGCTTCACACCCAACTGGTCCACAGAGTTATTTACTATTACAAAAACTCAGAATACCAATCCCGCATCTTATAAACTGAAAGATGCACATGACACTCCCCTTGCTGGCACTTTCTATGAATTGGAGCTGCAGAAAACCAATCATCCGGATGTCTACCTTATCGAAAAAATTTTGAAGAAGAAAGGAAATCAGATGTATGTGAAGTGGCTGGGAATCAATGAAAAATCATGGATTGATAAGAACAGCCTTTTGCTGCAGGCGTAAACAGTTGCACTAACGACGGCGTCGGCGGCTGCGAGGATGCTACTTTTATTATCTTAAGATTTTAATTGCAACTTCTTTAAGTAATTTTTATGTTTTAGGTGCATGTTTAAGAGTTAAATATTGATATGTTTATTTTCAGTTTTGCGATGTGAAATAATTATGTATTAGTTCTTCATTATTTAAGTTTATTAAATGCTGTTGTATTGACAATTTTAAGGTGTTGTGTAATATACTTTTATATTAAAATGTACTCAGTTGATGTTTAGTAAAAATAAATGTTGTTTAACCGAACTTCTTGTTTTATTTATAAAAAGGGCTACAGCTTGTAGTGAGAATGCTACTTAAATTTATGACACAAAAAGAAGAAAATACGCTCAATATAATCTTTTTTATTAGACGACCAATTGTATACACAAGTACATAGGATGTTAGTAGTGCTGACACCATTAAACTAGAATATTACCTAAATTTATATTAGTCAAATAACGATATTTCTTAAATATATACACTTAAAATACTAAACTAAACTAGTCTCACACTCCTTGTCCTCACTCAAATTAGCTTGCTTTGTTATTATTTCACATATTTTATAATGACCCCATGGCAATGTCGATACGCCGTCGGGCATAATAAATCTCTTATCGTCCTTGTTACTAAGAGCAATTTTGTTTTGATGTGTAGTATAAACTTTGTGCTTGAAGGATCTAATTCTATTTTGATTGCAAGAAACTGCTATTCCATCTCTAAGCACAGAATAGTAATTTTCAAAGGTTAATTTTTCTCGCACGACATGTTTTACAATCCCCTTCACCTTTTTAATTTTACACTTGTTATTAACTTTTAAACTGTACATTTTAGACTTTAATCCAACAAAATGTGTTATTATTTCACCTTTTAGTTCGTCTTTCATTAGGCCAATTTTCTTTTTATTGACTAAGGGAACGCCGTAAATATTGTGAGGGTGGTAGTCACTCGTATCGTATCGATGAATATCGTCTATCATAGTTTTGTAAAAATCGTCAGTATGTATTTCGTACAAAAATGAATCAGTGTCGGTGTAAAGCATATTATTATTAACAAATTTTTGCATTATATAGTTATAGTGAAAGTCATACATATATGTTTTGGATATGTCCAGTATTGACATTCCGACATAGACTGGTTTATTCATTAAAATTTCTGTTTTGTTCAACTCAATTGCAACTAATTTTTTGCTAATTATTGTCCGATTGTGAAAATTTGGCTTCGAAATATAATATTCAGCCCCGAAACGACCTTTCCACTTGCACACTAATTTTATGTCCCTCCTACGACGAACATTCTCCATCGTTTTACCGAAACATGCGTTATTTGCTTGTTTGTGGAAATACTTTTTGAATTCATTGTCTGCTAATCCTCTTAAACGAGTATTTAGATCGATATAGTCCCTCATCCAAGCTTTCTGACGAAAACTTAATATTCTATAAATTTTTTTAATTGATAAGCCGAAAGAAATACCTTGCTTAAGGCTCCTGTAGTGAATTACATATTTTTCTTTATCGTATAGGGTTGTAACTAATTTCGAAAATTTTGAGCCTTGCGGCACTCTATTCTCCGAAAAGAAAGGAAAGTCTTTGTGATGGTCGTGCAAGTGTTGTGAATAAGTAATATCCACTTCTAAAATGTATCCCGTTTCACTATCATCAGCTATAGTGCAAACATCAAAATTTTGAATGTCGTCGGAGGAGAGCCATTCAAAGTTTCCAAAGGGTAGTGCCTCCCTCATTGCGAGTCCATACATGTTATTAATATCAAGATAAACGAGGTATTTAGAGGGTAATTGATTGTCATAATCAGCCATGTATTTATTATTAGCTTCGCTGTAGCGTTTAATAACTTGGCTAATTCCTCCACGTATGCCGCGCTCCACAAAGAGAAGCATATCAATATCGGTGAGGAGTTCTAGTTGAATTCCAGTTATTTTTAAAGCTGCGTCCCATGCAAAGCCGGGAATTGTATAATAATGCAAAACATCTAAGTCGAAAATATCTTTGCACATTTTTCGAAAATTTTGAAACACGTCGGCTAAAAGTAAGATATCGGTTTTCAAATATAAATCGCTGTACTCGCCTAAATCTTTTATATTAAATTCCGTCCAAACTTTGCTAGCGTGTGCATAATCTTCGGAAGAAACATTTTTCAAAGTAAGTGAACTATAAAATTTAGTCATATCCGGTAGCGATGTTTCGCTTAATTTTTGAAAAGAATCTACATACTCATAAGGAAATACACCTTTCCGCATTAGCAACTGTAATTGATTCAAACTTAAATTTGCATTATTCTTTTTAAGAATTTTGAAGTCGTCTTCCTTGAGATACGACGCTAACTGGTCTAACGATGAATCCATAAACCTGAATGAATCAATAAATCTAAATTTTATCTGAGAATTTCCCCAAGTTTTCGTCACCGATATATACTTCTCGTTGTTTATTGGAATTAGCTCAATTCTACCGTCTACAGCTGTAGCAACTTTTTTAATTATGAAGTGACAATCATAATTACTAAAATTATGGAATACCACAGGAATCACCGGAAAAATGCGATAGTTTAAATTGCAGCTTTGGTGGCTAAAACCCCTGAAGCGACCGCTGATATGACAGTGATCCCTGCAAACTTGTTCGTTTAATTGGAAGGACTTATCGCAAATATGACAATTCATGTTTGGACTCATTGCTGTAACAGTGGTAAGATCCATGGGAACTTCTTTAAAAAAGAAGTCTCCATAATTATCTACAACCGATGTTAGCTCATTAACAAACCATCCAGCACAATCTTTACCCCTGTACTGCTTAAAATATGATAAATTATCATCATAGGTGCTGTGAAAGTAGTACCCCATACTAAACGCCTTATGCTTTTGATATTTTACTGTTTTGCAAGCATTTGGCTGCAATTTCGATGGTAGATCGTTGTCGCCAATTACTTTTAAAAGACATTCAATATCTGCGAATATGGAAAAAGGTAAATCAATACGGTTTCTAACGTTTTTAAACGAAAGCCATTTATTCTTTTCTGACGGCAATATGATTTTACACTCATTCAATTGATTACAATCCTGAATGTGCGCTGATAATTTAGCCTCTTTATAAAAATATTGTAAGCATCGATCGCAAATGTACAATCGAGCCTTATGTTTATTAATCTGCGAAACTGCTAAACGAGAAAGACTCTTGATCCAACAAAAATGCCTTCGCTTTGCCTCAACTAATCTTTCTGAAAAATTTAGATCGTCGCAGCCATCATCATCATCATCATCATCATGAAAATTAAAATCGACATTAGTAAAAGCATTTTCTAATTTTTCATCATCTTCTTCCGCATCATAGTTTTCCTCTAACATTAGTAAGTTAACGTGACTATCTAATTTATTTTTGGTTAAATACGTCGGTAGCGTGATAAATTTACCTTTTTTCAATTTCAGAATGTAAACGTTAATTGATATTTTGTTTATTTGCTCAAATTTCGGAATTTGATTCAGCGACATTGGTAATTTAAAACCATTTGTAGTCAAAACTGTACTATAGTGGGGGTAGGCACTTAAGCGGGATGGATTGCCTTTAGGCTTACAGATAGCACTAGCTACAGCAATGAAAAAACAATCTAGATTATTGCTCGGCAAATTTAGAACAGCTTTCTTATATTTGATTTGCTCCGGTAAATCAATATGAGGAGCTGCTGCTGCATTAAACAGTCGTTCACATGAGTTTATGTTTACATATAAGGACACTATTTGAGTCAGACGCCACCCAGAACCTGTAGTTACAAACTCACTAATTTGATTTAGAATTGTGTCTACAATATTTTCCTGAAACCATTGTTCCACTACCGTAAAAGCATTTTCGATTATAAAATTTCTTGTATTGAAATATTTATAGTCAGTAATGGGTTCTTCGGCGCCTTCAAACGTTTTACTAAATTCGCCACAAAAACTAAAATTAATTTTAAAATTGCGTACCGTATTTTGTCTGCTGAACAAATTGGTTATGCGAATTTTCAATAATTTGTAACAATCTTCAAGAAATGCAACCATTTTGGTATGCTTTAGATTGACAATAATAGCACTTTGAATTCTTTTATGAAACGCAGATTTGTAATTCTCCCAAACAACTCGCGATCCAATGGTATTTCTGTGTCGAATATTGCGCGAAAGAAGTCTATTGAAACAAATTTTAAATTTTTTTATGAGGCATAATTCATTCTCAATTTTCCTCTTAGACCCCACTGTATCACAATTTTGCAAACCTCGTCGAAGTAATGTCGCAGTTGTTTTACAATAATTGATCCACATTTTAATATTAGCATCGCCAGAGTTGTCACCACCACCGCCGTATGTTGATTGTAAAGCCAAATATGTCCTTTTCAAAATTTTAACTACGTTTTTGTTCAATTCTCCGAGAGAATCTGCGGTTTCCATTCTATTTGAGTTTAAAATTTTAGTGTATCAAATGCACGTTTCGAAACTTGACTAAATATTTATTGACATAAATTTTTTTATTGATTCACATTATACTTCAAATGAGCACGTTTGAACTCTCAGCAATTTTAATGATTCAAATGAGCGTTCGAGTTCTTTCCTTATGTTTTTGTTAACTTTCGCGTATAACTTTTTAATAGATTTTAGGTAGTTATATATTATCAAATTTACTTGCTCCTTCGACAAACTAGACTGATTTTTTACAAATTGATCGACAGACTTAACTAGCGCATCTGATAGAAAAACGCTACACTCTGAGTGACAATATTCTAGTCTTTGTGTACGCTCATACATGGCCGGATATCCGCATAAATACCAATGCTCACATCCATCACATATTTCTTCATATTTAGTATGGTCAAGACGATATCCGTGTTCGGATATGTACATTTCGTAATTATTAAAAACCAAAGCAAGCTACTAACGAGGACAAAAAAAAGTGAGACTTACAGCAAGTTGTAATGGTTCCTGATGTTGTAGGATGACTCGTCAGAGTATGAGGAGAATTCTGCGAAAGATTATACAATCCAGATTAGCATTTCAAGTATTAATTTAAAAATCAAACTTACCTAATTTTATTCTTGCTCCTCAAAGGAATATGATGGTGTATTATGCTGCTTGCCGACGTTTTCCATACCCAAGTAAATCAGCATAATGTTCTTCGTGTTCATTAATTCTATATCGTCCGCTGTTAGGGCATCACAGAGACGTTTAGGTAAAAATACTATCCCATCCTCTAACTCGCAAATGATGTACTTGTAACTGGCTTTCGGGGCAACTCCCGATCTTAAAGAAATTATTCGGTATTTTTGTCCGATTGTGAGATCTTCTTCTGGATTTAGTTTCGGCTTCTTGACAATCGTACCAAGTTTATTTAGTTGCGAAATAAATGAAGCCATTTTACTCACTCAAAAATAACTGCGCCAACTTGTCGTAATGCGTTTAAAATTGTGGGATTCTCAGCACGATCACTTTAAATTTATCTGAATTTCTATACCTATTTATATACTAATAGAAACACTCCCCGCTTCCATCACCAGTATCTAGTGGAAATATCCAGCTCATTTCTACCGGTTTTGCTAAAGTTTAACGACAGCTGAAAGCTGTTATGTAAAACATTTTTATAATTAACTACTTAAAATTCCACTATTCGAACGACAGAATCCCATTTGCATATAATTATGTTAATTTTACGCACATCGCGCAAAACAGTTTTTTATAGTAAAATTCCTGAGCGTCGGCCGGGAAATATTTGAAGCTATTCAGGTACGATTTAACTACTTAAAAATTCCACTATTAGATCGGCAGAAAGTAAAATCCCTGAATCTCTATCTTTCACTTTGTTTGCGTCGACTGGGAAATATTTGAATATATGTAAAACACATCGCTAAAAATACATTCATCTTTGAGGTCTTGTCCTACCCGTCCGCATAGACAACACTAGTGTGAGCGAAGAACCATTAATAATGCCAAGATCGCGCAGCATCATGCAATTATCCAACTCCTCTAGTCGAAATAACAAATTCTGATCACGTACAGGAATACCTGCGGCTCGCTCAATCAACAATTTAACATACATGATAGTATGCGTGGAGTGAACTCCCATCTCAAATATGCCGTCGGTTAGCGTATCGATAAAGATGCACATGTCGGCCATCACATTTCTATCAATATATATTAACTCTTCCATTACTCGAACCTTCTATTACCACAACACGTACAACCAATTTCTTAGTAAAACAATTCAATTAAAGACCCCCCATTTAAGCGCTTAGAATAATCAATTAAGAAGGGCCGGGCAACTTTTACAACCCACCATCTAAACAGGTCCAATAAATATTTAGCAAGCAAAATAACATCTTACAAGCGCCGAGCAAAAATATAATTGCCCCCAGGGCAGGGCAAGGACAACAAACTCCAATGAACCCGACTAATCTTACACCCGAACTGGGGCCCCAACCAGTTTCGACTAATCATTATTCGCACAATGGCCCACATTACATCTACCTCGCCAGCGCAAGGACAACGAACTCCAATGAACCCGACTAATCTTACACCCGAACTGGGGCCCCACTAAACATACCAGTTTCGACTAATCATTCTCCGCACAATGACCCACATTCCAGCTAACACGCGCGCCCGACAAAGGTCAACACACTCACAGCTACATGTCGAGACAGGATTTTTTTTACGCTCTTTGCAGACCGGATAATACGACCGCCCAAGGCGCGACACCTACAAAATGGCCGACACAACACATTACCTAATACACGACGCTTATTGGATGAACATCACTACACAGACACGCCCATCGACGCCATTCACATTATACACAACCAATCACAGCACAGATACACACAACACGCCATCTTTATTTATGCTAATCACACCCACCACAACCAATCACAGCTCACCACAGGACACGCCCACTATTTTTAAGGCAGGGGGCGGGGCCTATTATGCAAAGTGTATTAGAACCCGCACACCTTAACTACTTACATTTTTAAAGACTGAATTTTCAAAGATCTCGTCTTTGTGAAAATAACAGTTCAGTTAGTGACATTTATAAAGATGATATCTTTAAGAAAATGCAATTTTTATAAGCGGCATATTGCAAGACTATATTTGTAGGAAGACGACACTTTGAAAATAATATATGTGAGGCGGTAAATTATTGCGAAGGATATTTTTGAACAAGGATGGCCTATTTAAGATGATCTTTTGATTTTAAGGAGAATAACAGAAACCGTGTTTTTTAGTTGTATAGTATATTCATACATTTTCTCTTTTTTTTTGAATTCGTCCGAAGTATTCTCTATCGAAATCCCAGGAAAACTGATTGGGCTGCATACAGGGAGGAACTTCTTAGCAAGTTATCCGATGTTAAAACCCATATCCATACGCCAGCAGACATTGAGGTAATTGTGGACCAAATGAATGACGCCATACTAACCTCATATGAAAACAACTGTCCATTAAGAAAGAGACAGACCAACAGGAAGGTCATATGGTGGAATGAACACCTGGCCAACCTGAGGAAAAGAGCACGAAAACTCTTTAACAGAGCAAAAAGGAACGGAGAGTGGGGCCAACACGCCCAGGCTCTAACCGAATATAACAAAGCTCTGAGAAAAGCAAAAACAGACTCATGGAGGAGCTTCTGTGGGGACATTGAAGGCACCACAGAAACAGCACGCCTCCACAAAGTTCTGTCAAAAGACCCTTTAAATCCAGTCGGGAACATGCTAAAACCGACACAGGAATACACAACCAGTGAAAGGGAAACCCTGGAAATGCTAATTCAAGCACACTTTCCAGGAGCACTGATGGCTGATCAAGCTAACATAACATCACAGCCAGTCCCTAGCAACTTCTCAAAGAGGCCCTCGAGAGACGAGTGGAAGGTAGCTAGGGAAGTGATCAGTCACAGCAAGGTACAGTGGGCTGTAAAATCCTTCTCACCTTATAAATCACCCGGACCAGATGGAATCTTCCCCGCTCTACTGCAGCGGGGAATAGACCTTCTGGTACCGATCCTAATTAAGATCTTTCGCCTATGCCTAGCGGGAAACTACTTGCCACTGGCGTGGAGACCGATCAAGGTCGTCTTCATTCCCAAACCAGGCCGAGCATCGTACACCCTGCCAAAGGCATATAGACCGATTAGCCTAATGTCTTTCTGTCTAAAGACTATGGAAAAACTGGTAGACAGGCACATACGAGATGGGGTCTTGAAAGACAATCCCATACATCGTAGCCAATATGCATATCAACCAGGAAAATCATGCGAATCGGCACTTCACAACCTACTCAGTAGGGTAGAAGTGTCGATAACCAACAAGGAAGTAGCCCTAGCTGCTTTCCTGGACATAGAGGGAGCATTTGATAATACCTCCTTCGAATCAATAATGACTGCAACCCTAAGACATGGCGTGGACGACATCACAAACAGATGGATAAAAACCATGTTAGAGGGACGCCAGATACAGGCCGATTTGGGAGAAGAATCCCTCAAGGCACGTGCTGTCAGAGGTTGTCCACAAGGGGGTGTACTATCCCCACTACTGTGGAACATGGTAGTAAACGATCTCCTGCAGACACTCAATGATGAAGGGTTCTACACCCAAGGTTATGCAGATGACATAGTCATTCTCATAAGGGGCAAGTATCCAACCATCATTGCAGCTCTCATGCAAAGGGCACTGAACATCACTCAGGGATGGTGCAATAGGGAAAACCTCAAGGTAAACCCTAGCAAAACAACTATAATACCTTTCACTAAGAAAAGAAATGTAGAGGCCTTCAACAACCTTACAATCTTTGGTGAAAGAATTCAGGTTAGCCAGGAAGTTAAATATCTGGGTATTACCCTAGATGCAAAACTAAACTGGAATGCACACCTAGATAAAATAGCAAACAAAGCAAAAATGGCCCTCATGGTGGGTAGACGCATGTTTGGTAAAACATGGGGACTGAAACCAATGATGGTTCATTGGTACTACATAACAGTAGTCAGACCCGTGATATCCTATGGCACCTTGGTATGGTGGCCAAAGGTAGAACAAAAAACAGCAATTAAAAAACTATCCAGGATACAGAGACTGGCTTGTTTGTGCATCTGTGGAGTTATGAATAGCACTCCAACAGCATCTATGGAAGCTCTCTTGGGACTAACACCTCTAGACATATATCTAAAAGGGGAAGCCCAGATTGGAGCATACAGAATGAAAACCACCGGAAACTGGAACACCAACCAGGAACGGTGCGGACACAAACGGATACAGGAAGTGGGCGAAGGTAACCCCATCTTAAAAATGGGCTCAGACTACAGCCTTCCAGAGTATTCCTTTGACAAACCTTTCACTGTGAGGTACGATCGCAATGACTGGACCCAAGAAACCTCAACCCACCTGCCAAATGGGCTAGTCTGGTACACAGATGGATCCCGAACAGCAGAGGGCACGGGTGCTGGAATACATGGCGTAAGACCAAAAGAGGACATTAGTGTATCTCTTGGGACCAAAGCCACAGTCTTTCAAGCTGAAATCTTTGCTATAATGCAATGCGTCCAGGAAAATGCAAAACGCGGGTATTCCCAACAACGCATAAGCATACTTTCTGACAGTCAAGCAGCACTGAAAGCGCTTGAATCACCTCGTGTAAGCTCTGTGCTAACAAGAGAATGCTTAAGTCACCTGACACTCCTATCTGAAAAGAACACTGTTCAGCTCATTTGGGTGCCAGGGCACACAGGGATAGAGGGAAACGAAGCGGCAGACGCCCTCGCAAAAGCTGGTGCATCTACCCCATTTATAGGCCCAGAACCTGTATTTGGTATACCCAAACAAAGCATCCGAACAGCGATAGAAAAATGGACCGCTAGACAACACGCTTCTCGCTGGGATGCCACACAGGGACAAACACTGGGGAAGGAAATAATTAGAACGCCTTCTCGCAGACTAACAACTGATGTACTCCATCTAGGACGAACTCAGATCAGACGGCTGGTAGGACTAGTCACAGGACACTGCCACCTGAGAAAACACCTACACAAGATAGGCATATACAGAGGGGATATACTCTGTAGATTATGTCAGGAAGAGGAGGAGACAGCCTCACACATAATCTTCGACTGTCCAGCGTTACTCCGCAAAAGACAGCAACTTTTCGGGGGAACTCCACACGGAGCAGCTCTCACACACGAGCACCTCGTAAAACACCTCCTACAACTCGTTGAAGGTGCAGATCTATTTTAATAGGGTCAGGGGGGGCACAAAAGACCACAGAGTCGAAGTGCAAAACTGGGCTCACTACTAACCCATCTAAATCTCTGCTTTTAATCAATCAATCAATAATTCTCTCTTTTGTCAGTATATCAGATTTTGAAGCCATGCGATTTTTCTTGTTTTATTCTCTTTGCTATTTCTTTTGATATTTTTTTCTCCTACAAGAACATTTATATTAATTTCGTGCCTTGAAACATTTAACCTAATGTTGTAATATTTACTTTTGTGTTCTTTGAGTTGTTTGAAAATATCCTATCATTTTATTTGCATTCGTATAATTTTTGGTTTTAGTCTAAACCAATCACTGAAATATGATACTTTCTAAATTTAGCACAGAATAGAAACCAGTCCAAAGCTGCAGGTAGTTTTAAATATCGATGGGTCTAGCCACATGGGAATGTTGTGAAGCCCGAAGCGACCGGGGGTGGCATTTTTACAATGCGAGGGCTCTTATGTGCTGGCAGTCTGTGGGCGAGGTGGCACACGTGTGAACGCGAAAGCTAATCCACTGCGGGTGTTATTCCACCGCGATTATGTGTATTTGAAGTGAATTGAATTGTGGTAGTTATATGGATTATAAGATAGCGGATGAAACGATGAGGTCTGTAAAAGGGAATAGTAGTGCTTGCGTAGCTTTGCAAATGTAGTTATTGTACAGCGGAGTCGAACATTCGTTTATTGTTCGTACTGATGCTGATTGTAGACAGCTTTATTAATTGGGTCGTTGTTCATTGTTATGGTTGGACTGGGGTCTAACCGAACCGCTATCGAGGCCTGGATCCGTGACCATTCGGCGAGATGGTCCACGATCCTTGACCTGTTAACCAGCTTGCTGACAGTAGATTCGGCCACATTGCCATGAGTTCGACCCATTGACGCAGTTAACGTTCGGCTAATGCCTACTAGATGCGTTAATCATCCGTATTTTCAGGATTATTACAGGCACATTATCGGAGGTGCACCGAAGAATATCCCTGAACGATGTCTTTTTCAAGATGAGTTGGCTGAGTTTGTGTTCGCGATCGGGCGTATATGACCAGCTGCTACATGAAAAGAGTCGCCGTTTGCCTTGCACCTTCAGTATAATGTTTCTGATTTACAACCCCCAGACCGTAGGGGCTTTATGGAATTTGTGGTAAGTCGCCAGTTCTTGTAAATTTATGCATGTGAACCGATCTGAATCCAGGGAAAAATAAATTAGCTGGGGCATCGAAAATATGTGCCAACACTACTGAATAAGATCAAACTACTACCTTTTCGATGCCAAATCACATAACAATTTTTCTATTTTTACTTGAAACGATTTTACTCACCAATATAAATTCACGTCGGTGAATAACCTTTTTACTGGCCAACATTTGTACACGAAAGATATCCAACACGGCGAATGGAGCATTTTTACGCTCACTGACGATTGCAGGAAATCAAAAGCACTATTATTATAATGAAACCGTTGTATTTATATAAGGCAACAGTGGAAATAAATATTCCATAATGGTCAATCAAGGGACTTAGTCGTGCGCGACTGGACGCGTTCCGAAAGCGAGACATTAAGTTTAAAATGAATCTTGACGTAACGCCGTAATTAAATTATTATAATTTGCCACAAACTGTCGCTTTTTTCACTTTCTAACCATCGATCCCATTAGCTGTTTAAACAATAGGGCTTCCTCCTTCGGCCTCTCGAAAGCCTTTATCTGGACTCGAGGAGCGGCACAAGGACAACGCTGGGAATCAAGGCGTGTGGCATTTAAACTAGCCTACATAATCTGACCGTAACAGGTGCACGGACGGATAGGTATATGAAATATTAAAACTACAAATGGCGATATGGACATGTACACGGGTGTCACCTTGCAACTTATTTGATCAAAATGTTTCGGCAGAGGAGAAAGGCTTCGCAGCATCTTCGAAACGTGACTTGGTTGAATGTCACTTGCTCGTTATTCATACGAAAATCCCGTTAAGTTTCTTTGTGTTTAACATTATCCGATAAATTCTGTAAAAAACCAGCTTGACTTTTTTAGCTGCACTATTTACATTTAGTCTATTTCTACGTTGTATCGCTTTGCGCCACGATTTGAATAAAGATTGTCTGTGGGAATTGAAAGGACTTTGTGTTCGAGCTCGAAGCAGCAAACCTGTTAAAATTGAAATGCATTCTTTGCACGGTGAATGCCATGTATGACATCACTGATATTGCTTAAATGCTACTGGCACTGAATGTGGAAAAAGAAGTGTTGGTAGAGAATCGAACATGAGACACCGAAATTATACTTTAATAAAAAAGGGTAGGTAACTTTGTAATAACGAAATCACGACTTACGAAAAGCAATAATATCGTTGGCAAATCTACCTTCAAACGAAATGTTGTTGGTTCAAATATTTTCTACGAATATTTTTTTACAAAGACGTATGAGAGATGACATTGCTGTGTTTTTAAAAATTAAATTTCTGAAGATATGTCTTGGGCTCCACATTTTTCGTAGTACGACATATTTCTGACTCGAAGTTTGATGACCGTAGTATAACAAAATAAAATTTTTGGAATGGCTAACTTTTTACAGACATTTTCGAATGTAGCATTTGTGAAAGATAATAGGTCTGCAAGCTAACATTTATTATAGGGGATATTTTTGAAAAATATATGTTTGAAAACACAACATTCTTCTAAGATAAACTTTAAAAGACTAAAATTTAGAACAAGATAGGTATTTTTTACTTCCTTTTACAATAAAGGAAGTATTGGATTCACCCCAAAAATTCGAAATTGAGTTTTCAACATATCTTCACGTTTTAGAGTCCCCTGAACCCAAAAAACATATTTTTTTTCATTGGTCTGTCTGTCTGTCTGTGTGTGTGTGTGTCTGTGTGTGTGTCTGTCTGAGAACAGAATATCTCAAAAACGAAAAGAGGTATGGCGTTGAAACTTCATACATAAGTTTTGTCTACTATGTAGATGAGACAGCAAGCTTTTGAAGAAAATCGCATAACCGGAAGTAGCTGTTTACTCTTGTGATTTTTCGGTTATTTTCGATTTTTTCAAAAACTACTCTAACGATTTTTTTTAAACTTTATATTTTTATTACATTTTTAATGTGTATTGATGTGAGATAGGTTATTTTCCAGTTGAATACTTCTAAAGTGGGTTTCTTTTGTTTTTTTCAATTTTTTTTATTAACTCCTATTTTAAATAAAACACCCGGTATATTATTACATTTTCGAATTCACCTTAAAATTCTAGAGAAAATTTGTCTCTTCAACTAACGCTCTATTTTGTACCAATTTTGTAGAATTTGTAATTTTTGACAAATTTTTAAAAATTCAAAATGAAATTTTTGGCTAATTATAAGATCACTGTAAAAGGAAGTTGTGTGAGTGTATCACACCAGATTTTTAATATTTGGATATATTTGATTTAAAACTCTGTTGGCTACATATTTCAAAATAATACTTTTGGAAAGACTACGTTTTTCAGTACAAGAAATGTTTCTGGGCTATATGATTAAAAATAGTACGTTTGAAAGGACTATGTTTTTATGTTTTCATAAGATAATATCTTGGGAAGGCTAAAATTGCCGAAGGTTACATTTTCGAAGATCAGATGTTTGAGAGCATATTTGTTTGAGTTGCATGATTCAAGAGAATATTTTGTTCGGCTAGAAGTTTAAAAATATGTTTTAAAAGGCTACTCCTTCATGGGGTGCCTCACCATTATTATTTATTATTACATAGTTGAGGGCGATATATGTTTCGGAAAAATTACATTATCAAACAATACATTTTCAGATCATCAGGTCTGGAAAGATAATCTTTCGTGCTACATGATTAAAAATAGTATGTTTGACAGGAATGTGTTTTGGGGGCGACATTTGCAATTAAAGCATTTTAGAAGATACCAGTTTTCGAACGCCGACGTTGCCCAGAGCTACATTTATGAAGACTACATTTTTGAGAGAATATTTTTTGAGCTGCGTATTTGGAGAAGTCATTTTGCTTGTATAGAAGTTTGAAGGCTACAATTTTAACAATCATATTCTAAAAGAGACTGCATTTTTGAGGGTGTGACTTTTTTTAGAAAAATTGCATTATCTAGACCTAGAGACCTGGTGCACAATATCATTCAAAATAGTGCGTTTGAGAGGGCTATGTTGTTAAGGGTGGCATTTGCAACTGGAGCATGTCAACAGATGGCTTCTTTGGAAAACTGACATTATAAAGATCAGATCATTGGGAGGCTATTTTTTGAATTGCATGTTTTGAGAGATCATTTTACTTGGATAGAAGTTTGAAGACTACAATTTTAATAATCATATTTATAAAAAGAAACAACATCGTTAAGGGCAAGACACTTATTAAGAAAAATTACAGTATCGAAATATATATTTTTAGATCATCAGGTGTGTGGGAGGTTACTCTTTTGGCCTACATCATTAAAAATGGTATGTTTCACAGAACTATGTTTTTGAGGAAGACGTTTGCAACTGAATATAACATCTTTGGAAAATCGAAATTGCTTATTTGGGGCTACATTTTGTAGATCCAATGTTTGGGAGGCTATTTTTGGAGCTGCCTGTTTCGAAAGAATTTTTTTTTTGCTAAAAGTTTGAATGTTAAAATATTAAAAATCCTATACTTGATAAAACTATCTTTTTGAAGATGAGACTTTCTTTTGAAAAATTTGCGTTACATCTAGATACATTTTCTTCTGGGTATGTGATTAAAAAATAGGAATTTATTTGAAAATACTATTTTTGGGGATGCCATCTACAATTGAAGCATTTCTGAAGATAACACATTTGGAAGCTGACACTGCCGAAGGCTACATTTTTGAACATCAGCTGTTTGAGAGGATATATTTTGAGCTGAATGCTTCAAGAATACATTTTGTTCACCTAGAAATCTAAAGACTAAAATTTGAAAAATGATATTTTTGAAAGGGCTACTGTTTTGAGCGCGACATTTTAAATTGAGATATTTTTTTAAGGATCATACGTTTTAAAGCGTCAGCAGTAACCACTGTTGTATGGGATATCTTTAAAGATTATACTTTTGAAAAAGATGTTTGTGAACGTGGACATTGAATAAGGACATCTGACCAAGCGAAATTATTATATATTTTAGAAATGATATATATCTGTAGGCTAAATTCTGAAAATTATATTTTTGAAGGGTTGTCTCCTGTGACAACTGTAATTAAAGCATTTTAGTTAATATCTTTGCGAAGCTGACATTGTTGAGACCTACATTTTTGAGGATCATATGTTTGGGAGGATATTTTTTAAAGCTACATGTTTTGAGAAGACATTTTGTTTGATAGAGGTTTGAAGACTACAAGTTTAAAAATGATATATTTGAGAGTGAGAATTTTTTTAAACTGCTTTATCGAAGAATACATCCTCTTCTGGGCTATATGATTAAAAAATGGAAAATGTTAAAGTGCTATTTTTAGGGTCCCATCTGCAGTTGAAGCTTTTCTGAAGATAACATGGTTGGAAATTTTATATTTCCTATAGCAACATTTATGAAGATTTGATTTTTGAACTGCATGTTTAAAGAAGCCATTTTGTTCGGCTAGAATTTTGGTCAACAATCTCAAATATGATATTTTTGAAAAGACTACATTTTAGGGACGACATTTTATTTTTGAAAAATTACATTATCAACGGATGCCTTTTCAGTTCAGCAGGTCTATGGGAGAATTATCATCTGGGCTACACGATTAACAATTATATGTTTTAGAGGACAATGTTGCTTTTTCTAAATTACATTATTTAGGGTGACATATTATTCCGGGCTATTCAATTAAAAACGGGGAAATTTAAAAATACAATTTTTGGGGGTGCCATTTGGTATTAAAGCATTTCTGAAGATAACACCTTTGCATTCGGAGGGCTACATTTTTGAAGATCATATGTTTGGGAGGATATTATTTTAAGCTGCATGTTTTGAGAAGATAATTTGTTTGTTAGAAGTTTGTAGACTACAAGTTTAAAAATGATATTTTGGTAAAAAGCCACTTTGTTGAGGGTGTTATATTTTTTTGAAAAATTGTATTATTTAGGGAAACATTTTCTTCTGGGCGATACGATTAAAAAAATAGAAATTTAAAAATATTATTTGTTAGGGAGTGCCATTTGCAATTGAAGCATTTTGGAAAGCTGACATTGCCGGACACTACATTTTTGAAAATAAGATGTTAGAGAGGATATTTTTTGAGCTGAATGCTTCGAGAATACAAGTTGTTCAATTAGAAGTTTATATAGAACAACTCAAAGGCAAAATATGATTTGGAAAAATTACATTATCGAAAGATGGCTTTTAAGATCATCAGGTCTGTGGCACGAAGTCTTGTGGGCTACAAGATTAAAAATCTGGTGTGATACACGCACACAACTTTTTTTTACAGTTATCTTATAATTAATCAAAAATGTAATTTTTAATTTTTAAGCATTTACCTAACATTTTCAAAAATCACAAATTCTACAAAAACGGTACAAAATAGAGCGGTAGTTCAAGAAACAAATTTTCACATATAATCTCATAAGAGCATTAATTCTTTCCGGAAATTTTTTTGAGTGCCTTCCAACAACGTCGTATTAATTTGCCCGAGCGGGACGCGAGGGCAAATTAGGACGTTGTTGGAATGCACGAAAAATAATTTCCGGATATGAATTAATGCTCGAATGCAGATTCGGTAAGAAAATCGTAACGACACAAACCCTCACAGTTAGGTTGGTTTACCTACAAAAAATTTCCAAAAAATTTTGTTGTTGTCTCGGTTACGGCTAGTGAACTAATTTTTCTATTGGTCATTAATGAGTGTCGTACGATTTTCTCTAAAATTTTAAGCTGAATTAGAAAATGTAATAATATACGGGGGGCTCTATTTAAAATAGGAGTTATTAAAAAAATAGAACAAAAGAAACCCATTTTAGAGGTATTCAACTGGAAAATGACCTATCTGACATCAATACACATTAAAAATGTATAGTTTAAAAAAAATCGTTAGGTCCGTTTTAAAAAAAATCGAAAAAAAAACCTGAAAAATCACAAGAGTAAACACCATACTTCCGGTTATGCGATTTTCTTCAAAAGCTTGCTGTCGCATCTAGATGGTACACAAAACTTATATATGAAGTTTCAACGCCATACCTCTTTTCGTTTTTGAGATATTCTGTTCACAGACAGACAGACACATACAGAGACAGACACACAGACCAATGAACAAAAATATGTTTTTTGGATTCAGGGAACTCGAAAACGTGAAGATCTGTTGAAAACTCAATTTCGAATTTTTGGGGTAAATCCAATAATTCCGTTATCGTAAAAGAAAGTAAAAATGGTACGTTTGAGAATACTATATCGTTGAAGGTGACATTTGCAATTGAAACATTTCAGAAAGAATCTTTGGAAAGCCCATATTACCGAAGGCCAATTTTTGAAGATCACATGTTTGGTAACTTATTTCTTGAGTTTTATGTTTTACAGACATTTTTTTGACAGAAGCTTGAAAATTACAACTTTAAAAATAATATTTTTAAAGAGACTACATATTGGAGGGCAAGACATTGGAAACATATTTTCAGATCTTCAGGTGTGTGAAAGTTTATTTTTCTGGACTACATCATTAAAAATAGTATGTTTAATAGGAAATGTTTTTGAGGGTGACATTTGCAACTGAAGTGTTTCAAAAGATAACATATTCGAGAAGCTGACATTGCCGAGGGCTACGTTTATGAAGATAAGATCTTTGCGAGCATAGTTTTTGAACTGTATGTTTCGGAAAGACATTTTGTTGGGCCAGAAGTTCGAAGACTATTTTAAAAATTATAGTTTTGAAAAGATACTTATTTGAGGGCGAGAATTTTTTTGCAAAAATGTATTACAAATGGTTGGACAAGGCTACACTTTTGAGGGCGGCCTTTGCAACTGAAGCATTTTAGACAGCATCTTTGGAAACATGGTATTGCCAGTGTCGACGACTACATTGTTAAATATCAGATCTTTAATAGGGCATTTCTTTGAGCTGCATGTGCCGAGAAGACATTTTGTGTAAATGGAAAATTTGAAAACGCCAACTTCAAGGATCATATTTTTGTAAACGCTACATTTTTGAGAATATTTTCTAACATCAGATTTTTGAAGACAGTATCTTTGGAAGCTGATATTTTTGCAAGCGATATGTTAGGAAGCCAGAAAATTGAAGACTACAATAATTTGGACTATATTTTTAAGAATACAAAGTGTAGGCATTTAAAAAAATAAAATTTAATTGCAAAATGAAATTACAATTCCTAAACATAGCTTGAGCTCACCACAATCTAACATTTTTATTCAAAAATGACAAGGTTAAATCCGTAATGACGAGAAAACAATCGTTTTCAGGCTTGTTTGAACTCATAAAGCATTACGAAATAGCTAATACCAATTGCCCCTTCATTAAAATACAGAAATGGAGAAAACCAGTTACATTTATTTTTTATTTTTAAAGGATTCTGTTGAACTGTATATTTTCAAAGCATTTGAAAAATTCCTCCCTTTTATGGCATCCGATTTGTTAATATTGTAGCTAAGGAATATTTATAAATATTTTGCAAAATTTATGTTTGTAAATTAATACTGTAGAAATTAATCGCAATATGCACTTGTAAGTTAAGTTTCCTTATTTATTAATTGATGTTACGTGTTAGCTGTTTTCAGAATTTAAGTCCACGTAATTTACCTACACGTGAATACAAAACGAACGTGAGAAAATGAGTTGGATTTACATTAACTGAAACAGACCTTAAAAGATCAGAATTACATACTATTCGACCTTACAATCGTCTTGAGAAACCGTAACTTTCTCGATATAATTATCATAAATGCTTTGTACTACAAATAATGCTCGTCAAGCTGTTGACCGCGAATGAATTGTAGGTTTTAAAATCCCAATCACGCGTGACAATTTTACCGAAACCATTTGCATATTAACAAAAGCGAAATTTAAAAGCTTTGACCAGAAACGAGATGACAGCACCCGAATCGGAAACATTCAGGAAATGATGGAGATGGAAACTAAAGCAGACGTTAGTGACATTTAAAATATAGAAATCTTATCAAAACGTACTCTTCCTTTCTGGAAGACAATAATATAGTAGTAATAAGTTCTGGGTAACCAAAAAAAGAAAATCCTTGGGCGCTTCAGCGAAGTGCAAGATGACAAGCCATTTTTTAAATTATAAACTCCTGCAAGGTTTGTCACACTTTCGTTTCGTACAGCACGCCCACAGAATTAGATCGCTTTGAGGTGTGATATGAACTGCCTTGGAGAACGTAACTGATTGTTTAGCTCTGTTGGTACAGAGTGAATAAGCAGCTTGGATTAACGGAATATCTATGCAAATTCACTCGTATCTGACATAATTAATTGCAGAAATAGTGAGGTTTTAGAAGTCCTGCATTGTTGAACTACAAAACAACAGGTTTCAATAACGAGAGTAAAAGTAGATGCTGGTTGAGGTCTGTCAGATTAAAGTAAAGTAACATTTTAAATTAAAATGACTAAATACACCTCGATTTTGCATTGTCAATGAAATGAGACAATTTAAAAATGAAAACAGCCTTTCTATTTCTTCATTTTTTAAAAAAAGGAAAAGCAATGATATACTAAAAAGAAGCTACGAAACTTGGGTAAATTTAATTAATATAAAGCCCGGATTTTTAGGTCGTTAAAATTCAAAAAAAGGTCACTAAATAGGTTCTAAGATCTCGTAATTCAGGTCTTAAAAACTTTAATTTAGGACTTATAATTTTTGTAGCCTAAATTAGGCTACAACAAAATAACACTACATACTTAACTTTAAATGTAAGGTAAATAATACATACATACTCAGTACAAAATTCTAGTCTTACAATAATTCTTGAATATAAACTAAGCATTTGCATAACAAACCAAATACTGTTCCAACTTTTCTGGCTTAAAACTAAGACGCTTATCTGATAAAACATATTTTAACTAAAAGAAAGATCTCTCCACATCACAAGATGTTATTGGAGCAAACTTATATTTGCTCCAGTCGGCATCTACCTACGTCTTCCTCACTCTCGCCAGAAAGCAATTTTTTAAAGTTGAGGATTTCTTAAAAACCAGGATTTTTTTAAAATAAACAATCAAGTTTAGCATCAGCTTGTGTAGCAATTAAACTTGGTAATTTTGTTAAATGTTCCAATCAGTTTTTCAATAATTTCTACAGATGGAGTTAAAATCAGTCCCACTGTTATACTGCCAATCAGAATTTTAAAATGAACTTTAATATAAAGCAGATCATTTTTAATATTAGATTTGTTAAAATACAGATGTGCTTTTTAATAGTTTGCGCTGAATCATTGTCGAAAGATGTAACAACTTAAAAATAAACAATAACAAATTATTCCCGACAAAGAAAAACTTACTGATTTTATATCGTCAAAATTATTTGCATAAAAGCCACTTTCTATTCCAACCTAGTAAGAACGGGCTCTGGAAAAAGAGTTAAACCACTCAAGTGAACTTTGTACACCTGTACCCTAAGAGGGCCTTTTAAAAATACTTTCTTTACATTGAACATCAATCCGTCAGTATCTTGCAAATTATTACGAACTGTTTCACTTACTAAGTTAAAAGCATATGCAAGACATATCAAATGAATCATATACAGGGTGTTATGGAAATGGGTGCAAATATTTTAACCCGTAATAGAACTCGCTAAACTGATTTTTTTCGAATACTGAGTTAAAATTCAAAACAATGGAATACTATGTTAATTTAATAGCACAAAACACAAAAAACATTTCTTTGATATGCAAACGAACAGAAACTGCATAGGCACTGATAAAACCTTTAGTTCACACTGGTAACCAACGTACTTTATCAATTGAGGTAGGTAAGTTATTGACTGCATGTTTTTTGTGCAAGAACCTTGCAGGTTTAATATACTTGTGTCGTTCACCTTTAACTTAGATTTGCTTACCAAGTGGCTCGTCAAATTTAGGTGAGATAAACGACTGAAAAAATACGCAATTAAATGAACAACATTAAATAGAAAAGTTGTTCATTTTGGTGAGCTCTATCACTGGTTAAATATTTGCACTCATTTCCATAACAACTTGTATAATGTACCGGGTCCCGAAAGTTATGGTAATTTGAGTTTCAAATTTGTAAAATAACATCTTAATATTTTTAAACTTTCGAATTAGCCTAATTTAGGTTGTATAAAAATGCATTTTAGGTTTGGTTTAGGATATTTAGGTCGTTAAGAAGAAATTTTGTGTATCTAGGCATTTAGGCAAAAACAAGTATAGCTCAAAAGATGTATTTTCTCATCATTCTTGTCATCTGTAAGTCTCACATCAGTCCTTAATTAATATGAAAAAGGATAAAACCTACAAATCCGGGCCTTACTAATAAGTACTAGCAAAGAGTACTAAAATATAGTACTCTTTGGTACTAGTATCAATTTCAATTCATTCCTTACTGACGTATTTCGGAAACCATTAAGAAGGCACGAGGAAATAATCAAGAGCGTTCGAGAAAGCTACCAGAACATCATCGACTTTCGTGTTCAGAAATCTGCGTAAAAGCTGTCGCAACCTGAGGTTTGGACTGTTCCCCGGAAGAAATTAGCTTCTGGTTCCAGCTTAGCAAATGCAATTAACATTCAAATGAGCTGTGGAGAAGCTTCTGGTGGGAATGCTCTAAGACTTGCTGTTAATGGATATCGGATTGCAGCAAGTCAACAGCCTTGCCAGTTTGATAGTCTGCTTTGATAATTTAAGTTGGAAGATCACCTTTGATATGCTGTTTCACTGTATTTTTTACTGTATTCGGACTTCAATAATCACAGGTTCATATAAAGGTTGCCTATGACTGCTTTCGCGAGAATTTCAAAAGGCACGAGAGGTCTAATTAGCCGCGAGAGCAGCCAATTGCAGCTTGTAATTAGACTTAATCTAAGATCTGCGATTTCACTCACATCCCACATAGACGGCGGCGGCCGCCAGCAGCAGCAGCAGAAGAAAACAGGCGATGATGCAACAGCCGCACTTGTATTGCGAGCTGAGCTTCTTTCTGGTGAACCGGATATCCGAATCCGACGATAAGATGGAGCTCGGCGATCGCTTATAGTGGCGGGTCGTGGAGCTCACCGTGCTCACAGACATCTGAAACAATGCGAGGATATTAGAGATTTGCCAACAAAGCAAGAATAGACGTATGTAAGCATTTTTTTTTATCGAAACACATCAATGAGAGCAGCTTAAGGTTCAGGTTTAATTCGAATGGCTGCTTAGACCACGTTGTCTTTGATAAACACCACGTTCATTAATCTTACAAACATCTTCGTTGAGTTTACAAAGTTTAAAGCACACAAAGTACAAGGTAATCGGGAGTTGATCAACGACGTGGTCTAAGCCGACACAATTTTCAAATATGTTTTAATTTTTCAGATTTTTTTAAATGCAACCTGTCACCGCTGAACGCTCGAATACTTAATAGAAATAGAATAAATTAACGATAATCTTACAACACTTCAACATACGCAGGGTAGCGAGCTGAGCTACTGCGGAAGAGGGAGTGGGTTAACACTAAAGTTATCAAAACTCAATACAGGTGCTACCGACTTGATTGTTCAACAGCTCGCGCATCTAATTTGGTAGACTTCCCGTTGATATGGCAAGCACAACTTATATTGAAAGGAGAAATCTCACCCCTTCATGTATCAGAGCCAGGCTCTTTGATAAGCTGTAACCTATTGTAGAAAGAACAAGGCATAAATGCGACGCAACTAAAATGATATTTATTTTCAATGCCTACATACAGACGAGTAATATAGGAGGGTAGTTTTTCGTACCGAAATAAAATATTGAATCTATGCTATTTACACGTGAGTAATTGAGGCAAACTCCATATTAAATCCGTGGCATGTACACGCTGCGTTCACAGCAAAACGTATGTAATTTCATGTATAAGCTTAACACACACATACACAAGGTTCACGTAGCTTAGGAAATATGTATATAAATCGCTACTTTAGTAATACATAAAATGGTAGAACCAGCATAAACAAATAATTTAAATATCATATTTATTTACAATAAAGCAAAATGGTGACTTGTCTATTCAATCCAACGTCTTACAAAAACTAACTACAAGGACCAAATCGGCAAATAGGAACTGCAACCTATCCAATTAACAAACCCACATTTCAAAAATCTATTGAACCAAATATAGAAACCCAAATGTAGCAACTAGAAAGCCAAATTCATAAATCCGAATATCCATAAGTACAAACAAAAACACCTAAATCCGTAATCCAAAAAAAAAAAAAACACGGAAGCAATAGAAAGCCATTGGCGCACAGAAGCTGAGCGTCGTCCGAAAACTCACTTCTGGTGTAAATCGGCTCAACTTTCTCTCTGCACTCCAATGCAGCATAATCAGGAAGTACAAACTTATCAAAAGACATCTAAAAATGGGATGATAATTGCAAAGTACAAATGATCTACAATTGATTAATGACCGAGCTTATCCTAAAAACCTACTATCTGCAATAGATTCATGTGCTGGTAGATTTTTTCAAATTCGATCATATTAATTGACCATAAGGAAAAAGAAAAATAATGGTGAAGCAGAATTCCTTAAATCACTAAAGCAGATTATGCAATACGCCAAAATCAACAGAAAACGTCCGAAGAGCTATTCGATACGAAATATTACGCTCAGATTCGCTCAAATAAGCCAAACAATGTAATATGGTGACTGAACTGTCAAATAAATTCACACAACTGGTTCAAGAGCCACTGCCCGATGCACTCGAATGCCAGCTGTCAACCATTAACCCATCAAAATCATATATTTTTACCTCTATATTGCTAGTAGGGTCTGGGAATGGGCGAAAACATTACGGCGCCGACATAGTCTAACTCTGAACACTACGGGTCTCGTGTGCATGCCTGAGAATTCGAATTTTAAACTTGACCACCGCGCAGACGACGCTTGTGCACAGGTGACCAAGTATGTAAATGAGTTGGTTGTTTTTCTCACTTACGCTGTGACCTCCCCACTTACAGGCGCTAGCAATGTAGTACTATTAAATATATGATCAAAATGAACACAATCTGACAGGTAAAGAGTGTGCTACCAAATCTGATTATTCAACATACACTTTGCTTATCAAACAGGTGAGTATGTAAATTACCAGAGCTAATTAAACGAACCCGCCTTTTTCAGAGGCCCTATCAGCACAGACAGATATCACATAATAAGAGCAGGGAAAATGTAAGAGTCCAACTGAAACGTAAACCTGCAACTCTCCACGTAACTTCGTGGGGGAGAAGACCACCTATATCCTTTAAATTTGCATAGCTAATAAGTAGCTTTTAGGGAAACACTAAGGTGAGCTAGAGCTAGGGCGAACGTTAGCAGATAAAGTCAAAAATGTCAAATGACCCTAACAAACCATTCAAGAATTCCTATAATTTTGTGCAATACGAAATCAAAGATAACTTCAACATGGGTTGAAATAATATTTCATAATAGGTACAGTTAGCACATGGGCTATCTACAGCACCACTATGTAGATTACTGCCGATTCAAAATGGTCATCGAGTGGATTACTACCCTTTCAAATTAAAACCACATGGATCTACTACTGATTGCAGCGAATTTGTAGAATTTGCCACCGAACTGAAATACTACCGAACGGAACTACCACCGATCCGATTTCATAGCAAAATAACAAGTTACCTAAACAATAAGCGTTGCTATCACAGTGTGAGAGTCGCAAATTGGTGAACGACATCTCTACAAACCCACTCAAAATACGCCATGCATGAGTTATCATTTTGAAGGAACCCAAAAATATATGTACGAGTTAAAAGACAATATTGGCATTTTATTATAATATGAATAAATTTGCGACAAATTATAAAGCCTTTCAAAAGCTAGCAACATCAGTTACTTCATAAAGACAATTGTTAATATTGGAAGAAGTGAAAATTCGTGGTAGTTCCAATCGGACGTAAATCCATATCGGTGGTTGCTCAATTTTGTCAAACTTCGTTTCAAAATTCTGAAGCAATTCGTTCGGTTATCAGCTCATGAATGTGCTACAATCGCAATGCAAGCGTTCTGCTCAGCAGCCCTTGAGTCCACCAGTCCTGATCCTATGCTCTCCTTTTCTACCTGGGCCCTCTGGTCTGACACGCTGAACTGTCTAACGGAGTAGGCCTCCAACCCTTACCAGACCAGGCTTCAAGGGAGATGACGTGTTGTACTGTCAGCCCGAGAAGTTCAAATTATCCGCAAGAGCAAGTGCTAGAATTCGATTTTACCTTGATTGTTAAACTTTCTTAGGAAATCGCATTCCTGAGGCTTTAACCCTGTCTTAATACGGTGTACTGTCTTGCAGAGCTAACTTCTTAAAAGCCATTTCCGACCGCCTAATTTTTTAAACGCAAATCCCGGCGCCCGGAGAGATGAAATACTTCTCGTAACCTCATTTTACTAATACTTAAACCTGTAACCTGTAGCAATCGCAGCCTCTACCCCGCTTGTGAGCGGCTAGAGTTCTGTAGCCGCCCTTCATAAACTCATCTGTAGGGCCCGTTTTTGTTCATTAAAAGGCGAATTCCTGAACTTCGACGTTCGATTCCGCAGCCCGCAAATTCCCTACCGGGGGAATGTCAACATCATTTTCCGGCTCAAGTCTCCAAGAACGACGCCTAGCTGTCGTAAGGTACCAGCAGCTTCTGCACCAGAATTTAGGCACTAACACCCGCCCCAGGTAACCCTTAAAATCGCTAAATTCACCGGAAAATAGAATCGGCGTGGGTACCGGCGGACTACCAATAGGGACCCGCAACACTCGCCGGTGCATTGGGTTGCAGCTCGACTAACGAAACCAGACACCGTTCCAGAAGAACATGTGAATTTTAAATAATGTGCAACTCAGAGTTCTTTTTAATTAATCATTGTAACTACCTAAAAACATTATATTTGTTTTGGTAATTATCTGGTGTTTTACCTAATCGAATATATATTTAAATGAACGTACTTCTCCGATTTGAGTTTAACCCGAGGGGTAAATCTTTGACGCCCTTAGTAAGGGGGTGAAACGTCACATCTCTATACGTAAATTTACATTAACTGATGTCATTTTTTTCTTTTGTCGGTATATCAAGAACGGAAAGGAATTAACCTAAAGTGAATATGAATTTTTTTGTATAGAATCACTTCTAGAACATATGGTGTAAGTTTGTCGGTTACCTCAGGGAACACCCTGTATATCTCTTTTATGTTTCAATGCTTTTTGTAATGTAACCTAAGCTTCTTAAATAAATAAAAATTAGTATTGAAATATACACGTTTTATATTTATTACAAATCACTCACAAAGTTGCATACGACACATTTTATGATGCGGCCCTCACGACCTTCGAATTTTTTACAGTGGCCCTTGGGCCCCTTGAAGTTGGACAGCCCTGACCTAAGTCATCAAATATTACTCGATTAGAGGTGTTTGCTAATAGTTATTTTGCGTTAACTATGTAAAATGTTGTATATAAAAGCAATATATTTTAATTAATAAGGCAGTATTAATGTCTATAATTTTACTCATTCTCATTTACAAAGCCATAACTGCCTGGTCTCTGACACTTAAGACCAGTATAACGTTCTACCCTTCGCCAGAAGATCGCTTTAAAAACCATAAGTACTTGGTCTCTAAGGATAGAGACATGCGATCTCCTATTAATAACATCTAGTTAGGAAGGTCACTGATACTTGGAATCCAGATTAGTACATACTCGTATGTTGTAAACCAAGTCGATGGCATTTTATATGTTTGTGACAAAATTCTTAAAGTTGATAGTAAACAAAGTCGGCGTTAGCTCCATTAGGATGTGGATTCGCATCGGTGGTAATACGAGTCGGTGATAATCCGTATTAATAATAATAATGGTGAGGCACTGACACCCCATGAAGGAGCTTGGCCTGCAAGGCGGAAGGGTAGAGCTTCCGTATCCTCGCTCTCACACCCGGGGATACAAATAATGTATTAAACGATCAATTGTATGTGAACAGTTTATTATGGTTTTGTTTGTCCCCCTTCGTTAAGTGCAATGTATTTAATCATATATTTGTACAAGGGTTCCATGGTTTAATGTTATTATGGAGAAATATTTCAATTAATCTTTAATTTCAAGTTGTAATGGCTTAAAGAGTTTGTGTGTCCCTTCAAAGCTAAACTTTTGAATGAGGAGCTTTCGGGTGTGGGTGTTTACCCAAGATTTTCCTCGATGTTTCACCGTTTATACAGCAGTGAAAGTAGATTCTAATAAGTTGAACTTATTCGATTCTCGTTTTATGACTCCAGTGTCGACGATTGTTCTATTCCAGCACCTTCACTGCCACGTTAATAGAAATAATGCAAATGTTAAAAGTATCTGCCACAAGACAGTTTTTTTATATGGAATAGAAGATAAAATGTAAGATAGAAAGGAAAATATTTTTTGAATAATTTTCGGGAGATGTGGTCCCTATAGCTCAGTGGTGTATATCTGCGGTAAGAGAAGTTTTTGAAATATAAATTTAATATAAATTGCGTACACAGGCAGCATAGAAAGCAAAATGAACTGTTATCCTAGTTTTAAGTTAATGAAAGCACGTACCCAATATCCACGTGACAATCTAATAAAGGAATAGCCAGTTCAAGGACGGAAGCCGAAGAGGGGTCGTGGGCAAAAGTAATACAGTGAAACTGGGGTAGTTGAAATACGGCAAAATATAAACTGAGGTGGTTTAATACACCAAAAAAATATTGAACAGCCCCCGTAGGACGGTTCGATTAAATAACAAACCGAAAAAAAAAAAATATATATATATATATATTAATAACGTACCATTAGTAGTACAATCGAACTACTAAGCCAACCTCACTTTCACTAGAAAATATTCATAGAAAACTAAAATTAAGGAAATCGTCACAAAAATTCAATGCGAATCAAAGTTCAAACAAACAGTGTAGCTCCAAATAATAATCATATGAATAAATATAAAAGAGTTAAAGGACGAATTGCACACAGGGTTTTATTGCAAGCACAAAATTATTTGCTTTATTACACGCGCTCGGTATTGATTAGGCGAAGCATAGATCTCTAGTTAAAATAAATATAACTTCTACCGCTAATTCCGACTACGCGATGAGACTATATCGAACAAAAGCAATTATAAAAAGGGGTACAACTTATCGTACCCAAAAAAGTCACAAACATGAATAGGAAGCCGTTTCATTTTAATCTCCGATTATTGTGCGCGTTAGTCAAATAAACTTGTCTAATATTTATAAAAATAGTGAACACAATGTAAATTTATACTTTAAAGAAGTTGAATCCTGTCAATGACAGTCAGTATCACCAAATACGAGATAATAAGGCAAGGAAACTTTAACAGGTGATTGTTTACTCGTTATAAATTACAATTGATTAAAACTGTAAGTAAACCCCACTAACAAGTTACACGGATTCTATTAACTAACAAGTTACACGGATTCTGTTAAATCGAGAAAGGCAAAAGCGGTTAGCTGTTGATTTAGATAAAAATCTCTCTGACGTGCACGCACTCGCTGACTACGGGAGTCAAAATGCTGGATTGCCCTCTCGCATACGTGCTAATCAAGGGGGTTGCGGACGGGCTGGAATAAATATGGTGCCACCAGGTGGCAGGGTTTTTCCGCAGTGAGCGGTGTGCAGTCGTACAGACTAAATATATTAAGAAGATTACGTGAAAAATATTGAAGATTAATTGAAGGCTTGATATAGATTCCGTAAAACGCCAATTCAGGTAAAAGTAGGAAGATAAAGGATTCCGATCCTGAGATTTCGGCAAGCCAAAAGGTAAGTTGCTTCTGAAACACCATTAAATCCTAGATCAAGTAGATAGGTAGCAGCAATTCACAAAACCAGTATACAAAATCTTATGACGAGTTTTGAAGATAAATCCGCTTTCTAAGTGAACGATTATTTTACTAATATGGCATTTAAAGTGTTAAAATAGGAAACCCCACAAGAATCGAAAGCGTCGAGTTGATACGAATAAGTTCAGATTATTAAAATACAAGCTTTCATGACACTTGCCCACTGAATGAGGACCTTCCGGATAGTTCTAGTGTTTGTTCAAGATTTTTTCTTAATGTTCCGCCAGCCTTTTCCGTTTTTTAAATAATTCTTGGAGTGTGAACTGCAAAACATCAAGGAAAACTCTTGAACAAACACGGCAGTACCTGAAAGCTGCTCTTTTAAAAGTAATCAAAAATTAGAACATACTCCCCACATATACACTGGGAGATTCAGAATATTTTACCGAATTGCTTCTTCAGATATTTCTTGTTTCTTCTGGGACATCTTGTATAAATACTAATTTCACGAAAAATTTTCCTTTAATGTTTTCTAATTCCTCATCGAAACCAAATTATGGTTTTAGGAATCCTATTATGGAGCCGGGGCCAGCGCAAGAGCGTGTCGAAACGCATGTGTCATTAATCCTGGGACGCACCGTGCATAAATTAGAATAATCACCCACACTTTCTACAAATAAACGTGCAAATTTATGTTTACATATTTACAGCCGCACATCCTCGACGTTATGCAACTGAGAGCCATCTTCGGGGCCAAAACGTGCACTTTTAAGGCGCACGCCCGCCATTTGGTGGCAATGAGGCTCGTAAGCTGTAGGAGACCTGGCGCAATCCTCATCCCTATTAATCCTCTGCCGCCCAGCCATTACGCTTTGATTCCGATTAGTTCCTACTGAATTTCCCTTTTCATCGCCTAAGGTTGCGGACGGACTGCTGTGACTAAGTCCGTTTCACAAGCGAATTAATGAGGCGCAGCGGTTAACGATGGCTGGATCAAGAGATGAGAGCTGAAGGTCGCCGAAACCGTTAATTGTTCTGCGTTTTTGGATGGAAATTGGGACACGATAGAATAATAGTGTTGATGGCTCATTCGTTTCGATAGCACGATGAAAAGTGGGCTCAATCGAATACAATCCAACAAATTTGTTGACGTTGCTATAACAGAGATTCAGTTACCAGTCGAAATACGAGACGAAAGAAAATCAGGTGTAGGTAACTGTTTAAAAGAAGTTGTGTACATTTTTTAATTCATGAAGTTAAGTTAAGAACTGCAATTGGAGCACAAATATCGGCAAAAAGAAATAGATTCCCTCAGTAAGAAATTAAGTACATAAAACATGCATCCTATGATTAAGCCTCCTGCTGTAAGGTGCACAAGTAAAACCGATACGTTTTGTAGCCTGCCTCGTTGAAAGCTGGGTCTACACCTAGCTATTGTGGAATCAAGTTGGGCATTTTAAGTGAGTTTTCAATTCTTATCAGGGGAAGCGTTCGTAGAGTTCATGCACCTTTTGTTCACACGTGTACTGATAATTAAAACTAACTTAAATATAGTTTGTTAGTGTCGTAGGCTCAAGGGAAAAACAAAAAGGGCATTCAAGACGAACCTCTACCCACGATATAGTAAAAACGACACGCACCACACCCTGAGGGGATTGCAAGCACACTGCTATTTACAAGTGTTTCCTCTTCTTTTTCTCTTGCGTTAGGGTAACGGCTTGTTTAACTTCAAACTATTGTCGACATTTATTCTTCTCTGAATATCAACACTATACAACTAGAATCGGAAGTACACATTTCCTAACATGTTGCTACTTTAAATACTGAAAAATATAACACTTATATTTCTAACCTGTCATTAGTAACATCGAAATGAGATCAGGGTGTGCTTAATCATACTCGACTGCTACATTTCATTAAATTGAATCAAACAGTAGTCAGATCCGGATCGACTTACTAATTAATTTTCAGCTACAATAATTGCTCCAATCACTTCCGTACGCAATGGTGGCAGGCGCTGATTAGGCACTTTTGCTCCGTTTTGCTAGTAATTGTGACTGTCGCCAGTTCCGCGCTGAAGGAATTAGGAGCTCATATGATTGATAGCGAAATAGTAGTGTGGGAAACCGTTACGCTAAGCACGGCCGGGTTAATTAGAACGTACTACTTTAGATTAACGTTCCGTGGCGTCGTGAATGCTGCAAATATATTAGAATTTATGACTCCATGTACTCGGCTGCTCCATAAGTAGCCCAAAACATGTAGTGCAGCAAAAATTCTAGATGAAATTGAGATAGTTGCGTAATTCAATATTTTTATAGCTTAACCAACAGAAGGAATTGGAAAAACTGTAGAAAGGGAATTCCTGGACACATACACGTAAAACAAAAATCAACAGTCTTTTGCAAATAAGGTCAATAAGACATCAGAGGTAATTCCTTCCCAATTGCACTTATCCGTATTAAGTTGATGTTACCGATTCTTGATTTCGATGTCGAACAAGGTGTTAGCACAATGCAAAAGAAAATGAAGAATTTATTACATTGAGTATTATAGCGGTCTAAAATCGAGAAATTTTTTTCAATGCCTTTGTAAATTGCAATTAGAAATTGTAAAATGTATTGTCTAGTAAGTAACTAAGACACATTTTTTAGCTGGTGTGAATCTGATTTTTTTATTGGCCACTGAGATGTGAATAAATTTACAATTATTTCAAAACATCACTGTCAATCAGGTATAAAGTAAGTTTAGTTTTAGAAACTACGGTTATTCCTTGCTTAGAAAACGGTAAATTCCACATTTATCTAGTTTTATTATTGTTTCCTTTTATAACTTTTGATAATAACATTTGATATGACATATGACAGGTTTGAATTATTCACGTGATAGTTGATTTATGACTAATAGATTTAAAATTTTGCCTAGTTTTTTGTAACGATGGCACTTGTCAAAATAGTAGACAACCTAAATACTATGATAGCGCACCATTTGGAGGTATGCGCATAGTCTTAATCTTACGTTATTTAATTATAAATGTGTAAAGTCCCAATTGACGATAGCGACACTTCCGACTATTGCGTAAGTAAATAGCTTTTTGGAGTGCCTGATAAAACTCCTATCAATTAGCGCAATTTCCGTTATCGGCCTGAGAGAGAATCCCTCAATGATAAGTCGTTTGTTTAGACTACTGGTTCTGTTGAAGCTAGCGTTGTCGCAAGACAGCAACTAGTACACATTCAGTTCCTGTTTAGTAGTTATAAGAACCGTTTCCTTTTATCCAACTCACGGCCACAAATCGCTGAGAGGCTAACTCGATATACTGGGTTGTGAACCTATCGAAAAGTTGTAAAGGGGGGGCGAGGACAATATAGTGCACGTCGTATAATTTTTCCTCATTTACAATTTTTCCTCATTTACAATTTTTCCAAAAAAGTAAGAGTAATTCTGTTTATCCCTTATATCAGGTTTCTATATGCTTATCTTTTCCGTACTGTAATATCTTCATAAATATTGTTAAATACCGCATAGTAACGGCTAACGTATATGTATCTATTATTACGAGCAAAAAGCGCCTTTATCGCAGCGAAACTCGGTGACTATTCCTGGTGCACTTTTGTCCCGATTCTCTCAGAGCTTAGGTGCCTCTCTGTTCAGCTAGATTTCGAACTAGGGGTACGTTATACACGGTCATTTGAGATTGCTATTTTATTCTTGCCGAGTTTGTTTAACATTTCGGGTTATTTGCAGCTGTCCTCGTTCTGCATCGTATACGTGCTGACATTGCTCATAGATCAATCTGCTGCTTCCATAAGCTGCAGTTTGTCCCGTTTGAGAGGCGGTCTTGACCTATTTCATCACTTAGAAGAAGGGAAACTGTAGTTCTTGCAATTGAAGTCTACATAGTTTCGCGGGAAATTACATTTCCTGCTATTACATCCAGCCAGAGATGACTAACGATGCCGGTGAGCTGCAAAGTTGATTTTCGGATTTCAGTCGGGGTTTACTATTTAAGCCAGTATGTGGCGCTCGACTCGCCAAGCTGCCGCAAAGATAGCTTGGTGATTTATCATAATTTATCGGGCAATTAGAACCGCTTTATTAAATTGCCCCCTGTTTCACGCATCGTGGATTTCTTCGATCACTCCATTTCGTTCCGCACGCGTAGTATGAAACCAATTCTTCTGCTGTTCAGCTTCTGAGTGGATGCCATCTCTAAGGGGCGAACGCTTCCAGCAACAGCAATCCCCATTCTGCATGTACTTTTCCCTTGGGCTTGTAACATCGTTTCTGAGGGAAAATTACTTCCATCAACACAGCAAGTACTGCCGATTGCTAAGGTAACTGAAGTTATATTATACGTTGCACGCGGCAGTAAAATTTCGAGTATTTCGGCCATGCAAAACGCCGAACTATTAGTGTTGCGTCTCTTTTAACCTTTAAATTGTTCAAGTTACGTCTTCTAGGCTTCCTCTTTATGAAATCGTTAGCCCCTCAGGGATTGTTTAATAAATTAGTAGCCCTTAAAACAATTGCTTATTTGATAAATAATTAATATTAAAACGTAGCTTGTATCCGGAGGAAGTCCATCAAGGAGCCAATTTGTTTATAGTGTATGTATTGCAACCTTTTTTTTAACATTTGATATATTTAGTAGACGTTTTATTCATATCTCGCAAATGTTTTACTATATTTCTAAAATTGTTCTGTTAAGCTATATAAGGAAGTTGATAGACAAAATTCCAACATCATCTAACGTAAGTTCCCGTGACATCTCGGATCCTAGGGAAACAAACGAGAATTCAAAGTACAGAATCTGTGGTGCCAAAGCAACCCAACTTCTAAGCTCTTTTTAGCCCAACGTAATGTTCAAAAGAAACACTCCTACATTTCGACTGACCTCTAGCCGGGATAATTTGGTGCACGGCTAAATAGCTATGTGTGGAACACTGTAGCTTTTTAAAATCGAATACCAGATTTGACACTTGATGGGCTTATTATTCAAGTAAAGTGAAGTAACGATCTAATACCCACTTGAGGGTCTATTTGTGTCGTATGTAAATACGGTTTAGTATTGCAACAGAGTGCCTAGAGCTAGTAATCTCTTTAGGAGAAGACAGTTCTTTGCTGTCTTTGGTGCTGCCACCAAGAGGTAATAATCCGTCCTGGAACTTCTGCATAGTACGTAACTATGTCTTTTATTTCGTATTGTACAGAATCCTTTCAGGATTCCTGGAATTTCTCCATGCTATTGTGTGATTATTTGATCTTTGTTCTTGTACGTTGCATCTTGTGCTGATGCCTTAGATAAGTTGCATTTTACTGTTATTCTATGCAGTTTGTTCATTTAAAGTAATTATTATTGTATTTATACATTTGACTGTTATACTATCAGAACTTTAGAACTTCATTAGGTGCGCTCGGCGTACTTAACGTTGGCATTAAAGTGTCATATTATTGAATATTATACATTTTACTAAGACTATATATGTTTTAGTTACTATAAACTGGATTATGAGATATTTATTGCATTTGAGACTATTGTGATTTTGGTTAAGCTTTGAGTTTCTGTGTTTTCGTTTCTATCTGAGCACATCTGTAACAGAAAGACTCATTGGCGTCCTTTACTTTACTTTAACCTTCTGCAAAGAACAGCACCTGTTTTCACTGTTTAGCTAGCCGACCCGCAAATGCGCCCATGTGATAACGATGCTTTGATTTTGGCTTTAAATTTGGTATCACTATTTTGATTTGTAAAATAAATGCTACTTGCGACTGCTTTTACATTTGAATTTGGTCGTGTCGACTGGATGCTGCCGATTTTTGTTTTATAGTATCGATATCCAGAAAAAATAAAGAATAACAATAATATGGGGTTGAACAAGCTATTAACCTAACCCTAGAGAAAAAGAAGGTATCTAGAATTGTCTCGTTTAATCATATTGAAATATAACAGTAGAGGAAATGATTTAAACAGTTGTATAACGAAATACGGTTTTAAATTGCCAATTGTTTAGACTTTAGAAAATTTGAAGTTTCCATATTTTAATAAGGTTATGTAGAACTGCATTTAATAAACGACTTTTATATGAAAATGGTGAAATAAAATGGATATAGAAAGAAAACCAGAAATATTCGACTTTTGTATATTTTTCGTTTATTCTAATCACGATTCTTGATCGAAGAAATTTGACGTGTTTATAGTTGCAAGAACAGAATAGATATTAGAAGTTCAAATAAGTACAAAGGGGGCTATGTAAATAGCATTAATTGGAGCAACAAACCGCAATTAAATTACGTTTATTAATAAGAAATAGCAAAATTAATTCATACAGGGCTTTTTAGTATTACTAGTACTTATAAAATTACTATGAATGGAAGAGTCTGCAGGTTCATGCAGAGTGCATACATTTAAATCAGAAATTATGAAAATTAACATTTAATTATTTTTTTTATAAGGCAACGTAAATTGCTTACGCAAAAACCAATATCAAGCAACAAGGTAGGTACAATAAATTTAAATCATGAATCTTACTCTCTTAACGAAATCTTAATGAATCTCTTAATGAAATAAACTGTTAATTGAAATCGTAACTACTGAAGAATTTAAAACTGTTACTTCTTAAAAAACACATAGGCCACAGGTTTGTATTGCATGCATTGTATATAAGATAACTATTTCTTAACATTTTGAGTATAAGTTGTATACAAAATATATTGCTTGTTATATTCCTATTCTCCCGCGTTCAATTTTAAGCGCACGCCGCTGCCCTTAGACCGTTTACTCTTCAGTTCAGTTTTCGACCTCAAGTAGGGAGGCTGCTTACGCAGATCGTATTTTTTCCGCTGGTAATCCTCCTTTTGGAGAAATCAAGCGAACCGCACATGTGTGTAACCGGTGAAGTTTACGTGTATTTTTTTAAATCCATTTTCTTATGTCAATGATAAGTCCGACAGGTCTTGTCGTCTTTTTATTTTTTATTTTGATCTAAAGCAAAGATAACGTGTAGAGGCATCCTTCACGCCTTTACATACCTTCCTGGTACATTTATCATGCGAACTTAACACTTTAAGCAATAAATCTCGTCGCTTGTACTTTTTAATTGTAGAAAGTTCCAAAATATAGCAGCAAACCTCGCCTAGTTCCTTCATGAATCTTTGTTCTTCTCGCATCTGTCAAGGTGAGCACATTCCAATCAGGTTGGCTTGGTTTAGCTAATTGAATACCGCGCTAAGTTCCACAAACAGACAATTATGTAGGCGTAAAAGCTCCAATTTGCAGCCGGCCATTATCCTCGAGCTCCTGCGGCCGAATAAATCTCTCCGGCTTTATAAAAGGCGACACGAATGATCCGGAAAGCAATTTCCTTGCTCGTTATCAGCAGAATAATAAAAACAATCTAGCCGCCAGACTTTCTCCCAGAAATGTGACACTGACGCGGACCCAGTGACCTTTTTGAAAATTTCTTCGCGAGCTTCTTGCTTGGAAATGAGAAAGAATGGCAGGAAACGAAAGAAGCTTCTCTAATGGGCTAAAAACGCGAATGGTTTTGGTTTTCGCTAGCCATTGTAATGTTGCAAAAGTGTGCATATAGACAGCCAGTAAAGTCGGTAAAGTTGCTATCAATGTGCACTGTGATTCAAATTAACTACAAATCTAAGTTGCTCTCACTAACATCGAAGGCAGTGCTTTGGTATTACCGATGAATGTCTTCATGGCGCTTCAGTGTACCTAGCATATTTTTCTTTGTTCAATGCCAAGTCATTTTGCTAAACTAGGTTAGCAACTTCGATTCATACATGTACAGACAGTGCAAGGGCAGTTGCTTGAAATGCTCAAGAAACAGCGGTAGTAGTTGAAAAACAGCAGCATTCATCTTCATTTCAATAAAACAGGATGAAAACTGAACAAAAGCTATTCATCTCAATAATAGCTGGCGAAACGTATTTTGAATGTACAGTTACATGGCGCATTGTTGCCTCTGTAAGTAAAATCAAGTGCTACAATGAAGATGCCGGTTTATCGATACAAAAATATAAAGATAGCTTTTCATGGACCTTTCCTATTAACAGACTTTGCGCTTGGAAAGGTTAATTCATAAAGGAAAGTAAATATAATTTGTAAATGGGATAGTTTTTGGAGTGAAACCAAACATCATTAACTGCAGATTCGATCGTAGCAATTAAAGCAAGATAACTTTCACCTTTCATTAAACACTAATCAGTATAAGACATTGAACAGCACAGTTGAAATTGAAATTGAATGGATCTTATGACATATTTCTTTACCTTGAGAATATTTTGCGAAAACCTAATTCAGCAACAGTAATCAGAACTTTTTGAAAATTGTTAGTTTATATTTTCCAATAACAAGAGATTTTCTGAAGGTTAAATCCTTTCCAGTTCACTCATTCACGCAGAATATCTTATCTTACTCCAAGATGTTTATTTCACACTACTGCTTTAACAATTTTAAAAAGCAAGTACCCCCCCCCCCCCCCCCCCGAGTCGCGTTGAAACTCTATATTACACCCATATGCTACGTTATCCAGATATTACACGCTGATTACTGCATATTGGTTTACATTTTCAAATATATGCACCATTTGGAAAACTCATGAGCAACACTATAACTTTAACAATGCTACAAAAACAAGTTGTGCATCACAAAGGGGCTGTCCTTTGGCACAATTCAAACCCTCTGACTCCAAGTCTAATCCGTATATTACGCCCATAGGGTACCCTATTCAGTTATAACAAATTGATAACTGCATTTCGGTATACATTCTCATGTATATGAACTTTTTGGAAAGCTCGTAAGCAACTCTACTGCTTTAATAGGGCTATCATAAAGGGGCTGCCGTTTAGAACAATTCAAGCACTTTCAATCTGTGTTTAAACCCTACATTTGGCCCATAGGTTGCGCTATTCAGTTATTACACATTGATAACTACATTTCCGTTTCCTTTCACAAATATATGCACCATTAGCAAAGCGTATGGGCAACATTACAGTTTAAAAAAGGCTAAAACGCGTGTATCACAAGGGGGTTGCCCTTTGGCACTATTCAAACCCGTTGAACTCACGTCTAAACACTAGATTACCCCCCATAGACTACTCTATTCAGTTATTACACGTTTATTGCTGCATTTCGGTCTGCATTCCTAAATACATGAACTATTTGAAAAACTGATAGGCGACACTACTGTTTTAACAAGACTAAAACGCAAGAGGGTTACCCTTAGGCACCATTCAAACCCTCTTAGCCGACGTCTAAACCCTATGCTACACTCATAGGCTTCTCCCTTTAGGTGTTGTAGGTTGATAACTCCATACACAAGTATATTCATCATTCGAAAAGCGCATGGGCAACAATACTGCTTTAGCAGGGCTAAAACGCGTATATCACAAGGAGTCTGCCCTTAGGCACAATCCAAACCCTCTCAACCCATGTTTAAACCCTACACTACACCTATAGGCCACGCTTTTTAGTTATTGTACGTTGACAACTGCGTATCAGTTGCCATTGACAAATATATGCACAATTAGGAAAGCATATGGGCAACATTACAGCTTTATAAAGGCTAAAACGCGTGTATCACAACGGGGTTGCCCTTTAGAACGATTCAAACCCGCTAAACTTAGGTGTAAACACTACATTACCCCCTATAGACTACGTTATTCAGTTATTACACATTTATTGCTGCATTTCGGTCTCCATTCCTAATTACATGAACTATTTGGAAAACTGATAGGCGACAATACTGCATTAACAAGACTAAAATGTAAGAGGGTTGCCCTTAGGCACAATTCAAACCCTTTTAACCCACGTCTAAACCCTATGCTACACCCATAGGCTACTCCCGTTGATAACTAAATGTCGTTTTCCATACACAAATATATGCACCCTTAGAAAAGCGCATGGGCAACATTACTGCTTTAGCAGGGCTAAAACACGTGTATTACACGGAGGCTGCCCTTAGGCACAATTCAAACCCTCTTAACCCCTGTCTAAGCCCTACAGTACACCTATAGGCTACGCTTTTTAGTTATTGTACTTTGATAACTGTATATTGGCTGCCATTCACAAATATATGCACCATTAGGAAAGGGTATGGGCAACACTACAGCTTTAGAAAAGCTAAAACGTATGTATCACAAAGGGGTTGCCCTTTCGCATGATTCAAACCCGCTGAACTCACGTCTAAACACTACATTACCCCCATAGACTACGTTATTGAGTTATTACACGTTGATTGCTGCATTTCGGACTGCACTCCCAATTATATGAACTATTTGGAAAACTGACAGGCGACACTATTGCTTTAACAAGACTAAAACGCAAGAGGGTTACCCTTAGGCACAATTTAAACCCTCTTAACCCACGTCTAAATCCTAGGCTACTCCCTTTAGTTGTACGTTGATAACTGAATGTCGTTTTCCATACACAAATATATTCACCCTTAGGAAAGCGCATGAGCAACATTACTGCTTTAGCAAAACGTGTGTATCACAAGGGGGCTGCCCTTTAGCACGATTCAAACACTCTGAACTCACGTCTAAACTCTACATTAGGCCCATAGCCTACGGTATTCAGTTATTACACGTTGCTTACTGCATTTCGGTTTACATTCCCAATTATATGCACTATTTGGAAAGCGCATGGGAAACACTACTGCTCTAATAATGCTAAAACGCAGGTATCGCAAGACGGTTACTCTTAAGCACAATTTAAACCCTCTGAACTCACGTCTAAACCCCTAAACCCTGTTCAGTTATTACACGTTGATACCTGCATTTCGGTCATCAATCTCAAATAGTATATGCACCATTAGGAAAGATTACTGTTTTAACACGGCCGAAACGTATGTACAAAGTGGCTGCCTTTTGACACAATTTGAATTCTCATGAGTAAAATAAAAAAACGTTTTGTTGTATTGCACTTTTAAAAAAAAATTCTCAAGTTTTGTGATTGTATTTGGTGGCTTTTTAAGTCATAAATTCATCATAATCTTATTACATTGGTTTTATTTCAAAATTTTGCATCAGTCTTTTTTATTTAAAAAATACTTAGATTAAAAAATGCCTGTTGCGACCGGTGCTGTCCCTCTCGTCTCTTTTTAATCCGACTTTAACCACAGTCGCCTAAGATTGTAGAACAACGTAGCGATTTCCAGTCATTTGGAACACAACTTTGAGCGTTCGCACCCACACCTTTAGTCCCAATTTGGCATAGAAAGAAACACCGCTCAGTTGAAATTTGCCCGGCTTCAATTTAGAGCCAAATCATAATGCCACAATCTGACACGGACGAAGTAAGTCACGAAATTTCAAAAGGAGGCCGATTTGTAGGAATCTACGATTAGCATATCATTGTAAACGCAGTAACGGTCTCGGTGATGTCGATGCTTCTGTAAGCGGCGAACCCATTAACCTACTAAGCGGACGTATAATTCTGAATGAGCATCTCGCGAACGATGATGGTTAGGAGTTTCGCAATAGATACGTGACATACATCGGTAGTTTTTCGTCGTTTCTCCTGACCCTCAAATTTTCCGAATCGGCGCTATTTCCGCGGGAATGAAAGGACAGCTAGTCGATTTTCAATGAAAGCAAGAAAGAACACTTCAATTCGTTTTTCTGATCACTGGCAGCCTTCGATGAGTTTGTTTCAAATGTCAGTAGTATTAGGCATGTACTGACGAGCTATCTTCATTATGCTCTTCAATTTGCACTTTCATTACGAAGTTCGTACAATTTGTAAGCCCGAACCGCAGTGAAGCAGATGAGGCTTGATTATTTCCTAAACCTTTGTTCAGCGCGAGTTCTGCTCCGATTCACTTTTAAATGCCAATTTCCTGCTTTTAGTGTTCCGTAATGGTGCAGAAGATGCATAACCTCGAGCAGAGCTTAAAAGTCAGACATGGTTTTGGGTTTTAAATAGGTGTGCATTTTACAACGTCTCGAACAACATGATTTAAGATCAGAATGTGGAAGTTTACAGCATGCATTCTAACTTCAAAATGTGCAACATGAAGTATAGTTCTGAACCTAGATGCTGACTTATCTAAATGAGGACTTCGAAATTGATTAAGATTCAACAATATACATTATTCCCCAATTCGTCCTTTCCTCCCATCCTCCCTCAACTGCATTCTATCATATATTTTCCTGAGTACTTTGTTCCCTCATATAATCTTTTCTATTTTTTTATTGTCCATAACTGAATTTCAAAAATGACCACTGCTCTTATGACACATTTGTATAATTGAACCTATAAATGCCTTGATACTAGCGTGTTTCTTAATATTAGCTGCTGCCACTCTTACTTGAATTTGCACCCCTACTTTTGGTTTCTTTGCAAACACAGTTCTAAGATTTGTAAATATGTACACCTCTTCAAACTATATAAGATTTTTGCTTGCTTTTATATTTTTACAATTTAGTAGTATAGTATATAGTAATATGTCTTCTCCATGTCCACCACTTTCTTCTTCCTGTTCATAACCCCTGTTCAGTAATTTTTCTGCAATCTCCTAATTATTCACGCACTGTCACTCCTCACAATTCTCCTTCTTTATCTTTATAATATATTGGTTTTGGCTGATATCCCTTTTCTCGTTTCTCGACTCCCAGTAAGCCTGTTCTATTTTTTCTATGAATTTTCGTTACATTTCCTCTTGTTTTTGCTGAGTACTTTTATGCATCCCTTCATTTTTTTTCGTATTTTACAGAAAAAGGGAGAGACTTCCCACTTACATATCTATTTGTGTAGACGCCCAGCTCGACATGGCATACGACCTGCTGCACTATACGATTTGAAAACGGGACGGCGCGGGTCAATACGCGCCTTTATCAAGCTGTTAAACAGACTCAGCTAACAGCCTTTCGCAAAATCCGATACGGCACAACCAGGGGGCCTTCCGTTAATCTTAGCACCACTTGAGTGTGGAAAGGACGGCTACATCACCTCCAATTGCTTCAATTGTAATGGAAACAAGCACGCGACTGCGTAAACTGCACCCTGAATTTGAATTTCTATGTAGTTTTTTCTTTTTCTAGGATTAGGCATCATTAAGGTGCATGGAGTTTGGGCGAGAAATACAAAATTTTTGTTGGGATGCGACTTGATTCAAAAAGCGATTAGTTCTAAAACGGCGTAAACAACGGACGTTCGAATATGATCAAGATATCAGGTTTGATATTGTACCGGAACCCTTCACACTTAAGTTGAGCATTGAAGTTAACACCATCTAGGCGGAATCAGGAAAAGACGATCACAGAGCAATCTTCGAATCAAGGGTAAAGACCTACCCCTTTGCTTTTGGTCAGGAGCAAGATTAAACCGACTGGTCACTAGCTATAGAGGCTTCTGCTCCTACCTGGTGCGAATCAACACGGCCTATGATGACGTCTGCGACTGCGGTGGAGGCTCGGACATAGCGTAACACTTCTTGTTCTAGTGCCCGCTGTAGGCACAGCATAGAAGTCTGGCCAAGAGGCGGTTGGTGGTGGCAGGGCTGTGGTGGCCGGCGGTCTTCGTTGGATGCGGCATGGTGGAGCGCGATTTGTGAGTTCGCGGGGAAGGTCACGCAATTGCGAATCGATCAGGAGTAGTGACTGGCGTGCGCAAGTGTATATTAAGGACTTGAGCTAGGACCCACATATAGAGATGCGGTTTAGGTTAAAATGAAGCAGATGTATGATCAAAATTTCGAGGTCTTGTTAATATTTCGGGATAGAGCACTTTAGTTTAGCTTGATTTTAAGTTAGTTTTTAAGGGTTTTTGACGTAACTTTCGAGTTTTGTTAATAATATCAAATATTTTGTCCATTGCCTCACGCTAGTGTAGTACCATAAGGAAGAGCACCGGCGCAATTGTAATTATCTTGCGTCAATAAATTGTAATGTACTCATACGTCAACACGGACGACGTCCTGATGTTCTGTACCTGAGTGTTACTTAGTGATTTTGAGCATAACGTATTTAACGGTAATACGTAACATATTGTAAAAGATCGGGGCCAGTTCGTTTAAGATTCCCTTTGAGTGCGGTGCGTTTTTCTCAATCGTGAGTAGCTATCTGTTTGGCTGTTCTTGGTGTACTCTTCCTTAGAGATACAAAACCTATAAACTTGCGTGAACTGTGCAAACGCTGTCCACAAGCAATTACTACCCCCTGTTGATCAGTCTGAATCCTTGACAATAACGAGTACGACCAACTTTATCCAAAGTAGGCTACAATTAGACTTATATTAGGGTACATGTAAACTTTGAAGTGAAATATATTTAAATACAAACATCACGTTAAGAACCTTGGTGAAAGATCATCGCGCAGTTTTCAAACTGCAATCCTTTTTCGCTCTCATTCTTTGCAGTTGGCCTGCTTATCCCAAAAAATCGGCGAAACACATTTTGTGCCAAGTGAAACCTCACTAGGGCGCATTTCTAGAACACGGATACACACAATTAACGAAGCAAATGATCCTTGCTGTGGCCTGGCTTCTTATTAGCATTCTTGTACGCTTATGCGGACGATTAACATTTAGAAACCGCCACCTCCGCCGACGGGTAAATGTAGGTTTGCTCTAAAGGCCGTAAAGAGCAGGAGGAATGCATTTGGCCGAAGTACTTCAGAGCTCGACTTTAACATTATTTGATAAAGTCCAAATTTAGGAATTCCTGACCTTTCGGACAGCCTTACGAGCGAATTTTTAGGCAGTGGTGGGATTTTACGCTTTTATTTTATACATTATCACAAATCCAGGTTTTTAGAACTTTAAGATGTTTCCGAAGAAAATTATTAGTTGCCAAAGGTTGTTCCTCCATAATTCAAGGTTAACAGTGGCTGAATATTTATGGAATTATGAGCAACAGGTTTTGTGTACGAGGATGGGGAGAGCAAAAAGTGCAAGTATTTATAGATGGTATTTACTGTGTGAAAGAGCTTCCTGATATGTTTTATTTATGCTCGTTAGTGGAATATGCAGAAATGCGATTGTGCGTGCTTAAATAACCAGAACTAAATTATATGTGAAGCGTATAATTCGTGCCTGCTATAATTTGCTTCCAAACATAATTTGGTTTAAGATTCTTGCTTTTTATTAGGCAATTTTACAAAGTACGATATTTAACTCAACTTGCTGTGCCATTAAGGAGTTTCTGTTTGATCTGTGTCGTGACACCTATGTATTACCCTCGACAGTATAGATTTGATTAATTTTGAAATTAAATTAAAATAATCTTATAAAACCTGCTTTGGAAATGAACTAGAAACAAACAATTGACACTTTGACAGCCGTCAAATCTGAAAATGACTTTCACAATATTGTTTAAGCCCAAATTATTACAATGGGATTATAGAAAGCGACGGGTGGCGATACAATATCTAATGTTGCATTAAAAAATCTCGAAAGTCGTAAATTACGATGAGTTTCTAAATCTGATCATTTGACGTCTGACATAAGCCAACGCAGAAGTGCAGTTCAATTTTCATGGCCTACTTGTAAGGTTTTATAATCGCACTAAAGTTACCACTTTATATTTACCATTTGCTTTCGTAGCCGATCTTAAAATTTTGTCATTTTTAATGTCTTCTGCAAATCGTGATCACGTCTAAAAGCTTATTGTGGTTAAACAGCTCGTAAGAATACCTTTATTTAACATTTCGAGTTAATCACAGCAATTTGCGACTTGGCATCTAATTAGTGTTCTTCTTCCAATTCAACCTAAAGTAAAACTATGTTTTTCGATTATGTCAGATTCGTGAGAAAATTTCGAAAACGCCGCAGCGCTTCACCAATAGTACACCGCATTTCAGATTTTTGTTCTTAATCTTCGGCCTCTTCCGCGTTAATTTCCAAGCCTTGTTGCCCAAACCTACCTTGGAGTCCCAGGACGCTTTCCTATTGTTCTTGTGGTCCATTGTTACAGTCATCGCACTCAAACAGCTGTAAAGCACATCACACGCGTCTGTCACCTCAAGAAGTCACTTAGTTTTTCGGAACCTCGCGGACGCAACAAGCAGTTCTCACATCATCTCGCGATTGAGCGATCGCCGTTTCACCTCCAGTGGACTTCTCGCTCCAAGACTTTCTCCGGTCGCCCTGCAAGAAAGAAGTGCTATTAGATGGGATGGGTTTTCTAGCGAGTAATGCGCGAAGATGGCTAAGTGGGAATTGGTAGGAAAGTCTGAAATTATGAAGGTACTTATTTGGAATACGACTGGTTTGGATATGATTTCGAGCAAAGCTCGTTACGGAGTTGCCACTTTCTGCCAAAGTGTGATTGGCACTAATTCATAATTTTTGAGCCGCTGAACGCTCTAACAATTATTGGCACCAAACTGAACCAATGACCATCATAACTAACGCTCTTCAAAGGAGCGAATTCTGTATACCTAAAAATGTTCCCGTGAACATTGCCTTCAAGACCCGCTAACTAAATTGCGGTAGGAGGAAGTGGGTTAACAATAAACTGAACATAACTAAATACAGATGCCACCAGTTTAAATAACTACGAAATCGCAAAACTTGCAAGGACGATTACATTTCAAACGTAAGCTCTAAAAATGTATCACTAACAAGGCATATTTTCGATGCAATTATAGTGACATTTATTTGTTTGCTCAAGTTATTTGTTTTTTCTATTCCTAATCGATGAAAACAAAAATTGGCTAATACCACCACAATGTGGCGCAATGACACTAGAATTTCTGATTGCATCTGGAAGTTACCATCATCATCAACAGGGACCCCTTGAGGGATGAGGGATGAGTTAAGGCAACTTCGAAATATTACGAATCAATTGACATGCGCAACCCAAATTTGGTTTCAACGAGGATTGGCTGTTTGTTAGACTAACTTTTCGAAAACGAGATGCATAGCCGAATCTTTACCCGTCACATACCTAACCTTCAAACGTCAAAATTTAACCGACAAGTATCCTTTATCTAATAGACGTGTCTGTCCGGGACGCTGGTCTGTCCGGGACGCTGGTCTGTCCGGGACGCTGTTTTGTCTGTCTGGGACGCTGTTTCAGCAGCCAAACCGTAAGAGATAGAGAAAAAAGTTATTAAAGTTATATGTTTGGAATGGTCATGTCAGGTCAGGAACCGAATTTCAGTCACGTGACACTTCCGGTTTTCGAGAAATCACTTGATTTCCGTCCGTCCGGGACGCTGGTCTGTCTGGGACGCTGTTTCAGCAGCCAAACCGTAAGAAATAGAGAAAAAAGTTATTAAAGTTATATGTTTGGAATGGTCATGTCAGGTCAGGAACCGAATTTCAGTCTCTAACACTAATTATTATCTTAATTATAATCCTAACTTTTTAGGTTAGATTCTAGGCAAATTTTATCAAGGCGAATGCGACTTGTAGTTTGCTACCAACAATGACGTCATATACGTACGTGTGGTGAATACGCGTTCTATTTGCAAAACGGTCTTTTTTGTTTTATTAAATGAGACATTTGTCTCACTGGACTGCTAGTTTACTTTAATTGAACTCGTTAATCGGCATATTCCTTTCAGAATGCCAACTAGATTGGACGAGTAGTAGTCCCGACCATAAGCAAAACTCCTATTCCACGATAACCGCAGCGAAAATCATAATTCATATTCTGTTTATCTTTGTATAGTAATTAAGTGTGTTTATGACAACTCAGGTGGGGCGTAGCTTTAAGAATATGCCCCAGTTATAAGCGAACCTCAAAATATGGGCAAGATGACCGTAACAGTAGATTTCACATTTGAAAGAGACACGTATATCGACATCACTTCAGGTTCGACATGCTGTGACATTCTATTAGTTATTTCAATTTATAATATAGCGGTGTCCTATATTTATTCATTCTGAAATTTACAAGTTACTTTCTCAGTTTTGGTCTTCTCGCCCCTTGTACACTCTTAATCAAATATCGTCACAATTTTTTAACTCTACTAATAATCAGGACACGGAAGCGCATATAAAATATACAAATGCATCGAGAACAATGAGCATGATTACAAATGTTAGTACGTGGACGCAGCGACTAATAACATTAATCTAATTTAGATATAAACGAACAAAGACAATGATGTTGTCCAGACTATACGACTTGCAACAGCTATTTGTGTTCACAACAACCCCACGTGTAAGTACTGTTAGATTAAAAATACTATTGTTGAACCACGACCACACCACAGGGAGAAGGTGGAATAATAAACCGCTATGTTTACAAACCTCTAACTATTGCATCCATCCACTTCCGCAATAACTTCTCGAAGTAACCGAACATTACATTATAATTTTGTGAAAAATTGTACAGGTGGGCCTTTTAATGGCGAACTAAAACGATACGAAGAAAAAAAGAAAAAAGGTTTATACTGTTGGTATACTCATTTAGGTTCGACTGTTCCATAAAGAATTGATTATAATATTATTTACCGCGAATAAGTAAATTAAAACGGCCGCCTGTTAATTTCAATAGTTATTAACAAAGAGAAATTATAAGTTAATCTTGATATTGATATCGTAATGGTGATTAGAAGAAACCAGAAGAGAAGTTTGAGAAGAAAGAAGCAAGATGGAAAAGATCGTTAATTCCAAAAAAGTAAGAGAACTATGACATGTATGAAGAACAATGAAATATAACAACAGAAAACAGGCTGCATGCTAAATGAAGAGATACAAGCATTTGGGCGTAAAATGCAAGACAACTATAGCAACAACTAAAAATTATAATTATCTAAATATTATTATTCATAATTAGACTTAGTTTTAAAATAGCGCCAATGGGTTTGTACTGAAATTCGCGCGCTGGCCGAGTGTGAAGGTGCTTTATTCTCGAGTACAGGTAAACGCCGTGTGACCTAGCTTTAAAATTGAACATACCGTAAGCCAAAAGCGAGGTACCTACATGCCTTGCGAAACTATAAGCGAAGGGAAGCGTTGAAATAGCAGTCGGTTAGAAGACCTGTAGACATTGCAGTTTGGTGATTTGGCGACAAGATGCAAACAAAGGAATCGCCCGCGTCATAGAGTGACGCAATATTGAAACATTGCCGGGCCGAACTGCACTACAAGTGGGTAATTTAATACGATATTTTGGCATGGAAGAATAGCCATCGACGAGGCAAAGTAATCCATTCACGCTTTATTGTGTTCGGTGTGAATTGCCCTTGATCATGAATACGTGTCACCGGAAAGACGTTATTAGCAACAGCTGTAGACCAGATTTAACATTATTGCCTGCACAGTAGAACAGGCGGTTGTGTCATTCAATTATTGTTAAAATAAATGGTTTTCATTTGAGTAGATTATTGGCTTTTGCATTACATTTACGGCTTAGAACAAGTACAGGTCAATTCCTCGGTTTATTTTAATAGGGGATTTTCTTAACCACAACTGAATCAAGTAAAGCAAGAGAGATCTCATTGCTATTGAGCTAACTGACAAAAAGTGCAAATTAATGTATACCAGTATAGGGGCTACAAACCGCAGCGTTACAATTTGGCCAGTTGGTTTAGACTGTTAGGTTAATTTATATTCTTGACGCCGCTTGTAAAAATTACTTGTCGGTCATTTCGGGCTAAGCCGGCCCTGCACATATGGTTTTGTAAAATTCAATTTATGATGCACCCAAAATAGTGGCGCCGTAAGGCAGCTATTGGCATCGAGACAGCACCCCGCAAATATGTAGGCGACCTCCGCTGCCATTAACGAGTCTGCATAGCTTCGCGTGGAATTGTCTTCTGCCGTTACACCCCGCGCGAGAAGAAATGCATCCTGTCGCCATTTGGTCGGCATTGGACGTTTTGATACCAGCACGTTGGTCCGACTGGGGCGGCGGGCTCGCAGCTCGTGGCTGTGGCCGCGTTAGACAAAGCCGTGACTCCCAGGTAATTCAAAGTTAATTACTTTTCAGGCATTTGAGTGAGCAAGTTCTGTGGGGTGGTGTAAAAATTGGGGCCCTCCCTTGGTCGTAAAGTAATTCTTCAACTGCGGCGAACCGTCGGATCAACCTCGGAGGCTCGTTAAAAGTACCATCCTTGTTTTATTGTGTACTGTGTTAATTAATGTACGGTAGTTGGAAATAGCCTGTCAAGAATCAACATAGGTTGGTTCCCGTTGGTGAAGGGCTAGTTCACATCATCCCAAAAAGTATTGTGACGATTTCACCCCCCCCCCTCTCCCTTCCGCCGTTTCAAGTTCTAAATGTATTAATGCGGATTAAGCGTAAACTTGCAGAGCTTAGCTACCCTTTGGCATACCGTTCCTCTCTCTGTTCCGACTGGATCTAGCCGTGCTGTGCTCGATGCATAACGCTGGGGTGCGTAACAGCTCTTCCTGTAATCAAAACATTCAGTTTGACACTCCTTTGGGAAGATTTTTACTTTTCCATTTCAATCAAGCGACGCTCTAGTTTTCCTAGGGCGGCGTGAGCTTGTTTTGGTCATAAGTACCGTTTTATTATGAACAGGCCACCTAGTGACAGTAGCAGACAACAGAGAAAACTGGAATAAAAGTACCTATAACCATGTAACGAAAATAATGAGAAACTTTGTCACACCTCGAGAACGAAAAAACTAGAGACTAAGTAAGATCTTTATTATCTAATTAAAATGGCCAAGACCCTACAGTGGGAACTTCGGAATTAACCAAGTAACGATGACTTAAAAAAGGAACAAAGGTTCATTGGAGAGGATACAATCCCATCGGTTTGAATGCTTGAAATTAGACACTCCAATTAAGCGTTATTTGAAAATTCGCTGCCGCCACACGGAACAAATGAAGTTGATTACCCTGCAGTAATTAGCCGACGCAATTGCACGCGATTGATCACCATTGTTTCTCTATTGTTGTATCGCAAAGCGTGATTTATGGGTTAATAGATGAAATTATCAAACTAAATGATGCCGCACCGTCGTTCTTGAAAGCATCGCCATACCGGTGCTTTTATTTCTCTACGGCTGCTTGATTGGAGTGAAATTAAACGATGATTTACGCTGTGTGGTTTGGGCTTATGAACGTGACTGTCTCTTAAACACTCGATTTAAGATATGTAATTTTCAGCATATTACTCAACGACTTTCAAATATTTTAAGTTTACTCAGTGCAAGCTGTGTAGTATTTTAACTATTTGATAGTCTCAAATTCGTTTCCTTAAAAACCTGGGCTTATGCAAGAGAAGAAATGATGCATTAAGAACATTAACTTAGCCCAATTATGCAAGTAGAGCTCATTACGAAATCAATTATAGATACGTAAATACTGTAACAGTTTCGTTTCCTATAATCACGGCCCACTTTCCAATAATTTTTTGAGAAAATAAACTTGAATAGCAAGGTATTTAAAAATAATTAAACTATTTTTTCTAACAATTACAAATAGAAATTTACCACTTAATAATAACGCTCGTTAACATTTGCGAGTTATTTAAATCGCAATCGTCCGTTGTAAAAATTAAGCATCTGTTGAAGGCTTAGGTAAGCAAGCAAATTAAAATTTTCAATTAACACGAGGATACTGGTGGCGATGTCTTGTTAATTAATGTTAATTAAAGTTCAATGATTTAAAAAATATTTAAAAAGTTAATGTGAAGTGATGCGCTGGATTTTGCTATAGGTGTAGTATTTACTAATAATTTATTAAAAAAATTGACACATTTGACGTACTTAATTTTCGTGATCTCTTTATTTAATCAAAATCAGTAAAAACAAAGAAATAACACTTGAAAGCTTGGAACCATCCTAATGTAATGTTGTCACAGGTTTTTCACCTGTGTGAACTGATGTAGCTTTTTGCAAGTGTGCAAATATAAGTAAATTTTATATATTTAATTTTAATGCGTTCAAGTTTTTGAAGTGAGTCGTGGAACGTGTAAATCATTTACTGCTTAGGTCGGTAGCACTTGCAAGCAATGAAACACAAAGGGGCAGGCATTGACATCCTCGTGCGGATAATCGGCGTGCCCCATTAACATTTTAATTTTAAGTGCCTATTGAAACGTTAATAGTCATTTCCAATTAACATTTATTGCGTTTATTTAATTAAACAAAGAACGCAATTAAACCGCCACCTAATGTTACATATTTTAAGCATTCTTTTCAAATATGGCACACAAAAGAAGCTGAGGTATGAGAAATGGATGTTTACCGCGTTTACACATAACAATACAGGAGTAGGCTGAGCGTGAAAGTGAATTAAGCGGTCCGATAAATGAAAATCAAGCGTCTTATTCTTATTTTTCCTCAAAATAAATTTTTACTTTCGGCAGAGGCCATTCACGCCAGTGCCATAATTTCCAATAAATAGTAAAAGTCAGTCTAATTGCAGCACATTCGTTTTATGAAATTGGTGGTTAGTTGCGGCCAGGCCATCATTAATAACTTTCTTAAAATATTTTTGTTGATTTCATGTTATTTGGTTGCGGTAAATGTGCTTTTCGCAGTACACTCACTTCCGCAGCGTCTGCTACAATATTTGTTGAAAATTTGTGAAGATTAGTGTGGGCCATTAAGCAGACAGGAACTCATTTTATGGGTAGTTTTGAATACAACAAATAAGGAAATGCCTCTTTCTTGCTAATTAAGACGTGATGACTGGTAGACGTCTTAACTACCAAAAAAAATTATGAAAATTTGACTCATCAAGTTGTAGGTAGCACGGCCAAGGTTATTCTATTACTTCAGGAAAGCTGTAGCCAACTTTTCTTCATCTATTCTCTTCACATTTAACAAATCGTGCCTAATTAGCAGCTTTTCAAAAGTCGCCAATTCCGATGGTTGAGAAATGGAACAGAATTCCGAAGACCAGCATAACCGTATCTCACCACAGCAATCGCAATCAGAATGCGGCACCTCGGAGCAACAGATCTTCATCGGAGATTGCCTACTTTTATTCTGAAGAAAAGCAACGTGGAGAGCACGTGGCAACGAATCGTGTGTGCAAATGGGCAGTCGAGAGGCTTTGTTAGCTTTCTCTGGGATTTATTTTCCTCTTATTAACCGAAGCTGGGAAACGGTGCCGAGATGCTTTGATCGATTTGCTGGAGATTTCTCTCCGGCTGTTACAGCATTAGCTGTTATTAAGCAATTAGGAGCAGGTGAAATTTGTTGTATTTTTCTTGTTGCATTGTTGGACTTTCAGTTACATACAG